>JAWMRA010000161.1:30324861-30349354 GCA_035584735.1 Pseudotriccus pelzelni
CCGCCCCCCCCCCCATCAGAGAACAAAGAGAAAAGATGAAGGCATTGTTTGTTTAAAGAATAGTTTTCTGACTAATGTGATCTCATGACTGGCAGTTGAAGTGGAGACTTTCCCATGTCCTGCCTCACACAAAGCATCATGTTACCCGAACACACTTACCCACAATGACCACTCCAACTTGAGAACAAATTAAGACACCAGCTCTTTACTTACAGTGACTAAGAGGGATGTTTCTTTTGATCCTGATGGAAGTTAAGACTCCCAAGAGTCATGCAAGTAGCAGACTTGAAAGACAAATCTATGAAAAATTTCTGAGTCCAAACTTTACATCTATAAGTATTAACCCCAAATTGCCCCAGCATCTCTTTCAAGGTCATGTCCTTCTCCAAGCTGGTCACTTTAAGACTCTGGTACCTTACCTGCTGCCCTTCCCTTTTTGGAAAACTGCCCTGAGTTCCCAGCGTTTGCTGATACTACAGTTCTCAAACAAGCAAGTGTCCAGCAAGGACCCAAGTGCCACTGAAGTGGCTCCAGCACAAACCAGAGACTTTGAAGCCAGGACCCTGCTGTAGGAGCAGGCAGAGCTCTCTATTAACACTGTAGAGGAGGGAGCCAAAATTATAGAAGGTCTGTCCTCAAGAAGATGGCACGTCCAGAAGATCTGAATCAGCCATCCTCCCGTTTTCGTTGCTGGATTCACCATTACCTTAGCAGGGACAGTTCACAAGACAGGTTGACTTCATTCTCATAGCGGTGAGAGCAGAACTGAGTTCCTCGAACCCAGTTTTCAAAAGGTGACATAGGGTCACACATCATGACTTCAGGCCTAAGTCTGAGCACTCATAGTTCCCTCATGGGCAACCACCTGACTGGTAAGCTCCTGCAAGCTGGGCCCCTTCATTTCAAACGCTGCATTCAAGTACAGTGGCAATCAAAATTCATGGCTGTTTTCAAAAGCTTGAGCGTAACATGTGGTATTTGCTGACTGAAGAAAATCTGACTTTCAAAGAACATAATGCACATCATGGCTTACCAGGAAAAAGCAACCCAAATCAGAGAGGTGAATGGAGAGAGAGAATTTACCCTGAAACACGCTAAAAGTTTACAAGATTTTGCCATAGCCAATATCCTTTCCACTGTCACTACAGAGCCAACAGACGTAAAGAAAAGACAACATTATGGTCAAGACATTATGTGTCACCCATCTTACATGGTTTCTTAAAGCTTTTTGGAAATCCAGACAGTGCATTTATGAAAAGGTGGGGATTTCTTCTTCTTAGCAAATGCCCTTATCATCTTTCCAAACCAAAATGAAAAGCAAATAAACCAGTCTACTTCAACACTACAATACTAAATTGATTTGGACAACTCACAGAGGTCAGTATCAGCTCAGCTTAGCCCAGCTCTTCTGAACAATCTGCAAAAATAAGCCAGAATTAGCGTGCAGTGGATGAAAGGTTTGGCAAAAAGAATGGCAAAAAATTCAAACACTTTTAATACTGAAAATAAAGCTTGACAGAGAAAAATAGTATGTTTAAGGTGTTGAAGTATCTAAAATTCTAGCTTGCCAATATTCTGACACAATCCAAGTCACTTAAATCTGCACCTTGACAGATTCGAAACAGTCTCTCCTCATTTGCTGCAGGTGAAGGTCAAAGCAGCATTTCATAAAGCTAGCTGCTTCTTTTCCTGGAAATTCTTGTTGCATATATACAGTTGTAAAGAACTGTTTCCCTCTCCTTGTAATACTCTTCACTAGTGCACAAGCCTTTATAAATTCCCAGCAAACAACTGATAGTAGGTAACTGGATAGTTCAAACACCTACAGCAGCTTGCAACTACAGTCACTCTTTACCTAGAAGGAACAGAACTGCTGCAGACTATAAAGAAACACAGCATCTTGGTCTAAGCTGAGCCAGGTTTAAACCCTGCAAGCAGAAGGTACTGCGTAAAGTCATATGAAATAGGGGGGAGCATACTTTTAAGCACCTTCATATTCACAGCCCAAGACTGTCATATAGAGTTTTCTTCTCTCTGTCCCCTTTTGGAAGTCTCTTGATGGCAATTATACATAAAACAATTTTTCCTCCTCAATTTATCATTTTTTCCTTCCTAACATTAAACTCTGCTGAGATGTGAAAGAACCAGGTCTTCCAAGTGCGATCTGCTATTCACCAGGCTGTGATTCCTCAAGTTTTCGCCTAACACCCATGGTGGAGAAAACTTGAGCAGTCTCAGAGTACTAAATTATTCTTTTTCACCAAAGCCATCCCTGTGGAGCCTCCAAGATTACCTCATCTACCTCATCTTATTAATTTCAAGTTCACACAGGCATCAGAGGTAGAAACATCCTGGAAAGGAAGGACAGAAGAGGATAAATCTCAGAATCCTACTGACCACCTCATCATGTCCACCAAGATCTTCATGTAGGCAACCATGCCAACAGCTGGGAAAGGCAGGTCCTCTAAGCAGTTTCCCAGAGTTTCTCTCACTAGTGCCCATCAATTAGCATGGCATGGCTTGCACAGTATGTAATCAGCAGTGGAAATATATTGTATGTGCAAATAAATTAGCACTGAGTTTTGTACTCCATTGTTCAGATTTATTTCAATTCAGAAAAAACAAGCAGTGGCCTATAAGCACATCAGTTGGGCAAATCTGTCTTTGTAGACTAGTCAGGTTTCTCTGGCCTGAATAACAAGTCAACAAAAACTTGGGTTTTCAGGCCTAGGTCCTCCACAGCAAACATACCCCCTCCACTGTGTTGGGTGCTTCCATTGTTATTTACATCTTTGCAAAAGAAGGCTTACATTTTTAGCACTGTTACTCCCTCAAGGTATCAGGAAGCTCAGCATTCAGGTTACAAACACAAAGTCGACATCATGTTTTATGCACACCTGCCATTTTTCTCTTTTGTAAACCTGAAGCATCAGATCCACCATAAACCCCTAATGTTCAGCTACACATGACTCCCCTTCAAGTCAGAATCATTCATCTGATTATATGCTGTGTGTCCCAAGAAAGAAGCACAAGAGCTTTCCCACAGGGGAATGTGACTGAAACTCAGTTTTCTGAAAGGTGGCAAGTCGAACACTCACGAGCTTTTGATTAAAAAAAGCAGTAACTCAACATTTGTGCCCCATGCAAAACTGGTATTTGCCAGGCTATTTCTCCCTGCCATTCAAGGAAGCCTCTTCAGACACTGATTTCTTAACTCAGCATTGGTCCATAAGCTTTTACTGCTGCATTCAACAGCTCCCTCCTTTTCTAATCAGTCAGCTTATGAAGGCAATGTCCCAGGAGCGTTTCCCAGTGCTGTTCTTCCAGCTGTAACATGTGCTCCTGGCTGCAGCTTCATGCACTCCAGCTCATGAGCCAGGGAGCTGTGTCATCAGGATGCCCCATGTCTCCTCTGAGCTGAAGTCACCTTGGTTCTTTTCCAACTCTTTCTGAACTTCTTCCTGCCTCTCTCCCCAGTCACAGAACTGGACTGTTCTCTGATGCTCTAGTTTTTGCACTGCACCCCAGATGCAAACTTTAATGAAGGCAAATCAAATTGCTATGTCTACATAATTTTAATTCTATATACAAATGTATAGATATATAAAGATATATAGACAACTTTATACATTGTCCTTAGTGATTTGCTGGTTTGCCCTCTCTTCCACTCTCCTTGAAGGGGATGGATTTCTTTCCCCTATAATTGCTATTTCTGACTGTGTTTGTTTTTATGCTGAGGTGACATTTTACAAACACTACAACTACTACTACTGGATTTAGACTCCTACCTTCCACCTGCCAATTATGTGTCATGGCTTTACAGAGTACGCTCACTTCCAGCCTCTACAGAGCCCCTCCGAAAGTGCACCCTTCTAATATTATGTTTATAATCTTCTTTCACATTTCCTTTTGTGACTGCAGTGTGTCCAAATGACCACGCCCTATCAAACAGTCTCCACAATAAAACGAACAAATTCATTGCTCCTATACAGGAAAGCTTTTCAAAACTCGACTGTATTTATTAGTCTACATAAGTGTAAGACTTTGGGTTTCTTAAGACAGAACAGTCTATATGTATGTGCAGAGTTGCTTCAGATTATTCTAAATGCCTGAAGTCCAGGAATTTACCTGTAATAGTACAGCAAGGCTAGATCATTAAATAAAGCAATACTACAGCTTTGGTCTGCTTTATAGATCTATCCCTTTATGTCTGAGACCACACTCCTATTCAACCCTTTTCTCAGACCCTACACATTCAGCCTTCTAAAAAATTCTAAATCTAAACCATCTCTTGTGAGTAACAGCTAACATGCATCTGCTTCAGGACTCATGGAATTTAACTGCATCGTATTAATACCACCTACTTGCTAAACACCTGAAAAGGAATTAAGCTTCCACCTCAGAAAAGAAAATCCTTAAGAACTGCTAACTCTAATCCTAAACTCAGCAAGGAGGTAAAAATACCACTTACCTCTTCACTTAATTGTCAATCTGCACAGAAGACATTTACCACTCTCAGCTGCAGAAAGATAGCACAGTTGCAAAAAGTCAAAGCACAATGATAAAAGGACACTTGAATTTGAGTCCACACACAGAGCTACTGAAGTAGAAGGCAGAGCAATTTTCTTGCTTGGGTCTTACAATTACTACCATATTTGTGTGGGCTTCTATAGGACCCAGTGAGCCAAAGCATAGAAAGAGAGGAAAAGCTGGCAAGAATTAATTTGGGAAAAGCTTTTCAAGAACCTTGCCTTGAGAACAGACTGTGGAGTTAAGAGAAGTAGGATAGAAAGACCCTGGTGTACTTGTAGAATAGAGGGGAACACAGAAGAAGAGACAAGTAAAATGGTAAGTGTATTAGTAGCAGAAGACTAATAGGGGCTAGATATCAGGGAAGTAAACTCATCACTGTTTCCTAATCATTGATATCACCTAGGCAGATAATAATGAAGATCCATAGATTTACACAGCTACTACAGTGACAAGATAAAATCTGGATGCATCATTCCATCCTTCTTCTGGCAACAAACCCCGGTTTAACAGACTCCTTCAAACCAGCCTGGCTGGGAACCTTAACAGGGCTGGAAAATGGCCTGGAAAAGGGAAGCTATTTTCCTCTCATTGTTAAGCTGCTGAGCAATTGCTGAGAAGAGGCAGCACTCAGGTATGGGCAAGACATCTAAACTCAAGACATTGGGAAGGCACATAAAAAGTCTTTCTGTGGCCAAACATAGCAACAGACTTAGGAAAGTTACATCAGAGCAGATGAACCGCATCACCTTCCTCCAGCAGTGCTTGTAGAATCAGCGCAGCTGGAAAAAACCAATCAGTTTTGGTCAGTGGCCAGGTTAACCTGGCAGTATATATCCATACTTGGCTAAGGAGAGACATGCTCTGAGAGACTACCTCGGAAGCTGAAGCTGCTGCAATATAAATGGGAAGAGGAAAAGGAAGATGAGGAGATATGGACCAAAAGGCTACTCTGGGATGAAAAACAACCTTGAGAGCACTGGGAGAAAAGGTTATGACTCATGACTGCATATGCTGTGAGACCACTGACAATAAAAGATGCAAAGGTTAAATCAAGACTGCTTCTCAGTAGATGACTCTACTAAGGTGGCTACATTACTAACAGCTTCTCTTGATATAAGACACAATCTTGGTTTTACTAAAGTAAATTTATGCTGCTTTGCAGTCAGAAGCTCCCTGTGCTTCTTTACTTTAGCACTCCCTTCTGCCTGAAGCCAAGCAGCTGCTGGCATGCAGAAGGAAAATGACAGCATATAGGCAGACTATCTGCACTGACCTGTGGCCCAGTGTCTCTGTCCAGCTGGGATTGTGATGCGCACAATCTTTTCCCAATGCTAGGGATCCACAAAAAATGCTTACACCAGGAATAATTAGGACTGCAGATCCAGACTATGTTTTCAGTAACTTTGATCATACTACTTTGGTCAGATCACAGTCAGAAACAGCCTCAAGCCCAAAGATGGCCTGAGTATCTGTAACTTATTGCCTCCCTTCTACCTCCCTTGCAATATCAGTTGACTCAGCAAAACATATTACATCTCCTTAGAAAACCATATGGCATGTAATCTTTGCAGAGAAGGGAATACGGAGCTAAGCAGACTTTACCTGGTTCCCAGAAGAGGCTTCTTTTTGACGTCCCGTGGCAGCCTAGCAGCTGAATGCTATGAAACACAGGACATTCTCAGCTGAAACACTGAGGCCTGGCAAGCACAACTAAAAAGGAAAACAATCACAGCTGTGCCATACTCTGCAGCACGGAGGCAAACCTGCCATCCTGGAATCTCATCCAAAGGCAGTAGAGGTCTTTTAATGGATGGTCAATTCAACTGGCTTCCTTCCACTGAACTGTAACCTAAAGCTTCACTCAGCTACCATGTAATTGTCCTTTTGTACTTAGACAGGGGGACAAGAATAACAGAATTGTTTCGGTTGGAAGGGACCCCAAAGATCATCCAGTTCCAACCCACCCACCATCAGCAGGGACACCTTCTACTAGATCAGGTTTCTCTGGGCCCCATCCAACCTGGCCTTGAACACTTCCAGGGATGGAGCATCCACAACTTCTCTGGGCAACCTGTTCCAGTGCCTCATCACCCTCACAGGGAAGAACTTCTTTCTAATATCCAGTCTAAACCTATTCTCTTTCCGTTTCAAGCCAATACTCCTTCGCCTATCACTACATGCCCTTGTAAAAAGTTTCCAGCTGTCCTGTAGCCCCCTTTAGGTACTGGAAGGTGCTGTTAAGGTTACCTTCTCAGAGCCTTCTCTTCTCCAGGCTCAATCACCCCAGCTCTCTCGACCTGTCTTTATAGGAGAGGTGGTCCTGCCCTTGGATCATCTTCGTGGCCTCCCTCTGGACTCATTCCAACAGGTCCATGTCCTTCTTGTGCTGAGGACCACAGAGCTGGATGCAGTACTCCAGGTGGGGTCTCATGAGGGCAGAGTATAGCACTGGTCCCAGAACGGACCCCTGAGGGACACCACTTGTTCCTTTAAGTCCATAGGGACTCTGACACATTGACCACTACCCTCTGGATGTGACCATCCAACCAATTTCTTAACCACCAAACAGTCCACCCATCAAATCCATGTCACTCCAATTTAGAGAGAAGGATGTTGTGGGGGACCGTGTCAAAGGCTTTCCAGAAGTCCAGATAAATGGTATCTGCAGTCCCTTCCCTTGTCCACTGAGGGAGTCACTCCATCACAGAGGGCCCCTAGATTGGTCAGGCAGGACTTGTCCTTGGTCAAGCTGTGCTGGCTGTCCTAAATCACACAAGAGCATCCTGCCCTTTAAATGACTGGCCACAGAGCTTCCAAACAGGCAGGACGTTCCCAGGGTCACACTATTTACTGGCAGGACTTTCTGCCCAGATCTTCATTTGTGATGCCTTTAATTCCCAGCTTATGTTTTCCGCTTTCATTCTCCCATCTCATGAAAAGTTTAAAGATATACTCTAAACAACTGGTTGTTATTTTAGGAGGCACAGTTGTTAGTGAGGAGCTGATCCCTCCTTTGAGCAGATGCTGAGCTCTCACTGACTGAAACGGAACTCGGACAATGACTTGTTTGCTGAGATCCAGCCTCCAGTGATCTGCCTTACACTATTGCTGGAATATGATACCATTCTAACAAATGTATTTGCATGGCACAGTTTTGCTAGCTTTTGAATTTCATATAAACATTATGCACACACACACACACACACACACACACACACACACACACACACACACACACACGTGCAGAGGCCCAAAGTAATTTCAAGCACTTAACAAAGGTAACTGCATTACAAGCTTTGTCTCCCTTGAGGCTCCCATTTGCAGTTCCTAGATCCTGTGAAGGTAGCTGGAGATGGGCACATCCTGAAGACAAAAGCGGAGTTTGAGCACTTCTGATGCTACCTTTCCTGCACCCTTCCACTACCTACTTAGTGGTGCTTAATGCACTCTACACTACAACACTGATTTACTCACCTTGGTGAAATACTTGAGGTTACATAGGGTAATTTCAGGTCTTATCAAACAAGATTTTTTTCTTTATCTTGCTTTCCTTCTGGGCAACAGTAAGTACCTCATGCCTCTGGGCAAAATGCCAGTTGACAGAGATGCCAGTTCTCATCTGTGTGTTGGGAACTTGTCTTGTGATAAGACTAGAAAAGAATTCCTCAGTTTTAAGTAAAATGGTTTGATACTGCTCACACTGGCCACCGAAAAATAACCCTTTCCAAAAAACCCCAAACCCTAAATTCTTTTTAAACCATCTTTGAAATCTGCTCAACAAACAGAGCATCAGCTGGCCCATAGCAAATGGAACCAGAGAGATACCATATGTTATCTTGTCCCTGTTTATGTAAGATGCTTAAGAGCTGTCATTTTGTGCCTGAATTGTGCATCTACTATTGGCAGTCCTGGAGCTACACATTCTGGTCAGCTTGTCCATTCCTTTTTAGAGGTACACAAACCTGCAGCATGCAAGGACTTCTACAACAATCACAAGGTATTAAGCAATACATGGTTGGCAGGATGAGTAAGAATTTACGTTTTTATCTCCCGCCATGAGTAAAGCAATCTAAATATCCTTCCATAATAACTAGTCATGACACATGCAACAACAAACCCATCACATTACCCATAAGCTTCTACTTCCACAACAGTTCATAACAATGCCAAGGTGTCCAAAGTAGTAACATTTTAAGCATGCTCATTGTGCATAGGCTTGTACTAACTTAGAACCTACTGCAGCTAAGCAATTTGCTTTGCTGTACCTTCACTGCCTCTCAGAGTTCCCACAGCTGTAAAGATATGCAAAGTGAACTTAAATGCTACATATGCAAATTGAACAGTTAAATGAATGTGCCTCAGCCAAGACAGTGCTGCATGTGTGGAGCACAGATACAAGTCCTAGCAGTCCACATCTGTTCCTGAAGAGAAATGGAGGGTGACTTTGCCATCCCATGCTTATAATAGTTTTTTGAGGTGTTTCTTATGTCTAAGTCACCTTTCCAAGTCAACTACACTAACGACACTTAAACAGCACAGTACAACATATGAAGTTTGGCACTGCATCCACAACACTGACAGATCTTCCTTTCTTCTCCAACTTAGTTTACAATGATCAGTATGTAAAAGCATAAGGAGCATCTTCTTATAGAAACAGCCCCCATTCAGCAGACTTCCCCCACCATTTTTCCTGTTAGAGCCACCGTGTGTAAAAAATTCCAAGAACCTGGCTAAGACCAGATTCAGGAATTGGACTGGACATCAGAGGATGCTGCAAAAAAGCAAAGCTCTTCTGCAGAGCTTTATGAAGGCTTAGCACTCAAAAAGTAGGGAAAGTGAGAAATCTACCCCAGCTCTCATCCTGGGAGTACTAAAACAACATCTAGAATATAGTAACTCTCCTAGGGCACTTCTAAAAGGCATTGAGATTTCTACAACAAAGAGTGAAAAAAAGGAGTAACGTGACTCAAAGCCAGGACTCAGATGGAGAAGCAAAAGGACCTTCCTAAGTCAGTGCCAAGGTAGATACATGGATGGGGTTGTTGAGCAGCTGTGCTGCCTCATGAAGCTGTATCCAAACTGATGCAAGTCTTGTGAGCTATGCTGGCCCTAAGAGAGACACAAGGGGCCAAATAGTGCAAGGCACTAACACAGGACTGACAAAACCTCTGCTTTATCACTAGGTTTGTCGTGATCTGCAACACGACCTTGGACAAGTCACTCCACTTCTATGTGCTTCTGGCTACCATCTGGATAATTAGACTAAACTATTTGGTGTGAGGGCTGCATCTAATTATAGATTGGTTTGGCAAGTTAGCACAATTGGTTACCGATACTGACAAAAGTCATCAAGCAAAACTGGAATACAAAGAGCAACTGCGGCCAGTCACTTGCAGAAGCACAAAATTGACATGGAGTCAAAAAGGCTGCATGACTAGGCACCTCACAGCACCAGTGTCATTTGCTCAGTCATCTGTGTCACACAGACTCACAAGTTTACCAAAGTATTTCTTTCTGGGAGCCTGAAGGAGCATCTCTAAGCCAAATACAAGAATTTGTACTTAACAGCATATTCAGTAAGCTTCTCTGTACAGCATTTAAGAATGAGTAATTAAAGGTAATATTTCTGCAGTAGAGCTTCTCATTAGCAACCTAATTAGCCTTCTGAAAATAATTAACGTTCCTTTCTATAAAGGGAACAGATGACCCATTACATCCATCAGACAAGCAAAACAAATGCTGAAGGTGAGGGAGATTTGTTCGGGGAGACAGCAAGAGAAGCATCCAGCAGCACTACAAGTAAAATGGAGGAAGACAAGGCACAAATGCCTGTGAAGCACAAGGACTAGGCTATGTAAGCGGGCATGCAGGACTAGCACATGCTTAACTGCCTGAGGTATGCACCCAGCATTCACATTGAGCATTTTCATTCCTCTACCTCTAATCAATCACTAAGTAATCTCATCACTAAGAAATTGAAAAATTCCACCTCCAGCTTGTTTTGAAAGCCAGAATTAAAGGCCCTTAAATTCAACCATTCACAGTCACAAACAGCTCTCTCCATATGCAAATATTCCCCAAGGGTCATGTATTTTGACTATTAAAACACACTCAAAATGCCCATTAAAATAAAGCATGATTTAATGTCAGATGACAGGAACAAGTGAGTTGATGGCTAAGAACAGCATGAAGCATACCGCTCCGAGTTTCACAGGATGGTGCTCTGATCAGTTAGCATGCCCTGAAAGAGTTAGGTCTACATTTCCTGATCAGTGCTTGTTTGAAATCAGTGTGGGTGCAGAGTCGCAGGCATCAGTGTTGTGGGATGTGTGTGAAAGTACAGGTGAGAGAAAGCAAGGGACAAAAGTCAACATACCGCTGCCTGGTGCAGCAAGATCTGTGGTATCAATATAGTTTGATGCGCTGTTTCAGATGAAGAAGAAATAAGCTGAGCTTCTGAGCATGCACATATTCAGATAATATAGCAAACATAACAAATCATGAAGATGCAGTTGCATTTTCAGCCACCTCTGTGTTTGATGCATATTTACATTTCCCTGAACACTCACAGCCTTCAAGTGTGCCTGCAGCGAGGGCAAAGCTCAGCCATAAAAAAGCTTCCATAGCTACATCACTATGGAAACCACAAATCCATTGCCTGCTCTGTTTGTCTACTTCTTTCACTGGTTAAAAACAAAATAAAAATGTATGCTTCCAGTTTATCACCTTATCACTTTGGTCAAGACCACAGGATGACAAACACGTTTTACCTGCTTCAGAGGCAACCCTTTCATCCTTGACAGCCCTCTTTGTGAAACCTACCCAACCTCTCAGCCCAGCTCAGCAGTCTTCCCCCCAGAGGCTTTCACCACTTCTTTCAGTGAGGCTCTTCAAATGCAGTCTGGGATTTTACCTTAGCCTCCACACCTTCCCTCAGCTTCTGGACGAGGACAACTCCAAAGGTGACTCATTCTAGGGCAAATTCAGTTAGCTGACATAATGAGAAGCTGAAAACTGTTCTGAACACAAGTTACAGCGTCTTATTCTGACCAGAGTTACATTCCCTTCCTTTCCACAAAGCTCTTAAGAACATTTGAAGTGCTCTCAAAATGGAGTAGGGCACATTGCAAGACAGCTGTAAATGCAAGGGTTACATTTTTCCTTTAGGAAGTCCATCATTTCTACAGCTGTTGCTAGTAGCTTTTCCTGCACTAAAAATCTGAACACCTCTCAGCAAAAGCCTAATAGCCAAGAGCAACTCTGAAAGCTGCAGAAGGAAAATAGGGAAAAATGCTCAAAAATCTGCAGTATGGCATGCATGGTACAGCTTGGGTATGTGAAGTGGCTGAAGGAATCGTCATATCAATCACTAGGAAGGAAAAAGCAAAAAACAGTTAAAACTCCTCTGTATCTAAGGATGTGCATTTTATGCTGATGAACAGCCTCTGAACAAACTGTCAGGAACACCTTCTTTAATACTGGGCACCTCTTACCTGAGCTCAGAGCAATTCATGGAAGAGTTGAAGGAGAATTTAGTCTTTGCAGCTTTGTAAGTCCTCGGTGCCTCTCATATTCAGTTGCCAGTTGACAACCATTACACAGAAAAATGTCCACTAGTAAATGAGTTGAGAAAAACTAAGTGTTTCAGAGATGTTCCCAAACAGACATAAAAATACACTCCTCTCCACTAAAGTACTCTGCATGGACAGAAAAATCCTGCCTGTGCTCAGGGTACTTTTAGCAGAGGACACTTTGGCTTCTCAGCAAGACAGAGCTAGGAACAAAGTAAGTTCACTCAGAAAACCCAAAGCAATACTACACAAAAGATGCAACCCTCCCACCTCCCTTTTGCATAATGGACCAGAGCAGGTAGGGCTTCCATCTTGGTCCTAACACATTGCCCTCACCTCACACACAGTTCCAGGTTGGCATTACCAGATGTGTCCCAGATTCACTGGTGTTACAAAAACTCCTACCAACAACCCATGGGATGCTCAAAGGTTACTTCTCTGTCCTTAAGGATGTCGCAATGCCCAAGCCAGTTTCATCAAGCACAAGCTGAACGGAGTGGTGATCAGTCTGCAGGGTCATGGCCCCATGGCTTTGGCAGCAGATCTGTCTGCATCTCCAGCAGACGGCATCCTAAACAGCCTGAGTAGATGGAACATACAGGAGGCATTGGAGGAATGAATAATTCATAGTCTTGTTCTGCTGCCAATGGATCTATGTTTTCTGTGTGCCCATACGGCACTCCGTTTTTGTTTTAACAGTAATAGGAGACTTCTGCACTTCCTTTGATGGTTCCTGAGGGCAGGCAAGAAGCAGCATTTGCTCTGCTCACAGAATTAGTACCATACAACAGAACGCTTGCCAGACACAGGTTTCTTCAGAAATACTCATGAGAGCATGACTGACAAAACGGCTGGACTCATACAAGGCTTGGTCCATCACCAGAAGCCTTCTCGGGAAACTGCTGACACTTGCTTTGTCATAACCTTGCAATACTGGTCTGGACTTTACTGTTCAACAGATGACACTTGATGACCAAATGAAGCCCTGTATTCAGCTGCACAATGGGCAGCAAAATCACAGCTGGAGCTCGAGGCAGCTGCTTATCCACAATGTTAGCACTGCCACAATTCAGTCTACTGCTTTCCTTCAGCAGCTGATTGGGTCTTCTCCCCAGTCTGAGAGAGAGACAGGGGTCTATCAGCAAGAATACCCACAACAGTGGAACAACAGAATACCCCAACACAGCATCTCCTGGGCACTACCACAAGAGAGGGTAATGAGACACCTGAGACACGACAGGCTGAGGGAGGAAGGTGCTACATGTATCTGAGTTTTATACATATAGCACCTATATATTCAAAGCAAGTTCCCAGTTAAAGTACTGTGCACAACCTACCCATGAAACCTTATCCACAATAGGAAAAACAATACTGTAGCCTGAACCCTTGCATGCTGTATCACAGCATGATTAACATCCTGTGAGGGCACCCCACCACATACTGTAGACACAGAGAGCACGCAAAAACTGCTGCAGGGTCTGGAGATTGTTGCTGTGGTCCCACAATGTCCAGCTCGTTTACCAGAATCAGTATCAAGTTTGCTCATCCTTTCATTTTGATAGCATTTTACATGCAGTCTGTGCAACTGTAACAGACTGCACACAAGAGAGTGCCAAGATGAGGATAAAAAGATTAGTAGAGTAACACACTGGTGAATCAGGTGCAGAGACTGCACTGCTTGTTAGGGCCAGGAATAGATTCCTCATCATCCGACTCACACCTGTGCTTTTACCAGAGAGAACAACCCTCAGTTCCTTACCTACTGCTCTGGTTTAGCTCAGAGATACTGCTCCACTGTCCTGATTGTTTTAACCGCCTAAGGCTATCAGAGCATGAGGTTTTAAAGAGACAACAACACTGAAAAGTTTGGCAGTATAAACTACAAGCAATCAGAATGATGTGACTCAAAGTAGACAGAAAACAAAGGTGATGTGTGCAAATGGAGATCTTACACCTCCAGAAAACAGCTTGTAGTCTAAACCAATGGAAATAACTTCACAGTCTACATACTTAAATTTCAAAGTCCCATCTACAATGCGGTCATCTCTGTACTCAGAGAACTGCTCTGTTCTTCTGGTCTACAAGTGCAGTCCAACCAGTTTTACCCTCCAGAACTTACCTTTTCCAGGGAGGGTTCCTGAAGCTCTCCCACTTTTTGGTCAGCTCCTAGTTCACAGCATCCGCGGGTAGACTAGGTTGCCTTCGGCGAGTCCAAGGTGTTTCAGATGCCAGTTGTTTTCAGACCAGGTGTACGTGACCGACAGCTCATACACCAACCAGACAGCCTTCCTAAACCAAAGAAGTACAGTTTAATCTTAACATAGCACAATGCAAGAGAGGCTTTAAACACTGAAAGAGCTATGTGTACGGATAGCTTAGCTCCAGTACACTGGGCCCTGGAAGACCTGACTTCTTCAGAGCCCTCAGATGAGCACCTGTACCTGCCCCTTGCCGAGGGCAGCTCCCTGACAGCTGCCTCCCCTCTGGTGAGCCTTTCTGTTCTTCACTTCAGCCACAGCGAACACATGGAGCAACTTACTGGAGCCAGTGACCAAAGGTTTGCTGCTACCCGATGTCAGCCAAGGTCTCAGTTAACCCTTGAAGGGTCTATCAGAAATTACTTTATTTTCCCAGCCAATCCCCCAATTTTTTAAGTAAGCCTCACTGTTTACTCCTTTTCCTCCCATTCTCTCTCACCTAACACTGCCTCCCTACAACCCAAGTACTTGTCTATACATAGCATTTTTCTGGATTAATTGCATCCGAAGAAGTTAAAGCAAGGACACTTGTGTCAGACAATGTAACAAATGAGCTCTTCATATTATCTTACCAAATCTCAGAGTTTTTGAGCACCAAAGTCCAAGAGGAATTCAAGAGAAATATCTTCTTAAGAAAAACCCAACAAAACAAAAACCAGATCTACACTATTTTGATTTATGTGACACTGTACTACAAAAACACTTTGATTAAAAATGCAGATTAAATAACTAATCCTTCCAAAAAAAACCTTCCCACCAAGATTAACAGAGCGATGAATAGCATAAAACCACTAATTAAATCAATGTAACATGGGTATTATAGAGACACATTTAGCACCTTCTGCCTATGCACTAAGGCTTGCATCTACTTTGGAGTCTCTCTTATCATGAGACTAAGTTCCTATTTCAACAGCTAGGTGTTTGTATATCAAACCAGGAAAGAATTTGCTTGTTATCTAGCTTTGGTATAAATTGCTGTCATGTTGATGTTCCTAAAAATTATTTGCATGCTATCTGTTTTCATTATACGCATTTTGTCACCGCTGGATATAGGTTTCTACTGAACTACTTATCAGACACATGCAAACAAATTTTTTAAAGCATTTCCCTAGAATCACACGCAACACTGAGAATGTTTTTTACATGGTCAGATACACTTGCCTATAATTTGATATGTAAAAGACTGAGAAACAAATTCATAAAATAAGCAACTGCAACACACTCCCAGCTCCTTCAACAAGAAATATGAACATTAGGGAAGGTTTCAGGCCAATCTAACTTTAGGACAATGCAGCCCCACTCAATTCACCCCCTTCCCTAGCACCGGCACTCAAGCCATCCATGGGGCTTCACTTGGAACCAGATCAAGGAACTCATTAGCCATCTGAATGCTACACCCATGCTACCCTAATGCCTGTTAGTTCTCAGCTGTATCACCTCCCAGATTTGGCTCACAGCCCATCACCTAGCAGCAAGAAGTTCCTTTTTCACAAAATACTTCATTTCTATGAACTTGAAGTATTGCTAAAGTATACTTTTAGCTACACATGTATCTGTACTTGAAAGAAAATACTCATTGAAGAAAAATCTTCATTAGCAAAGACTGTCATAATACACATGAGCAGAGCAATAGAGCTGAAGAGAAAGGTTCAACCTTAAAGCTCACATGCTTAATACAAAGCTTAAGCTGTTCAGAAACAGGGATTTGTTTTTCATTTTGTATATAAATGAACTTTCTTTGTAAAAATACTAATGACTAAAAATGTGTAATGTTTATAGTAGAGGGAAAAAACAAACAAACCCCTAACAACAATAGTGTGACCATTCAATTGCATATACCAAAACAGTTAAAATCTAAAACCTCAGGCTTCCCAAAACAGCACTTACCCATGCTCTGACTGTTCCTCTGACACAGACACCAACATTCCTGGTGTCAGCAGGCTGGGGACTGCACATAAGCATAATTTAGCACTAGTGCTCATCAAATGAGAAGACAAAGAACAAACAAACAAAAAGGAAAGCAAATTCCTGTCTGGCAATTAGTTAGTAGTGCATCCCTTCAACTGGCTATTTTAGTATTTACACATCTTCATTATTTCTACAAGGCTCTAAAAAGAAATTTCAGGTCCATGCAACTATCCAGCGATAAACTGTCCAAAAAAGAAACCAAGTCACAACAGTGCTCCATGACTTATCTAGGATTCTTCTGGGAAAAAAGTGCCAAATTTGGAAATAGAAAGTGAGCATGTGTCTTCTAAGAAACTCACCCTGCTCTGGCGGGACTTGCATGGAGCGTAATGCAGATTTCCCTTTCAACTGAAGTCCCCACCATGCCTTTTGATGAGGCCTTTTGGACCTGTTCCTACACTGGACTGAATTACCTCAGAGGGATACCTGTGGCACACACTGCTACACAGTCCCCCACCTCTTGTGTCTTATGTTTCTTCTGGAACAACTACAATAAAATAATTGGAAAAACAGCTCTGTAAAGCAAAAACCTGCAGTTACTGTAGGAAAACAACTGGTTTCCAAGGTTATGTGCATCCCTTCCCAGATACATCCAGGTGGGTCCCCGGTCTCTACTCAAAACTTCCCTCAAAGCCCTAAGAAGCACATTAGACCTCCAGAGGTTCAGATTTCTTTTAAAAGCCATGCCACCACCCAATATTTGAAGAGGCTTGGGCAGATGCTGGCATCCCCATGCAACTACAATATCTGCAAATGCTTCTGTGGCTATTTATTGCCAAAAGCAAAAATGCATTTAAAATAACTGCCAAGAGTCCTTTTTTTTTGTTATCTTGCAATCTGTTTAAAAAAAAATTAAACTCAGGTTTCAAACAAATACACAATCCAATTCCCTCATGCTGCTAGATCTGTCTGACATTATTAGTCTCACTTATTTTTTCCTCTGTGTACACTCATCCCTGCTTATGTTTCTTTCATTCTGCTCCTGCTATGGCAATCAAAATGAAACAGCTCAGTTTACGTTCATGTTTTCATGCATTACAATGGCTCTCAACATTTTTGGGCCAATGGGCCACTCTGAACATTTTAAGACTTCTCATAGCTTGCCATGTATTCCTGCTATCTACCTTTTAACATTATTTTTCATGGTCCCAAGGTTGAGCTATAGGAAGGAATGGTTATTTATTCATATTTATTCACATACGTTTCATTATCTTTAAGAGCTCATCTAACTTTTTGTTGTTGTTGTTGCTGATTTCAGGTTCTGTGAATACCTTTCTATAAAAGTGGTGTCAAATTTGATCTTACAATATGGCACGTTAAGCAGGAGATGAGTTAAAAAGGAGCAACTCTTACAAAACTCCACCTACACTTTCTTTATGAAGAAGTACAGAGCACATGTTACATCATGAAAGCACACTCATTGGCTTTTTGGTAATTGAAGGCAGGGTACTGTTGCCTGGCAACTTATCTGATTACCATTTTTTCAAGTATCACATGCACACTTAGATATGTTGCATAATAATGTCTCACTTTCATGCAGCCTAACCCAATGGGGAAAAAAAAGGGGGAGAAAAAAGCTACCAAAATTAATTCCTTGAGTCTATTTTCTGGCCAAAAAAAAAGAAAGTACAAGATTGCAGCTCAAAAACAAGTTGAAACATTAGTATTCCTGATTTTTATTCCTGCCTTTTTCTGGCTTGCTGAATGTGCTTATACAAGCATTTTATATCTACTTGTCTTCAAAATGACACTAATAATACCAGCCTCACAGAGATACAGTGAAAATTTATTTAGAGAGATTCTCAAATGAAAGATGCAGTGGAAGTGCTGGTGTTAGCACTTACAGCTTTTTAATACCCAAAACGTTGCTAAGCCCTGGTTCAAAGCGTAGCAAATTTTCATCATTGTCATGACATTGTCCAGTCCTTGTTTCTCAAACAAGGATCTCAAACCAAGAAAACTACATTTTTCGCATCAGAATGGGACATTTTCCTACTTTCTATGTCTGATACATAGCTGGGAAAAAAAAAAAAGGAAAACAAAAACCTACTCCCACCACCCACACACACAAGGCAGCATACCCCAACTTGAAGTTGGAGTACTAAGCATTATCACTGCTCTTAGAGTTTGTACCATGAAAGAGGGAAATCAGAAAACATACATGCATGACCTTTTTTGAAATCAACATTCTCTAGTTATGATCTGATCTTTGAAAACGAATTACACTCTAACTAATCTATGAAAAAGTATGCATTTAATTGCCTTTATGGTGAGCAGTAATGCCTTATAATAAAAACACCAAAGTGGGGCATTGTTTCCAAAAGGCTATCATTATCTAACAAGAGGACTTAGATTCTAGAAGCTAATCTTTTGTAAATCCACAGGTTATATGGCAATATAATATAACATAATGAACTGCCTTCTTTATAGATGCACCTGAGTGTTCCATTGCACAGAATGGAAAGTGCTTAGCTGCTCAGGGTGCTCTTAAATACCATGCCAACCTCTGTCAGCTCAAGTGGGCTGAGGCTGATGTTTTGGAAACTCAGTATCTCATTTCCATGGTAAAGTATTAAGACGTAAAGGAAAACCAAAAGCAACAATAGCCAAGCTCAATATTGCTAAAAAATCATTACATTACCTTCACAGCAGCTCCTCTCTTCACAGTAGACATTCGGGCATTTTTATAAACTGTGCCCTACATCCTGCAGCTCTTGTGCAAGTCCACTTCCAATTAAAAGATTAATTGTGAGATCTGCCTTGGAAAGAACTGCTGGATCAAAATAAACCAAATCACATGGTATGTATCATGCCACTAGGGGAAACTGTACACATCTTGAAAACACCAGAAATGACAAAAAGAAATAACTCTTGCTCTAGAACTTACTGGAAACACTCTTACCATAAACCTCTGCTGATACAAAATACAAAGAAAATACATGGGTCAAAGTCCTGTGGGTTAAGGAAGTGTCCTGGCTTTCCTGTGTTCGTTAGCAGGAGAGCAAACAGCCAAGTATACCACTGTTATCAGGCACACTCTGCCATAAGCAGAGACAAACAATTTCACCAAGAGCTCTGAACAGGCACAGCCACAGCCAAGACTTCTCAGCCCAGACTAGGCTGGTGGAGCCAAATGAGTTTGGCTCCACCAGCATATGCATGTATTTGCAATGAAAAAAAATCAAAACAGACTCCCCATCCCCAGAAGGCACTTGGTACACGCAGCACTATGCCACAGCTACCCAAACTAAAGAGAGAGCTTCCCCCTTCCAAAGTACTTCATCACCCTTATGTTCCCAGCAGAATCAGATAAAACAGGACAGAAAGGTACTCCACAGAAGTTTTTCATACAGGCTACCTTCAATATATGGCACACTTGAGAGCAAAGATCCAGCAAGGAAGGAGTCAAATTGCAGCTTCACTAGGCTATGATATAAACACTTACCTAGTGACTACTAATGCTTGGATCTTACGCAATGAAAGCAAGACAGCAGCATTTGTGGTAGGGAAGATTCCCTCAGTCATTTAATCCAGCTTTGACAGAAGCATGTGAGGGCGGGGGAGTTTTGAAATAAGGTTGTGGTGAACTCTTGTGCACTGACACCAATAAAAATCCAGAACAAAAGAAAGGGTAACATAAAACACTTCCCTCTTTTATGCAATGAATTAGACACCTCTGACCTAGTAACTGATAGGTATTCTTGTTCAGATATGCCTGCAGACGAATCTCTAAAGCAGTCTAGCTGCCTCCAAGGACATGTTAAAGAGCAGCACGCACCTGTAAAGTCTTTTACACTCATTTTAGCTGGACTGTGAGGTGCATAGGCTCTGGCTCACACTAAACATTATTGGGTGTATCATTTACAACCAAGAATGTAGGGCTCTGACTAACCAGAAAGAGAGCGTTGTTCCGAATTGGCACAGATGTTGGTAATTTGTTCCTGCGGAGCCAAAGCCTTTGCCCAGTCTGGCTTGCTTTCAAAACTCCTTGTAGTCGCCTGCACAGCCACCCTATCTAGGAGCTCAGGAACCACCTGCATGCTCCTGCCTCACAAATCATCACAGAAATGTGAAAAGCAGACCAGTTTATTTCTGACGTGCAAGGCTAACCAGGCCTCTGCTCCCCCACCCAGTCTGTCCCTGAGCCTGCAAACAACCTAAGTATCTAAGGGCAGGCAACATGGTCAGGTGATAAAGTCATCAGAGAATATTAAAACACACACAGCAAGCAAACCTGGGAAGCAAAAGGAATCATTTACAAACCTGTACCAAGCAAGCCACAAGCAGGTAATACCTTCTGTGTTGGAAAACATTAGCTAACCTGATGATCAAACTTCTTTCAAAAGGAGCAAGGAAATATGCCATACTCCACCTTTCACATTAAGCAAATTTTGTTTTGAATCAGAACTCCCACTTGTATTGTCCAACTTCACCTCTTTCACCCCAGAAACAACCCAGGAACACTGTCGGACACTGCTTCATTTTCAGCTATACAGGCACACGCAGGACAGAAGGGACCACATATAAGTTTGCTCAGGTGCCATTTCCCCATCTGCAGGACATGGCTCTGGCATCTGAAAGCTTAGCAAGGTACAGCAGCTGCTATGGGGTAGGCAGTGCTTCCCATAAAAGGAAGGTGAGGAGGGAGAATAAAGACTTTTCCTGCCTCCTGTTGGCAAACAATTTCTCTAAGTAATTGACCCATTTTCTACAGAATAAAAAGCTCTAAGGAATGAAGCACTGCTGCCCTTTAATTAGCCACGTCATTACCTCTCCTCTTACCATGTAATAGCAGGCTGCCTGAGACTGCAAAAAGAAACAAAACAAAACAACAACTTAATTTTATTTTCTTAAACATGGCATTTGTTGAAGGCAAAGGTACAATTTGCAACAATAGCATCTCCCATTATTTCTATGATTTCATCATCAGAACAAAAAGGTCTCCTCTGTGCCACCACTCTTAAGCATCCCCCATATATTAAGCTTCTCCTTTATAGAAGCTTTTTCAGGATGCTTTCCAATCATCTTCCATGAGGAAAAACTTCTATTCACTGTCAATTTAAGAACAGAAAGGACTCCTTTGCCTAAAACCTAGTCAAATCTCCTGCATATCATTTTATTACAATTTCATGCAGTTTCTTGCAACACAGCTTAGCAACTTGGATAAGGACAGAAGTCCTTTAGTCTAAGGAGATTATATGTGCATATCATGAACAAAGAGCAAAAAAAACACACTACAGCTATGGTTGCAAGTCCAAAACTGGCAAAGGACTGTTCAAATGAGTGTCACACAGATGATCCTTAGTGACCAACCCCATGATGCAAATAGAAAACCTACAAAGGCTGGCCCCAGACTCTGCAATAGCTACGATTCTGAGGATGCAGACAAAACTTGCATGTGAAGACAGCAAAAGTTGGGGGTTTTCCCCTGACCTGGGAAGAGTGCACAGCCTTCTCTCCCTCTCCCATACTTTCCCCTCAGATTTCCTTCTTCCTGGTACGCTTAGACCCCAGTTTCAGTTAATTTCTAATGCTTTGGGGGAAGGCAAAAATTAAATTAATCTGGCTAATTACGCCATGAGAAGAAACACCCTCCCTGGACACAATGCAGTGCCTGCCAGAAGCCCTGAAACACCTGATCCAAGGACAGTCATTGTCTTAACCAAGTGTTCAGGTATTAGAAGCACATTTATGACGCTGGAAAACAACTCCTCTCCCCAGATCTTGATGTGCGGCAATAAATGGATCTACAAATTACAAGGCCAAAGGGATCTCTACATCTTCACTCCTTAGGACTTCTCCAAGATGCTGAATTAAAGCATAGATTGTAAAAAGATATCTTACTTTAAAGACTCCACTGCTATTGAGTTCATCGCTTTATCCAAAAACCTCTTCCTGTCTTACACTCAAAGCCAGAAGCCTGCATCTCCCTTCAAGGTTAAATTTGCCTTTCACTGTTTGGCATCACATCACATTATGACGTTGTCAGTGAAACTGCAGAGTCCCCACTACCAGGTATCACTTCTATATGGATGCAGAGATCTAGACTACCCTCAACCCATATGTCTATGCTATCCGTACCTCTTGTTTTAGACCCCCTTGACCATTTTTTAAATTGCCACAGGATCTTGCCACAAGAATGCCAAGGTTTGAACTTTTCAAGGAAGCAGCTTGTTTTCTTCCTGCACCATCAGGCTGCAGTAGACTGGGAACAGCAATACCAACCAAGTCTATGGACGTGTTGCCAGTCTCAGCAAGAATTTAAACAGTCACAAGCAGTACTACCTCCATACCTGCTCGTCCCTCCATTTCCTTTCCACCAGACTGTACTACCCTGCTTTTTCAATATGCCTGTGATCAGAGGATCTGAGGATGTTTCACAGACATTGAATAAGCTACTTGTAAAGGTTCTGCTGATCTTCGTTTAGGAACCTGTTATAGCTACTAGTTAAACCAAATTATTTGGAGTTAACTCTTGTCTTTCAATTTGACATGCTGTGAAATGCCTGTACCTCAGTGTTCCCTTCTACAGACTGGGAGACACTCATATTCTTCAGTGGGGCCTCAACACAGAACTAAGAAATTTTCAGATATATGCACAAAAAACATTTATTTCTCAAGGAGAAAACACCTACTTTCAAATTAAGAGAAGAATCTCAGTTTATCCACAGTAGCAAGCTGCTATCACCTAACACAGAAAAGCCAACATTCCTGCATGGAAGAAGTCACACCTTCTCACTGGGACTAGGCACTGAGATTCAGGAAGGACCTTCACGACTTCTCATAGGCATCAGAGTACCTTACAGACTTTCTGCAGTTTTCCTCAGTGCTGGCTGAAAGTGGCTACAGGCATTAAGGATTCCATGTCAATAAGTCTTCCTTTTCTGTTTCCTAATAATTTGTGGTAGTTTTTGTTTCCATGACTTCCTATTTACCACCAAACAGTAGCTAGCCCCATCTCTAACTGATGCCATACATATATTATTGCATTTGTGTTCCTGGAAACCCCAGAACAGAGCTCTTTGGGCAGCCTATGCTTGCAAATCTCCAACACACACAGCTCTGACAGTCATGGAGCAGTTACCACCTTGCCTGCAAAAAAAATCAGCTCCTCCAGGGACTGCTTTTTTCTTCAGAATTAAGAGGGAAACAGGATAAACCTGTCAAACAAACAGTGTCAGAGAACAATATGAAGTACTTCACGTAACAGTTTTACTGCGTCTGCTGAGTAATTAGGAGGCTTAACAAGTTTGTACATCCCCAGTAGTTTTGGACCAGCAATGCAAAATGCTCTCTAGGAAGTCCCACTGTAATGCTCCAGCCCAAGATGAGTGAGACAGAACAGTCTCCCAGGATTCCTGCTCCTAAGCATCCTAGAGACAATTTCCAAAACCCCAGCATAAATGGGAGACAGGGGAAATCAAATTTTCCATTTTGCCAAAATTCAGCTATTCTGAATATTTTTCCATACCAAAAATGGAACAACAGCAAACATCCTGAGACTAAATTTTAAAAAAAGGAAAAACTCTCAGTTTTTAGCTGATTGTATTATCTGTATCCCCGATCTCTGGGCTTTACACACAGCAGTCATTCACAAGGTTGCTGGTAAGTCACTGAACGGACCACAGTCAGCCCCCACCTCCCAGTTTTGCTCTGTAAACGCTGGGCTGCCTCAGGGCTATTTCCCCTTTTCTGGAATAAAGTTTTGCCGAAATCAATACAAAAAGACGTTTCGAGACATTCCTTTTGTCAAAAACCGGCACTTTCCAGTGAAAAGCACCTTCGATTCAAACCACCCTTCCACCCTGCTCCCCCAGAGCCCCAAGCACTTCGCAGCCGGGGCCGGGGGCTCCCAAGCCAAACCCCCGCGACCCGCACCGCGCCCCCGCCCCGAGGGGCTGCGGGGGCGCCGGGGCCCGGCCTGCGGGAGCGGCGCCGCTGCCCGAGAGGGGGCGACACCCCGGTCCCGGTGCCCCCGCGGGGCCCGCCGGCGGCGGGGAGGCCGGTGCTTCTCCGCCCGCCTTTGTCTCGCTCCGGCCGGCGCCCGCCCGGCGGCACGGCCACCGCCACAAACCGAACCCGGCGGCGCCGGGCGCCGTCCCCGCCCTCCGCCCCGGGCAGCGCATCCCCCGCGCCGCTCGGCTTGCGGGGAGGCCGCCGCGG
>JAWMRA010000161.1:30349454-30389210 GCA_035584735.1 Pseudotriccus pelzelni
CCGAGCGGGCCCCGAGCGGGCCCCGCGCACCCACCGGCGGGGCGGCCGTGAGGGCAGCGGCGGCCGCGGGCAGCTGCCGGTGCCGCCGCTCGGCCCCCCCGCCCGGCCGGCCGCGCCGCGGCTCGTGGCCTCACCGGTGTCCATGGGTGCCCCGCGGCCGGCGGGAGGTGAAGTGTGCCAGTGACACTCGCCCGTAGTATGGATGCGGTTTCAATCTGCACATGCTCGCTCCCGACAGCCAGCCTGCCCCGCCACCTTCCCTTAACTCTTTCCGCACTGCCTCGCACTGCCTCCCCCGCCGCGCCGCGCCGCGCCGGCCCCGCGTCCGCCAGCCGGGCTGCAGCCGCTCCTCTCGGTCCGCAGGCCCGGGGCCCTCCCCAGGCCAGCGCGGGGCAGAGAGCCCGAACACGGCGGGGACCCGCGGCACGGACCTGCCTTCCCCAGAGAACCGGACCCTGTCCGTGTGTGCTCAGGTGTGTGTCGGGAACACCTTGCCCAAAAAGCTCCCGAAACGCCTGGAGCGTTTGCTGCAGGTGGAAACGCGATATGGCACAGCGCTCCTTCTCTGGCGAGCCTGCGGTACGGGTTCTTCATATTTACTCCTCTAAACAAATTCGTTAACAAAAAAGTAAATAAACACCGCACTCCACCCTCGCCCATTTTAGCTGAGGGATGTAACCCCCACGCGCCTGTTGTTGGCTCTGGACGCTGACAGGACATCCCTGCAGTGAAAGAAATCAAATATAGATATCAAAGGAAGTATCTGTCTGCAGCTTCACTATTAAAATAGTGAAACATAATCTCAGCAAAATGTTTTTCCACCCAGAAGGACCTCTTCAGATTCAGAAAATTGCCCGAGGAAGAGGATTGAGAAAATAAAGCATAAGTAGTAAGAATAAACTTAAATCACTTCTCTGAGTGCATTAACTCTTAGGCAGCACAGGAACACAAGAAAAAAAAAGGGTTTCTTTGGCATTAGTAATCAGGGGATTGCAGTCCTGAATCAAGGTTTGCAAGCAAACCAATGACTCCTCTGTACCTCTGGCTTCCCTCTGAAAAAATGGTGGTAAACAGCAGTTCTCTGCAGTGAGGAGTAGCTGCCTAGTGCCTCTGAAGTGCCCTATAGTCTTCAGACAAAAGTGAGGGAGGTTTTTAGTTCTGTCCCTTTACAGAAAGAGAAATGAACATATCTTGGGGTAAAATGGTAACCTGAAGTGACACCAACTCAGAAATGGCAATTGATACTGAGCCCAGAGACCCATCTTTAACCAGCATCCTGCTTTTTTTAAAGAGCTACTGACTTTGGGGTGTCCTCTGGTCTTCCCGGGCCCCTGATGCAGTCCACATTTTCTTTCTCACAGGCATAAGGATTCCTGGTTCTCTCCTGCCTTCTGTAGTACCAGAAATGATGAGCTAATGTTTTTAGCAGAATAAGGATGTTTTCATGACCTCTGTTTAATGACTCAGCATTTGTGGTACCAATAATAAATGGTCCAAATGATGAGGCAACATCGGATCTGTGCAGGCCCCAAAGAAAATACAACGAAGGATTCTCAAGATGTCTGGCCGCGGTGACTCTGTCAAAGGCAGGTATTCTCTAGAGAGGCTGCTCCTTCAGCCCCAGAACGGCAGGGCCAGCAGACGCTGCACACTGAAAACCTGCCGCGGCTGTGCATAGCTCTGCACATCCCGGGAGCGCCCGGGCTGCTGTCTGGCGGTCCCTCCGCGCTTGCCCGGGGATCTCTGTGTACAAACCGCTGTAGCTGCTCCGAGGATGCCACAATGCAGCAAACCAGCCCGTCACCAAGTCACCTGATTGCACAATCTCACTGTGAGAGCTGGAGATTCAGAAAGATGGAGCGTTTTAAAGGGGAAATGGAGAATAACGCACAACTAGCCCTACCTCAGCAACGGAGCTGTGCAAGCTTAGGGCAGTGCTGCATGTGCTGGTGACCTCGAGCTGGATGAAAAAAACCCACAATTACTCTATATAAATTTCAACAGAGCTGAGAAGGAAAATGCTAAGATAGCTAAGGCATCTTTGATGTTCTAAGAAGCACCTTTAAAACTGCCCATCAGAATAGCCAGTTAGAGAAGACAGCAGCCTGATGCAGTGCTTATATATTTATTGTGAAATACCATCCTTTAGAAAGCACTGAGGACTGTGCCAGAGATATAGTCAAGGGAGAGCATGAGAGAGATCATTTCATAGTATGAGATAGCATGAACATTTCACAGCATGAGAGGAGAGAATTCTTTACAAGGAGCAGAGAAAAGGTCAAAGAGAAAGAAAGAAGAGAGCTAAGAGATACTCACCTACAAGGAGCAGAAATCAACAGCCAAAGATGGACCGGAAAAAATGAGAAGCACGTGTAGGGAATACATAAATCTGTATTCTCCTATCTAGTCACAGCATGCAGAGAGAGGAAGGAGGAGGTAAGGAGAGGGCTCCCAGAATGGGAAGGGAGGAAGGACAAGGCAGTGAAGCAGAGTGAGGGGAATGAAGACAAACACTGTACTGTGCTGAGGGGAGAGACAGGAGGGACTAATGCCAGAGTGAGAACCTGGTAGTGCTGCTGTACACCTGAGGGCTTGTTCAGCTCTCCCCAGCTGCAGTAGCTGCTCCAGAAAAGCTGTTATTTTTCTGCCCAGCCTTGTTTCTTTCAGCCTGAGCTAGTAATGGAAGAGAAAAAAAAATGAAGTGAGATTATAATACAGTGAAAATGGGAGTAGGATGATACCTGGGGACAAAGGAGATACAATTTCTAGAAATGCCCTTTTGTCAGGCATTCACCAGGAGGCTTGAGCTCTCCAAGGCCTGGTGCTGGGGGAGAGCATCATTCTCTTCAGAGTATCCAGGCTCATGTGCAGAAAGCTAGCTCCAAGATAAAAAGCGTTTGTGGTGACTTAAGTATGCTCTAGCCTCTCTACAGCCACTTTTAAACAGGCACAGGAGATGCAGCTGATCTTATTAATGGTCTCATACTCACTTCATGTGTGTGTTGCCTTTTTCTGAAATAACATAGATCATATATAACACGTGATCTAGGTCCTCCATATGTGTGCCCCAAACCAGCTCAGATGTCTCTGCACCAGCCTGTCTGGTTCTGGAAGGATCTCTTCAGTTGGGTCCAGCATAACACCTGACCGTATAGAAACATCTTGGAAAGTAGCATAATCATTTTTTTTTTCTGCTTTACTCTTGTATCTGGGCATACTAAGGAGTGTAGTGCGGCAATACCCAAGCTAGTTCCTCACTATCCATTTTTGTGTTTTATTTGTGGCATATTGTTACACTGAAAAAAATTACTTAGATCTTCAGGAATGTTTTAATGTGGTCATCACACTGGTATCTGAGTGCATCACAAATATCGCTGCCACTGTAGTCATTCCCAGTGAGGCAAGATCTCACTCTGCAGACTGGGCTTTGAAGTTCAGACATGTTTCAGTTAAAAGGAACCCTAAATTTTAGATTCATAGCATCTCCCTTTCCCCAGAGAATTTAGTTTTATATGGCTCCTTATATTAAATTCCAGTTGTGGATGCTCATCGCTTCTGTAAATCCAGTCCCAGTCTAGAAAAAGGAGCACCTGGAAATCAGTCTTATCATTTTAGTTCAAGTAACTTGTCTGACACTATTCAGGAACTAATAAGGGATGAGATTCATCTTTCCAGAGCAGGGTTTAACTATCTGGCTTATTAAGTCATCCTTAGCCTGATTTCCTGACTCACTTTCTCCGTGCTAACAGGTTCTATAGCAAATGAAATGGGAATCTCACCCTATAACACTCCTTGCCCTCTACCCAGGCCTGGTTCAGCATGACTCAGGCCAGCCAGTGCACTGAAGGAAACACTTTCATGAAAAATTCATCACAATTGTTTTAAACCTCTCAGGCTGGAGTCAGGGTCTTCCCCTCCTTGGGGAAGTTAGGCTCTTTTTTTCCTGTTTGCCTGAGGAGGCCCTGCAACTGGGAATTAGGAATTTCATCTCCTTGGCTATATAGAATAGAGAGGAGATGCTGTAGGTTTATTTAATAACCCCACCCCCACACAGATGTACAACCAAAACATGGGCTTCTCTGACAGGAAACTGAGGAACAAAGAACAATCTTGAGGCTTGCAAGGAAATTAAAGAAGGAACTAAAATATTTTTTTTCTAAGGGGAACCCAGTCACTGTGGTGACAAATGTTAGTCAAGTCCACGGAGTAGGAAGTGGATTTTGAAGAACAAAAAAAATCACGTGCTGTCTCAGATCAGCTTGCATAGGTTCCATGCAATAGCATGGAAATTGCTTCCTTTGTCTCTTTTTGCTTTTGGTGCTGGTAGAAAAAAATATAAGCCATGGATTTTCACTGCCTTCACTCATCTGGTGACTTTATTGAAGAAAACATGAAGGAGATTTTCAAAAAAGATTCCTTCAAGCTGGAGTAGGCTCCCTAGACTAGTGGTTCCTATCTTCTTTCTTTTGCATGTATCAGGTGCTTGGGTTCTTTCTCTGGCTTCAGACAATAGTGCCATATTCATCACTCCTGAAAAAACACAAGAGGCAGGAGTTAAGTCCATGAAGGTTCTTAACTTATCTCTTCCCAAAATTGAAGGCATTTAAACATTTGGTTGTTTAACCATGCGTGTGCCAGTCTCTGCCAGTAAGGTGCTGTTCAACCTCAAAATGTTAAAGGCTAGGTAGCAATCCCCAAGGAACCCAGAGCTATTTTCGAAAATTCTGTCCTTTCTCTCTAGGATTGCTGAAATCATTCCCTTACTCAGAACATTTTCTTTCCTCTAAATATAGATTATAATAGTAAAGTTTGCATGAGTATTCAGCTGTGCTTTCCTCCAAGGCATTTTTCTGTAATGGAAACCTGCTATGCCTTATGGGTTGGTGAGAGCCGGGCTCTGAAATGCAACAATGCAGATAGGAAACTTTTACTCCTAACAGATGTGACTGAAGTGCCACACAGCAAAGCATCTTTTACTGTCACAGTACCCTGTTTAGGAAAGCGCTCCCCATGGCTGTTCTGTTCAAGGTATCCATAGGAAAGAATGTTAGTAAGACATTATTTTACAGACACTGTCAAAGCTTTTGAGTTTCCTCTGCGATGTTGTTCAGGAATCATCTCTTGGACTGATGGTAAAATTGCTCAGCAGAGCTTTCGTGTCCTCTGCTGCCTTCTGCCATCTTTGCCTTCATGTGGATTAGATGCCAGAAAAGTCCTTCAGACCAGAGCAGCCTGAATCTTCTAGAACAAGCAGCAGGCAAGATTTACCTGAGACGTGACTGATGTCTGGCTAAGTAAGCCTGTGTTTGCTTGAATTTTTAATGAAAATAAATAGAAGAATCCCTAATGGTTTCTATTCAGGATTCAGGGGCGGAAGAAAAGCAAATACTATATACGTAGAAATTGCAAATCCCAAAGGGTGTGGAGGTAACTCTGTTTCTGTTATTTTGCTAGGTTTAACAAAATGCAAACAATTCTGGGGAGAGACAAGCCACTTTACAAACCTGCACACGTGCAGTCCAACTTGGTCCAATAATCTGTTTTGGGGAGATGTGCTTCCCATTAAAAATGCCAGGAGATGGGAGCCCTGGAGGTTTGGGTTGTGTTCATAGACATGCTTCAGGCCTTCCCAATGTCCTCAGATTCACCTCTCTGTTTTGCTGTTTGCCCAGCTGTGAAAGAGGAAACACGTTTCCTTTGCTAGAAGGCTTTGAGACAAGCCAATGCAAAACAGGATAAGCAAAAAGGTATTACATTTGAAGAGTTTCTAGAGTGTCAAACAACCCAGTACTAGGACTTCACTGACACATCTTGTAGCTCTGAGCCAGCCAAGAAACTGAGACAGAGAAGAAGGAAGGCACATGATTTACCTAAAATGCTTTTGAATGTTATTGCCAGAGATGGGATAATTATAATAAATAATTTTATTTCATACAATGTCTCTGTTACATATTATACTGCAAAATATAACTGAGACTAAATATTTCTAAACCTGTTTTTTTATTTACACAACACAACATGTGTAAAGTGATCTGAGCAGGAGTAAACTGACATGTGTCTGCTCCAAGTCACAATACATTTCTCAACCATCAGTCAATTAGTGATAATAAACTAGAGAGAGGAGGGGAATGGGTAAGAGGAAGTGATGGAAAAGACAAGGTTACAATATAAAAAAAGAGGATAAATGAAGAAGGTTGAGAGAAATTACATAATATGAAGGAAACTGAAAAAGTGTTCCTCTGAGATTTGAAATTACGTGGAGAATGGATGTGTCAAAGGAATACATAAAAGTGATTCAGAGCTAAAAATCATGGTTCAATTCTCTACTTTCATGTTTCAAATATAGACAATGACCTGCTTAAGAACATTCCACAGACCAGGAGCTTTTTGAATAAAAAAACATCTGAGATGAACAAAAACCATTCACAGCAGTGCTGAAGTAGCAAGAGTGGTGGCTGAATCTGTCAGATAGGTTGTCTACTATAAATGCAAGTTATCTACCCTGCTTTCTCTATTCACTGAATTTCCCTGTCTCATTAGTGACGAGATCCTTGTGTCCTTCTTTAACTGCTGTTCTGAAATGCTGTGCACTGTATCACCCATGCTTTGCACTAGAGCCATGGAGGCCTCTAAAGTGCTTTGGGGTTATATAGGATGAAAGTTCCTGTGGGCCTGATTCTTAAAAGCATTTAGACACCCGAATATGCAGGTTGCTACTACAGGGTTTACCAAGATAAAGTAGCAACAGTTCATACCTCTTTTTTTTGGTGATCCAAACATCAAATGTCACTTTGTCTATGGAGGTTCCCATGTTCAAACATTGAAATAACATCAAAAACACTGTCTTCTATGGCAATCTTTCCGGGCTATGTTTTTTTACTTTTCTGGGTAAGCACTTAGTTTTGGCATCCCTACTTTCATTCATGTCCTCAAAAAATACTTTGGCTATTTTTGTGAATACAATGTGTGCATGAGGCCAGGTTACTTGCTTGTCATAGGTGCATGTCACAGCCAAAGAAAGAGGTTTCTAGACAGAGGAACAAAGAAGGGGGAAGGAAGTCACCCAGCGACTTATATTTCCAGTGTATTATGCCACTCCAACTGGTAAAGTGACTATATGCTGGAAGTCTAAAAGAGAGAAAATCAATCATGGACTTTTACAGTCCTCCAGTTTCGTTTATTAGTTATCTTGGCAACCTTAATTAATTTTGTTATCATTAAATGGTAGTACTTAAAAGGCAGAACAGAGAGAAAGTTGCATGTTTAGCTTATTGACATATCTTAATAATTAATAAATATATATCTCTCCTACAGCATAATGGAATCTCAGATATTACTGTCACCTAGAATGACCTCTTAGATATCATAGACCATTAATTTTCATGGACATATTCCAGTATCAAAAGCTACAACTCATGCTTGACAATTTACAGTTGGCTGTAGGACAATAAAAAATGTCTTAATTTTGGTGAAGACGTAAGTAGATGAAGAATTCACCACATTAGCCTGTTCTGGTAGTTAATAATTTTCTGTGTCTCATTCTTCACTTGAATTTGTCTGGCTTAATAATTCCTCCACTTAGTCCTCAGTATGACTTAGTCTGCTCAGAGCCCTTTCCTGATAGTATTTTATGCCTGCAACAGTACCAATTCATTAATCAAGCCATAAATCAAGTAATCTTCTTTTCAGTAAGTCAGACAGGTTGAGCACTGTAAGGTTTCTAAAATAAGGCACTTTCTTTAATCTTGGATAATTACCAAGCATCTTTTGCACTTTTCCCAGCTTTTCAACAACCTTTGAAAATAAATATCCTGCATATGATTAGTCTCATGAGTACCACAAAGGGAAGAAAGGCAACTTGGTACTTCTACCCACTGTTCCCATGTTTATGCATTTAAGGATGGATTTCACCTTTTTTTCCACACTATCTCATTGGAGTGAAACTGCTCCATACTCTGACAACCCTGATCCTTTTCACAGCACTGTTTTCCATGGTAGAGTTTCTGATTACACATCTCCTAATCTCCTATCTGGTTCCCACATGCATAACTTTGCATTTGGCTGGAGTAAAAGGCTTTCTGCTTGAACATGTCTGATCTGCTAGGTGATCCAGCCTGCCCTATATAAATGCTCATCATTGCCATTCCACCAGGCTTCCTAATACCTGCATATTTTATCAGCAGTGAGTTTCTGTTTACTTCTAGGGCAACGATGGAAATGCTGAATAGTACTGAACATAATACATGGCTTTTTCGAAGCACAGGTGACATGGCTTTATTCTGTTCCATGTCCAGCAGACAAACTTGTCTGGACTGTTTTCTCTGTGCTTCAACCATCCTGTGTCCTCTGCTTTTCTCAGAGAATGGAAGTCATTCAGGTACAAATGTGCAGCATTGCTCCTGATCCTGATTCAGTGACAGAACATTTGAAGAAATAAAGTCAAGCAGAATTCACAACCCATACATGTACTCACTCCTGTCCAGTGAGGACTCTGTTGGTTACCATGTTATTTCTTTATGGAACCATATAAGATAGGGCTAGAGAGAACATCAAGAGCAACTCTAGTCATCTTCCTGCTCATGGCAAGGATGCTTAAATTATTCCTTTGTTTGTTTGTTGGTCGGTTGGTTGGTTGTTTTTTTGGTTTTTTTCAAGATTATTGTGATGCTGGGAAGTACATCCCTACATTTTCTTCTTTGTCGTCACAGAATTCCCTTTCGGTTGACATTTTTTTTCCATGAACTGCCGTTATCCTTGCTGGTGCACATCTGTTGTGATTGTTGACTGTGCCACTTTTTTAATATTGCCATAGAACAGACACTCTTTTAGTATTCTGCTATTTCCTTGCTATTAGACGATTTATGAAATATGAATATCAGCAGGCTAGAGATCAGTTAAATAAGCTCTATTAGTATTGCCTTGTAAGCCATCCAGACCTGCTAATTTTAAAATATTTACCCCCAGTGCATACTTTACATTCCTCCTGGTCACTGATAGAGTGGAAAATTTTTCATCAGCCCATGTGATATACATTCATTATCTCTCTTCTTTTCAAATGCACAACAGAAATATGTCTGGAATATTTGCCTTTTCTGCAACATTATCATTTCATCATCTGCATCAAGCAGCAGCATGTACCCTTGTTAAGACTTCTGTTGTTCTTAATATACTCTTAACTCATTTTATTGCCTTAAGGCCTGCCAGCCAATGATTTTCCTCTGCTGTCTTTTTTATTTTGTCTATTTTTATATTCTATAACTTCTAATTTCTATTGATTGCTAAATATTTCCCATTTAACCATTTGCTATGTAGGCTTTTTATTTTCTAACTATACCTTCACTTCATACATTGATCCATGATGGCATTTTAAACAATATTGTTCTCTATTATGCTTATGAAATTGGGACCTTTTTAAAATCCAGTGACTCTTAAACAGCTTTTGGTTACCTGCCATATTTTTCAACCCAAGTTTCTATTCCTCAGCTTTGATGTGTTTTGTCTCGTTTCTAATCTGATTCAGTGGTCTCTGAGAGACTCTTCTTCCACAGTAGTATCTTTTGCTTTGTTATTATTTAGTACGTTAAGCCATTACGCACATCAAAGCACCTGTGGGTCTGAGTTACTAATAATTCCAAAATACTCAAAGGTTGTACTTAAGGGAGAGCATATCCTCTTTATGCTCTCTCCTTCTTGTACTCCTCTTTTACTCACTTTTTCTTTGTAGACAAACTAAACCAAGAAAATTTACTGTATAAGTTATTACAGCAGTTTTCAGAATGCTGGTTCAATTAATTTTCTTCCCAGCAATGAGTATATGAATGTCTTTCTTCTTAAGAATTAACATCAATTAATATTCTTCTTAACAATGAACATGTGAGTTATACAACAGTTTCACTAGAAGCAGAGTCCTTTTGCAGTGTTCATTGAATATACTAGCTGATATTTCACTGTTATCTTATTTTTGTGTCACTTCCAGAATGCATTATTTAGGGATATTTTTCCCATTTATCTCGACAGTCTCAGGCCCAGAGAAGTATGAAGTTAATAGCACAGGACTAAAGATAATATCCAGAAACCTGGAGAAGCAGCCACCTAATCTCATCATCTATTTCAGCTGCCATACACACCCATATGATGAAGAATACACAAAAGTGATACACTGGGAGTTTACTGCACTATTTTAAAAAGTAGCTTTTTCCTTTCCTTCCTTTGCTTTCAGATCTTGTCACTGTGCTGGTAGCAGACTCACAATAAGCACATGATCCCAACAAATATCAACAGGTCAGGTGGGGTAGGAGTCAAATTGTCCCAAATCTCTCTGATTACTAAGAAGAGTCACATGATAAAGACCGTCTCTCTCCACAAATATGCTAAATAAATAATTACTTCATCAAATATTCATCTGTATCTTATACAGCAAAGCTCCCCAGCATGTACTGCATAGGGATGGCCATGATATTGTCTAAAAAGTAAATTTTCATTTTGGAAAGTTATTAAGGAGACTTTTTGTGAAAAATCTAATGAGATTAAGTAAATACATAGTCCTGTAGAACATTTAGTTCATAATATGTCCAAAAGAAATGAGATTTTCTGTCATATTGTAATCTGCAATTATCAGGTATTTGACACTGACTATGAATGCTAGCTTAACAATATTCAGTCCAGTGATCTTTAAACCCATCATTTATAGGACTTTCTATACCAGAAGAGACCAGAAATGACGCTCCAGATACCAAATAATCCTAATTATCCTGCAAAACTTCCAGTTACAACTAGTACAACTGATGTTGGTAATGAGAAATCAACCTCAGAAATACAAGCACAGAACCAAATTGAGCGAGCTGAGTGTGAGCAAAGGTCCTGATGCACCTTTGAGATCCCCAGCTATGAAAGTCATCTGCACAATTAATTGTGACTCTTCATCTATGGACTGATCCAGTTGTTAACAGTACTGCTGTAATTCCCTATTTACTCAGTCGTGAGAACTGGACACTTCTGCATGATGATGCACTCCATCCTAAAGAGAGTAAACAAATTCCTCTATCCCCACTGATGATACATGGAGCCAGATGGGTAGTTCAGGCCCATTTCTTGGCTCCTGGGTAGCTGAACTCAGGCAAAAAAATCCCAAACTGACAGTCAAACTAGGTACATTCTGTTTCATAACGTCTTGATTAACTACATGGGACAGATCCTAAACTGGTCAAATGAGACTCAGAAAGAAGCCCAAATTAGGCTGTGGTGCATAAGTAAATCTCACTTTCATAATTTGACCTCTGTCACACCTATGCCATCAAATGCTTTCAGAAGTTTATTTCATAGTTGTCTTGGCAAATGGGAACTAAATGTCCTCTTTTACATCCTTTCAAAGGAAAAATACAAGCTAATAGAGGAGTAATTTGAGAGTAAAAGTGTCAAGACTGAATTTCGCTTCTTCAGAAAAAAAATCCATAGTTGCTTTTTGGTTCAAAGCCATTTTAAATTTTGTTGTAACACTGGGCATGCTATTAGGCAGAAATATTCTATCAAACTTTAACACAGCCAAAGATGATATCAGCTTATAAAATCCATTTGGAGTCAGCTACATTTTCAGTAAGCTTTTTTCTTAAGGGATATCTATCCTAATACAAGCAATTAAGGATTCTTTATTAGCCAGTCCCAGAGGTACATCAACCCCCTAATAAGACCAGAGGGCAAAGAAATAGTACATCTTCCCCAAATAAGCTGTTTCTCTAGCATAATCCCAGACATGAGCCAGCACTACTAACTGTATCGCACCGCCTATAAAATATTTATGTGCTCATAATTCTGTGAACATTTAGCTGTTACTTGCAAACGTCACTGCACCACAAATAAAACTTGGATAAACTAGGAAATCACAGGCCCTGCTTCTTTTCCCTTGCACTAAAACAGGTCTATTACCTTTCTGCCAATTTTTACATTTCCTGTGTTCTCACTCCCCTTGCCTCATGATCAGGATAGCGAAAAATGACCAAAGCTCATTACCAGGTGAGCATCTTAGCAGTCAACACCTTCTGGCAAAGCAACTTCACTAGACTTGTGCTAATTATCTTTTTTTAGGGCATTTTTTTGCATGGTTGTACAACGTCTTCTGGATGTCCCAAGAAGCTATGTTTACAGAATTCAACTTAAAAATGTCTAAAACTGATGGGCACACAACCAGGAAAAAGATCCAGCCAGATGAGTCAATGTCCATGCTGTCCCCTCCTCCTGACAGCAGTCCTGTAACCCCAGCTGGCAACTCCAAGGTGCCGCAGGCATTTCTGGGCTTCCTGTGTCCCTTTGTTGTGACTCATGAATATTGACGCTCTGACATCGAACTCCTTTTTTTCCAAGAGAGTAAAAAGATGGCTCTGTCATGTTGCCCGAGGCTGGCAAATAGCTGTATAAAAATTAGAGCAACTGGATATGCCCTGAGTTGTGCACAAGCAAACCAGGTGTCCTTGGGGGTGAAGGGTGGGGGAGTGAAGGGTCGGGAGGAGAGGGGGAACAACACACCCAGTAGCCCTATATTTCATTGTTTGTGTTGGTCTTCTCCCACCTGCTGGATGACAGAGGGAGAAAAAAATTATCTGCAGAAAGTTTTTACAGTGTCAGAGCAGCAGTCTGTGGCTTTTGTCCATGCTGATATCTAGGTATCCAAAGGTAATAGTTTAAAAAAAAGTACGTGTTACCAAGCTGAGTAACAAATATACTCTCTATCGCTGATAGAAGCTATTACAGATTTCTCCATGACACTGAATAATTTCCAATGATCTTATCTGAAAGGAACTCCATCAGCTAACCCTTAGTCAGACTCCAGAGTTGGCTAAATACGTGGTCTTTTAGTTCTATCATCTGAGGGAAACATAATAGTTCTGCAGAGCTGTCTGCGTCCCCAGGGAGCAAGAGGGTCAATGCATTGATATATGCTTCATGTGTGCACTCAGTGAGTTTAAAAGACCAAAACATGCTGGAATTATGTCAACAAATTTCAGTCCCTGACTCCAGGGCTTTATGGGCACTGGGATCTGAAGAAGGAAGCTTTGCTGGATGTTATAGTACAGGACCAAGACCAATCCAATTTACAGTGACTAAAACTTTCGGCCTTAGGTTTATCTCAGCAAAACTTTTTGAGGAAAATTTTTTTCCAGGTTGTTTTATACTTACCTACAGTGGTATGTGTCATATAATGGTGGAGTTTTTCTTTTCAAATAGGCACCAAACCCATTTCAAGAAGTGTTTCTTTTGTTCACTTTAAAAGATATGAAGACTTCTTTCAAAGAATGTGAACGCATTGGTTGCACAACTTCACAATGTACAGAAAATTAGGGAATTCTATATAATGACAAAATATTAGAACTTAAAGCAAATAGATCTATTTGGGGTCATCATACAGTCTTCATTATTGTGAATAACATTGTCATGCGGAGTAAATTTGTGAGATGGAAACGAGGTCAAAGTTTCAAGGATAGTAAGTGAAACAGATTGTAACAAGCTTTCTTGAAAGGATGAAAAGAAAAATACTTGGCCATGTCATTCTGTGTATCATCAGATGGCACCAGGAAAGAAACTTGAATCCAGGGACTACCCCGTGAGGTATGTAAAATGTTTATAATAACACAAAAAAGGACTGTATGCAAACCTACATGTTTGAATGATCATCATTAGCCATTGGCATTTCTGGTGGGCAGAGCTGCATGTGTCATCCTGTACATTTTTCATTCGAAGGAGGTACATGGGTCTTGATGTTTTCTGCAAGTGATTCTCCAGGCCTGCAATAAAATAAATAAATAAATAAATGCCCTGTATGTTCAAATCGTCACTGTTACATCACTATTTGTAAGGTTTCAGTGTGAAATCTGTTATTTTTTTCTCTTTGACATTTGTGTGCCTGTCCATATGTTTATGAACAGTTCCTAACAATGGATCAATTAAGCAGTCACATGGGGAAGTTTTGTCATCAGAAAATACACTGGTGTTGCACTGAGACATGAAAGGGTAGCTGTTTGAGGTATAGGGTCAGGTATGCCAAAACCTTGCTTTTTTTTGAAGAGTTGTCTAGTCTTAAACAGAGCTATTTCTGGTACTAAAAGTCTTGGGAAGTTTTGGAAATGTTGATGCAAATGCAGAAGATGGCTTATTTGTATGTGTGAGTTGCTCTATTTCATATGTGCTCACTGACTCCGCAGTGAGTAAATTATACACATTTTTTGTCTCCAGCTGAGTGTCAAATTGAAAGGAATTATACCACCTGACCACTTATGCTCAAGTTTTATGTCTAGCATGCACCATTTTTGTTGAATTTATGGCACTGCTGAATTTTTCAGAATTTCTTACAGCAGTTTTGTGTTCTTACATTGGGCCATGTTTGGTTAATAGTTTTTAATTTCTTGAGTGTCACTTATACAGAGTGGTTTGAGTTTAACACACAGAACTACTTTCAACTTAAAAAAAAAATCAAATTTTACAGAAAGAGGCTTGAACTGCATTGGGCTTGATATGAAATGCTCCCCTCCTCTGTATCCCCAGAATAGAAGGAGCTTAGCATTCCGAGAGTGGTACAAAGTGGTATTGTTTAACAGTAGCTAATTAGGATGGGATTTCATGTTGCTAAGAGCTAAGTCTTTGGTATGCAAGAGAGCCAAACAGCAAGGGCAAAGTGTAACTATTTAAGGCTGTAGTTTGCTATTTAAAGGAAAATGTTCATCCATGCCCTAGCGTTAGTTGCAGTCAGGAAAGTGTTTCTGTTCCAATGACAAGATGATGGGCTGTCACGATTCCACCCAGTCAGGCCAGATCAAATGTGCTCAGGATATAAGCCAAGGGATTATTTTTTCCAACCTGCCAGCATCAAAAGCACCATCTGTGATCGATTTTGTGATAATGGTGTAAGCAGCTACTGGAAATTCAGGGCAGTTCCCAGAGATTTTGGTCTCTGGGAGGAATGAATATGAACTTTCAGGAGTAGCATAGGTCATGCTATCCAAAACATGCTGTCTTTTCTGCAGAGGTTGTAAGATGTGACCCAGTCACAAATCCATGTGAACATAACCTCTTGCAAGCAGGTGGATGTTGCTTGAACCTGTGCAAGGAAATTGGTGGAAGATGTTCTGAATCCTCTCTCCTTTTATGCCTACCTGGCTACAATGCACAGAGTATTTCTTATGGCAGCAGGCTTACCTTAAACATAAATCTAATCTAAGCCCAGATAGAAAACTGTGAGCACTGATTTCAGACAAGATTATAGAAATCTGGAGTCAGTATTCTGCATTTCTGTATGGCTGCAGAGTGCTTTGCAGAGGGAATGTAGTTAGCAGCACAGGCTCAAACGCTCTCCTAGATTTAAAAGCAAAAGCAATCCTTCCTTCTAATAAGCAAAAGTAATGGTGGCATTACTTTTGCTTATTAGAAAAATGACATTATAATTTTGATCCAGCACAAAAATATTTTGTTACAGTTCCTAACTTATAAAAGGTTTAATATAAGGCTTTTTATTTCTGTGATGTCTTCTGAGAAGCTAAATAATCTTTGGGCAAATATAAATGGAAATGGATCATGTCAATTTGCCCTTATGAGAAAAAAAATCAAGGCTGATTCTGTACAAGTGCCTTGTACAGAAACATCAGGCTTGAATTTTGGCCTGTTGTAAGGCTGGAAGCAGATCCAACTGTAACGAAAATAAGGAAAAAAGAGTCTTAAGGTGCTTTGTATACTTGCATCAAAGAGAAAAACGTTCTTTGAACTAATGCCTGAACTGAATATAGCTAGTGCATGCAATTATTGACTTAGGAACACCTTTTCTATTCCCTACAAAGTCCCATATGTTTGTCTGGTAAAACAATCCCATAGTTATGTGCTTTTTAGGAATAATTATCCAGATGCCTGCTAAATCAAGATTATATGGTAGCATGCGCATCAAATGTATCAGAGACATAGTCTGGGCTAACTCTTAGCACCCCTCCAAGAGAAAGCCCATACGTAACAAATTATGGCCGTTCATAATCCCTTTTTCCTCAGAGCTCTATCCCCATGATGCTTCCTAGGAATGGCCTGTGTGTTTATCTGATCTAAGATTTCTATTTATTCCAGATGAAGAAAGATCTCTATTAGATGTAATTAACAGAACTTGTCTGTCAGAAGGAAGTGCCTTACTTTCCCACTGGGAAGTCTGTTTCCCTGGTCAGGCAGAAACCAGCCAAAGGCATTGCCCGCTCTCAGGACCGTCGTTTTCGGGGTGTCCCCTCGGCAGACCGAAACAAAACGCTCCGGGGACCCGCCCGGCCGCGCCGCCTCCCGCCCCCAGGTGGCGCCAGAGCACAGCGCCCGGGCCTCGGCAGCGGCCGCTCCTCCGTGGGGCGCGCTCGCATCGTGCTGCTGCTGGCTTTTAAAGGGAAGTCACTGCTCCGGAGACGGTCTATTCCGGGGCTAAATTTCGTGATATTCTATAGCTTTTTTTGCAAGGTTTGTGGTGGGTTTTTTTTGCAAGATACCTAGCTGGTTTCTTAAAACCGCCCTGCCTTCACTGACCTGTTAACCTGTTCTATCAGTCCCGTTACGCATGATTTATGTAATAGCTGATATTATGATGATATAATTAGAATAGCCCAATAGGATTTCCATGCTGCAATGAGGACACTCAGTGCTGTAACATATGAGCCATCTTGCAGTTATGCAGATAATGTGTGATATGTACGCAGCATAGGTACATTATTACACATAAATGCAAACACAGATACATGAAATTATCAGTATATTTTATAATAGCTGCAAATGTTAAAGACAATTCTGACAAAAAGAAAACCCCAAAAGGGAAAGGTTGAATTGAACACCCCCAATTTAGATACTTAGAGCAAGCCCTTGCCTGTGGGACTGTGGTGCCCATGCCTTGGGAGGGTGGCCATGCAGCCAGGAAGGTGTGGCTGAGGTCTCTCCGGTGCAGAGGAGGCCCAAGGCGCCCACTAACCCCTTCGGTGGCTCACCAGATGAGCTTCTTTTACCTCTTGTTCTCCTCCTTCTGGTCCAGGAAAAAAAAATGCCCAGAGTTTCATTCACCTGCTGTAAATGAAACTGCCATCATGACAGCCTATTGCAAATCCCTCTCCTTCTCCTGCTCCTTGACTGAGGTTTACAGAATGGCTGGAGAACTCACGCTTCACGGCCAATTGAGCATTTGCAGGCGGAGTTCTGACCTCCTACTGTGTGCAATTAACACTAATTAAACAAATAATTAAAAATTACCCATTACATTCTCTGCAGAAGGTCCTAATGTAGTTTTGTATTGGAGCTGCTCAAGCTGTTTTAATTATCTATTTGTCTAGAGCTGCATCCTGGCATGGGGTTCTGAGGGCGCAAGGAGACACAGTACTCCGTTACACCAGGACTGAGCTTACAGGGCTGCCCCAGAGCAAGGGAGGAAATCACGGACAGAGGGAGAGGCCAGGCAATGACCTCAACTTCAGAAGCTCCTTTGCAGACTCCTGGGATTCTGGGCAAGGGAGCACAGCATGAGGAAATCAGTGGGAGCCTCTTACATCGCAGCAGTCAGTGCAATGAAATCCAAGCGCCATTGAATTCTACAGTTAAGGTGCCATTTCTCTTACAATGTTTTCTGCCTCAGACAGGGCAAAAAGTGAAAGACAAGTACTAGATCAATCCCTGAGCATCCCAAGGAGTGTTCATTGATAGGAAATTACAAAATTAAAAAAAAAATAAAATTAAGATAACATTTTCAAAAATGGCACCTTTTCCAGGTCACCCTGTTGCAAGCACCCTGAAATGGGTTTTCAGAGATACCCAACCCTTGAATTTCCCAGCACCTTTGAAACCAAGCCAAGAACATTTTGCCCAGAGGTGGAGGCACACAAAATTAGGTTTCCTTTTTAAGAAGCATGTTGGCTGTGTTTGAAAGCCATATTATCCTTTATAACTTTTACCCCTCCCCTCCTCCAGAATTTTCTGGAAACCGTAAATTGCATCATAAAAATGATGCAGATCGGAAAAGCTACCCATCCACCCATTCCCTCCATGTCCTTTCATCGGGGCAGCTGTGCTGTTTGGCAGTTGTTGCTGTGTGCAAGGGGGTGGGTGGGGGTTATCAGACAGGCAGGCACCTCCAACCTGCACAGGGAAGAGTGTGCCCACTAACACTTACTGCTTCTGTAATGAAGCCCAGGGCAGGGTGAGACCTTGAGGGCAGTGGCTGAAGTCTTGGTGATATGATACTGTGTTGGTAAGACTGTGAATTTGTTCTCACATATGGATAGTTTCCCTCTATGACCAAGAAGAAAGGTTTGAGATTTTGTCCATGTGCTTTCAGACGTGACAGGAGAGAGGGCGAAGTGCAGGTGTTCTCTTTAGGTAGACAGGTATGTCATACCTGTGTATGTGCTTGCATGCTGGGCCCTGTTGTGGTACATCGTGGGCTCCTCATCAGCACTTCCTGCTAACACCAACCAATCAAAGTACTGTCAGACACTGCTTGGGCTGCCTGCTGACATCATTTGCTAGTGCTGTCCATTAAAACCAATTTGAAATATCATTCAAACCTGTCTATGGCAGCTTGCGACACCTACAAGTGGGAGCTATTGCTTTGAGCCCTTTGGGGAGGGTATAGAAATGCTTTCTTTGACAACACAGGGAGGTAGGGAGGCAAATCCCAGAACTGACCCCAGAACTCAGTTGACAGTATCGAAGTGGGGTTTTTTCGCCCTCCCCAGGCATATGCACTATCATATTGTATTATTTGTCTTCCAGAAGAGATCTGTGCTTCTCTGCTGGTTTGCTGGATAACCATGGAAACTGCCAAAAACAGAGTCATGCCAGGGAAGCTCAGCAACTGTTGCTCTGAGAGTGCACTGTTCGGGGATCTCACCTGAAGGGAGAGAGAACCCTCTCCAAGGCTCCTCCCCTGCAAGTGACCCATCCTGGGAGAAGCAGGCAGAGGGATCTCTGTGGGGGCTCTTGACATTTCCACCCCCCATGTGGAAGTGAAATAATTCCTTCCCTTATGCAATGCCTTGACAAGCCTGAAAGATCCCAGAGCAGAGATCACAAACATCTGGGAGCTGTGTGCCTGGCTCTGGTGTGAGACCAGGAACAGAGCCAAAAACCTCTCCCATTAATGCAGCCTCCCTCCAGCTCTCCCATGGAGGACAGCCTGCCCGCTGGTTTCAGCAACAGAGGCTCTGCAAGTAGAAGTCCCAGGGAAGGGAACCGTGTTCCTCTCCACACCCCATCCTGACATCTGGCAGCTGTAGGCATAACTTCAGTGCAAGACTGGGAACACAGCCAAAACCCTTCCCACAGACTAGCCCCATCTTTTACTAGTGTCTTCTGTCCCCCACTCCTAGCCAGTACAGGCCACGCTACTGGTTGTGGAGAGGCAGGCATCCTCCATCAGAGGCTATCTTTTGCAGCATCTCCTGCTCTGACCACAGAGCTGCCCCAGGTGCCCAGCAAAGTTCTTGGATCAGCACCCAAGCAGAGTGCAAGCTAGGACCTACTTTTGTCTTTACCGAGAGTATTGATTTAATGATTTTGGAAATGGTATTTCTCCCAGCTCTGTCATGGACAAGGACAATCCCTTCTCCTGGCCTACCCAAGCCTCTCCCATCCAGCAACTCTTTTCACAGCTCTGGTGAGGATCAGACACACGAGTTCACTCCCCATGATCTCTTCTGGTCTGAGTTTTTGTGCTGAGAAGCTATTTGCCATGATGGGTCAATGCAGAACTGTAATGAACAACAGCAGTAATACAGGTCTATGCTGTACCATGGAGCGTCTCTGGTGACCTGCAGCACACACTATTACCTCCTCAGCACTCACTCCTTATAAACATGTGCCTCAGAGAGATGAGGCTGGGCTGAGACGACCAGTCCATCCACACAGCTGTCAGTGCTGCTGCAGGTCAGAGCGTAGCTGACCAGAGGATATTTCTTTTACTTGGCTTGAATTCAAATGAGTAATCTATAGTCAGTTCTTTGCTCCCCTATGTTGTTTGGGTCTCTTTCTCTGGTGCAGCTTTTTGCATTGTGCTTCCAGAGACAGCTCTGTAAATAGGTATTTGCCTGGCATTTCACAGGAAACCTGGGGAAGCAAAATTACCATAGGCTGCTGCCTACTTTGCCTGAGCTTCCCTCCCTCTGGAAAGGGAAAGACCTGTTGCTGTCTCAAGGAAGGGCTGAGGGATATAGACTCTCTCTTGCAGCAGCAGAACTGTGGCCATCCCTCACATCACCGGGGCTGCCAGAGCCACAGGTGCAGCTCTCCAGGGCTCTTCGTGATTCCTTCCAGCATCTTGTCACAGCTCCACCACCCTCTTTCTATGCCTCCTTTACCTCAGCATGAGCAGCCAGGCCCCTCAACCTTAGGGCAGCAACATTCAGTTTTGTGAGTGTTGTTGAGCCAGCTCTATCTGCATAGTTGCAGCATCTGGACTTGACACAGTTTACCTGTGACATACCTCATGTACAGCACCAGTTGCACAGCAGTTACTGCTGTAGGCTGTAGACTCAGAAACAGATTCAAAGCATGCTGTGGTATGTGGGAACCTTGAGGGCTGCATACCAGCCAATGCCAGGCACAAAAAGACCACACAAAACAAATACACTTGCAAGGACTGTTTTCCTTCTCCTCAGCTTGAAGACTCCCACATGCCATCCTCCTTTCTTCCTCACTCTGAAACAGGAGTTGAACACACCAGTGTTCACAGTACACCAGTACACACCAGCATGCTGCTAACAATCCCAAATTGACTTTTTAAGCACCAGTTGTCTAATCTATGTTCTAGATAAACCTATGAGAATACAAACATTAGACAACATTGATTATTGTGAGAGATGTTATATCTATGTATTTTTATAGAAGCAAAACTTAAGTTTTTTATCACAGGCTGCTTTAATGATAGTTAATTGTTTCTTATTCTATCGGGATAAGACATAGTGAAATCCGGTATGTAGAAGCTGAAACTGCAGAAATCCAGAAATGAAACAAGGAGAGGGCTAATAATACTGAGAATAACACTGAAGTTGCCCCTGGCATGACTCCCTTAGGAAAATGGGAATTCTCCATTGTTTTGCTCTGTGCCAGTGAAGACTGTATATATAAAACATATGCTCTTGCTCAAGTTCTGACTTGAATAGTAGACATAAGTGTCTTTGTGTGTGAAGTGTGATGAGATGACCATAATGCAATCAAAACCAGCTGACAAAGTACCTGAGGGCAATGGTTTCCTGGCCCTCCCACTGGGTCCTCCCACGAGAAACTGGTTTATGCAGTGAGGTGATCCACAGCTGCCAGTCTCTGATTTTTCTGCTGCATGAGCTTGTCATTGCTGATTAGAAGGGAAGCAAGGCAGAGGGGTTACAACTCTGTTCTGTCTGTCAGCACACTGCAAGCCCAGAAGAAACAGAGTAAGGGAATTAGGCACAAAGGCTATTTTCAACATCTTTAAGCCTGTAACATAGGTGGAATTTAGAGAACTACAATATGAAGCCTAAATTGCCTGTGGAGAAAGACAAGTACCTCAAACAGGTGTTTCAAGGTCCTGTCTTGTTTTTGTGCAAGTTTTTTCCCACATAGGATTGAGCCTTCAGTGGAGCTCTGACTCATGGACTTTTGGTCTGGCTGGTGTCCTTGCTCCTTTGGTAAGTTTTCAGCAGTGCTGTGTCTGGAACGCAATGCTCTTCACCCACCTGCAGAACTATGACAACTTGGCTTACTAAGAGAAATTTTCTTCTGCTCTCATCTTCTGACATCTCGTTCTCATTTATCTCTTTGTCCTTCTAGTTAGGTATCTTGCATATGGTCCTCTTAAAAAAGCAGCCCGTGCTTGAGTTGTGATAGTGATAGTCTAACAATGCCAAGCTAGTTCTCTTGGATCTGCCAGAGAATTTGTTTTGTTAGGAAGATATTTGCTGTTTATAGTAAATTTTATTTTGTGCTGAATGATATGTCTGCAAATGGGAAAGACCTGACATGCAGTGCTTGAGCAGTCATATTAAAGATAACTGCCAAGGGAAATCACTTGAGAAAAATGAGATACTACTGGCTCTTCTTACAACCTTCTCCCTCTGAACTCAAAACTATTTTTCTATTTGCATTGTTTAATGGAAGCCACAATTTTATTTTATTTAATAATAATTTTTAAAAATACTTTAACAGAAGCAACAGAAGACATAAGGAGGCACAGCTTTGAAGAATAATTGCATTAAAAACACAGCAGCAGCCGTGTGAGTGCCGATGTGGTTCCGGGCTGCCAGCGGTTAAAGCAAGGTGTGTGCAGGCAATTCTTGGGGAGGTACTTCGTATAAAGTTCAGTGGCTGAGGAATGTCCTGGCAGTCAAGCTTCATTGCCTGGGAAAAACAGAAGGCCAGATTGACATTTCAGTAAGTGATACGATCCGGTTGGCTTTGCTGGTGCAAATGAGAGAACTTGACCGGTGCCTTTAAAGGAAGAATAAAAATACCTCGTAAAATTCAGATTAAGAAGTACTGTGGTTGCATGCCGTGGCTGAAAGGAGTAAAAATAGGATGGGGAACATGAAGAGAATAGCTGCTTTTCCCACTTTGTCTTTGGTCAGCCTCAGTTCGGGAAGGGGACCCTGTAAAGGGTGAAGTTAGCTTTTGCCCTCTGAAATACCTAAAGAGAGATATAAATTGTGCTGCTTCTGGTTATTTATTACACTCCTTTGATCACTGGGAATAATGATTAATACAGACTCACACTCAACATACAGACTGTAGTCAACTGGAGTCCCTTCCACTGGGAACTGGCAGAGAAATCTCTTTGGATGATGCTGTCCCAACAGCCAGCTCCATCTCTGGCCATATTCTTGCCTGTCCTTGCTCAGCTGGCCAAATGAGAGAGCTCCTCACCAGATGCCTGTTTCTTTTCAGTTCTTTGCCTGTTTCCACTTGGCTCTCCAGCCATCTCTTTGTAGTGCTATCCTGCTCTCTGACTGAACCAGCTCCATAATGTATGCTTTGTCTTTTAGCTAGAAAGGAACAGGCAACTTCATTCAACCGAATTCCCATGAAACTGGAAATGGATGAGAAATCTAAAGCAAAACCATCTTTAGGAAACTGCAGAGTCCTCAGAGTCTTCGGAAATCTGACTACTTATTTGGATAATGAAGTGTAGATTTCAGAGTCTGCTTTTATTTGCTCCGGTGTCCAAATCTTGACCTTATGTTTTTAGTTACATTTTTATATTTTAACCATTTATTCACAACAATCTTTTCATTTGTGCACAATAACTGATCTGGTACCCACTGTTTATCTGCTGAGACATCAGTGAAAGCACACTATCAATATGAAGAAATAATTTACAATGCAAGTTTAAGAAACAGAACAATTAAGATCTTTTTTAAAGCAGGGCTAGTGAATAGGGTTGCTTACAGTACTAAGAGATGCTTTTGCTTAGTTCTCCTGCCTCTTCCTCCACAGACTGTTGAAGCCTATTTGTTTCAGATTTCCGCGTTTTGCGAGAACTCATTTGCCTGAGGAGCCGAGGTACAGTTTGAGAGCATTCGTGGATCTCTCATAATCGCTCAAGACTTCATCATTCTGGTGCAGCCCTTCCCCACAGGCAGTGAGATTACCAGCTGTCGGTATAACGCACGTAATATAAATTCCTGTGAGTCACTATATATTCATGTAAGGGACTGCTGCATGTAAAGTAGCTCAATAAGTGGTGGCCTGATGACTGAATAAAATATTCTGTATGCCAGCAGCTATAATTAGAAATGCTTGAGGCCCTAGATGTGTTCGTTTGAGCCATTTCATGTGGGAGATGGCACAAGTATGTGGGGCAGGATGGTGTCCTCTGGTCAGGAGAGGTGTCATTACACGAGTTGGGTTTTAATCTCTATCCCAGCACCAACCTCATGCCCTGGGACTGCCTACAAGCAGTGAAGGGTGCTTCAGCTGCAGCCTGGGACGAGCCGCCAGCCCCTCAGGGCTGCAGTGGACGGCGAGGGCAGCGTGCTGTTGTGGTTGCCAGCTCCCTGCCCGGCTGCTCCACGAAAAAACACCGCAGCTCTGGTGGTCTGGGGACAGTTTGGGAACATCGGCTCTAAGGGCTGGGAGGTAACTGCAAGAAGGATTTCAGGAGACTCGGTAGCAGCCCCTGAGGGTGCAGGGTGGGCGGAGAGGGCGATGTCTCCGCCCGGGGCAGAGCGTGCCCGCCGCTCTTCTCCTCTGGGCCGGTCCACCGCGGCACCCGGCGCCGCCCGCCCCACCTGCCTCGCCGCCGAGCCCGAGGAGGGGTTAAAAGCCCGGGGAGGGTGATGTCAGTTCCTGCGCTCCTCGGGAGGGCCGGCTCTGATATTTGAGCCGGGCTCTCCCGTTCGAGGGGAAAGCGGGGAGGGAATGGCAAAGTGCTGAATGGGAGCCGAGCCGTGCCGGGCACCTGCCTGCCGCCCGGCGCCGCGCCCAGGGCCGGCCCCGCGGTCCGGGAGCCCCGGGACGCCGCCGGCTGCGGCCGCCAGCGCCCTGCCCCGCCGGCACGGAGCAGCGCCCCCGAGGTGAGCGCCGGCGGGGGGTGCTCTGGAGGGCCGGTCTGTGCGGGGCTGGATGTCACAGCCTTTCTCCCCCTTCTCGTCCTTCTTCGAAGGTGATGGTAAGGGGACTTGGCGGGAGCGTTTTGGAGGTGATGTTGTATCATCTCTGTTAACTGAGGTTTGCCTTCGGGTCTGGGACTTTGTCCCTAAAGAGGCGTGGAAGAGGTGGGGGGGAGGAATGGCCACACGAGGGGGAAAGCGCAGCCCAGGTGTAAATGTGTGGAAGTCCTGCGGTTTCTTCTGCTTTCCCGGTAAGCCTCGGTGTGCGGGGCAAGACCTCCGCAGGTAAAATGGCACAACTGGGAGCCCCTCTTCCTGCCTCCTGGCACTTTTAATAGCCAAGCCACCTGCACTGATGTAGAGGGAAAATTATTCCGCTCTCTCTATCCCCCAGCTCGCGACAAGCCTTGCCCTTCTCACCGCTCTTTGTGTTATTTTTTTTTTCCCCTCCATGCTCTGCACATCCCAGGCCGCACTCCTGAACGGGAAATGACCGTGTGGCTGAACAATTCCAATGGCCTCAGGGCTAAAAAGCTGGGGGGTGAAACTGGTTATGAAGTGGAAAATGAGGTGGCTGCGGTCAGGGGGTTGATTAATAGTACGGGATTTCTACACTGAGTTTTGCCTGTACTGCTGACCTCTTTGGTGTTGATGCAGTGACACGGGAGGAAATCTCTCCCCCTTCATGTGTTACATTTATCACGTTTTTACTGATTCTTTTATAGTAAGATGGTAGCTAAAAGTTAGACCAGTATTCGGGTCTGGTGTTCAGGCAGGGTCTGGTGCATATTACTGGCAGGTGCCCAGAACTGCAGTCCTCCTGTGCTGACTGAATCCCCTATGACAGCATGGACAAACTGATTGCTGAGCTGAGGAGACACTTGTATTCGAAATATGGAAATAGTGTTTCACTTGTCCTCTTTCTTTGCACTGAATGAACAAAGTGCACTTTACTTGCATTTATGTCTGCAACTGAAAGTCTTCATGTTGATTAGTTGTTTTTATTCTTAAAAGGCATTTCAGGTGGAAATATACAAAGTCTCTGAAGTGTTGTGTATTCTAGTCAGGATCCACCTACATCTGGGAAATCACTTGATCCTGGTCTAAAAACAAGCAAACAAACAAAAACCCCAAAAAACAACCATGTGACATCTTGGTATAAATTTTAGCTTCATCAGAATTACAACTGGATACGGGCACCTCAAGTAAATATTTTGTATAACATTTGGTGTCAGAACTGTCTCTGGTGTTGGTCAAAATATACAGATATATGCATGAGACTTACAGTTTGATTGCATTTAGCAGTTGATTCAGTTGTTTTCCCCCCACTGAGTTCTAAGGACTTCACAGCTCCCATTATCTTCACTGACAGTTGTTTGATACGTTTAAGAAGCGGCTGTACACATTTAAGAATGAAGTCTTGAAAATCTGAGCTTGTTTGAAGAAAGTGGCTGCTTCCTATTTTCCAGGTTCCTAAAGTAAGAGTACTGCATCTGAAAATAATCTGCCTCCCAACTTATTCACGTGCTTAAGGGAAAAAAGAACCAGTTTTATATAAATGTATAACCATAAATATATAAATATGGTTTAGATAACCATATAAATTCTTTATCTGATATGAAAAGGACCAATATCTTGGAGAGGCAGGGGAGTCAAAGACTGTGGTGAATAAAGACTGTTAAGAATTATGAAAAAAGGCATGTGAAATGGCAGATGCAATAGAAAGGATTTAAAGTCAGACTATCAAAATAAAGTTGATACTGTAATTCAGAGAGTGAGACAAACTGGTTAAGTTCAGGAGAATGGGGGAGAAGGAAAGATGCATTTTAACAGTAAATAACATTTCATAATAAATTTTGTAAATAAAGTTGTGATTTAGGGGTAAGTATCAAACATTGTGATTCAGTATCTTTCTCTGAAAAAAAGCATAAGGCTTTTGCTGGAGGGGAAAAGCTGTAATTCTAATCTCTAGCCTTCAGAAATAATTTCGTATGATGACACATGGGGAAGTTATTAGCTTAAGTGGAGGAGATGGGGATTAATAGAAGAATGGTAAGATAGACAAATGACGAAAGACAATGTGACGACACAGTGGTGAAGAGGGTAGGTATTTTACTAGAAGAGTTGACTGACAGAGGGGATTAATCTAATGACACGAAGTAAAATTGCACGTTAGAAATAGTAATAAAGTGGGCATAAAACCTGGAAGAGCGCTCTTTAAAATCAGCAGAGGAGGAAAAGATATGGTTATACTAATCAATCACGGGGTAACCATGGGTCTGTTGAATTTTGCAATCAGAGTTGGTAAGGTTAGAAGGGACCACAGTGGGTCATCTGATCTGATCTCCCTGCTCAAGCAAGATCATCCTATAGCACATTACACAGGATTGCATCCAGATGGTTCTTCAATATCTCCAGTGGGGGAGACTCCACAGAAAAAAGGAGTTCTTCCTCATGTTCAGATGGAACTTCCTGTGTATTAGTTTCTGCCCATTGCTTCTTGTCCTGTTGTGTGATACCACAATGGCCAGTAGTACAGAGAATATTGATCTTTTGGAGATCTGACTCAGACATGAGCTTTATTAATCTGTTCCAGTGCCACTGTAATTACGTTCCTGCACTCCGAAGTCTGCCATTTGCAAAGGAAAAGCCAGCTGAGATTCCTCTGCTCCAGCTGTGTCAATTTGTCTGTGAATGTCGACCACCGGTGTAATATGGTGGAAAGTGCTAAATGCCTTTACAGGAGGCTTTGTTATGGGTGCATGCTGCCTTTCGGGTGTAGTTGTGGTCACCCGTGACTGTGAAGGGGAGGGAGAAAGATAAAACCTGACTCTTCTGTATGATGTGCTCTGAAGCTGGAACAGGTGCAGAAGGAGGAGTGGTGAGCTTTTCTTAGGAGACTAGAGGAGCCCCTTATCTCTAGCCTTGCAAAATCAGGTCTTTAAGAGGAAGCTTTTGATATCTACAAATACATCAAGGGGTAAATATGAGGGAGGGGAAAAAGCTAGCTAAGCTGAAGGGCAATAATCTACAAGAATGAACAGATACAAGCTGGTTCTGATTATATTTATGCTGGTAATTGGAAGGCAGCTCGTTAGAGGGGTGAGGTTCTAAAACAACAGGAACGATGGGAACAAAACTGCACGCACAGTTCTAGGCAAGAGAGCGTTCATTTATGAAAGGGATTATATAGTGCAGTTGTCTGTGGTGATAAGGAATAAGATGTAATGATTCAGGACATCTATCCCAGTCTTAGACTTCCTATTCAGAATAGGGTATTTTAATTCAACCAGAAGTTATGGACTATATGGGAAAATTACTTTTGCTGTGTCTTAAGTTGTGTGGTACATCAGTTTCATTTTGCTTTGTGCCATTAGAGTTCATCCCATTCATTTGTGTCCTTTTTGAATTTAAGCTGTATGAATAAAGACTGAAATCTCTACCTGTTTGAGAGCTGAATTGTTATGCACAAAACAGAGTTAGCTGTAAACAAACTTATGGTGGTGTAGCATTCGTCCATGACTTAGTGCCCTCTTTTGACTTGGGAAGGACTGATAGCAGTACCTTAGTGGGAAACCCTACAGTGTTGTGATGTGTACCAAGGGTAACCTGGTTAAATGCATTCCAAGCAGCTAGGGCTAGAGATGAGATCAATGTGCTGAATGGGCTGTGGAAAAGGATGGCCTCTGTTTCTGTAAGGCTGTAAGTGTGCTGCTTGTAGAATAGTAGTCTTCTTTCCTATTGCAGAATGTTTTCAGCGATGCAGTACTGGACATGAATATGCCTTTGCCTTGTTTTACTTAAACCTGCCTTCTGACCTGGAAATAGTATTCCATAATTCATTGGAAAGGTGGGCAACTTGCTGTCTGGGAAACTTTCTATAAGTGAACAAAGCAACCAGTACATAAAATACCTTGCAGGTAGTGTTTGTAGCTAACGGGTATAAAATGTGTCTTCCTTACCTCAGAACATCAGAGATATAGCTGAATAGAGTGGCTTGCTGTGTTATGTATGCTCGCACTATGATGTATATTTAGGGTAATTTGAATCTCAATTCTTAGGAGCAAATGACAAGTGGGTACAGCTAGAGGGACATCTTAAACTTTTCCACTCTGCAAAGGCAGATGTAAAGGCAATGAGGCTGACTGACTTAATTGCTCTCTCCCAAAAGTCTTGGTCTGTTCCTTGGTCTGTCACAGCCTGGGACTTGCAAGTTTGTCTGTGAGCAGGTGAGAAGCTCATTTAACAAGTAAGGATTTAATAGTTTTGATGAAGTTGAGCTAATACCTGTCCTGGCTTTGTAAACATTTGTTATTGTAGGATAATACAGCTGCCCACTGGTCTAAACACTGAGTTATCTTAAAAACTTTTTGTTCACAAATACCTCATTACCTACATTTTGTGTATCTTTTACAATAAGCACAAAGTATCTGAGATGTCTAAACAATTACTGAGTAGGAAAATAAAACAACTTCACAAACAACAGCTTTCTCCTCTTTCTGGATTTGTATTTATTGCTTGATGTCTACGAGGACTTCATTAGAGCATCATGTTTTGTCTTCAGCCTTAATTTGTTCCTGGATGGGTTCTCATTATGTTTTAACAGACCAAAATTTAGATACTTGGGCATTTCCACTCTTACTATGGACTGACTATATCAAGTAGTTAGGGATTGGGAACAGTGTTGCATAATACATCACATCATCTTAACGCAGTCTGCATGAGATAAGGCACTGGTGCCCCTAGTTGAAAAAATGTGTGTGTGATACGTGAGTCACATTTAGGAAGTTTTAGTGGCCTGAGAGTTTATAGCCATACTGGTACAAAGAAGGCAGCAGTAAAACTACTCCTAATCTCTGGGTAGTGGCTGAGCAACATTGTAAGGGTAGCAGTAAGGCTGTTTCTGGAATATACAGTATGATGCGTTAGTAAATTATTTACTCACTCTACAGGTAAAAGTTTATCCATTAAGAGTAACCTCTGACAGAGGGCAATATCAATAACTCGGGATAGTACCACTTCATCTTCTGCTTGGGGAAGAAATGGCCTTTATTACCAGTTCTGTAAGATGGACCAAGGAAAACTAGACACAGGGGGTGATAAGTTTGTCCTTCTAAAATACGTATTTTTTTCCTTTCTATATTGTAGGTTTTTTAGAACACCTCAGATGACATCCTAAATGGATGATTAACTTCACAATGGCAGAACTCACACTGGAGAATGGCAGCTGTATGGACTGGCAAAAGCGATGCCTTGCGTTGGAGTCCCAGCTCTTCAAATTCCGCTTGCAGGCAAGCAAGATTCGAGAGCTATTAGCTGAGAAGGTGAGGCAGTGGTGATTACTTCTACTTTGCAATAAGTTATGACATGAAAGCAAGAAGTCTGTAAGTACTGAGCTATCCAATAGAACTGTTACTTGCAGTAAGTGTTTCTTCCTTGGTTACAGTACATTTTTGCACTCTGCTTGTTACTCAAGATGCAGAGATGTACCTGTCTGAGTGGTGAAAGTGGGCATTAGTGAAAAGAAGAATTTGGCCTTGTTTACTGCAAAATCACCACGTATGTGGACTCTGGTAGAAAAGACCGTGCCAGCAAGATTCTGGATATCTAAAGTGACTGAGGCAGCTGCAGAGCAAAGATGGATGCTGTGGGTTAGAACAGCAGGACTGAGACTTGGCTGGCAACAGAAAAGCTTATAGGAGTGCAAATTATGCTATAATGTTAAAAAACTAGACAGGGTACATGTATTGCCATAGTGTTAGAATAACGTTTCATATCTAGTCAAAACATTCTGGGGATGCTGAGGAGCAGGGCCAGATTTTTTGAGATCTAAATGTTAGAAACTTTCATAGCATCTGTGGTTTTAGAGGCATCTTCTACTAATCTCTTTCAAGTGCACTGAGTGGATTTGTTTGCATCCTAGGGGAGAGGACTGGCAAAGATTTGAGGGTTTTGTTGGAGTTTTCTCTTTTGTTTGTTTTCACCATGTTGTGAATTTTTTGCATTTTTTCTTGACCTTAGGTTAAGTTGTTTTTCAATTTGAATTAACGCCTTTTCACTGACTGACTGACTGAATAAAATCCAAGTTTGTAAGTTGATTTGGGGTTCCTTCTTTTTTTTCCAAATGTGGCTTACATTATCACAGTCCAGTCCAAGATTGCTCAGATATTCAATTACTATTGGAAAGTGAGAACAGTTTCTTTCAGTCACAGTTTACTAATGATATTAAAATCTTTACAACTAACTGCAGTTTACCGTACCTGATGACAGATATGTTCTGAACTCACTTTTGCTCTCTTTTGTATTATGTAACTTCTATGTGTATATTCTTGTTTGTTGATTTTGGATGTAAAAACATCAAAATGACAGCTACTTCAGAGTGGAGTAATTTTCATCCTTGCTTACACTGTAATTACATTTTTAGTAATGCCATATAATACATGAGACATTCATTCTACCCATCACATTTTAATAAATTATGCGATTTTAATCACCCTCTTCTTCAAGGTAGCTTCTGAGATGGACCTTGGTGATTACTTAGCTTGAAAAACATTGAAAGTAGTTGTAAAGTCCATTTAGATAAAGCCACATTAGAAAAATAATTTATAGATGTGGCCCAGGTCTGGTAAAGAGAACCAGTATTCATTTGCTGTGTTACGGAATCTGTGTCCTTGTGCTTTCTTAGTATCTGTTTTGAGAAACTTCCTGACTACCCCCACACAAAACAAACCTACCTAGCAGATTTTCCTTGTGGAGAATAGACTTGCTAGATATATTTGGACTATCTCTTTAGGGAGGGGGTCCATGGCAGAGAATGAAATTTTCATCATCTTCAGGAGGCTCCTCAAGGAAGGGACCTGACTGCCATTAATCCAGCCTCTCAGTGAAAGCGATGTTCTCTTTGTTAAAATTAAGGAGTAGCTTGGTTCAGTGATCAGGTTATTCTATAACTACCTGTACAGCACTGTTTGTAGGCTTACTTGAAGGGTCAAAGAGCTAGCAGGCTTGCAAATTCCCTACTCTGAACGTCATGTGGGAAGGGGAGAGCCTTGGGGGCTGTGGGGCAGCTCCAGCAGGCCCTCCTGCTGCAGGTGGACTCAAGGCACCAGAGCAGTTGCTCAGCACACAGTGCTCATGCTGAACACTGCTGTTGGGAAGTGCCCTCTGCCTCAGGTTCCCAAGTGGTCTGGAACAACTTGCTCAGAGATCCTCCTTCCCTTCTCAGTCACCACAGGGCTCCCCAGCAGTCACAGCAACAGGGAGTCGTGTCTGTGCTGCATCCTTCTCCCCCTCAGGTGGGCAGTGGTACAAAACTGAAGGAGGTACATGGTTTGTGCATAGTGATGCCAGCTTCAGGGATTTTTATCATAGATTTTTATAGCAACTGTGGATTTTAATATTTTTTCCTCACAGTTCTATCTGTGAGAATCAAGAGGTTCAGACTTATTTGAGAGTACTGCATTTCAAAAAAGGTTTTTTAGGATAGTGTGGGGGGATGATTTTGGAAAAATGTGAAGACAGCAGTTTGAAGCTGTGTTGCCAATCTGTGGTGAACACTGTCCTGAGATTCTCCCAGTTAGGTTTGCAGCAACAGAAAAATTATTTTTTTTAAAAAGTAATTTAGATGATGAAAGTGAAGAACAATGTTAACAGTGGTGTGATACTTGGTCACCAGCCAGGTTGTCTCAAGGGTTTGGAAGTTACTGATTGAAAGGCTTGGAAACCTGAGCCACACATTTTTAATTATTTTTTATAACTAATTTTGTTACTTAAAGATGAGTTTTACTATTTTAACTCACCAAAAAACCCAACCACTCGTGCCTGGCATTGCTAGTACAATGTGCTCTAACAGTTTAAGTACTTGAGATTTTTAAAATCCGCTTATATTGAATAATCTACATCACTGTTCAGAACATGAGGAATTTAAAACCCAGTGGTTTAACTACCAGTGCCCTAGTTCACATGGTGTGAACTTCCACACTGCTAGCCTGGTTTCAGCTGTTGAGCAGAGCTACCCAAGCTGGGCAGAGCCTGGCTGTTGGTCAGCACGGCAAAAAGACCCCAGCCCCTGGTCTCTCAGGCAGAGCCCTGCCATCCTGCTGGACCCCCATAGGGCACAGGACCCCTGGGTCCTACATTGTTGTGAACATCAGCAGGGATCTGTTCTCTTTGGAAACAGGCAGTTTTTTTCACTCTGTCTTGTACACACGCACTGAAAAGGGATACTCCTGTGTTGGTGAGCGGCATAATAGGTCGTTGCCTTGGCAGCAAGTTGGCCTGGTTAGAAGTGAGCTCTGGAGTAGAACAACAGGAGGAAAAGGAAGCTGAGACATGCAGGAATTGTTTCACTCAATTTTAGGTAGCCTCTTCTGAGCCATCAGGAGAGGGAAAGCCTCTGAATGGTTGATCAGAGGATCTTCTGCAGCTTTTAAAAGGACCATCTGAGTAACATTTTACCTGCTTCTGTCTTACTTCAATAAACATTGAACATTTGGAAAAAGGCTCTTTTGTCTCATGCAAGCATGGCTATTTAGCTAGTCCTGTTTCTCCCATACAACCTGCCTGGGCTGGTGTTTGGGAGAAGAGTCTCATGGATTTGGCTTGATCACTTAAGTTTTTTATATGACCTGGGTCACGTTGCTTAGCAGCATTTGTCAAATCATAAAGCATTCTGAATGAAAGGACCCATGTAAGTACCAAGCATTATTATTAATTCATTGAGGGATTTGAAAGAGCCTTACAAGCATGGATGTATTAAATCTGAATATGCTCCAGTGAGATCACTGATAGTGGGGATGAGTAAAATAATAATTTTGTGTACGTGAGAAACACAGTTCATAGTAGTAGGACAACCCAACAATGCAGTACAGGAAGTTAAGAAAAGTACAAGTTCATTTAAGGCTAGAAAGGGAATTAGGGTGACAAAAATAATTGATTTGACTGAAACTTAACCAAGTCATTTTGGTTACAAAAGAACTTTTTAGTGATTAGTGATGGTCCCAATATACATTCTCTATCATGATCAGGATCTGGAACTGCTAGCAGTGCAAAGCAAACTGTCATGAGGCTGGGACAACGAGTTTTTCAGTCGGAACAGTGCTGTCTTAAAATAACCTGAGTCTTTCATGGAGATTGCCCAGCTTTGAAAAAAGGCCCAGAGTTCCATCTGTGCTGTAAATGTAGACCCTTTCAATTAATCAGAAAACTAACAGAGATCATTGATTCTGAAGCTACTGTCTTAAACAGTCTTTGTTTCACAAAGTGTATTATGTCTCCATAACAGTTTTGTTAGCATCTGTCTTTTGGCAATACATTTTGCTGCTACCTGTCTGTGGTGATGACTGTCCAGAGACTAACAGATAAATGCATGGGTACATCACTGTTCCTAAGGGACACATACTTGTGTTGTAACACAGACCACTGCTCTCGGTGTTAGATTGCCTTGAGCTCAGTCTCCTGCAAGACTCTAATAGTCTTTGGTTAGAGCAACTTTGTGCAATCTTCTGTGGCATCTCTCTGATCCTCTGCCAAGCAAGCATCCTTGATTTGGATATTAAGCTACATAGACTGTGATATGCTTAATTGCTCTACTGAAAATGTAAACCTGAGAGGTATCATGCTAAGTGTGTCACTCTCTGATCTTCATGGTTTGAATTTGTCATTGCTTTTTTAGTTACATGACTACTGAGGTGTCTACATATATGTACCTTTCTGGTACATTTATTGATAGGTGTCAGTCTGCTCTTGTGATCAATGGGTGCAAATGGAAACAAGAGTTCTCTTGTTGCTGTCTGAAAGAAGGGAAATGGAAACACAGGAATGCTGCCACGTCTGGGTGATCAACCCAAGAGGAATAAGTCTCATTTTCAGAAGAACTGGTTTGGTCTTTTTAGCGACCAAACTGAATACTTGGCTCCAGTGCTTTATCAAGAACCAAAAAACGCGTTGGCTCAGAAAATGAGCTCAGTTTCCTTTATAGTTAGTTTTCTTCTTGAAGCTTGATTCTTCTAATCTTCTGATGGTGCTTTTGTGTCATTCTTTCTGTAGTAAAACACAAGTAGGTGCTGGAAACTCCATGAAGATTGCTTTAAAAAAAAGAACACACCAAAAAATGGGCTCTACTGGTAAATTGTTAGAGGAACCCCAGGTATAGGGGGTATCTACATTTCATGAGAGTGAAGTGGTCTATGTACATTTAGGATAAAATTCTATTCCATGTCTTTTGACTTCAATTGCACCAATGCTCATATGTCAAATCACAGAATTGTCAGTTTGCAAAGCTGTTTAAAATGCAAAGAAGCATAGGAAAGTTAAGATTGTTAATCTTATGATTTATGAGCCTATGATGCTTTTGAAGCCAATGCAAAATATTCATCTGTTATAATGTGGCGTCATAGAGAACCTGCTGTGAGCTTTCCAAGATGTATTAATTTTTATTTACCATTGTGAATGAATCCTAACTAAAATAAAATCAGGGAACAATGGTGCGCTGTACACAGGCTTCTTGGGGGGACAGCCCATGGTGTGTAAATTGTACAGACGAGGTCAAGACTTTGTGACTATTCCTTTGACCCATGTAATGAATGGTGAAGCTCACTAATGAGACAACAGTTCCGGTAAATTCAAAGTAGGGCAGAAGACTGGGAAAGATCAAAGGCTTTTTCTTTTTTTTTTTCCCTGATCAAAGCTGTCCAGTTAACCCAAAAGGTGCCAAAGAAGATCCGTAGACTTGCACAAGAAATGGAAGATTCCTGAGTAAAACAGGTGAATTTTCAGGGGATATTAATTTATTTTCTTTCTTTCCCTCTTTTCCGTCTTTCTTTTTGGGCTCTGAAGATGCAGGAATTGGAGCAGAGAGTGATAGAAGCAGAGCAAAGAGCTGAGGATGCAGAGAAACAGGTAAGAGATTTTTTTTTTTATGGTTGCTCTGGTAAAAGTCCACCAGTAACTTCCTCTAAATTCCTTCTGGCCTGGCATACAGATGGCGCTCTGCAGTGCTATGCCTTGCTAGGGAAACATTGATTTACAGTAATGAATGGATTTTCTGGTCTGCTTGGCAGTCTTTGAGCCTTAGCTGTGAGCATGTGTCTGAACATGCTGAACCCTAAGTGAAAACTAGCACCTTACATCTGCTTCTCAGCATCACAGCCTTTACCCCCTAGTCCATGATAGGCATGCTTGGTTATAGAACAGGAAGGGGATGTTGTACCTCAGGATTAAAGCACAGAGAAAGAGCTGCCTGGCAGGTCCTCAGAAAACAAATACTTAAGAGTACTGGTAAGGACTTGTCTGCAAGTAGACAAGGTTCTGTGAAAGGTTTTGCAGACACACCCTTATCACTTGTTTTGCACTTTCTTTTTAGTTAATTACTGCTCTGGCTTAGAAGCCCATGGAGAAAAACATGAGTTGGATTCATTGCCTGTTACTGGAATCATCTACGAATTAGCTAGTCTTTCTATGCTTCTTGAATAACGAAGAAGGGGAGAGACAGAGAGACTTCATCTTGTGAACAAATATAAAGAGCAAGGCACCTTTGGGAAGCAGACTGTTGTACAGTCTGCACTGTAAGGAGTGTTATAGAAACAAAACAGCCAAGAAGGGCCATGTGGTTTGGGCTCTTGCATAACTGCACAACACTGCTGAAGAGAAGGTTTGAAGTGAAGCAGCTCCTTCCAACTGGACGAGGCTGCAGGACTGAGCATTGAGTCAGAAATTAAAGCACAGAACTGAAAGCCATACAGGAGGGCTGAGAATGGCTGTCAAAGATAACTTCAGTAGTGAAGGACTGAATAGGCAGGGGTATAGGCACTGGAAGGTATTCTGTCTGCAGAACATACTTTTTCATGCCAGTTTGATATTGACATCAAGATTTTTTTACTGACCATGTTAGTTATAGGAAAGATGCTGTGTCTAGACACCACACTGTTGGCTTCTATGCTAGATAAGCAACTGCCAGGCAAGAACAAGAATTATTCTTGAGAGTGGTGTCAGTAAGTTCACACCCAACCAAGACAGGCAAAGGTAACATAATGCAGGCAAAAGTGACAGCTGTGACAACACCAGCAGGAAACACAATTATTACCACAGGCCAGTGAAAAAGGTTTCATACTAGCAGACACTTCAGTGACAGGAGTAGAGTGTCCATGATACGGTAAGATGCAATGACAGCAAGGGAGAAGATGGAGAGCAAGTCAAATCCAGATCCAAGAATGGGCAAGAAAGGGAGAACTTGTCTGGGAAGATGTAGCAGAAATGAGGGTTGCCTTCACTCACCTGCCACCTGCAGAAATGAGGGCTGCCTTCACTCACCTGCCACCAGCAGTTCTGTAGCCATATGTTGGCAGGTCCTAAAGACTAGCAACCCTCAATGTTTGCCTTTATAGCAGCCTTATCCACATCCAGAGACAAGTGTTCCTAGAGAAATACTTCACTGCTGCCTGACAGCCTGAAGAAGTAATAGCATAAGAGCAGGACCATTCCCTTTCACTAATGAGTACATTCACCATGAATGAGAAGCAGCTGACAAATGAGAGGGCTCCACATCAAGTGCAAAATCCCTTGTTATCTTTCTCTCCAGGAGTCTGGGGGGTTGGATTTATTAATTCAATGGACTCCCTGTAGCTGCCAACCTCAATTAAGGAAATCACATGTTTGCAGTCCCCTCGCTGAGCCTCTAGTGCAGAGTCAGCATTTGGGCATCAGACAGAAAGGAGGGGCCATTTCTTTTTACTATAATCACCCTAAACTCTAATGAAAACACATCCGACTCAGCAGGCTTAGTTTTCTGGCTCAGATGTTGGGCGCCTACCTTTCTGATTCAGTATGAGGAAGAGGCAGTTGGTTTCTTTGCCTAATACAGGCAGACAGGAGGACAAAACACGGCTTCTGCAAGTATGAAGTGTAGGCTGCTCGACAGAGCATGAGTAACTCTCTTGCATAGACTGTGAAGTGCTCAGATTGCTGCCTGCATTTTGCCTTTCTGGTTCTAAATTCATGCTAAATTAATGGTATCTGGAGTTGGTTTCTTTACAGACTTAGCTTCTTTGGGAAGAAGCTGGTGTTGAAACCAGATATTTTCCCATCATCAAATTCTGCAATTAGCACATTTGAGTTAAGTTGAGGGTATTCCATTCATCTTTAGAAATGAAGTCTTTTAATCCATTGCAATAGAATGAAGTAATGGTAAAATGAAGTGATGTTACTGAGAGACATAGGTTTTGAAGATAGCAAAGAGGTGTTAAAAATTTTCTGAAAACCTGAAATGCTTCAACAGCAGCTAGATTTTAGTGCATTGAAACTTTGTAATGAAGGAGCATTACAATAGTGTTTCTCTTGCTGAGAAGTGTTGGCACTGGCAGGAGCTCAAACATAGCAAATCTTCTGAAATATCTAACATGATAACTCCTTAGTAGCTCTGGAGAAAACACTTGTCAGAAAGATGGGAGTTGCTGAAACACTTTTGGTTTGTTGAAAACAAGGTGGGGTTTTTTTGTTGTTTTGTTTGGTTTTTTAAATCTCCTTCTAATTATTATTATAGGTCAGAGTTATGGAAGAGAAGATAAAACTAGCCAATGTGAAGACTTGTGAATCAGACAGCACCCTGCACAGAAAATACCAAGACCTGATGGGCACAGTGCAAGGAAAAGAGGATCTGATCAGCAGATTGGAGACACAGCTAGCGAAACAGGTAGGGATATTTTCTATAGGGAAACCTGCAGCTTTCATGAGTTAGGGAGATTCTGTAATGGGTGGTTCAAAGGTATGGATTATATCTCTTTGCACGTCAGCCTGTGAGTTGCCTTCAGATCAGCTGTAAAATTATGCCTGCTCAGTACAAGATCGTCTCTTTCCTTTTCACACAGAACATCCACTCTGCTTCAGTAGTCCACGTCTCTTCATTATAGGAGATCGATCAATGTGCTTAAAGGGCTTCCTTATGTTAGCGTTGAGACCCTACATTGTAATGCTACCGTCTGGTCAGTGTTTCTCCAGCTTCCTAGCATATAGATTGCTTTACAAAATCATTATGTACCCATCTCTGTGACTCTGTTTATGCTGCTTCTTGAGAAGGGTCTTTTCCCAGTCTTCAGCAATCCTTTAGCATAGTTCATCTTGAAAGAAGTTCTTTAGAGAGAGTGATTGGGCATTGGAATGGGCTGCTTAGGGAGGTGATGGAGTCACCATCCCTGAAGGCATTTAAGAAGAGACTGGATGTGGCACTTGGTGCCATGGTCTAGTAGACAAGGTGGTGTTGCGTCAAAGGTTGGACTCAATGGTCTCAGAGGTCTTTTCCAATGTAATTGATTCTGTGATCTCTTATCAGGTGTCCTCATTGTAAAAGCAGCTGTTTCAAAATACGGATACTTCTTAGTCTCTTCCATTTTCAGTTGGTTTAAGGAAGGCGCTAGTTCTACAGCAGGGCTTCGCTTTTGGCTCTGGTAAAGGCCTTCCCTTGTGGTTTTTATAACACGAGGAATGAGGTATTCCTATGTGTTGCTAAGTAAACTACTTTTAAATAGAAATAGCTCAGTAGAATTTGAAACAAACAAAAAAAAGGCCATTTGAGTTACATCCTATTTCAAGGACTGTTAGTAGAAATCTTTTTGTCCCAGCAACAAGAGGCAAATGAGATACTAGAAATGAAAGCTAAAGCTTGACAATTCAGAGAAGAAACACTCTTTGTCAGAGTCACTGGTTTAGTTTCAGAATGGGATGAGATGGTGGCAATGATAGAAGGTCACTAAGGATCCCTGTAAGGCATCCTATTTTCCCTGGGGTGGGAAAAGCTGTGGAGTTCAGAGTGTTATTAAGAGAACACTGAGGTCATGTCTGGACCACACAATAGTGTGGGACACAAAGAATCTCTAATTGCCTTTGGATCTTTTAAGCACAATGACTGCATCTATGGGTGCTGTGCCGGAGTGAATTGGTTCTGCTCAGAAGCAGAGCTTACTAAGCTTGGTGACAATGATGTTGTCATGCCACTACTCTACTTTAGGACCCTAAATAAAATCTTGGCATTGTACTTTGCCATATAGCATCGCAATATTCTGAATCTTTTGGGAGCCCCTGGTGGCCTAGTGGTTAGATTGCAGGACCTTCACCGCCGAGGCCAGGGGTTCGATTCCCAGCCAGGGACACTCCCCGGGCAGGTGGAGCTCATTAGCCCTGTAAGGCAATCCACCTACGTTCT
>JAWMRA010000161.1:30389310-30434351 GCA_035584735.1 Pseudotriccus pelzelni
GCGCACACTGTGTCTCACCTAAAAAATCCAATGCGCAGGCTGGAAGGTGTAAAGACCTTCCCTGGATCTTCGTTCGCAAAGACTGGCCATTATTCTGAATCTTTTACCTCTTGGACCCTGATTTGAGACAAGTCCAGGTCATTGGGGATTCAAAGCCATTTCCCATATGACAGATATTCAGAGATGGTAAATCTACTATATGTGCCAAATCATTTCAGACCTGTAGGCACATCTAACATTCAAACTCCAGCAGAGATTGAGACCTGATGATTAGGAACACACATAGTCATATAAAAGGGAAAAAAGCTAAATAAATCCTCTTCTTGAAGCGTATGAAGCATGCATGTATGCAAACATACTTGAATAAGAACACTTAAATGTGCAGTTGTGGTGATAAATAGCATGTGGTGACTAAAAGTGATGTGAAGATGTGGGGAATTTTGCACAATCTACTGTGTATTTATATGGTATTCATCAGTGTGAAAAACTTAAAGCGGGGGGAAGCACTGACATTTTTATTATCATAATTACCAATATTTGTTCACATCAGAAAAAACAATCTAGCAGGGAAACCACCAAGTGCTACCGAAAGTCTTTGCCCATTAACTGGAGAAACCAGAGCTGAATGTGCCATGCAGCATATATTCCTCCTCTCTCCCTTCCTCCCTCCCTTGCTCCTGGAACTGAATTCTTCCTGCAGATGTTTAAATCATTGTGTAGATAGGAGAGCTTTCAGTGATGTTGGTTCTGATGGAGCTACACAGGAGATAAATAGAAGGCTTCAGGTGTTCATGGTATTAATCCAGCATCTTTCAAAGGAAATTTCTAGAAAAGTTAATAACACAGCTGCAACAATGATGTAGCAATATTGCCCAAGCAGATATTTGGGGGGAAAATGTTCATGGTGCAAATCAACAGTATTGCCATAACACCTTTGTGTGGACTAGAACCCGTTTTAATGGGTATTTAAACATATAACCACTTACACCATCTGAAAACCTCCTAGCAGGTCTTACTGTTTCAAGGTCAAGTTTTGGAGCTGGTGGTTTTTTGTTTTGTTTTGCGTTTGGGGTTTGTTTTGTTTGGTTTTGGTTTTTTGGGGTTTTTTTTTGTTTTCTCGGTGAAAATTGTGTGTGTGTGTTAAATACATTGTTGGTATTAGTTTCCATCTTGTGTATCTGGAAAGTGTGTGCCCTACACCTGTGCTTACAGCAATTGAATCCCTTTTGCTTAGAATGAGTAGATATTATAAATCACTTATAAGCATTGCTTAATTCTTATTAATTGTGAGCAATAATGTGTGTGTAGGCTGGGGTAATGCTACAGATGTCAATAGCAAACAGCAACATTGCAAAACCATCTAAAACAGAAAAAGTTGCAGATTGTACTCAAACTCTTGTAGGTGAGCAATCATTACCTGAGCTGGATTTTGCTATTCTGGAACAAGCTCTTGAAACAACCCTCTGAATTTAACTCTGGAGACCATATAAGACAACTTAGATCTTGATTTTTTCAAAGGCCAGCTAAATAATGATATCCAAATAGCAGTCTTAAATCTTATATCTGGAATGGGAGCTTCAGTGTTTCAGTCGCTCCTGGTGCAGTAACTTACTGAGAACAGTTAGTTGTACTCTCCCTAATGTGTGTAATGTTGATTTTGGTATTTTGGCACAGAAACAGCTGAGGACTGAAGAAGCCAAAATTGTTCAAGAGAAAGCTGCCAAAATCAAAGAATGGGTAACATTTAAGCTCAGGGAGGTAAGTCTTTAGCTTACTGCCAAGTTCCAAGGCCTGTGAGTAGGTGCAGTGGCTGCACTGCCCGTGGGCTCCTATACAGGACAGTAGTTTGAGGACGGTCAGTCTGCCACAGAGGCTCTCTGCTTGCTTGGCCCTACCCATACTCAGTTGTAGAGCTAGGGTTGTCACTCTTAGGTGAGGACTTTATTGGGCAAACTGTAAGTGACTGTGAAGTCACCAGTGCCCAAAAGCAGTTTCTGAAGAAGATTTACTAGTCACAAGTGTTTTTCACCTAGCTTTCCTCTGCCTCTCCCTTTTTTTTCTGGGTGCTGTTTCTGTCTTTCTGACAAACCAGCTGTAACACAAACATGTCCTTCACTCTGCCTTAATTTACCAGCTCTGACTAATGCTGTTTTCCTACTGCCCAGTATTTTCTCATCTCTAACCTCTCTGTCCTATCCATCCTATGGACTTGTGCCTCTATCTGGGTGTCTTCCCTCTAGAAAAACAAAGATAGCAGTGGGTCAGCATGCAGTTTTAAAGATACAGTAATAGTTTACAACTGGGAGTGGGGCTATCTGGTCTTTTACTCCAAGTTAAAGACATGCATTTCCCAGTTTATGCCAGAAAGGGAATTTGTTAGGGTTAGAAGAAACAGGCTTTGTGGGCACTAATTATGTTATGATCGAACTTTGTAATATGATTGGATTGCCTAGATAATTCACCAAGCTGCTGTGCTGCTTCTCTTTCATTTTCCTGTATGAGATAACTTAAGGTGCGTTTACATTACTGACTGGTGCAGCACAAAGGAGGAAGCACAGGGGTTAATTTGGTGTGGCCTGCTGTGAATCTAGGACCATACATTCACATTATGTCTTTACTGCCAATGAGGTTTGTGCCAGATGCTGATTCTAGGTGCATACCATGCAAAAGTGGAGCACTGCCAATTGGAGTAAAGAATCTCTCGTGCCCTAATTGGAAAAGTAAATGCACCCTTAATGTTTGTTGGCTTTTTTCTTTGGTCCCCTTCTTTTACTACATACAGGGTGAGATGGAAAAATGCCCCTTCTGAGTAATAGTTTTTTTGATTCTCTCTTTCATGACAGTTATTTCTGCAACAAGAGTAAACAATAAACAATATCAGGGAATTAAGTTAAAAGACCTATTTGAGAAATGCAATAGTATATACAGAGGCTGTTTGAGAAAGCACAGCAAAATGTTTAAGTGGGTTGTCCAGTGGAGCTGCTGAGTAGAAGGATTTCAAGGTGACTGGTAGACTCACACATAATTTTTTTCCTTGTTAAAACACTTGAATGTGGTAAAGATGAAGACAAGTTCTGTATAGTGGATCACATGCACACACAGTTTTGCATTACTTTTCAGTTTTTATTGTTGTTGTTTCGTAGCTGGAGCTAGAGAATTACCACCTGAAAAACTGTAATCAGAGGCTGATGGAACAAATTGAAGCCCTTCAGGATACATTGCAAGGTAAATGTGTTCACCTGGCATTGTGGCCTAGTAACCACCACAAGAGTGGAAGTTAGCATTCCCAGATTGTATTCTTAACTTTGTCAGAAATTAACACTTGTAACAGCAAGCAGTGGAATTGCTCTGTTCCTCAGCGGATCTATTTTTAAGATGGGAATAACATGGTTACCTGCCTTAAACTCTTAATTGTTTTCACACTCATAATTGAGCACAGAACCCTTCTTTTAAAATCTGCTTTTGTCATTAAAATAAGCCACTGAGCTCCTGAAGTAGAAGCATTCATTGAAGTACCTAGTAAAATTCTCCGTTCACTTCAGTGCTGGAGGGGAGAAGTCCCCAAGGTATTTCACTTTACCTCCACATGTGAGTTATTCTCATCCCTACAGAACCTCTGCTGGCATGTGAGCTGAGGAACTGAATAATCCAAGCCAGCAGATGTCTGGCCTGCTTTTAGAAAGCTGGGTTCCTCTGTGCTATCAGGTTGGATTGGAGAAAGCTGCTTATGGTGTTTGGGCTTTTGCAGTTCTTCTCTGGTGGACAGATGGAAAAATTGAGTCTACAGGGCTTGTATTCAAGCACCTTTCATTGCAACACCCTTTGCAGAGGAAATTCTCTCTTAAATATTTTCTTCCTTTTATTTTTTCATGAGCTTGGTTTGGTCACAGTAGGATAGCTAGTTTCCAGAACGTCACGGGGCATGTGGGCAGGGGGCATTTCTTTCCTGCAGAAGTCTTTCTGGCATTCCTGTCACTCCACAGCAAGGGAATAGAGCAAAATTCCTTCTAAATCCTGCCACGTTTCTAGCGAAATGCTTTATGACTGGGTTTTTCTCATCCCCTCTGGCTCTGACTATTCACAAAAGGAGAATGCCTGGTAAGCTGCGTTAATAATCTGGTATTAAGTGTTCCCTGGATCCCAGCTCCCTGGGCAATAAACAGCACTGCCCTCTCCTCTCATGCCTCACTAGTCTCACTATGTCAGGCTGAAGTCAGAGGCCTCTGCAGAGAGACAAATTTCTTCTTGCTTGCTATGCTAATAGTAACAGCTTCCTCCTCTTAATCTCCTGTCACATCCAGGAGGCTGCAAAAATACCAGCAATATTTAAAATGAATGGCCTCTTTTCAGTCTACACTAATGATTTACCTCAGGGTCAGAGGAAAATGTGTGCCAGGATCTCTGTGTGCCAGTGTTATGTGTTAGCTTTGTTAATGTTCAGTTCCTTGTGACTCAAGCACCAAGGTCTCATGGTTGTCTTTCTCAGCAGGTTTCATCCTCTCCACTGTCAACAGTAGTTTATTCTACTGTTTGCTCTTCCCTCTGTAATTTTGTGTCTTCGGTTTGTTTCTAATTCCTTGTAAATCCCATTGCTGGTTAAGCAATACCTACAGAGTTTGATGTTAAGGCAGCATTTTCAGCGATACTATGCAGAGTCACACTCACCCATATTTTGCAATTTCCAAAGCATCTAATGATTTGGTTCTTTTTCAGTCAGGCAGTATATAAATGCCAATGTCAATCAAACATCCTCTGCCACTCCAGGTCTTATCCACACTTTCTTATACCCTAAAGCTACTATTCAGAAGAAATCGTAGGACTGAGATGGTCTTTAAATCTGCTGATTATGGAAAGAAAGAAAGAAAGTACAAGAATTATAAAGTGTAGGTGCTAAATAGAAAAAGGACAATGGAAACAATCTAGGATCTATTTTTTATGTCATCTTCTAATAAGGCAACTGAAAGGGCAGAGAAAGAACTAAGAAAAAAGAAGATTTTACAGGAAAATCATGTAAGAAACTATTATAAAACTGTGTGACAAAAAGCACTGCGTGGGTCATATAGCACAAAACGATAGCAAAAAGCTCTAGGGAAATTCTTGAAAAGAGAGTAACCTCGCTGATTGGTGTGATGCTTAAGAAGATCTCCATACCTTTCCTGGAAGTCGCATCTAGCCCTTGGGAAGGGGTGGAATCATACCATCTTATTTGATGACTTAAATCACTGTAGGTCAACTAAAGCCAAAAGCAACGCTAAACAATGTTCTGGCCACTTGGATGTTTTTGCCAGTATTGTGTGGGTAAGTGCACTTCCTTCTCATGGCTGTTTTAAGAGAAGAGACATAATTGTGTATAGGTAAGAGTAAAAACCGTTATATTGCATTAGACTGAAAGCTTGCCTAGGCCAGTATCCCATGACCTGGTTGGTTGTGGATGTTTCAGGAAAGAGTATGGGAAATACTGCAAGTAAACCTGTCCTCCTCTCCATATACCCTTCTAGCTTCTGCTGTCAGTAGTTTAGGAAGTTTCTAGGCCAGAACTTCCCATACGACTGATACATTACTTTTTCTGGCATATCTGCAGCATTGTATTTCCTTTTTTGTCTGGAAAAAACCCTTCCTTCTGTAAATTTCAAATGCGCTGGTTGATAATTTCATTAGGCACCCCTTAATTCCACTTTTGTAAGAAACAGTGATTAATCATTTCTTGCTCATCTCTTCTATGCTATTCCCAGTTACAAATGTATAGCACTTTTGTTATAACTGTGCCCAGCAACCTCTTTCCTGTTCTGCATAGGCCTAACCAGGCCAGGGTGTTATTGAAATACAACTGTCATGAACATACACTAGAAAGCAACAGTTAAGACATTTAAAGCATTTGAATGCCCTAACCATATGTTCTCCTCTCTTGTAGATATGACCAGCATTCCTCCCTTTGAATCTCTTTGGAACTGTAATTCCCTGAAGCCCAGAGCATCACAGGCCTCTTTTGCTGAGAAGATAGACCAGAAATCTGTGCTCCTTGCACCTGGTTTCAGAGAGGTGTGTCGGACAGGACCTACCAAGCATGTCCTTTCTTCAGCAAATACAGTCCTTGCTGATGACACCTTTACTGAGAATGAAGAGGATAAATCTCTGCTTTCCCAGAGTAAGCTGAAGCTCATGTCTGACCCGTCAAGCTGGAATCTCTCCACAGCGAAAGATGTATTCCCAGCCATAAGTTCTGAACAGGGTTTAGGGTGCTCTGATCTTCTATCAGTGGACCCTCCAGCTGACACCACAAGAATTCTTGAGGCTTTGACCTTCCAGTCACCTTTGAAAGAAAACTGTAATGCTGTGAGCACCCTGAAACAAGTAGGTTTCGATGGCACCCGCTTCTCTGATGATCTCAGTGCCAGGTTCCACTCCCACCGGCTGGACTCCTCTTCCTCAGGAGAAATAATGAGCATGCTTGAGGGCCGTCTCCAAACTGCTGAACCATCCCTGGTTGTGTCAACATCAGCTGTTACAGCACATTCCTCCTGTGCAGGGAGGGAATGCAGCCTTGGGAGTAGTATGACCTTTCCAAAACTACGAACGCCCAATACACCAAGAGACAGTATCCAACTGGCCAAGAGACATCACAGCCAACCACAGCCAGGGGCTAATTCTTTCCATCATGTAATGCACTTAGAGACTAGCACTTTCCAGCCCATAACAGACCCTCCAGTCTGCCATGGGCTCGTGGAGGAGACAGATATTGATGATGATGGAGTATTGGAGAAGATGGATACAGAATGTGGACTGCTGAGGGAAGAAGCTGGAGCATGTGAGGAGATGTACCACTTACCTGCAGGTCAGAGAGAAGCTGTGAGTTCTGAGGCTGGCATACTCGACCCAGGAGGTAAACCTCCAACACCCCCGCTGCACAGATTCCCATCATGGGTAAGAAATGCAAGGACAACAGGCTGAGAAGTGCTGCTTATCCTTGAGTAGTCCCCAGTAGTTAGGCTACAACACCTCAAGCAGTTGTTACCTGTGGACATCACGGGTTACATTCTTGAACCACCAAGTCTGACAGTTCCAGCATGACAGGGACATGCTGGTTCCACTGACAATTTTTTTTCTTCTTTTCTCTTTATAAGGGGAAAAAAAAATTCATGGAATAAAACAGTGCTCAGGAAACAGGAATATAAAGGAAAGTCAAGAGATGCTGCATTATGATTTATCATTATGGGTCATCAAAAGTTAGTCCTTAGTTCTGTTGTCACATGTGTAAGATAGAAAAATGACTCATAAATGCAGTGGACCACACGACATAGCTCCAGAGTGGGAAAAATCTGTGAATACTAGAATAAATATATGGATTAGATCTCAACATTCCTATCTCATGGTGTGCTTCTGCTATCAGGAAAATTTTGTGAAAACCTTTGGTAAAGTGGTATACATATCCTGTTGCTTACATTACGTGAGAAAGGGGTTTGTTGTTCTTACTTTCAATTACTTATTAGCTGGATTGTTTGCTAGTCATAGAATTGTTCAGGTTGGAAAAAAGAAAAAGCCTTCTCCTCGACCACTGGCCAGGTTACCTTGTCACAGAAGGAGATCAGGTTGGTCATGCAGGACTTGTCTTTCATAAACTCATGCCAGCTGGGCCTGATCAATTGGTTACCCTGTACACGATGTGTGATGGCACTCAAGATGATCTGCTCTGTGACCTTCTCTGGCACTGAGGTCAGGCTGACAGGTCTGTAGCTCCCCAGATCCTCTTCTGGCCCTTCTTATAGATGGGTGTCACATTTGCCAACTTCCAGTCACCTTTGACCTCTCCAGTTGACCAGGACTGCTGGTAAATGATGGACAGTGGCTCAGTGATCTCTTCACCCAGCTCCCTCAGTACCCTCCTGTGGGTCCCACCTGGCCCCATAGACTTGTGCTTGTTTAAGTGGCGTTAGCAGGTGGATTAGCGTTTTCCATTGGATTGTGGGGGCTTCATTCTGCTCCCTGTCCGTGTCTTCCAGCTCAGAGGGCTGGGTACCTGAAAAAGAACTGGCTTTACTATAAAAGACTGAAGCAAAGAAGGCATTAAGTACCTCTGTTGATTCTTCTTTTGTTTCTCATGTATTTATAGAAATCTTTCAGTGTCTTTTACTGCTGTAGTCAAGTGAAATTCTTGGCCCTTCTAATTTTCTCTCTGTATAACCTGCCTGTAGTCCTTCTAAGTTGCCTGCCCCTTCTTCTAGAGGTCATAAACTCTCCTTTTTTTACTGGGTTAAGCCAAAGCTCTCTGTTCCGCCAGGCCAGTCTTCCTCACTGTCTCATCTTTCAGCACCTGGGGACAGCCTGCTCCTGCACCCTTATGATTTCCTTCTTGAGGAATGTTCAGTTTTGCTGGACTCCTTTGCCCTTCAGGACTGACTCCCAAGGGACTCTTTCAACTTTGGCTCCTAAAGAGGCCAAAGTCTGCATCAGTCTAAGCTGGTGGAAATCAATGTAGTATCAAAAGAGATGATTCTGTTGTTTTTATTTGCTTTTTTAAAAGGCATATGCAAACAAGGGATTTATTGAAGGTGCAAAGTCAAACAGTCATTGCTAATTCTTATGTTTTATAAGTTTATTTTTAAGGAAAACTAAATGTTAATTGTGGCCTTTGGCTGTATCCTTTATGATACCCATTTAAACCTGGTATAATCACATCTGCTTTTCCAAAGGAATTTATTTTCTTTCAGTCCCTAATGTGGAACTGTGCTGGGAGTGAAGATGGATAGTGTGGTAAAAGCAACTGCAGTTTTTCAAGATGTCTGTTTCATTTGCTGCAGAAGTCAGAAAGGTGTCAATGAACAGGGCACTCATTTGGAAGAAGGGAAATATGACTCAGAGATTGCTGCTATTCCTGCCTCTGATCTAGAGTTCCCATATAAGGGTCTTCTAGTCTCTTAAGCTTGATGTGTGGTGTGTCCACACACACCTTCTGAATGTCTAACTTGAATTTGGCAACTAAATTTGATTACAGAAGTGCTGATCACTTCTCTGCTACAACTATATTAATTTGTTTTCGGTACAGTGTTATATGATGCTAAATTTGCAAAAAGTTGTATCTTGGACATCTTGAAATGGGTATTCCAAAGTTACTGAATACTTCAAAGAACTTGTGTCTGAGTTCTTCTGAAAAACACTAACAGTGCCCATCAATGTCCCTCCCAGGGTTATTGTAAGTTTTTTAATTAATTTTTGTGACGCATTGCATTATTATAGTCAGTAACATCACATGAAAAATCCAGTATTTTTCTTTAGACCAGAGTCAAGTAAATGTATCCAAGTATGGTAAATTTAAGGAAGTCATGAATAGAATAATAAATAGTAGTATCAGTAAGAAATATCCATTATATTCCCTGAATAGGAGTTGTCTGGAGAAAAAGATTTACATAGTATTTCATTAGAAACTAAATTTCAATGCAAATACTTACAAAAAATACTTATTCTGTAATTTTTTTTGTGTACATGACTTCACAGTCTTAGGTACTTTCATACATATGTATTATGTGTGCTATTTCATAGTGATTGGTTGTACGCTTTTAGGAGCAACAACAGGTTTCCTAGCTTTGGACTTTATACATTTCAGACTGGTTAATGTCTTAGTCACAATATTGCATTTAGATACAGATGTGGGGTTACCAAGTCATGAAGCACTTGGAGATCCTTTGAACTGAAAACTCCGTATGTTGTCAGAACTGAGACACAGGCTTATTGAGATCATTCCAGGCATTTCTTTCATTCCCTTGTCAGAGAATGGGCATCCGTTGCAGGTGGTGACTGAGTAAATTCTCCTGGTTTGTGGCAGTTCTTTGTTCATTTTAATGTATTGTTTATGAAGTGGAAAACTCCCATCTTTTTCCAAGCTGTGATATAGTAATTTATTGATAATTGCGTGTAGGTGTTCCAGTCTGTGATACCATCTCTGTAGCTGGGGATTCACACAGAGTAACATGCTTCCACCAATGGTCATTCACACAACTGAGGGTGGAACACAGCAATCTCAGAGGGCCCCTCCTTCCTGCCCAGAGGTGTGAATGTGCTGTGATTCTGTGGCATGTGCATTTCTTTCTGCAAGAATCACGTTTTTGTCTGATCATTGTTGCTCGTGGTGTTACTGTTTCAGGAGAGCCGAATCTATGCTGTGGCGAAGTCTGGCATGAGGTTGTCTGAAGTGGCCACGGTGAATGATACCTCCAGATGCTGTAAGTTCTATACAGGATCCATCCTTAGAGGAAGTTTATGGTGACAGTGTGGTACCTGGGCTCCTGGCAGTTCACATTTCTTCATTTCCTTCCCTGTTTTCAAAGTAAATTTAATTCATAGAGAGCCATGATAAAGAAAGAACTGGAGGAGGACACATCTGATCTCAGGGATGGTTTGTGCTGTGCTGTTTGTGCCTCTACATTCAGTGACATCTTCAGGGATTCCATTATCTCCTTTATCACTTTTGTAGCCACTCTTCTGCTTCTGCATGTCTGTGGCCTGCTTTTAGTCTTATTCACTCTCATTGTCGCCTGTTAGGGCTTTTATCTGTTTGGACAGGGGGCGCCAGGTTGCCATTGTACCATGGAGAGTACAGGGTGGGTAAGACATTTTACAGGCTAAATGGAGAGAACTTTGCTGCTCTCTGTGGGAGTTGTATGTAATTAATAACATTTCCCTGGCCTTTTTGAGGCCAGATTGTCCAGGATGGCAATCCTTGATATGCTTCTCCATTAAAACCTTCACTTTTTCACCAGTTTGTATTACTTGCACTCTTGCTTTCTCTTTGAATTTTTCCAGTTTCCAATTTCTCGTGTTCAACTTCTGGGCCATTTACCTGTCTCATCTACAGAAATGTGACTGTGCCAGTCTACACTACGCTGAAGGGGGTAAGGAGTTATCTCACTTTTCCTGTTATGAAAAGCATGGTCCAGGCCTGCTAGCAATTTTAGAGAAAACAGGATGAAGCTGTGCAGTGAAGGAAAGAAAATTAGAGAATGTCAGGAAGTACTGGGCACCAAAAGAATGCAGAAGGAGTAGCAAATGATGAATGTATTTAGGAATACAGAGCATTGCAGCAGTTTTGGTCCAGGAAGCTGCACTATGAGGCTGTAGATACCTAGAGGTGATGGTGGGTGCAGCCTAACAAATGAAATGGAGCACCAGCCTTGTGGAATAGTATTAGGGTATAACCAGAGGAGACCCAAACAGATGGGACTAGAGAGTCCAGCATGGAAGTTCTCAAACCAGAAGGGGAGGAAATGAAGAACCCCAGGCCAGAAGTGGGCAAGATGGTGTGAAAATGAAGAGCATTGATTGCTCTGCCTCCTTATTAAGCAGAGTTTGTCCTGAAGAAACTCTTCTTTCACATGCTAACCAATAAAGGTCTGTTTTTCAGAAAGCCACACAGATCAGCAATGTGCCTTTCTTAGATGAGTCTTCAGGATCTGATGATGACTGTGGCTCCCATGCCAGCTTAAGGACTTCCACTGCTGGATCTGACAACAGGAAAGCTAGCATGCCAGGCAGCCCTCGTGCAGTGAAAAGAGGTAAAGTGGGAGTATTGCTATTGAGCAGGATGAACTGTTGTCATCACAGGTGAGGCAAGATGCCCTGAACAGCATCATCAGTGACAGGCAAATGCTCAGCCATGGTGATGCTACTAAGGAGTTCTCCCAGAATGTGTGCAGACATCAACAGCTACTCAGCAGAAACCTGTTCTCTTAATGTGGTTTTGCTGCTGATAGATTTCCATTCAGGCAATTGCTAAACTTAGACTGTGGGAAGGATTATCTCCCAAATTCATCACATATCCAGTCGTCTGTACCTTTTCTGTGACTTTTCCTTGAAAGCAAGCTAGTATTGGCACAGTAAAGAAAATGCTTTTTTTGTCTTTGTCACTGGCTGGTAATATCTTGAGCAGTAAGGAAGTCTTTCCTATCTTTGAGAGGCATCAGGTACTTTGCGTCCTGACTAGGACGTTTATTCTTACCTGCTGGGAAGGCTAAACTGGTTCTTTGAATGGAATTTTCATTGTAATTGGTAGCCAGTAAAATAGAATCATATTTCATGTAGCCTTAACTTTTGTGATGCATTGGCTGATGTGTCTCTGCATTGCCATGAACCAGTGGTGGAAGATTCACAGAAAGCAAAGCCCCGTTGTTAGTGAGGGAGGTTTTTCCTTAGTTGGAAGCAGAGGGGCTTTAGACTTTATAATGGATGTTTACAGTTGAAAACAATTTGTGTGTCCTTAAGATAACAAGTCTGTTAATTTTTAATATTTTTTATTCTGTCTTTATTCAACAATAAATTTATTTCACTGTCAGTATCCAAAACTCACTTTCACTGCTTGTCTTCCCTAGGGAAAAAGGGGTCTCAGAAGTCTGGTTAGTGGGGTTTGAGTTTTCAAAGTCTGATCTGATTTCTTCTTCTTGAACAAAAAAAAGCCTTAGTGGTGAACTCAGAAACTTTTTCAGAGTGAGAAAAAGTTCAGTGCATGCTAGCCATGATTCTCATTCCTTCCTTTATTTTAAACAGGTGTATCTATGTCCTCATTGAGCTCTGAGAGTGACTATGCCATCCCTCCTGATGCCTATTCCTTGGATGATGACTATTCAGAGCCAGAACATAAGCTACAGCGAACATCTTCCTATTCCACTGATGGTGGAATCTGCACTGTAAGTCTTGCTACATTCCAGTCGTAAAGGGTTGCAAACAGCCTTGGCCTTAAAGTTATCCCCTGCAACGTGATGCTCTGACAAACTGGGCTATTGGTCCAGCTGACGGGTATCAAAAGACACTATCTAATGCTTCGGAAGAAGGTGCAATTTCTGTTACGTGGTTAGATTAAAGTATGTGCATCAAGGGCTGTATTCTTTCCTGATGGCCTGTACTGATTTCCTGAAGTCATATTCTACTCTAATGATGGCCTTACACTTTTGGGACAAAACAAGTTTGGAAATTCAGAGGAAGGAATGAGACAGGATATAATATTTTGGCCTAGGAAAAAAACTCACACAGGGATAGCATAAATTCTGTACTCTTGAATGTAAGAGGTCAAGCAGACAAGGAACAGGAGTCTAATCATGGCATAGAGACAGCCTTCACTTTTATTTGGAATATCAGTGCTTTGGTAGGAAGGCAAATAAGTTTACAATGCATCGAACAACCAGTGAAATTATCTTCAGATGCCTGCTTTGTTAAAGCAACACAAAGTGGTATTTGCAGCTACACAGTTAGTTTAGAACTCTTTCCAAGCTGAGCAGAGAGCACTGACCTTTGATGTCTAAACAAAGCAGGAAATGATGGAGATGCAGCAAACATCTGGGCTTGACTTCAGCACACTTTCATTTGTATTTTGAGAGGTGCAGGATAATCTCCTATCCCCTTTGTTTTTTGCCCTACAGGAACCCATGGAGAAATCAGGTTACTTGCTCAAAATGGGCAGCCAGGTAAAGATGTGGAAGAGACGATGGTTTGTTCTTCGAAACAGACAAATCATGTACTACAAGTCTCCGGTAAGTCACTGAGATACATTTACTCCTCTCTGGAGGCACAGAGAAATACTCATCAGTCAATACATGGGGTTCTGAGGGAACCTACAGCTTCCAAGGGGAAGAAAGCTGGATTCTTTAATTTTTCACCCTCTTGCATGGACATGGAAGTACTAGAAAACTAGGGTAAAATTGAAAATAAGCTTTCATGAAATCAAAATTTGTATGTACGATAAAATACTGCTATTGTGTGCCTTCATTATTCTGCTGTATTTAGCTACATTACAGAGAATTATACTTAGGGATGTTCACCTTCCACAGTTTTTAATTCTGGACAGCAATTTCTTCCATACCTGCATAATTACACGGTATTTCTGTGTTTATACACATCTTTGTGTACAAGTCCAGAATATTGAGAAGATTGCTTTTCAACCTTTTCATTTTTTCAGCTGTCATATTCTAACAAGAAAGAATACATCCTAGGGCACAGGGCGTCTTTATTTCTGACACTGGGTTTATCCATCAGAATGCACAAACAGATTATATTATATTCATATACATACCATATTCATATATATATACATATTTATAAATTATTTCATAAATATTCAGAATTTAGAGTGTTGTTGGACGTGATTTCTGGAAGATCCTACTCCAGCTAACACATTGAAGAAAGACTGTCATCAGCTGTAGATGGTTTTGTCCCAAACCAATGGTTTTGTCTAGCTGAATCTTGAAAACTTCTAAAAGTGGGAATTCACCCACCATCTTGGTACATGTTTGGTATTATATTGCCTTCCCACTGAGAAAGGCTTTGGTTTGTGGGTTTTTTTCCTAGTGTCCAATTTGAACTTCCTAAGACAGTATTTGTCACCATTACCCTTGTTATATTGTCTGTCACTACTGAGGAGACTTTTGCTTCATCACTGCAGTGGGATCAATCACACTGTCTCATAGTCAACCTGGAAGCCTTCAGCTGTCCTTTCCAGCTCATGAATGCAGACTCCGACCTGCACATGCATATTATGTACTCTAAGTACTCTAAGATCCATCTGAGGTTTCCTACTGAAAAAAACTGTGCTTTGCTTTCCTCAGAGCGACGTTATCCGCAAACCACAAGGGCAGATGGAGCTGAATTCCTCATGCCAAATTGTCAGAGGTGAAGGGTCCCAAACATTCCAGGTAGGCATTGCTTTTTTGTCCTGCAGATAACCAGGTGAGTGAGATAGTACCTAGGATCTCCTCTTTTTGAAAAACTCTTCTCACAAGATCTCTAGCCTGATTTTACATGCCTGGAGGATCTGAAGAAATATCTGAAGTGTTGGATTCCTACTTTTGAAGTACGAGAAGTTAGGCCATCAGTAGATTCAGTTTTACATCATTACAATAGAGGACTTTATAATAAAGGCAGCATTGAAGTTTCTTTCATATTCTGAAAGGCACATGGCCTGACCTGTGAGCTACCTTTCTACTCTTATGGAATTGAAGTTGCTAAGGTTTAATACTGTTCAATTCATAGCATCTTCCCTTTCAGTGTTACAAGGTTGCAAATGCAGAATGCAATACAAAGTGAAGGCAACAAAACCCCCACATTTATGTAGACACCTTTAAAACGAAAAATTAGCAGCAGGACTGAGAAACAAGAGAGGATGAGAGAGGACATAAAGCCTCAATAGCCAAGAAAAACATCGAGAGCTTATGAGAATTTGATTGATTTGAGTTTCATTTCTTTCACTTAGGCTTTGAGGATTAGCACCTTTTTTTCTTCCCCTCAAAAAATCCCTCCTGAATGACCAAAAAAAAATCTGTATGGGATAAAGAAACTCAGCAGCTGAAGGAAAGATTTTTAGGTGTGTACATTTATATTTTCTTACTCCTTTTCTTTCCAGCTTGTGACAGAAAAGAGGACCTACTTCCTGACAGCAGACTCGCCCAACATCCTGGAGGAATGGATTCATGTCCTACAGAGTATCCTGAGAGTACAAGTGACCAGTCCTGTTGGTGTTCCTCATAGTGATGATAAACCTACTGTGAAAGGTTGGCTAACCAAGGTAAAATAACATTTTGTACTTTTATTCAGTTTGGATCAGTGTTGAGAATGTACCAGCTTCTTGGTTTGTACAGTAAATGTGAGCAGGAAATTAGTATTTCAGTACTCTCTGTAAGTGTAGGGGAAGAAAGAAAAGTGGCAGTAGATTTATGTATTTCAAAGCAAAACAGTTATGTAAATGACAAGGAATGGGACAAACAAGGCTAGTGAAAGATACTGACTTTGTGAAATAGTAAGTAATAACAAATAGCTAGCCTATGTATGATTTTCTTCAACAGAATTCACAGCATATCATAGCAAAAAAATCAGGAAACTGTTAAGTCACATTTAATTGATCTGTAACTCAGAGTTCCAAGGAAATGTCTTGTATGGTTCTAGGTTAGTATTTATTGCAGTCATAACAGACTGCATGTACGTTAGTGCAAACTACAAGGCTGAGAATTATTATGCTTTATACCATTTAAATAGATTAGTTTTGCGTTGCAAGTTACTATGAATCTTTTAATATAATTCTGATCAGATTCTAAGATGGCTAAAGACAGCCTCCATCTGAAGCTTGTTTGTCTGCAATAGGAAACAGCTCCCCAGACTACAGGTTGACTGGTCTTTTCCTGCTGAGATGAACTGACTTGGTTTTATAATTTTTAAATGGGTTATTCTTCATACTGTATTTCAGAATACAGAAATGATAAGTTATTATGAATGAGTAAAATACTTCACAAAATCTTAGACCCATTTCCATAAGTACCTATGTCCCATCTACTTAGGTGTACTTTCCTGCTTTCAGAAGTGGTGCCCTGTATGTTTTGAGGGGAGCTTTATATTAGCATAAGACAAATAATATATGGAAAGTTTTAAGGGAGAGGTGAATTGAAAGTTGAAATTCTAGAAAATTGTTCCAGCAACACTACTGATGTTAAAAGCATATATTTCTTTGTCCTCCTTACAGGTCAAGCATGGTCACTCTAAGCTGGTCTGGTGTGCACTGATTGGAAAAACTTTCTACTACTATCGAAATCATGAAGATAAGGTAGTTCCTTTATCCCTTTTTGTCCTTTATCTCTTTTTGTTCCTGAACTCTCCCATTTCTCATGTAACTTTCTTTCCTTTTACTGCTTCTGTGTCTCATGCTTCAAGCTCTTCCTTCGTTGTACTTTTCCTCTTCTAACAGCATCTGTTCCACAAACAGAATCAATATTTTCTCTGATTTATTTTTTTTTAACTAGAATGACAGCAGGCATTCTAGTTAAAAGGCAAGTGATTGAACTGTCTCATATCACTGTATATCGTGTTTCTCACTTTCTCCATTTGGTCTTGTCAAGCCTTTAGAGCAGACTTTATTACAGCAGCTGATGTATCTGCATACTGTCATGAAAATTATTAGCAACAACAACATGGGAAAAGGGGGGACATTTAATTAGTATAATGTGCTTCCATTTCTGGAAGCTTGGGCCAATAGTACATTACTTTGTCCTGGTTATCTCAAAACCCAAGTTTTAGAATATCAAGAAATACTGTGATTCATATTTGGGATTGGCCTCCAGAGTTAGCACAACAGATATCTTCTCTTTGTCTGAATCTACTTACTTATGTAACTTATGAAGTACTTATTTTCCATTACCAAGCAGAAAATCTGACCAGAATCAGAAAACAGTGGCTCAAAATACTGAGCAACTGACATCAAGTGTAATGGAAAGAAAACAGTACCTTATGGGGAAAGCAATCTTTTTATTTGGATATTCTCATTCTGACCTGTAGATGCTCTCCTAAGAAAAATAATAAAAGTAGTGGCATACTTTCTAAGCATCATACTTTATGAAAGAGAAGAGGTTCTATAAAAATGCAAGATTACATTAGCTAAACACTGAATTTATGATTTATTCCTTACCTTTAAAGAACTGCCAACATTTTGATCTGGTTTTTCTTTCCCAGTGTTCCTGTCCATACTGGAAGATTAGCTACACTTATCTAACTTACTCTGCTCCTTACAGTGTCCCCTAGGGCACCTGCCTGTGCGTGAGTCCAAAGTGGAAGAAGTAGACCGTTCCTGTGACTCTGATGAGGATTATGAAGCCACTGGTGGAGGACTTCTCTCATCCCACTGTACGCTGGTGATTCACCCACAGGACCAGAGTCCCACATACTTACTCATCCGCACCAAACAGGAGAAGGTATAAAAGACAGTCTTCTTTTTTTGGAGAGCAAGAGTCTGTTTGGTAATAATGAACAAAGGGGTCATACAGGCTGAACCTGTTTGTAGAAAAGAGGTCTGAATTGACCCACACTGTTCTCATCCTCATGCCTAGAATACCTGGCTGTACCATCTGACTGTTGCAGCTGGTAGCAGAAATGCCACAGTGGGCACATCATACGAGCAACTCATTGGAAAACTACTGGATGCAGAGGGAGACCCTAGTAAGTAGAAACCACAAACTCTTCCATGGTAGCAAAGTATTAAGAAGAGTAATTTCAATTTTCAGTTTTAATCCAGCTGAAGGTGAGGGAAGGGGATTTCAGTAGTATATCATATTATACAGTGTCTTTTTCCCCTAGTTCCCAGACAAGTCCATCTCATTGTCACATCATTTACCAAAGCCTCTGAAATGTCTGTAACATTAATTCAAAATAAAATAAGTGGAGTTTGGGTTTTTTCCTGGTTTTGTTGGTCTTGATTTTCCTTTGCAAGGAACCTTGACCATACAAACGCATGTTCTTCCCTCTAAATACACTCACAGACAATTATCTTCACATCTGTTTGTCTACATGTATAAACCCTTACACATGCATCCATGTTTGTCCATTCCTCCTCATCTTTGATACGTGCTCATGCATGTATGTTGACACACCATGTTCTCAAATATGTATTAACTTATGCATTCATACTTAAGCCTCTTTTTCTGCACACTCACATATTCCTGGACCTGTATGTGAACCTTGCTTACTGTTGAACAGTGACTTGCACTAAAAGAGAATAACAGCAGCAGGCAGCTGCCCTGGCAGGGTTTGTGTCTCTGGTTTGAACGCACAGCTGAACAGCTTCTTCCCAGAATCCTGGTAAGAGCTGGTGAGAAGCTCTGACATAGCACAGTTGAGGATGGCAACACTTCCTGCTGATGGCTAATGCTGCCGATGACTCCGTATCTGTGGCAGGCTTTGCTGAAAGCAGGGAAGTGTCACCACGGATAATGTGGCCTAGTGCAATGCTGCTTCCTTGGGTGCTCTGCCATTTCAGCAAAGCTTCTTGGCAACATGGGCACTGTTGTCTTTCTTCTGTTTCTGACATTGCATATGTTTTTGCCCATTTGCTACCTCAGATTCTCCTCTGTGGAAACATCCTATGTTGTGCTACAGTAAAGATGGGTTGCACACATCCCTCACCACTCTGCCATCAGAGGCTCTACAGACTGAAGCTCTGAAACTTTTTAAGGTATTTAAAGGGACATTGCATGGTTTTCAGTTATTTTGCTCTGTTCTTGGGGCACCAACAGTATTTGGTCATGTTTTCACATTTACTGTCACTATTGGTTGCTTTAGACAAGCCTGCTGGGTTATTTAATTACAATAGGAAATATGAATATTAGGTATCATTCATTCTTTGGAGGTTTAATTTTTCTTATGCTTAAGCTGGGTTTAGGAATACTAAACACAGGAGTCCCCCACAAACTTTATCTTCCTCTTTCCTCTCCAATAGTTGGATTGAAGGAAATAGAAACAATTTACTGGCAAACTCAGTTGTGCCAGTAAGACCAGTGGTGAAGCCACTGGAGACTGCATTTTTTGCACTCAACAAATGTAAGATCAGCAGTAAGACTGGACAGTGTGAGCAAGGTAAAGCACAGGCATGGAAGGCAGAAAGCACATTCTCCTCTTGATTCTCTTGCTGACTTTTAAGTTCCTCAGACTGGGGGAGGTTGAGTGAATTTTCCAGTTGCCTAAGTGAAGAGGGAGGAACAGGAATTAAGTGTTGATTCTCCTTCCTGCTCTCAAGGTTATTTATTAGTTTTCTGTAGTGCATCTGAGGAACCTGGCCTGGAAGGCACCAGAGAAGAGTTGCTGTATTCATGGCATAGAGTAACTTTCATTCTTTTACAGTCCTGTCAGCTGTTCATCAATGTTCCGGTGGAGGCATCCTCTATTGATTACCACGTGTCGCTGGCCCAGACGGCACTGCAGGTCTGCTTGACACATACTGAGCTGCAGAATGAAATTTACTGTCAGCTTGTTAAACAGACCAGCTGCAGACAGCCCCAGAACCACTCAGTCATTCAGGTCAGTTCCTCTTTTGTTACTTCCACTCTGCAAGTACTTGCTATTTAATTCCTTGTTTTTAATAATTAGCAACGGGACTGGTTCTCACAAAATTGTGCTAGTGCTAAAGGTGTGCTAGAGGAAAGAGGATCTCAGCACTGATGTGCAAAGAAAAGCACTGAGAATAATGTAACCATGTGCAAAATAAATCTTGGTTTAAATGTAACCATTTACCAGTTGGAAATGGTCTGTTCAGACCACATTCAGAATCAAAATTCATTGCTTGTGTTGATTAGCTATAACTGCCACATAGTATTAATTTTGTCTTCCATTTTAGATAATCAACAGCACACAAATCATGAATATTACTATTAAGCATGAAACCTGAATTTTGCACTATAATTACTGAATAAATTAATAAGTTACAGTATGAATGGACATAATTATAATATTCCCAGCTCAAATGAGAAATTAAAATCAGGTTGAAGAATAATGGGTCTAATCTGAAGCAAATTCCCCAGTGTATTTTTTTTTTGTTGTGATTTGCAGTTACGTAGTATTAATTTAAGTCTTAATTGTTCACTCAGCTCTGGTTACACTAGTCAAAATTTTCAGAAGTAGCCAATCATTTTGAACTCTTCTTAGAATCCATGTTGAGATACTGAAGAGCAGTCTGTCTGACCGTCACTTCTCTCTGAAGCATTTTGAACTACATGTCTGAAATTGGTCACTCTAAAAAGCATTAGTCACCATCCAACATTTTAGTTGCAGTATTCTATGAAAGACAGCAGGTAAGAAATACAGAACAAGGATGATATCCAGTTTTATGTTCACAGTGCTGGCAACTCCTCGCTTTATGTGCTCCTCTATTCCTGCCTCAACATCACTTCCTCTGGTACATCAAACAGCACTTGCAGCGACATGCAGACCCCAGGTAAGGACTGAACAGCATTTTCTTCTGCTAAGCTGACTGCCTTTTGTATCCACAACAGATAAAGAGGGAAGCATTTGTAAACACACACCTGCACAAACATGTTGGGAGAGAGGACAGGTTTCCAGAGGTATAAAGCTGTGTCCCTTCAGTCATTCACATTAATTTGTCACTTAGATTAAACTAGTTCACAAAACAGAGTGACCTATATTAGCAAAAGAACTTCTTGCAGATATAACTGCAGCTACATAGGAAGATTTTTTCCCTTTATTTTACTGATAGAAAGACATACGAAAGTAATTATTTAGAATGAATTATTAAAATTCTAGGTGATCACATTCTGCTGTCAGGTTAGCAGGCATACTGACAGAACAAAAGTGAGGCAGAGGACATCTCAGGAAACTGTAAAAAGTTAGGAAAAACTAACAAATCTGAAATAAATGCTAGTAGTGTTTTCTGTTTCCTCTTTGGCATGTAATATTTTCCCTTGAAAGAAAGCAGTACAAGATCCACAGTAAGGGCAATAACTTTTTCTCCATTGCTCATGCTGTGCTCTTGGTTTGTTTCCATGCTGATCTCAACTTCATATCTCACTGTGTCCTTAGGGGGGAGGTCACAGCTAGAGATGTCTAGTTGTCTGTTGCAACAATATACTGTTGTTAAGACATAGGTAAAAGAGTTGTTTCCTTTCAAACAAATATTCATATTCTATTATAAGCCTAAGTCTGCCTTGGAACTCAGGTCACAAGTTTTCTGGCACTGCAGAGAAATCTGTGTACTCCTATCAAGTCTTTTTTATTTTCTTATATGCTACCTCACATTTGCAATTTCTTCTCAAAAGTGAAAATATGGATATCAGGCACTCCTCAATGTTCAGGCTCTCTCTCTGTTTGCTAAGACAACATGTTAGGGATCTTTTGTGTAGTATTAGAAACCATCTCTTCAAACCTGTACATTCCACTCACAAAGTGGGCTATTCAACCAGTGAAGCTGCTGTGAGGGACTGTTGAATTTCATAAGGATGTGCTGGGCTCTGTGAACTGATCTATTTAATTAGTTTCAAGCATTACCATGCAGATGGTCTACCAGGTTCTTAGCCCCAAAGTACCTTTATTAACAAATATACTCTAAGTAGAAGCAAAAAGGAAATTTATTTACACAGTCCAGCTATGAAACAATTCTTAGGGCTAGGAAAAAACAGAAATTACATGAAAACGTGTCTATATTCATCTGTAGTTTAGATCAGATTTAGAGCAGTTGCTAAGTATGACTCAGCTTGGTTCCTTCTGCCTAGCTCTAGGAATACTTATGTCTCTTTGGCTGTTTCTTGACTAGTTAAATAGATATACTTTCCGTGTTTCATACAGCAAAGCAAGATACTTGAGTGTTTATACTGCATAATGCCTATGGCAGAGTTCTAGGTGAGAGGACAGCAGGGCTCAGGAGCATTTGGAAGCCAGACACAACAGGTTTTTGTTTAAGCAAGATTCTCTGTTTGAAAATTGTCCAAATTTATTCCTGGGGAGGTAAGCAACGTATTGCTACAGTGAAAAGCCAGAACTCCTGACTTCCGTGTTGCTTGCAGGGATTTAACCAAAGTTTTAATCATGTACTGAGCTCCTGAAGGCATCCTGAATGGGATTAGTTTCTCCTGCAAAGTGATAGCACGATTATAAATCTATATAAGTCCTTCCATTTCAAAATTTATTCAGTATATACATTCTTAACATTTTTTAAAAGGTATAATTGATTGTTCCTGCCTGCCTTTAGAGACACATTTTTTGGTGCTGTTCAGTGGAGCACTCTAGTAGACAGTAAACTATACCTATCCTGTATTGAACTATCAACAAATCTAAGCTTGCTTTGAATCTCTGTCAAGTCTCTTGATTGGCAGATAGGGTTAATACATGGGAACTTATAATTTGTATAACTATGTAAATTGATAAATACAACTTGTGTAATCCTGTGAGACTAATGCATTGCAATTTATTTTTAATATTTACCAGGACTTGGTATGATAGTAACTAAATTCCACTGGTATGACAGCAAGTTTGAGGGTGAACAAGTCGTGGCTTAACGGATACTATAATGGCAACAGGGTACAGAAGAGAATATTCCTATACTATGTCCACTCCACCTAGAAGTAGGGAATGCTCTTGTGCTTCCTGGAGAGTCCATTGTCTACCTTAATTTTACAGGTCCTTGGAGCTTAGGTTTGTGTTGTAGCTTTTCACTTGAGCTGTTGAGATGATCAATACATCTGCACAGAGATATATCTTTTCTTGAGCAAAAGCCTGAGAGAGGAATGCTTTGTCATGGCGTGGGAAATTGAAGAGGACATGGCACTTAGAGCATGTTCATGTTCTTCTCCACCTCTTCACCTAGGAGTGAAATAGGCAAGTATGCCATCTACTGCCAGAGATCAGTAGACCGCACGGTGCAGGCTGGAGAGCGGGAAGCTAAGCCCTCCCGGATGGAGATTGTGTCCATCCTGCTAAGAAATCCCTACCACCACTCACTCCCCTTCAGCATCCCAGTGCACTTCATGAACGGAACCTACCAGGTGAGCCACCACAGCTGCCTTTCTTCTGGGCACTAGAGGACTGCACCATAACCTGCTTCCTTCGTGTGCGTGGAACCGTGGTATTTACACTTATCAGATACTGGGAGATAGACTCTCCTTCTCCTCCTTGTCATTTTAGCTGTTTTCCCTGAGAAAATGAAAAGAATCCAGCCCCAGCTCTACAGGTCTTAGAAAGAAAAGATAGCTGGGGAAAATGGACAGATGTCAGAAGTGTCTCAATACAGGAAAGAATTGCAGTGTGCAGGGATACAATACGCAAGTGCTGTCACTGGAGCTGGCAGTTAATCCTGAGACATTAATCTGTAGGAAACCAGCCTTCATTAGCTGTGATACCCATCAGTGTTGTGTTTCTTGAATTGTTCTTGTATCCTCAATTAATTCCTCTTTCACTGCAGGTTATAGGTTTTGATGGTTCTTCAACAGTTGATGAATTCATCCAACGACTCAATCAGGAGACAGGAATGAGGAAGCCATCCCACATGGGATTTTCTCTCTTCACAGACGATCCTTCTGGGAGGAATCTGGAACATTGTTTGCAGGGCAACATGAAGGTATTTATTTCTCCCCTCTGCTACCTTCCGTATACTTCTTTGAGGAACTGCTAAATGGTTAATATACTGCAAAATAGCTAATAATTTTTTCCTAATGATTCAAGATCAAATCAAGTTGGATATAGTCTATCTAGATTTATATTCACAGATGAGATACTAATTCCTGCACTTGGGTCACAACAACCCCATGCAACCCTACAGGCTTGGGGAAGAGTGGCTGGAAAGCTGCCCAGCGGAAAAGAGTCTGGGGGTCTTGGTCAACGACCAGCCAAACATGATCCAGCAGTGTGCCCACGTGGCCAAGAAGGCCAATGGCATCCTGGCCTGTATCAGAAACAGTGTGGCCAGCAGGACCAGGGAAGAGATTATCCCCATGTACTTGGCACTGGTGAGGCTGCAGTTTTGGGCCCCTCACTACCAGAAAGACATAGAGATGCTGGAGTGTGTCCAGAGAAGGGCAATGGAGCTGGTGAAGGGTCTGGAGAGGAAGTGGCTGAGGGAGCTGTGGTCATTTAGCCTGGAGAAAAGAAGGTTTAAGGGCAGACCTTATTGCTCTCTACAGCTACCTGACAGGAGGCTGTAGGGAGGTGGGGGATGATCTCTTCTCCCAAGTAACAAGAGACAGGACAAGGAAATGGCCTTAAGTTGCTCCAGGGGAGGTTTAGATTGGCTATTAGGCAAAACATCTCTGTGAAAAGGTTGTCAAGCATGGAACAGGCTGCCCAGGGAAGTGGTGGTATTTGGAAGTATTTGAAAGACATGTAGATGTGGCATCTGGGGACACGGTTAAGTGGTGGACTTGGCAGTGCTGGATTAATGGTTGGACTTGCAGATCTTAAAGGTCTTTTCCAATCTAAATGATCCTGTGATCCTATAATTAGCTCAGACTAATCTGATACACTTCTTAATGCAAAGCAAATTCTAATTTTAGTAGATGATAAATTGGTCAATTTTTTAAAAGTCTTTAACTCAGATTTTACCACATATTAAAGTTTAATTTGTCTCAATGACAAAATTGAAATATGACTGAACTAGTCAGCGTGAGCATGATATCACAACTGACATCAAATGTGACATTCTTTTGAGACAAATTTATGTTAGGCTGTGAGTCTTTTGGTGTGTCTACATAAATTCCATCTATTGGATTATGAAGTATCTCCTTGCTGTCTCCAGATAACTCAGGCTTTCACTGTTGATGAGTGTAGTTAGCAGAGAAAGCTCTGCTGGGTACGGCTTAAGAGTAGAGTGCCTCAGATCAAAGGAAAAGCAAAGCAGATAAAGTATTAACATCTGTGTCTTTCATACAGAGATTTTTACCCATCCTGCAGCTGAGTAACTGCCTTAATTGAGCAGGCTAGGCACCATGAATGAGACACATCAGATTTTGGTACAAATCTGGGAGAATAATTTGTCATACAGCATTGATGGAAGAAGAACAGTTGTAGTGGCAACATTGAATAGACTCTGATACCTCTACAGAACTTGAACAATCAGTGTTACACAGTGTAAAATTTCACATTAGGCAACAGAGGGAGAAGATACCAATAACTTTGAATTAGATGATTTGAAAAGGAAACTGCCACAGACAGTGCCAAATTATATAGTTTGCTTTCATGGCCTGATATAGATCAGATAATCTGGAGCTTTGCTGGTAATTGGACCACCATCTAGAGAGATGAGGTATCAGAGTAAACAAAGGAGCTTGAGACAATCAAAGGCATCGCTTTTACTAGTTATGATTTACTTGCCAAGGCAATTTCAATAGCTTCCTAAGAGAGGTTTAGAGATCTGATTATGTATTTCACGTGGATTCTTATGTTCACATTCCTTTTATTGAGATACCATCAAAAGAGAAGTAGGGGTCTCCATTAGACCACTTATAAAAGGACTGGAATAACTAATAGGAGCCGAATGAAACTGAACAAATTAACCATGTTATTTCTAAAAGTATGTCTGAGTTGCAGAGTTGGAATCCAGGCCCACAGTTTAGACATTTGAATCCAAGGGTTTGGTTTAGCCATGCATGTAGACAGCTTCTGTTCAGAGGATACATTAGTGCTTTAGTCTGGCTCGGGGGGGCCCTTCTGAAGCAAACCTATCAATCATTCCTATTAACCATGGTTTGACTCACATTAAGGAGTAACCTGAAAGCATGAAATTGATTCCTTTTACATGAAACATGAACTGGAAGGTGTGATCCAAAATAGTAGTAGGCTTTCAGGTCACTTAATCAGACTAAAGCTAATCCAATGGAAAACCCTTTAAAACTCATATAGTGTGGGCATAGAGACCTAGCAATGGGTGTCTCTCTGTGCACAGATGCTCCTCCTGATCTTTTCTACTTGGTAATGTAGACGTAACCACAAGAGTTACTACCAGACCAGAATTCATTCAAACATGTCCTCCTGCAGATTAGAGCTGGAGATTTCAGTTGGAATGCTTTAATTTTCACATATTGTGTAATAGGAAAAGGAAGTGTTTTGTCACTTTTGGCTGTGTTTATGCTGATCCAGTCTGTTTCTTTATCTTCTGTGTTCCATAGTACTTCATTCACTTCCTTTCCCCTTAAGCCTTGGCTATACATCTCATCTCAGTTTGTGTCTCCTCTCTCCTTCATTTTTTTTTAAAGATCTGTGATGTCATTTCTAAATGGGAACAAGCCTTAAAAGAATTGCATCCTGGGAAATACGAAGGTGGCACAAGAATTGTAAAGTTGACCTATAAGAACAGGTACTGTCTTTTGTTGGGTGGCCTCACTACTGCTGTTAATTAAATATTCCATGTATCTAGAGATATATGTGTCTCTGTACGTGACCAGTAATTCATAGTATCGTTACTGCCAAAACTATTTTAGCTGAGATGCATTTAAATCCTACATGAGACATGATGACTTTTGTGTGTTACATATACAAAAGCTTATGGCCTAGAGGTAAAACCCAAAACACTTTGCAATAGCAGAATAGACTTAAAAAGAGTTAAGAACTGGCTCTAGTACAATAAGATATACTTGGCACAATTTCATTAGCCTAGATACTAAAACATAATTAAATAATGTGCGTTAGGTGAGAGGAAGAAAGACCTAGAGGAAAAATCACCACTGGAAAAAAAAATATGCTGAAACTTGCAATTAAGTGAACAATCAAAAAGATGAAAAAGATACAAGAACAACGTTCTAAATCACATGAGCTGTAGAAGAGACGTACTAGCAGTGCCCAAACTTTATAAAGAAAGAAGTGTTAAAAGTTAGATGATAAAAGATGATAGAGAAGTACAAGACAAAGATCTAAATAAAAAACTGGAACAAGTTCATCACTTATAATACAGACAGGAATTCTGAATTACAGTGAGTCAAGAGCTGTACGAGAACAAGGAATGGCATTCTGCATGTAAATTCTCTTTGCAGGCTACTCCAACACTGAAAAGAGACAAAGTTCTGTATTGAACATATGAAGATTTTGTTGACTGTCATAGTGGAAACAAATTTCTGTCAACTTTGCTAGTTGGTATAATAGAGGCAGAAGCAGAAATTACTGATTTTGATCTAGAAGGCAGTATTTGTTTCAGGAGTGAAACAAATATTTTGTTAGACTGGACAGCAAGGATGTTTTGATAAGGTCTTTCCAAGGATGGGCTGTTCTAACACCAAGGACTCTGATAAGAAATGTGTCAGGTCAATATGGTCCTAATGGTGGTGTTAATCTCAAAGCGACATGAAAATAAACAAACTGGTCCACTGGAATTAATATCTCATGCAGTATTGTGGAATATATAGCTTTAATATTAGAATTAGATGGTATGGACTGTAAATTGGCATGCATGAGGAGTGGTTCTGGGAAGCATTCCCCAACCTGGTGTCTTAACCCCCATTAGTAATCTTGCTATACCACATCAAAAAAATTGCAAGTGTGGATGGAATAAAAAATCATAGGAAATTTTGATGCACAAGCATGTTTCTTTAAGTTTTGAAATAAAGGCTGCTAACTGAGCCTCTTATTTCTTGCTGAAGCAAAAGGAAGACTTTTTTAATGTCTTAAGTGTAAGTGATCAAATCCAAGCGGGAAAGTCTACAAGGTTGTCTTGTAGAAACTTATACGTGTATAACAGAGGTAGTTCTCTTTCTGTGATAAGCACAGAAGGCCATAACTTAAACATCGCCTGTCTGTGCTTGATGAGGACCAATGGATACTGGTTTAGCTGTGTTTAATAAGGGTTCACTGTGGTCGGCTTACAGAATTCAAAGAGCTTCCAAAGCTAGAAAGCATGTTTCTTCAAGCTTCCTTGCCCAAATTTCAGCTTCCAAATCTGTCCAGTACGCCCTCAATAAAAAGAAAGAAAAGAATAACCCACTTTTATTTTGCCTCACCTTGATTAAAGTTCCCAGCTGTACTTTCAGTTCACTATATCTTTTTACCTTTACAATCATCTCTACTTTTCAGACTATACTTCCGGAGCCAGGCCAAAGGTGAGACAGACCGTGAGCGGTTGCTACTGGCCTTCCAAGTCAGCAATGAAATAGCCAATGGAAGGTTTCCTGTTAATAAGGAATTAGCTCTGGAAATGGTGGCCCTGATGGCTCAGGTGGGTATGGCTGTAGGCAGAAATCCTCTCTTTTGTCTTCCTTCAGCTGTAGACTGAGTATCTTTGACTAAGCCGCTACCTTTTACATCAAAATTGCTGCTTCTTACCAAAGATACAGATATATACCATGCCAAACACATTATACCAGTATACATATGTTAGAACATCTCTTGCTGTAGGGAAACTTGCTCTAGGAGTGCCTGTCCTTTACTTCTCAAGGAAAATATCAGAAAAAGCAGCGAGGCTGGAATATCACCCAAACTGCTCCAGTTAGTACGTTAGCAGAGATATGGAAGTAGTACCACTGCTAGAATTCCATTAAGAGTAAAAACTTTCCCTGTTGCACTGCCAATACCCTCTTACTCAGGATGAGCATCTTGTAGGATCCTCCATTAGATCTGCAGGTTTGCATTTAGCATTTTACCACATAAAACATAAAATTTGGGTTGGGGGCATGGTAAGCAGGATAGTATTTTCTTATTGAACTGAAACTGGTAGTTGTATTTGTTGAAGCAGTGTAAACTGAGATGAATAATGCGGGGACGTGGTCCAAATATGCTGTTGTTTTAACTGGCCAATTGAAAGAAACCCCCAAAGCCTGGCAGTTATACAGATATGTCTCCTTACAAATATGTGGCCAAGATCTTACCTTGTTTCACCTTCTTAGATCAACAAATAATTCCTTGGGCAGGCATGTCCTCAGTAGTTCTCTTTTGTAGATATTTACTGTGGTAAATGCTATAGACAAAATTCCCCAGCCTAATTATGTCTTTCTGTGTGACTAATAAACACAGTTGCTATTGGTATGGGAATTCAGGGAATGTTCTACTGCATTTAAACCCCCATAGTTCTGTTGCACTATAAAAAATAATGTTGTCTTAGGTGGAATATGGGGATTTGGATCGATCAGGATCTTCAAGTCCTGGGGGAACATCTCAATTGAAAATGCAGCATCTTCTCCATCAGGTCTTAGATAAATTCTACCCCAAACACTACAAGCAAAACATTACTCCTGAACAGCTCAGGTAAATTGTTGGTTCTTCAAAACTTTGCACTGAAAACAGCTTTTACTTGCAAAATTCTGTCTTGTATGTTTAAGCAGTTTCAAGGAACCCTGTCAAGATTATTTGCTGTAGAAACTTAAAACACAAGTGTCAAGAAAAGGTTCCCTTAAAAGAAAAACTGACACGAAAATAGCCATATCACCAACTAATTTTCCCCTAGACAAGAAGTTTAGGCCTTTCACTTCCAAATTAGGCATCTTAGTTCCAACAAACTAACCTAAGGCTAAGGTGAATTCTCTTCCTGAGTTTTTGTTTTACCCTTCCCCCAAGTGTCAATTGAATCCAGATGCCTAACATTTGCAATGAGTCATAATGCCAGCACATATGAGTTGCTTCAGGCCATGCAGTAATTCTGGTCGGACATATTTTGGTAGGGCTTTTTGATGTTCTGACTTGGAAATTCTCACACACAATCCAGAGAGCTCAAGTACAGAATTCAGATGCTGCCACAGATTTCAGATTTATCTGTTTTAAAGTGAAAGAATAGTTTTATTCCAGAACCTAGGCTACTTAGGAATGCAGTAGTGTAGCTAACACAGTTACCTCCTTTTGGGAGCAAATTCCATCTGCATGTAGCGAGGTAGCTGCCAAACTACCCTAGTGAGCCAAATCAAGAGTTAATGTATATTGCCATTCCATATGGAGCATACTACAGCAAGGTATGAGGAAGGCAGGAGTGTAACTGAATGTGAAGACAAGCTGGGCAGGGTTTTACTGTAACACCTGACCCAGTGTTTGTAGTTACAATTGTTTAATATATACACCAATGAGCAACCCATATGTGACTAGGAGTCCTGGGCATTACAGTATAATTACTAATAAAATAATTACAGAAGTGGAGAAAACGCTAAAATAAACTCATGTTGTACAATCCTTGTAACTGATAGTGCTAACAGCCTTGTCTGTAAGAGCTGTTTAGAACAGCTAGAGGGATATCTGTTAACTGTTGTAATTTTACCTTTCCTCGGAAAATATTAGTAAAGAATACTGTTTTATATCTTGGATTCTGAAAGGCAACTGACGGACAGGCTGGCGATGAAGTGGATGGTGCTGCAGGGATGCTCTCCACCAGAATGCATTCGAATTTATTTGACAGTGGCCCGGAAATGGCCTCTCTTTGGAACCAAAATATTTGCTGCTAAGGTAACTGGACCACACCTTTTTCTGTTGCCAAGATAAACCACTGAGCAGAAATATACCTACAGTCTCTGGTAACATGGGTTGAAAATGCTGCTACTTTGGGAAAGGAAAAAACTGAACAATACTCTGTTCTGAACAAACAGCCTTGGTACCACATAGGTTGAAAAAGAAGGCAGGCAAGTATGTTCTAAACACTAGGGGCTGCTAATGTTCAGTAAATAAATACTGAAGGTTCCATGGCTGTGTCAGTTGATCATGACACAGAGTGCTACCTGTCCTTACAAACTTTGCCAAAGCTTGCTTAGGCGGGAATTTCCCTGGTGAGCACGGCTGCAGTGATAGTTTAAAAAATACTATTTACATACCACCATGGGGGTGGAAGGGAAGAGTCCCCCATAAGTCACACCTGGCAGCTGATGCTAGCTCTAAGGAGAATGGGTATTTCAGTCCTGTTCTCTGCTTGACACAGACACAGAGCTAGATGCTTTTGTTGCCACATGAGAGAGGCAAGCACTGCTAGTGTCCTATTTCAGAAAAAAAAGCTAAAGCATGTATTGGGTAAGCTGCCAGCCCACAGGCATCAGTAGGAGAGCAAAGAATATCTAGAGGGCGTACTTTTCCCAGGAGCTTGTACCATCCCTCAATCCTAGGTTAGAGCTCCGTACCTGTCACCCTTGCCTGAACTGATGTTTTAGCAGAGAAATCTTGTTTTGGCATTAAGCATCTTCCCCATCCCAGCAGAAACTTCCCCTGTTGAAAGCTTGAGATAGGTCGTCTTCATGGTTACATAGCTCTTGCTTTGACTTCAAAGCTGCTGTAGTTATGGATTAAAGTCTAAGAATGAAACGGACCTCTGGAGTAAATACACAAAAAGTTTTTGAAAAGATAATTATTTCCACTGTCAGGAGTAAAAGCAGAAGTTACTGGTATTTGAAGTTATGGATGCTGGAGAATCAGAATATAGAACAGTTCCATTCACAGTTCAAATAATGTTGGTATTTCTGATGATCAGCACATTTTATAACTTTTCAACAGCTGAGCAGCAAAGCCTATGGCATTAGCCATGTAATTGCAGATTCCTAGGCAAGATTTATGTCATTAGCCATAGCAACTCATCTTTAACAGATAATTGATGCGTAGTTGTCTGTAAGACTGTAAGAAATGAAATTGCATTGATTTGATAGTACTGGGTGCACTGGTGTTACAGAAACCAACAGGCTTCACTGCCTGACTGACTGACAGGAGCAGTATAAAAACATGTGTAGAGCTGACCTGCATTTTATTGCTCTGTCCTAGAATTTCCTTCCATTTTAACTACACCAGTGGAATCTAATTAATCTCAAAGTTTTTGTTATCCTTATATCTCTTGTGCTACTACTCTGAAAATTGTATGTAAATATGAAAATATTATTCCAACTTTTGAGAAAAGCCCTCTTAAAAATCAAATCAGGTCATACCAGTAAGCTTATAGGATTCTTTCTCATCATCACTTTATCCTTAAAATCCAACATTTATGTCAGAAACATCATTCTGTTGGTCATCAAGAAATACTTGAATTAATAATTTTCTTTCTGTCTAGCCTATTTTGCCTTCCTCATTGGAAGACTGTCCAGTCTGGATAGCTGTGAATGAAGATGGTATCAGCATACTGGATTATAACACAATGGTATGTTGAGGAACACTGTTTAAGAAAGATACCTTACCCCCCACCCCTGGAAAGACATTCCCGAGTCCACTGAAAGTCACTTAAAGTTTGTCTTTAACTTCAGATGGATCCAGAAGTTAATCTGTAAAAGTCAGATGATGGAAGTCAGTGCTATTTTTGACAAAAGAAAATTACAGCTGCAGTGTAAGTTAGGCTAGCAAACATGCTCTTACATCTTTGCAAAATCTCAGTAATGTGTGCTTTACTACCACCATCTGGGATATAACATAATTTGGACTTTGAAGCAGTGAGGTATCGAGCAAGCCAGGAGAAAACTAGAAATGCAATTGTCACATGAGCTTTCTCTACCAGCTGTTACCTATAGAGCCAATTACCTGTAGTGCCTGTTACTGCTGGAGATCTGGTGTTCTTGCAGGAAGCAGCAATATAAATTAATATATTATTTTAAGGTGAGCATTTTGGATTTTTTACAGAACTATGACTTTTTCAAATTCTCAATCTGCAGCATTTGAAGGTCTCTTATTCATACTCCTCTGTGCTGACCTTTGGAGGCTGTCGAGATGACTTCATGATTGTAGTCAGTCAAATGAAAGAAAAAAGTTCTGGGAAAAACAGCACTGAAAAACTCCTCTTCACAATGGCAGTTCCTAAGGTAATTATAAAATGAAAAGCAAGTTTCTTTCCATCTGGCAGCATCAGAGCTGGGTGCTTTGTATGAGCCCTGGGGACTGGTACTTGTGGGTGTTGCACTACCCATACACATTCAACAAATCCCTTGTAAGCTGGAACCTTTGAACGAGAGACTTATTTTACTTAACTCTTAGAGACAGATCTTCCTTTCAAAACTGAACAATTCCACGTGAGAAAGCTATTTACGAAAGTTAGGCAGTCAAATAGGTTCTAAGAATCAAAGGGCACTTTTACCTCTAGTTGACTTACAGTTAATCATTTTCTTTCTTTCCCCAGATTGTTGAAGCAACACTTCTTATTGCCAGCTACATTAACTACCGCTCCTCACCTTCACTCCTGTCTTCTACACGGCCCTCCCAAAGCAAAACACCTGCTACGAAGCTCTGGGAGACTGAAAATCGGTGCTTTTTTCCTTCTGTGCCCCGAAGCACTAAGGGGCCCACCCTGCTCTGAGGGCTCATTCCAAATGAGCTATGATTCTTCCGGTTACACACCACTACTTTAATGTAGACTCTGATTCTTTTTCCATAATAATGGACAAAGTTCCTTAGAGGTAGAGGCAGTGTCCTTTCTCTTGGGGGGGGGGGGGAAATTGTTTTGGGGGACTGTGCAGGAGTTTCCTTTCCATGACACACTCCATCCAAAATACCATGCCTCAAGACAAGACAAGCAAATTTTGTACTTTTTCTATCTTTCAGCAACTAGAACAGATCTTGTTCTCAAACAAGCTCTGCCATTTTGACTTGACAGAAGGTGCTCCTTTCAAACTCCTGCTTCCTTTATGCTACCATAAGCAAGGAGGAGGTAGTCAGCAAATGTGTACTCAAGTACTGTTCTTCTGGCTTTCCTAAAGAATTGTGGTAGGTTTAATTTTTTTATCTGTTTCAAAGGGACTTTGTTATGAGAAGGTTACTGAAGTTTAAACAAGTAAAAGAAAAATAGCAATTCTTCATGAGAAATCTAAATTTACATAGCTTGAGTTCAACTCTTTTGATAAGCATTATAAAAAAGCTAAGGAAAAATAACTGCACTTTTAAAAGTACCATGTGCAACTTCATAATAAATATGCATTCCTGGGCAACTTTCCCAAATTAAAACAGTGTGAACCCAACCACTAGAATGAATTTAGTAATAGCAAACCAAAGCTATGAACAAACCAACCATCCCAGTGTTTTTAGTACCTGCCACCAACCTTGAAACATCCAACTAATGCACACAAGGGAGCTGAGTATGGGACAGACAAAAATTGCTCTTTGGGGATTTTATTTTTTTTTCATATTACAAACAAACAAAAACCGACCCCCAAACCACCCTATGGTGGGTTATGGAAACGCTATGGCAGACAGAAGACAGGAAAAGATTGTATGAACAGTGACCTGATTTGCACATACTGTAATGTAGCCACTTGTTATGAATTTAAAGACCATCCCTTGAAGGTACAGAAAAGGGTAGAAGCTTTCTGAGCCAAAAATAATTTTAAGAAGTTATTTAGTCTTTTTTGTTTTCCCTTAGATACTTTTAAGTGACTATATCTCCTGATAGTAGTTTGTATTTCCTCTCTCTCTCTCACACACAGTGATCTCAGTATAGCTATGTCAGTTTGAATACATGAAGTGTTACTCCTCCTCACTCAGTCACCTGTGCCTAACAAGTTCTCCTGCTCCTGAAGGTCTGTTTGGCAGTCTGCTTCTGGTACCCCACCACTGACAAAGCTGCTTCAGAACAGGCTGAAGGCATGTGAAGTCCCAGCTGTCATCAGTGCTGGAGATGCTCAAGGCATAGAAGTCTCCAGTCCACAGTTCAGAGACTGTACTTCCTTATAGTGTGTTAACACTCATGTCCTCAGAGACTTGTACCAGGGCAAACAGGAAGCACAGATGTTAAATAAACAGGAGCTGTCCTGAAGCTCATTGTTTTCTACCATAACTGCACTTTAAACTGAGGAGCATGACATCCAGAACTTCTTTTCCTTCCTTATTTCTTAAAAATATTCACGAATACTTGAGTATTTCAGGGACCACCCCACTCTGATGGATGCACATAACCCTCCTATTTATAGCTTACCTGTCTTCAACCAACCAACCCACCCTGTGTAGATATCTATTTTGTATGATTCTTTGGTAGAGAAAACAGTTTTTTATTTTAATCAATGCTTTTGGCCATGGCTATTGATGCAGTATAGAATGAGATGACAAAAGCCTTTGTTTTCCTAACTGCTGTGTGTATATAAAAGGCTGCCTGGAATATACTGTGAGGTTTCTGTTTGTTCTTAATAAAATGCAGCTATCATGAGTTAAACTGTATTATTCTCAGAGTGAAAGAAACTATTTTAAAAGCCAACATATTCTTGATGTAAACAAAAATGAACAAAGATTGTGTTTGGTATCCAGGCAGATACCTGGTGCAAACCTGCCCTAGTCTGATTCCTGTTTCTCTCTGCTGATTTCTAAGCTTCAGTGGATGACTAAACTATGGGCACAGGATGCTGACTCCTTCAAAAGATTGCTAAAACAATCTTTCAGACTTCCTCCTGTGACACGGCTTCTTGGTAATTTCTTCAGTGCATATTGTGAGGACTTCATGGGATTTTTATAGCATAATCAGCATTCCCTGCACACTCTTAAGCCTAAGACTCTGTTCGTTCTGTTGAGACATCATTTATTTTCTGACGCAAAAGCCTGTGGCACATCCCCAAGCTGCTGCCTTTCACTTGGACAACCAGAATACTTCCTGTGACATGAGCTAACCCGTGTCTTTCAAACTTCATGGCACCAGGAAAAAAAACCAAGTCAACTTATCTCTACCCTATTGCATGATGGTATGTTGACACATGCTTTTATTTACAGATTATGTAGACAAGCACAATACAGCATTGCATGCAAATGAAGCATGACCCCAGGCTCCTGACAACTTGTGGGTTTAGCTCAGTTATATTACTAAGGAGTCATGAAAAAAAAAAAAGATAAAAATAGCAGTTATGGGTTACAGTGACTTTTAGCTTATCAACAAAGAAGAATTTCCCAATTTAAGTTACTCGCAAGAGCACAGATCAATAAAACTTTATTCACATTGTCATTACCATGATTTTCAACAACATATCTGCCTTCAAGCTGCCTCATATTCTTGGAGTAATTGATGTGGCCCTTTTAATGCCACATCTTTTCCATGTCCTGTGTCACCAGGTCCCTGCCCCATTCAGCAATGGGTTCACATTTTCTCTGTATTCCTTTTGATACTTAAGTACTTCCTGAAGCCGTCCTTGTTGCTTTTGACAGCCCTCAACAGATTCACCTCCAGACAGTCTTTAACTGTCCTAACCACATCTTGAACAGTATTGCTGTATTCCTCCTAAGTTACCTGTCCCTAATTCCACATTCTGTATACTTCCTTTTTGTGTTCAAGTTTTGCCAGGAGCAACTTGCTCATCCGTGCAGGCTTCCTGGCATTTCTGCTTGATTTCCTGCTCATTGGGATGGACTGTCCTAGAGCTTAGAAGAAATGATCCTTAATTATCAGTCAGCTTTCTTAGACCCCTCTTGCCTCTAGGGCCCCATCCCATGGGACTCTTTCAAGCAGATCCCTGAAGAGGTAAGTCTGCTCTTTTATGTTTATTTCATTAAATGCAACTGAATGCAACAGTATGTCTTTGTTTTCTGTAACTGTCCTTATGAAATTCTCCTGTGATCAGGAATTTACCATCCCAGCCCACACAACAGCTTTGGTATTTAGAGTGGTTTTTTCAAACAAAGGGTTAAATAGAAACCAAAGAATGCATCTTTTTGGCAGTCCAGCCAAGGTTACATTATGATTTTAGCATAATTTTCAGATGCACAAAAAAGTAAACAATCAATGCATTTTTTGTCTCACTTTGCCCTATTTCTCCATAATTCTTTTCTGTCTAAGCCTACAAAGTTCCGCTCGCCTGTCTTCATAGCAGAGGATTTCAAGGTTCACTTCTATGCTTGAGCTGACATTTTCTCTAGCAACTCTGTGGGGCTGTGCAGGTCTTTAGCCCCAACATCACTGCACCACTTTCTACTCATCTAATAAATAAAAGCCATGGGGCAGTTTTGCTTGCTTGTCCATGTGTCCTTCTGAGTTCTGCTAAAAGTCCGCTGCCTTGTTTGGGTTTTTTCAACTATTTTATTCCGCTTGACTGTGGAGCTGTCTTCCTCTGCTCCAGGATCTCTTGACAACTTTTATACACTTCTATCAAGCAGTCCAGACGTGGCTTGGAGCTCTAGAAGTCAAACAACAGAGAATCAGTTTCTGGACTGGCTGTAAAAGAACTGGAAAGCTTGCAACTTCCCACTAGTGAGACAGGCAGAGATAGGAATGTGGAGACAGTTGACAAAACAGTAAGACACCCGTAGCTGGTTAGCTTTCTCACACCGAGTCAATGGAGACTTCTACGTGTTCACTGAGAAATAATCCATCAGACTCCAGGAGGTGTCTGATGTAAGCTGGTGATACAGGAATGCAAAGTCACTCCCTAAGCCATACCTGCTCTGTGATGAAAAACACCAGTCCCTAAAGTTGTCAGGTCAAGACATGTAGCCCCATTCTGCGGGTAGCCTGAATTCCTCACAGATCTGAAAGGCACTCCTTTCTCAGCGCACAGTTGACAGTGACAGCATGGAAGAACATCCACATCACCCTATCTGTTAGGCCATACTCTCTCTAGAGACTAATGAACAGTAGATTTCCATACACTGGATCTACCATCCTGGAAAACCTCCCCCCTGAAAAACCAACCTTCAGAACAGGGAGTTCAGACACCTGACCCTTGGCCTCTGCTAGTTCTGTCAACATAAGGGAAATGGAAGGTTAACTGAAAACATCTATTAATTTTACACAAACAGTAAATGGTGGTCAAAGGATAATAATTTTTCATCAATTCTAAACTGCAGCTGATTAAAACCAGCAAGGGGGGGAAAGTTTCACAGTCCCTATGATCCCATGACTTTTGAGCTCCCAAAACAGCATTACTGTGTAAAGTCCATCAAATGCCTCCTTGCAAATGTTGCATAAGAGAACAAAAGGTCAATTCAGTGCAGAAGAGCTCTGGGTTCAGTGACACAGGAAATTGTATTTTTGAAGGCTGACATAACTTAATGAACCTAATGAAGGTGACACAATACAGTCAGATAATCATTGCTTCTTCAAAATTAAGTAACATACTAACTTGCACGTTAAAGTAAGAATTACAGACAGGTACTGAATTTCAAACTGGCACAGTTCTGTACCTCCTTTGCTGGTGGAGTCAACTCTAGCAGTACTAAGATGTTTCCATGAAAATAAAACTGTTCAGAGTTGAGATAGAAAAAAAAAGGAAACTATACAGATGCCAGGCAGCCTTTTTGAAGCTGGAAAGGAGCATATCTAACTAAAACCAGGTTCCTGAATGCAGCTCTCGGGAATGTATTAGTTGTTGATTTCGAGCAAATCCCTTCTTTCCCTTGTCTATGTGTGAAATATTTAATTTATATTACTGTTAGTAATAGTCTTTACAATTGTGGGACTGAGTTAGCAGCAAGAATCAATGGAATAGCTTATTTATACCTGTAAGTTTTTTTAGAAGAAGACTAACTGTATCTAATCATAAACTGTATGAAGATTACAAAATGACAGTCACCAACAGCAGATGAATTAAGAACAGAGAGGGCTATACAGCTCAGTGGTCTAAAAAGTGAGGTACCTCTGTACAGCTTACCACCACTCACAGCTCAGGGCATTCTTGTGTTAGGCATGAACACACACAAAGAAATTCCATCCCAAAAAAGGGATTATAAGCAGTCAGAATTTAGCAAGAGAAGAGAAAGGGGAGATGGGGTAACGGTAACACAAACAAGTTATTATGCATTAAACAAATTGGTCACAGCTTGTCCTGTGATCTTTGTCAATGGATAAGACAGGGGAAGTCATTCCAGTGCCAAGGAGGCTTTTGGCACACTGAGCTGAGAGAAAAATCAGCTGCAGCACAATGCCATAGGCCAATCGGTGTGATGAAGATCGCAGCAGAAAGCGCCACACTATTCTGTAACACAAGGCAAGTAAAGGCAGACCTCTGGTCTTACAATTACTTCAACACAGCTTTAGAGAAAGTAAAATTAAAATTGCACAGTAAATTATAAAAGAATAAAGGATGGTAACACTGAGCACAGGACTACACAGAAAGCTGTATATGAGTCCTCAGTACCCTACAAGAGACAAGGGCTTTTAGTTCATGCAAACTCCTTGCTGGGTTCAGACTGACACAACTCGCCGTTCTTTGAATGGAGAGCAAATGAAAGAAAACATCCCCAGTACACAGTTCTATGAGGCTTCTAATACCACCCACCCTGACAGCCCAGCCAGGGAAAGGCAACTGTAATCAGCTACCAGTAGTGGAATAAAGATATGCTTGGACAACTGGTGTGCACACACAGACCACAGATCTGGATTTTTCCACCATTCAGTCAAACTCACCTGGAAGAGTGGCACGACCTCCGATACTCCCTGAGGATCTTCAGGGTCCTGGAGGAGGATACACAGGTAGTAGATAACTTTTTGCTACAAGACAAACAGACACAGTCATTGAAGTTTGAAAAAGCTGTCAAACTGCCTGGCATTAGCACAGAAAGGGGAACTGTTTCAACTCACTGGGCTGAAGGCAAATCATCCCAGGCCACGGTCAAGTCTATCAATTTATAGCGTTCACACAATAAAAAAATAACTTTAGCTGTGGTTTTTTTCTATTAAATTTTTAATCTGAAAAGAACACACACATGCTGGAAGGGTAAGGTCTGCTCTTCTACAGGAGCTTTGCAGAAAACCCCAGCAATGGGAAAAATCATCATTTGTGTCTTCTACCTCCTCATCTCTGTCTTGACTACGTACAGAGCGGGCCATCAGGATTTGCGAGAACAGCATAACACAAAGAACTAAAACCACTAGCTCAATGTCAGTGGCATTATCTAAGAGATGGATTTGGCTTTTTGAGGTTTTTCCTTTAGTTTGAGTTCTCCTTTAGAGGTGAGAGAACAGATGAGAAAATAAAGAGGGAGGTCTGAAACAAAGCTCCTGATGTCTGTAAAGCTATGGATAGTGCTGGGTTTAATTGCTCTGGTAAACCATACTCATGAAAATACAATGGATGTGAGTGTGCCCACAGGGACAAGAAGAAAGGCTGTGTATGATTACCATATGGATGGCTTCATTGATAACCACATCCTTCACTTGACCCATCTCAATGAAGGTTGTGCTCTCTTTTCCTGAAGCGTAGGATGAAGTCACCTGAATGCCGAGTGAGCCAATGACCAACAGGGATTCCTGGTCAATTTTGACGAAGTGCAGGTATATGATCAGGCCAATCAGTGAGATGAAGATCGCAGCAGAAAGCACCACACTATTCTGTAACACAAGCCAAGCAAAGGCAGAGCTCTGGTCTTACAATTAATTGAACACAGCTTTCGAGAAAGTAGAATTGCACGGTAAATTAAAATATAAAAGCTATAGTTACAAAGCAATTTTAAGTAGAGTCAACCCTTTTATTCATCAGGCTGTCTGATACATGTGTAATCAGATTTAAATCAGGCTTCACTGAATTATAGACTGAAAGAATTGGGAATTGAAACTGAAAACTGCAAGAAAATTCTATTCTCTTGTAAATTCAGTGCAGAAATCTCAACCAACACAAGCTAATTCTATCAATGACTGTGTATTATACCATTGTCTATAAGGAAGATGTCATTGACAAAGAAGTGTTGTGAAAGAACAGGAGGTGGATTCTCAGAAGGGAAGAACCCTCCTCCAGGAAAAAACACTGGCCTGGTGGTTTTCTTCTTACAAGTCTAAACTTGTTCAAACCTCACTCTCTTCCTGCCTTAATCACCAATCTAAAGAACATTTGCATTCCCCTGTGCTTTGTCTGAGGACAAATGTCTTTTGCATGCTGCAATCTTGGGACTGCCGTTACATTTTAATATATAGCTGATGAAACTGTAGTCACCAGTAAGTCATCTGAAGACCTTGTAATAAATTCTGAAGGTCTGAAACCTACAGTCTATTTCTGGGACATGTTTTAGAGAGCTCCATACACATGAATCACAGTTATAACTGATGCTTCCTGAAGGACCAGAACTGCACAGCCCTACCACTCAAGCTGGGCATGGACCACCATGTGAGCTAAGGAAGCCATGGCTTTGGAAAACATACAGGACTCCAAAAGTTTGCTAACATGGAAAAAAACCCTGTCATGAACTACAGACACCGAAATCCACCTAAAGAGAGAGAGACCTCACTCGCATTGCAATCTCTGTCTTCATTGCTTGGGAAAGATTACTGAAAAAACTGTGCAACAGTCAAAGCACAGGTCCAAGTGATCAGCTTCTTTGGTCAAGCTACCGACTTCAGTCTGGAGATAACTGGTTGGGTCTAGTTTTTGATAAATCCAAAGGTATTAATTTAGACGTCAGCAGCTTCTGAAATCTGTACTGCCAACATCTTTCCCTCAGCTGTGAAATGTGATGACATTCACGGTGCAGTGCTCTCTGAGTCACTCTGGAAAATTCCTTTTGGGAATTAACAATCACCCTCTTCAATACCTCCTTTATTCCAGATTCACACAACTTTCCCTTCAAATAACCCTTACTTGTTGAACTCACGGGCATGCGCCAGGCATCACAGGCACCCATTCGCAGGTGCACCCTATCTGTCAGGAGGCTGCCGGGTGGCAGCCCGCGGCCCTCAGGCTGGGGCAGCCCTCTCTTTTCCACCACACAACCATCACGCCCGGCGTTCCCGGGCCGCGGGGGGATGCCCGGGACACGCGATGACCGCCTTCCCACCGCTCCGGCCGCCCTCCATCTCCCGGCCGCCGCTCGGCGAAGGCTGCGCGGCTCCCCCAGCCCGGCGGGGATCTGGGGACACGCGCGGTAACCGAGGCCCCCGGGTGCCCCCGACCGCCCCGGTGTGCCAGCGGGACGGCGGCCCCGGGGTGCAGCCGGGTCACCGCTCGGTGCCTGCGGCGCGGTGGGGGCCGAGGGCGGCGGGCAGGGGTCGGTACCTCGCTTAGCGCGAAGAGCCCGTAGGCCGCCAGCCAGACGGCGGCGGTGGCGGCGCTGAGCGAGCGGAGCTGCAGGCGGGGCCCGCGCACGGCCAGCTCCCGGCAGGACGCGCTGTGCTGGCGCCGCCGCAGCGCGATGGGCGCCCCGCAGGCCGAGCGGAACCGCCGCTCCTCCGCCATGGCGGGCGGGCCGATCCCGCCGGGCCCGGCCCCGCGGAGCTTCCGCGCTCTTGCGGGAGGAGCCTGAGCCGAGGGAAGCGCTGTAGGCCCGGCGCTCTCTCCCCGCCCGCCTCGCCGCGCCCGGCCCCGCTCTGCCTCCTGGGGGGTGCCGAGGGATTGTCTGGCTTGGTTGACTCTCGTCAGGCTTTTTTCCTTAATCCCAGTGACATCAAAAGTTTCCGCGGCTTGCACGTGTTGATAATTCACTGCGTGCTTCGTCTGTTTTTTGAATATCAGTTTTAAAGGACACAGGTTTTAGTGGTGCTGTGTGTGTCTCTTGCCGCGACGAAGAGTGGAGGTTTTCATAGAATCATAAAATGTTAAGGGGTTGGAATGGACCTTAAAGATCATGGAGTTCCAACCTTCCTGCCATGGGCAGACACCTCCCACTGGACCAGGTTGCTCAAGGCCTTATCCAATCTGGCCTTGGAACACTGCCAGGGATGGGGCATCCACAACCTCTCTAGGCAACCTCTTCCGATGTCTCACCACCCTCACAGTAAAAAATTTCTTCCTCATATCTAACCTAAATTTCCTCTTTTGTGAATTGTACTCATCGCTCCTTGTTCCATCACTACAGTTCCTGACAGAGTCCCTCTCCCAACTTCCCTATAGCCCTGCTTCAGATACTGGAAAGTTGCTATGAGGTTTCCTCGCAACCTTCTCTTCTCCAGAAGGTACTCTTTCCCCCATTCATCTTAACCATTTTTGACTATGTAAATGTATTTTGTTAGAATCATAGAATCAGATGAGTTGGAAAGGACCTCTGAGGTCATCAAGTCCAGCCCTTGATCCTGACTACTGCTAGCACAGTTACTGGACTATGGCACTCAGTGCCACATCCAGTCTCTTCTTAAATGCCTCCAGGGATGGAGAATCCACCACCTCTCTGGGCACCCTGTTCCAATAATTGATTACCCTCTCTGTAAAGAATTTCTTCCTAACATCTAACCTAAACCTCCCCTGGCAGAGCTTGAGACCATGCCCTCTAGTCTTACTGATAGCTGCCTGGGAAAAGAGACCAATCCCCACCTGGCTACAACCTCCTTTCAGGTAGTTGTAGAGAGTGATGAGTGGTCTGTTTTCTCGTCTGTACCATGCTTAGCTACAAGCTCTTTTGAGTTTGTTTTTTTTCAAAGTTTAATGCAGTGTTTTCTGGTTCCTTGCCATCTAAGCACATAAAAAATTGGAGACTTGGCTTTGTGTACAGAGACTTAATGAGTCTTTGTATTGTGTTCTCTATCATGCATTTCAGTTATTACTTCATGTGACTTACCTGGCAGTGATATTAAAGCAACACCTCTGTAACTTCCAAACTGCCATCCTGACTCCCTTGGTCTTTTTTTTATTTCCCTTCTCTCACGGTTTTGGAGTGAATCATAGCTTTAATTGCAGGTGCCATCTTTCTGTGAGCAATGTTCTTCATTCACGGTATCTTCAGAGCTCTTGGGTAGATACTATATATATAAACCTATTAATTTGGTTTTGTAGGGGCAGCAAAGGAGTCTTTAATGGACATGAGAAACCAAGGGCCATTGAAGAATTACTACAGAGATCTTTGCTTGGCCTGGAGGAGCGGGTGATGGCTGGCATTAGTGGAATACTCATGCCAGATGGGCTGGAACTCTGAATAGGAAAGGTGAGCTGACCTGGAGCGGGAAAAAGTAACAGCAGGCGATGAACTCCAGAAATGGAGCAGAAAATGTTGAAGTTCAAAAGAAGGTGAAAAAAGTTGATAGATGGAGTGAAAGGGGGGAAAAGTAATAAATTGAAAGCAGTGTTACAAGTTCTTAAAAGAGGGAAGAAATGTGAGAAGTTTATTTACTGAAGTAAATAAACAAGCTCTGGTATGACAGCCTCAGAGATGGGAACAGGGAGAAGGGGAAAGAGAAATCAGAGTAAGGGGTAGAAGAGGTAAAAGCAGTGTGAAGAGCAAGGTCATTAATAGAAGGGAAAAGAAACATGAGCTCCTGGAGGAGTGGTAATGGTAATTCACAATAGCGACAAGACATGGCGAATTACTGAGATACAGAGGCAGGGAGAGGACTTGGAAATCTTAAGAGGAAAAAGCAAAAGTTTGCTTGTATTTTTTTTTTTGGTGCCAGTGGCAAGTCCCAGTTTAACCACGTTTGTGCCCTGTCATCTTACGAGCACTGTCAGCTTTTCTTTCAAGCATGTGCATTAGACCGCACATTTGTCAGTGGGAGGCCTGCTGCCTCGTCACAAAAGGGAAAAACGGGGGCCTTTACTTGTTTTGAAATAATTTCTTAACCATCCTTCAAATATGCCGTGAATAGGAGCAGTTGGAGCTTTCAGACTAGAGAATCGTCTCAGGCCACGACTCCCCGAGACGGGATATTCAAGGCAGGTGCTGGAGAGGCGGCTCTTCACTGCGTTATCAAGGTCATCAGATGAGGAGCGTCACCCCGGTTTTCCTTCAGTAAAACCAGGGATCAGCGTTCCCGCACGGAAGCTCTCGGGAGTTCTGCGGCTGAGATCCCGTTTATCCTCCGAGCCGTCGTCGCGGGTGCCCCCGGCAGCGCGAGGGGGGGCGGCATCGCACCTGCCCCGCCGAAGGGGCTGCGGGTGGAGCCCGTGAAGGCCCCGCCGCCCCGGGGGGGCCCGGCAGCCCTGCCCGCGCCGGCAGCGGGAGGAGGCGGCTGGGAGTGGAAAAACCCCGGGAGCAGCGGGAGGAGCGGGACGCGCCGCGTGCGCGGCGGGGGGGCGGGCGGGACACACCTCCGGGCGCGCGCGCTGCCGTTGGCCGGGCGGCGCGGGGGTGTGGGG
>JAWMRA010000161.1:30434512-30494714 GCA_035584735.1 Pseudotriccus pelzelni
CTCCGTGGCGCTGGTGGGAGCGCCGCTGGCCCGGGGGCAGGTGGGTGGGCGCGCGCCCGCGGGGGCAGGTGGGTGGGCGCGCGCCCGCGGGGGCAGGTGGGTGGGAGCGCCGCTGGCCCGGGGGCAGGTGGGTGGGCGCGCGCGCGGGGGCGGCCGGCTGACGCTGTCCCTTCTCTTTGTCTCGCAGAAGCGGCGGGGAGTGGACCACGGCCCTGCGACCCTCCGCGCCGCGGGGCTGGTGGAGCGGCTGGCCGGGCTCGGTGAGGCACCGCGCGGCGCGGCGCGGCGCGGCGGGGCGGGGGTGGCGGCGGGGACTGCGGGGATGCCCGCGTCGTCCCCCTCCCCTGTAGGGAAAGCGTGACTCAGCCGCTCGCTGCGGGGTGCGGGGAGACGGGTCCTGCTTCCAGTGCCCTCCGGAACCCGCCGCGCCCCAGGGCCGGCGATGCCCGCAGCCTGGCCGCGGTGCCGGGAGGGAGAGGCTTGCCGCAGTCCGCACCCGGCGGAGTCGCGCCGGGACCTCGCGGGGTCCCCTGGAACAAAGAGAGGCCGATGCTCCGGCTCCCCGAGCGATGCGCTCCGGCTGCTCGGGACCAGCGGGGAGCGGGGAGCGGCCGTGCCGGCACAGCGAGCGCTGCACCGGCACATGGGGCGTGTGCTGTTCCCGTGGTGACCCCGGGAAAGCTGGAGAAGCCAGAGGCCGTTCGAAACGCTGTGTGCGCTGCGTGCATCCAGCTAAGTAACCCTTGACGAGGTCATCTGTTTCTCACACATGGAAACCCACCCCCACAGTGGGTTTCTGTCGTCTCTCCCATGTACCTTACCAGCTACTTAGCTTGTTCCTAAAACGCCTGTATGCTTTCAGGTGATGAAATTCAGAGCTTTCTGGAGAAATCTGCAGTTTTGTGTATGAGGTCTCGCCAGCAGCTTTACTTTGAAAACTTGCAAATACCACTTTGTTAACTGAAAACTGTATGATCGGGATGCATTGCAGGACTGGACCACAGAAAGAACTGTTATCTGCTCTCTGTGTGGTTAGTCAGGGGAGTTAAGATGCGTACAGAAATTATCACCTAATAATCCTCTAGCAATTTTATTCAGAATTTTAAGATCTCTTCAAAACAAAAGCAGTTATTCTGTGCAGTTCTTGTTCTGGTAAGTCTTGTAGGCTTATCCTGCATGTCTTGTGATTCACAAGTTGAAAATTCCCAGTTTGCAATCAGATGAGTAGGCATTCTCTTCCTGTCTTGTTTTTTGCGAAGTAGAGACACATGCTGTCCCTGGCAATATTTGAATTCTGCTGAGTGTGATCTACAAGCTCAGAAAATGTTGAAGAGGGCATCTAAAAGAGATTTTGTATACTGGAATAATTACTGAGCTTAGAGTGTATTTAAAACTAGCAAGTTACCAGATTTGAAAGGAGGATGTCACTCTAAATGAGACTGTAGGCAACAGTTTATTTCATATTAATAACAGACTTTTATAATGGAAGGCTTGGAGTTCTCTTTCAAGTGGTTCAGAGCTAATATTTCCATTTTGTAAGAGTTCTTTAGCGGGGGAAAAAAAGAAAAAACCACAAAACCCAACAAATTTAAAAACTAGGAGAAAAAGCCCTTTCATTTGCATGACACAAGTTCACTTCAAAGGAACTTATAGAAGGTAGAAAGAAAAGAGAATTCAAGTTCTTTCTGGATTCCAGTGACAAGATGTGGGATAGAAATGAAGCAAGCTAAACTAAAAACAAACAAACAAAAAAAACGTGGAAGGTGAAAAAGTACTTTGACTGTTTAGTTGCTTATAGACTCTTTGTTCGTCAGTCAGTAATGCACATGGAGATATTTTGTTACTGTTCCCTTACAATTTATTCCTTCTGCAATTGCAGTTTTCTGTTGCTGACATGTTCTTCCACTGGGGTAGGGTTGTTCTGTATTTTTCAGCCGGGGTTGGTTTACTGCTTAAATCTCTGCAGCTCTTTAAAGAACAGGTTCTGCTGTGACGACCCATCCTGAAACAATGGCAGTCTCCAGCATGCACAGAGGAGTGGTTTACAGAGCAAAGACAATTTGCTCGAGGGTAGGGTGGTAGATAGAGGAGGACACTACCATGTAGCCTTTTCTATTGTACACATATGTTGTTCGTGGAAACTTACTTAACAAATACTTGGTTTTGTGTGGGGGCTGTTTATTTTTCTTTCTCGGGTTGGCAGCATAGCTTTGGCTGTAGTACTGTGATAATAGTGCCGTTACTTGGAGTCCTGTGGTATGCTGAACTGGCAGTAAACTTTAGCTGCTTTGTCTTTCTAACACTATCATTTTCTTCTCATACTTTGAAGAAGGCAATGGAGCCACAGTATTATTCTTATTATTAACTTGGATGTTCTATTTGTCTGTTTTGTTACAAGAGTTAATAATTTTTATAAGATCTTGATTGTTTTCCAGGAACAGGCAAATTATACTGCAGCAGACCACGTTTCTCCACTAAAAAGAAATAACATTTATCTGAGATAGATGGCTCTGTCTGTATTGTCTGGTTTTGAAGCATTTGTGACCATAGGGTCTATGGGGTGTGTGTGCGTGCATGTGGAAAGTGTTTGTTGTTGCATGCCCCCATTCCCTCCTCAGATGTGAGAGAATGCTATAACTTTGATTTTCCTTGTCGTTAGAAGTTTGGAACCAGGCATGAGGTCAGATGTGGAATGATGCTTCCCAGTAGAAGAGCGAGTGTGGATTCTGGGCAGTCTAAAGAAGTACAGATGGAGGAAACAGGCAGCGTTCCTGTAACGAAAACTCTGTATTAACAGTAACTGTCAAAATTGCTCTTGGCTTGTTTCAAGTGGAAGACATTTCTGGTGATCATACTCTTCGGTTTTCCTGGAATGTTAAAGTTTTATTTATTCATTTTCCATTCGTAATTCCAGTTCAATTCAACCTGTATAAAATGAATGTGCTCTGGAGTGTTCTCTAAAAGGTAGCATTCCGATAGTGAGATGCATGTACTGTGTTTAGCTGTTACTTTGAATATGGAACAGCCACACGGCTCTTCATATGCATGTGTGCCAGGTTCTGTGACTTCAGTGTATAGTGCTCAAGCCACATCAGAAAGAGTGGTTTCCTCTTTTTGCATTGTTTTGCACTTTGATTTCACTGGCTGGTGTATTTGGGAAGGGATTTTGTTGTTACTTTCACCCTATCCTAATTTCCCTTCTTCCGTAGTGTTATTGCAGTGTTCTGAGCTGCTACTCTGTTTTCTGGTTTTGGGGGATCCCTCCCTTGAAAGATTGTGTGACTATACCTACGTGTTATAGTAACTTCTTGGCTGCCTTAAGTAGTGACTGCCTATGAATGGCTTGTTTACGCTTAGGCTGAAATATGAGGAGGGAAGCTCAGAGGCAGATGTTATCATTAGTCTGCACCAGACTGTCAGAGATGAATCTGAGCCACCAACTTGCCTTTTATCCCCTTGTTAGAAGCAGAGAGAACACTGTTACCTGTTGGTAGTAGCTGGAGGTGTACTCGGGAAGAGAGTTACTGTAGCGGGAGTCCAGCTCCCAAGCCAAAACGAGTGGGTGTGCAAGTCTAGCAGAGATTATTTAAGACATAACTGACTACGCTTGTGGGGATTTTTATTCGCCTTGGTGATGTTTGTCTTTTGGCTTTATTTCTTCTCCTAAGGGAAACTAAAATAATTATCACCTTAAAGGACCCTTCCATCTTGGCAAAGAAGTAAAAGTGCCATGTGGAAATAGAGACCCATAACTCCTTGGCATGGGGGAGAAAAGCAGGTAGGGCTGTGTATTGCTCTGACAGTAAACAGAAATAGATGCAATATGTGGAGTCTCTTGGACTTCTGGTGGGAAGGAGTGGGGAAGATAAGTGGCAGATGCACTTGACCTAAGCTATAGAAGGTGCTAAGTATAAAGTTTTTAAAAGTGAGAATGTCTTGGGCCTCTCCTGTTTGCTGCAGATTGGGCAGAGCATCTAACCAAGCTTTAATCCAGAGCATTGCCTAGTCCTCTTATTTCAAGGAAAGAAGAGTCTTTCTCAAATTTTTTTACATAATAGATAGCTGCTTTGTCTTCTGTAGCACCTGATGTGACTTAGAGCACCTCTGTTCTTGCTAACATCGGAACAACTTTAGTACAAGATTTCTTCTGAAGTATTTATTCTTGTATGTTGACTGTTGTTGGTTGTTGCATTAAATTTTTTCCCTTTATTTAGAGCTAGATATAGCTGGGTTGCTGAGTTTAGTCAGGCTTGGATTACTGTAGAATTGATTAACCAAGTTTGGATCTGAGTTGCTGGCTTGACAAGTTGCTGGACTGCAGGGACATGTGGCTTACACACAAAGTAGCACTAGGTTTGTCACAGAGAATGACCGTCATATCACTATTCTTTTGTTTGACCAGAAAAAGTTGTTCAGTGATAGGTTTCATGAGGTCAGTATAGTGACTCAGAAAGGAGTAACCTCCTCTAAAAGAGGAGAGGAGCTGCTAATCCCCATGTCACTGGAGTTATGCTCCTGCTTTGCCCAAAACCATTGGACTCCTATTGACATCTGCTGCCAAAAATAGAATTCAACTTTGCTGTCTCACCAACATAGCTCATATGGTTAGTTTCAGTCTTCAAAATAAATCATGAAGCAGCTTATTCTACATATGTCTCCTATTCTTCCACCTAAGTCTTCTTAGGTGGGTGAAGAGTTTAGGAGGAAGATAAGCAGTTTTTTGATTATACAACCAATTGTGCATAAATAAGTAAGGTACTGGGATCCAGCACATGTGCACTGTTACAACTGCATTGTTGGGAAAATAAGTTTCATCAGTCCATCCAGTAAATATGTGTTTAAAGAGTTGCCCGTGCCCCTGAACAATTTGATAACTGTACTATTCTGCTTGCCTGTATTTGAGTTAAGATTGGATCTACAGTCTGTAGTTTGACAAAGACCCATTTATGTTAGAAACAAGATCTATCAGGAATGCAGTATTCTTGGATTAGATTCATGTTTAGCTTTGCACTAGCTTTTACCTCAACTGTGTCTCTTAAAAACTATTTTAGGCTTGTAAAGACACTAGTAGAGCCAGTCAGATATCTCTGATCTGTAGAATTCCAGTAAAGTCTAAATTCATTGTATAGAGAGCATCAAAATCTGGCTCTTTTAGACTGTCCTCACATTTTCTGATGTTGATAAAGTTGAAATAGGAGACAGACAAAATTTTAAACAACTGCTGGCATTTAAGCAGCAGCTTGTTTAGTTAGATCTCTGCATTGCTGAGATAAGAAATGCTACTGCTTATGTTTTTGGTTTTGTTTTGGGTTTGTTTTTTTTATTGGTTTGGTTTGGTTTTTTCTGATCACATTTGGTGTATTCATTTGCTAGGGACATTCTCAAGGTAAAAATCATTTTGGATATAGCTTAAAGAGGTTATACTAACAGCTAAGTCTTCTGCTCTACAAAGCAGAAATAGGAATGCACTTTTTTTACCCAGGTATACCCTCTCCCCCCTGCTTTTTTCACCTGAAACAGAATGGGTAAATGGCAGTCCTCTTTCCTTTCTTTCTCTTCGACACAAGCATGCCTAAACACTTCTGTTTAATAATATCAGTAAAACATGCTTATGTAGTACTGTAGCTTATTTTTGGAGCTAGAATAAATTACCTTTTTTTAAAAAAAATAAAAATATACAGGGATAGATAAAGATCCAAGACACCCTCTTATTCTTGTTTACTTCTCAAATGTGGATTAGCCATGATTGGTTAGCTTCAAAGACCAGTGGTTTGTCAAAAATCAAAGCACAGCCAAATGGACTGGTTGTAACTGGCATTTGCAATGAATCTTTGAAATTATGCCAGTTGTCAGAATGCATCGGGGCAGGTGCTGCTCCACTCTGTGAGGGCAGGCAGCCAGGAACCAGCTCTGATGACCAGGCAGGCAGAAGGAGCCCTGCTGGGGTTTTGGAGGAGAGCTGTTTTGGGAAGGCCTCTACTGAGGCTGTTTTTAGGTTACGGCTTCTTCGCAGACCTCATCTGCTAGCTTGCCTTGAGCATGGGAGGCTAAGCTTCTAGAGCTGGAGGAGCGTGCTCTGACAGCAGTTATAGTTTATCCTTTTCAATGCTGTACCCTTTGATATTTGTGTGATAACACCTAGCCTTGGGAGTTACAAGAAAAATGCCAACAGTGAAAATGTATAGAGTCAGCAGTCCTTGCAGTAGGTTGATTCTGATTCTCTTCCCTTCCCCACACTGATGGAGTGTACAATCTGCTTGGTTTTGCTTTGGAACAAAAAGCTTTGTGTCAGTTTGTTTTTCCCTCTCCTACTTGGCTGATGCACAGCTGAGGCTGTGAATTATCTATGAAGTTGGCTTTAAAAGAAACTTTTAATATGGGGTAAATGTCACTTGGTGCTTTAACTGTAATTGTTCCATTTATCAGTTTAGTTCAAATACATGTAAAAAATTAAGCTATGCTGATGAAGATCAGGAAACCTGAACTGATTATTTCTTCCTAATTTTTCAATAAAAGGCGACTAGATTCAAGGACCAATGAACAGAGCTCTTGGGGGTTTTGTATTTCCTTGGGTTTATGGTGATGCCCTTCATCCTTGATATTTTTATATTATAAAATAAGTTTTAATACATGACAGCTAAAGTTCTGCCTGTATATAATTCTCTCTGGATTGGAGTAAATTCAAATCACATGCTGTTTTATTTTTACTACTATGAATGGTATTGAAGAAGTGGAGTTACTGGGGAGGGGCACAAAGGGAGATGACAGAGAAAACTTAGGTAGTGAGTTAAGTTTCATTTGAATATGAAGAAGTGAAGTGATTAATTAGGTTAATTTCTTGCAGCTGGTAAGAGGGAGGAACAGAACTTTAGTAACCTCTGATACATTCTGCTCTCCCTTCCTCTCAAGTGTTACCTGTCTGGGTTAACTAATATACTTACTATAATTACTTCTGTAGCAACCTAAAGTGCTTGTTGCTGAGGAAAGTTGTTTTGGTATTGTGATTCCCTGTGGCTGTAAATGCCCCACTGTGCTCTAGTTATCAGGAACTGCTTCTGGGTTAAGCTTATTTGAAGGGAATTAGAACTTGTGCAGGGTTTGTTGGTCATGTGGCAGACGCACTAGCTACACCCTGCTCTCTGATGCAAGCCACAGTGCAAATGTTTCCCAACACCTGATACTGACGTTTTTGAAGACCTCTTCAGGTCAAGTGCACTGGATTTCATAAGAGATTAAAGTTGCAAGCAGTTTTCAAAGGGAAATGAGATGTCTTCTCGATTTTTGGGTTGGCAAAATACTTTTTTTTCCTCATGTCATACAAGGGACAACCTGAAACTAGAGACTTATGGTAGCAGCTGGAATTGGTTTGCTTGTTGCTGTTGTATGAGCTAAAGCCTTTTAAATCAGACACTACAGAAACTTTGTCTTATACCAGACCTTTCAAAATTCCAGATGGGTGGGGATTGCTCAGACAAGAACTTGCCTTTTAGGAGGTGAAATTTTAGAGCTGACAGAAACTTATTTAACCAATGTCTATATCCAGTAGGAGATTTCTTCCAGTAGATACATATTGTGTTAAAGAGAATTAGATGCTCTGTAACTTCCAAGCAAGAAGGTTATGATTAAACTAGGCTGCTGAACTCTGAGTCTCTTGTAGTAAGAACCTTGCTAACCTAGTAGCTAGCCTAAAACTTTGCAGTTTGTTTGTATATTTTTAACACAAATGCACACGCCCTGGATAATGCTGGAGGGTTAAAACTGTCTTTAAAAAAAAACCTTCAGAATGCACTGTTCATAATTAATTGAGCCATTTGTTTCCTGTTGTGTAACATTTTGACAGTGTCTCTGAGAAAGGATTACGAAGTCTGAACCGTAAGCCAATAGACTTATACTGAAAAGGATGTTAGCTTTGTTTTGTTCACGGGAAGTAAAATGTTAAGTTTGTCTACAAACATTGTTCATAATAAGTCATTGCTTCCCAAAAAGCCTTTCTATGTCTGGTGATTTGATAAATGGGTCTATAATCTGAGAAAACAGTTTGCAGGAGTGATGCTTTCATAAACAGCTTTATATAACACATAGTATGAAGTAAGGTCTATTACCTGAGATTTCCAGATTATTTTGAAGTAGTTCACCCAGAAGAGGAAAGATTTACTTTTCCCATTAATTTAGGACTTTTTTGAAGATCACAAAGATCCAGTGTAAGCTGGCAGCGTTGGGAGACCATTTCTGTGTCGTGTTCCATGTACTTTCGTTCCAGTTCCCGTTTGCTGCCTTGTAGAGCTGTTATATTTGTTACAGGAGGGTGCCATTGGGCAATGTCAGCAGACAGCCTGGATTTGGAAAGCTGAATCTTCTACTATCAGCTTGCTGCTTCTGTTGCTGGTGCAGTTTTCTAGTAGAGGAAGATTGGAGGGGAAGCTTTCCCTGCTGCTGCCCAGATGTTTTCCAGTGAAATGCTACCTGACATGAGCCACCTGTTTTTACAGAAGAAAGTTGTCTCTAAATCTGTGCAGGGGAATTACTGTTAGTAACTGCTGCCTACCGTGTGTATTTTGCTCAATATGATAGGAAGTGATCTTTAGCCTTGCCTTTTAGCAAAGCTGTATGACATCTTATGCCCCCGTTATAAGCATGGAGTTGAGCCTGAGTTCTGCATCAGTAACTTATTTGAAAAGGCATGCAGGGAACTTTATTTTCTAAAGTGTGTTCTTAATTAGTGTTTCTACCTTTTTTTTTCTTTCAGTCTGGGTAAGGCTTCTAAGTAGGAAAAATGTGGACTTCTTTTACCTGGTACAGATAAGGTTCTGGCTGTGCAGGCTGCATAAATGACTGCTGTCCATGCCCTGGTCTGCTGGTTGAATGCCTGTGTGACCTTTCCCTAACCTGTGCTGGTCAAAAGAAGCTAACTTAGGAATGATCTACTGTACAAACTATTTCAAGCTAATTTATTAATTTTGGCTGACATATGCTGCCAGGCAGCGCTGTTGATGGCACTCAGAGGGGGGGTTGCACTCCTAAGCTGTAGAAGCGAGAGGGTGCTGCCTTTACATGCTGGTCATTCATACTGACAGGACTGTTGTGTATATGTGCATCTTAGTTATGGAACTACACTGTGTGTTCATACTCAGATTGCACTTCTATCTCCTTGATATCTTTCACGCTCCTGTAACAGAAATAGACTATTCAGACCTGCTTTATTGTTTCCCTCACTTCAAAAAGGGAAAGGGATGTCCTCTTAAGCTAGAGTCCTGATGGAGCTGACTTGTATGCATTTGGTTGTTATAAATTTTCTGAGCTGTTGATAATTGACTAGGGAATCAAACAGAATATATTTTTCATATGAATGTAATTTCTGTTAGAGCTTTAAACTGTGACCAAAAGACTTTTGATCACATTTCATTTCTTATTATTTAGTTACTAGCAAAATGTCTGTGGTGTTTACTCCATAAGTACTGTATGGTACAGTTTAAAAGAACTACAATTCTGGCTAGACCTGATCTCCTTTACTGACAAATGGTGTGGATGCTGTCCTTTATAATGCATGTAAGGAAGGTGGCTTTTCTATCTGCCCACAGCTTTCAGGACTTGCATCTACTGTCTTTTAAAAGGCCCCATATATTCTGCATCTGAATTTTCTGTGGTGATTTAGAAAGCTGTTTATTTATAAGTGTTAGTATCTTAGTGCCCCAACTACAAAGAAAGTAAGAGCATATTGCTTGGTCAGGTACATCATAAAGTCTTTCACTGATGGCCAAATAACAGCAAGATCCGTGACACTGCAGTGCTCTACAGCACATCTGTCCATTGAGAAGTTTCTGTGCTGTGCAAAATAATGTAGTTGAGAAAGTTTAAGGTTTTTATTTCTTAAATCAAAACTACATGCAAGCAGGCAGATGAAATGGAAAACAATTCAGGTCTTTAAGCTTTAGAGTAATAGCTGAGATTGTAAATAGAAGCTAAGAGAACACATCAATAATTACCTTAATAATTTGACGTGAACTATTTTTCTTTGTTTGGTAAGCATTTAGGACAAATGTGCGTGTTGATTTCATCTCTTTAATATCTGATCAGACAAAAATATGTGCACACGTGTGTACACACACTTCTAATCAGTTTGGGATACATGGTTTGACCAAGTACTGTGAATTTTTTTTCCTCTGTGAACTATCTATTCACTAAGCTTTCCCTTTGCCCTAAGGTCATTTAATCTTACTTTTCAAAACACTAGGCACAATGAAAACAAATAGTAGGAAGAGAAGATATTAATGTTTGAGTATTGGATTAGTGTGTACTTCTGAAATCAACTGTATCTTAATCAGATAGCCTTTGAATACTTGACTGAAAACATTCCTTATCACCCTGGGAAACTTGAGCTGTCCTCTGCAAGCACACAAAAACAGTGGGCCTAAAGCAGAGGGACTCACAAAGCCGAGAAAAGAAGGTTTATGCTACAAGGTTTATGAACCCTAAGATGGTAACAAAATAGGAGGTAGTAGTAAAGATAGTAACAACAGCTGAAGGCATCTAATGTCTTTAACAGACATTAGGTTTTTCTATAAAAATAATTAGAGGAAGTTATGGAAGTACCATGTGTACAAAAAGTGGACAAGATTGCAGAATTTTGAACCCCAAAATTCTGTCCATCCCTCTCTACCATAGCCACATGTTAAGGTATATAAACCTGAGGTGATCCTAGGAAACTAATGCCTTTTTGTATTTAGAAGCTGAACCAAGTCTTTTCGCCCTACAGTGGGGAGGATGGCAGGGTAAAGCAGAAAGAAATTCCTGAACACTTGATACTTTTCTAAACACACTTGCTGGAATCTGCTATTTGTGGCCTGCCTTAAGCCTAACCTTGAAAGTTTTAACCAATTCTTTAAAGTGCAATGAAAGATGGCATGGTTGGGTCTTTGTCTTACACTGATCTGAAGATGGAGCTTCGTGATACAATTGCCTGGATTTTTGTGGGACTTCAAAATGGAAGATAACTGTTAGGACTTGGGTGTAGTTAGTGAAACTTATAGTCCTAGGTACCTTTGAGCAACTGAGCTCATTTAAGGCTGTATACTACCTCAGTGAGAAGGAAGATGGCAATACAAACTGTAATTTTTCATGTTAAAAATGACCAAGAAATAATTAAAAAAAGAAAAGAGTTTTTCTAAGTGACTTTTTATGACTGGCATAGCTTAGCTTATCGCTAAATTAAAGTGGTAATGATGTCTTAAGCTTTCTAATCTGTAAAGCTATGACAGTTTGCAAGGGCATGCAAATAGTCAAATGGATCCATTCCTTTCCTGGTTTTCCTTTCATACTTTCCCAGCTGATTTTCTCATTTTGAACATTTTTCTTACCTAAGTAACTCACTCTCTCCTTTTGCTGCTGTGTTCCCAGGATGCCAAGTGCACGACTTTGGAGATTTGGATTTCACTCAAGTTCCCAACGATGAACTGTACAACAACCTGGTTTTGTATCCCCGGTCGGTGGGTTTGGCCAGCCAGGTACTGGCCGATGCTGTCAGCAGAGCAGTAGCTGCTGGACACAGATGTGTGACTCTAGGAGGTGACCACAGGTGAGCTGAACTGAAAGCAAGTAGTGGTTCATGCTGTGGGGTTGACATTTGGAGTGTAAGAATTTAATTAAAAAAGAAGGGGGCTTACAATTTGGGGTAGTTTCCTGGCAATACCATAGGGTACAGGCTTTTACAGTGGAACATAGAAGACAGTTACAAAAACCTGACCTTCTTAGACAATTCTGCTTAGTTCTACACTAGTCAGTGATCTGCAGACATACAGATGAGATTTTCCTATTTGGGAAAGTTTGTGTCATCAGGTTTCCTTACAGGAACTGCTTTAGTTTCTTTACTGCTGGATGTTTAGTGACATGTCTCTTTCGCCCATCAGCTCTTAGGATAGGTTTATAACAGACAATTTTGTTATAGATCTTATAACATGTGAATCTTTGTCTTCTTTTTCACTAACCTTTGGCCTGAGAATTGGTTGAAGAAGGTAGAGCATGTAAAAATTAATTGTGGGCAGAGGTGTCATGACTAGAATAAAGAATGGGTGAATAGCAGACTAGATTTTCTAGATCATTTGGATCTAGAGCGGGTGAAAATTAAGACTGCGGGAAGGCTGAGAGCAGAGACAGCTAAGAACTCTGTCTTATCAGTCACTACAACTATAGTCCTGTAGAGTTACTTGGGAATCTCCTGGAATCATGATAGTGGCATGCCATGCAGTTTGTATGGGATGCACCCTTTATTGTCACACACGTCTCATGTATGGAAACATGACAATATGGCTGACTGAAGTTGCAGAGACTTCCCGTTGTCCTTGCAGTTGTTCTGAAGGAGAAATGGTGACTAAAGACTTTGCTACTGTACTTCCAGCTTGGCACTTGGTTCCGTCAGTGGCCATGCACGGCAATGCCCACACCTTGGAGTGATCTGGGTGGATGCACATGCTGATATCAACACGCCTCTCACAACTCAGTCTGGAAGCCTCCATGGACAACCTCTCTCATTTCTCTTGAGAGAGCTTCAAGATAAAGTAAGTATCCTGGTTGTACAGTTAGCCTGTATGGCATTCTCAGAACAGTTCACCATTTCTGGTGAGGTACTTTCTTACCTGCTGCAAATGCAGACCTTTTCTGAGCACAAAAAACCCCATGTATTACTGTGTTTGTACACATGCACGTGTATGCACACATACATACAAGTGCCACACACACTTGTACATACAGATCCACACATTTACTTAGAAACAAGAATCAGACAAGGCTTTCCTGTATGTTGTCCCCCTTGTGGGCTGTACAGTGAGCCAGGGTTCACACCAGCTGTACACAGCAGCTGACTGTGGTGTTGCTTCTACGTGAGTGGGGTTGTTGCCCAGGCTGGGCAAAGGCAGCACTGCTACCAAATGAGCAGGAACCTCCCCCCAGCCCAGCCTGTGAGAGCTGCGCTGAGCTCACCTCCAGTGACAGCTGGTTCCTGTATACCTGGCACGCTGCTTCTGCTTAGTTTGGCTCCTCCTGTTTTGACAACCTTGGGGCCTGACAAGGGCTGCTCCTGCATGATCTGGTTGCTGCTGTTGGCCCCACTGGCAAATATTACAAATCAGAACAGCTGTACCTGCTTACAGTGTGCTTTTGAAGAGGTAGTCTTGGAAAGAGGTCAGATTATCAAAAAGAGCTGTTTATTAGGACACATGGAATATGCATAGCCTGTTTTTGCTGCTGTCAAGATGCTTAACAGTAGGTTGACCTATGGCCTATGAACTCTTTCTGCCTTGGCTGTATTGCCCTGTAAGGAACCTACAGCATCTACTGAAGATGTGGCAGTGGTCAATTGTTTGTCAATAGTCCGCCCAATAGTTTGTCTGGCTAATACTTGCTTTGAGCCTCTGGAGCAAACCATTATGTGTGCACAAGTGCATGTGGCTCGCTCTCTCAACTCTCATCTAGTAGAGCAGCTAAGTTGATAATGGGACAAAAAAATTTACTGTCCTCCTTTCCTGACTGCTTCAGGGCTCCTGGAACCATTCAAACTCACAAACTGCTATTAGCCACGAAAACACTTTGACTTTACCACCAGCAACTCTTTTTCTACTGCAACAAAACAAAACCAGAGCCTGCCAAAGGCAGTTAAGGCATTCCATTTTATTTATGTACAGACAAAGAAGTGTACTTAAAATTGGCAGTATTAAATCTGCTGAATCAGTGATACTAAAGACTATCTGACAATCTTATCAATACTATGCTCGGTTTATGGTATGGTGATGGGTTTTGCAATTGTTCATTTTGGAAACCTGATTTATTTTTTGTAGTGGTCTCTATTTATCCCTCTTCTGAATTCATAGGTCATTGCCCCACAGTAACAAATACTTTCATAATCTGTGCTAATTTCATCCCAATGTAATTAAATATAGCTATGTGTGTGTTAGCCTTCAAAAACAAATCCAATCTTGTAACTAGAATATAATTAGTAATTGAGAAATATAAGAGGGAAACAAAGCCACCTTGCTGCTTGACAGCTGTGTTGGCTGTAGCCATTTTCAGAGCTGGGAGAACAAGAGAAATATGAGTTAATTTAAAGCACTCCTAAACTTAGTAGATATTACTAACTGAATGATTTTCATATTGTGTAACATGGCTACTTAATTACCAGCATGGAAAAATGGTGATCTTGTAATCTTGCAGTTGCTGTCCTAGATCTGCTCTCTTCAGTTCTGTATTAAAACCAGTATGATGTAGCCCACTATGCAGGCCCAGCATCTTGTCCTGCTCTTTTTTTTTTTATCTTTTTTTGGTTTTAACTTCCTACTTTGTCCATTTTTAATACTGGTTTTGGAACAAGGTTTCCATGACTTTGGTGGTTCTCCCAAAAAGATACAGATGCGTTGGTTTTCATTTTTCCATTTAAGCATGATGTACTGGGTAAGTTACACGGCACTACCATTAAATGCACTGGGTAAGTGATCTGCATCTCGTTTCTCATCATTCCCCCTTACACTCACTGATGCTAATCACTTACTGCTTGTGGATTTGGGCTTTTTATTCCTCTTCCTCTTCAAGCTGGAGAACGTAGAAAAGTTGAAAACTTCATCCATTAACATTCAACTCAGGTAAAGTTGTACCATTTTACTTGAGTTGAAGGTAAGGACTGATTACATCACGATGCCACTCTCAAGTTTCTCTGTTTAGACAGAGAAAGGATATTATAAATAAATAACAAGTTCTTAACGAAACACTAAATACAGTTTTGTTGTATATGTCATGAAACTAACCTAATACCAAACCATTGCTTTCAGGTACCACAACTTCCTGGCTTTTCCTGGATAAAGCCCTGTCTTTCAGCATCTGATATTGTGTACATTGGTTTGAGGGATGTGGATCCTGCTGAATAGTAAGTTGGTTTAGATTAAAGGGCTCTTTGTAAAGGCTGAAATCATGAGCTTGAAATCATGTTCACAAGCATTGCTAGATTTAAGCTTAGACTGGTAACGATTGTTTTTAAAAAATTATTTTAACAGCTATATTTTGAAGAACTTTGACATCCAGTATTTTTCCATGAGGGATATTGATCGCCTTGGAATTCGGAAAGTTATGGAAAGAACATTTGAACAACTGATGGGCAGGTAACAAGCTTTTATCTGATTTAAGCTATTCTTGCTGAGTATCTACTTCCCTGAAAGTTATTTAAGTGAAGGTCACGTGATGTCAGGCAGCTGCACAGAACTGTGACAATGTCCAGTAAATAGCAAAGTCTTTGCACTGACTTTAGTCCTCAACTTCCACATCTTGAACTGGAACCATTTCACAGCGCTTGGCAAAAAGTTATGAGACAGCTTACGTTAGTCAATACAGTTGTGGCTCTTTTATATGTTTTGTTCTGTTTTTGAGGAATTCTGCATTTTTCTCAGTTTGATAACATGTTTGAATCAACTCAGAGTCCAGGATACCCACTACACTTAAAAAAACACATATAGCAATTTGACAGTAACTGTCAGTAAGCTGTCAGTGTGTGAGGTGGAAGCATTTAAAGGCTTCCTCCTTAGACTGTGCTCACCCACGCTGTCCTGATGGTGGCTGCTACTTTCAGTGCAGCTGATAAAGTTCACTGTAACCACTCCCTTACTGCAGTTCACTACTGCTGTCTTTGCTAACCCTGTTCAAGTTTGGGGAACCTGGTCAGGGAGCATATCGTGATAGTCTAGGAGCAGGGAGAGGGTCGGAGATAGAAAGGGTAACCTCTCACCACAGGTTAAGTCCTGTGCTGCATGCTGTTGTTTTTTAAAGGTGTGCTCGCCCTTCTTTGCTGCAGCTGTGCCAAGTAAAAAAGATGCTAATCCAGGTGATTCTCCCTACGGAGCATCTGTAGTAAGCTGGAAGTACACAATCTACCACTTAAATAACTCATGATAAGCAGTGTCCAATTTATTAAGCTGTCATCAGCTGGAAGACTTGATAAAGTAAGTGACTAACATTTTAGGTTAGAGATATCCTTTTTCGTCTTCAGCTAGACTACATGGTACCATTTGGAGGCAGTCTTCAACTATTGACCTGAAAAATGCTCACTGAGCTGTAAGTGAAATCCTTAAGCTTGATGCTTCTTCCATCCTAGATGCGCATCAGTGTTTTAGCCTGTCATCCTGGCTTTCTGTACAAAAGTAGAAAAGGCTAGACTGTATCATACATTTCTCTACGTTTTTCGAGCTAAGGAGACAAATATCAGATAAGGTGGTTAGAACTAAAGTACTTATCTTCACCTGAGTAGATGCTCAGTGAAGCTAGAAAGATGAATTTCTGTTTTCCCCACATGTGTTGAGCTATGAGATGTTTCAGAGTCCAAAGATATTTAAAAAAAAGAATCTTTTTAAATGTATATGACACAGGGTACAGGGCATAGGGGAAGCCTTTAGCATCACGGAGCTCAATGCTACTTTGCTGATCAGCCTGGACAGTAGGAAACACATGTAGAAAAAGTTAAGGTTCTGAGATTGCTTTTCTTGTTTTATTCTGCCTCAGGAGACAGAGACCAATTCACCTGAGTTTTGACATTGATGCTTTTGATCCCTCACTGGCTCCAGCAACGGGGACTCCTGTTCTAGGTGGATTAACTTACAGAGAAGGCATGTACATCACAGAGGAAATACACAACACAGGTAGGAGCTGACCAGCAGTATGGGGCTAAGCAAGGACAGGACAAGATACAGAGAGCTCACATTGGTTATATTTTTCCTGCATAACTAGATAAGATATAAATGTAGTCAAAGCAAAGGTGCCTGTAAAGTCAATTCAGCCTTCAGTAAGGTCAAAAGTCCTATAGTTGGGCAATATCTATGGTGTTGGAAGCAGCTTAACCATCAAAAACTTCAACTTACAAAAAGGAAATAAAATACACAATATATTAACAACTAATGTCAAAAATTTGTAATACTGTTCCCTAAATCTAAAGGCGTGAGGTAAGATGTAAAACTGGGATCCAGAATAAAAAAATGGGTGCAAACAATTTTAAACAGTCTGAAGTTCCATTCTGGGATTCAAGGCTAACAAATCAAGCTTTCACAAAATATACTGCAGTTGACTTGATATAGGAGGACTTTTCATCTTATGCCATGGAGGTTTTATTTAATGTGTTTAAACAATATTATTTGTAGTAAAAGAAGGAAATAAAAATCACAACCAGACACTAGAGTCAATAGAATCATGAATAGGATGGCAAAAGAATACTAGGTGAGATCTTTTTTTATATCCCCTCACTTTTGGACTGGGAGAAAACAAGATTAAAAATATTCCTCTCATAAATGTGTATGGAACATCAAACTTAGTTTTCCTGAGTGCTAAAAGCATGAATGGGTGAGGTAGTGGTGATGTAAGAAAGAACCAAGTTTAAAACACAAACTTGCATGTGAGAACAATAACCTTATCCCTCACTTGAGAGCCAATCTTACTTGTCCAAGGGGTCACAAGCCCAAAAACCAGACTTGCTGCAATGAATAAAAGGCTACTAAAGAAATGTTGCAGGATGCTGTACTCTCTGTCAGAGTAACAAAGCTGTGGATCACTTTCACAGGAATGCTTTCAGCTGTAGACATGGTTGAAGTCAATCCACTGCTCGGAGCTTCTCAAGAAGCAGTGAATGCAACTGCTAGTCTTGCAGTGGATGTGATAGCATCGTGCTTTGGGCAGACAAGGGAAGGAGCACACACCGCTTTTGATGGACTCCCAACACCCAGTTCTCCAGATGAATCTGACAGCGAAGCGCAAGTGAGGATTTAAGAACCCAAAGCATTTGGGTATATTGGACATTGCAGAGCTCTGCCGAGGCACTTGAGTGGATGGATTGTCAACACTTGGCAAATACTGTTAACTTCTCAATTTTTAAATAAACTAGCTTTTCCATTGATTGGTGGCTACTTTATTACATACCAAAATTTATTCATTTAGTTAAGTATATACAAAATGAGACAATAAAATATTTATTACCTTCTTATTAGTCTTACCAGTAGTTCAAGTCTGTCTCTGCATTTTCCTTTTACTCCCATTCTCTGTCTTTTTTGTGTCAGTACAGTTTCAGGAGAATGTGCTGTCTCACCACTCAGTTCAATCTTCAGACAATCAAAGGGAACAGACAGCCCATCCTGTTCCTCAAGAGTGGAAAAGTTCATCTCTATCATGAAGATTCATCTGCTGCGGAAGAACCTGTAGTAGACCACACCTCCTAGGATGGCCAGTTCCAGGATGATGATAATTGCCAGCAACAACTTATTAGTGGTTATTCTAGAGTTTAAAAAAAAAAATATTAAAAAAATAAAAATCCAAGATAGCTTTTTTCCTCCTCCCTTGTTTATGAAAGTAGATTCCAGATCTAGGTTGCCATCTTACCTTCTGTAAGTATAATCCCTGTTTCAGCTAGACCCCAGAGTGCTTTTCAAATAGCTCTTAACAAGCAGAAGGGGACAAACAGCAATTTACTATTCAAGTTTTCCTGGAAATTGCTGAAATATTCTATTTCAACAGTAGCAGTTCTGTCCCTCTTCCCCTGCCCCACTGCTCTTTATGTACCTACTCATTCAACTAAGCGAAGAAAACAATTGAAGTCCTTAATGTCACTTAAATGCTAAATCCTTTAATGTCACATGAAGTCACTTAAATGCTAAACCCCTCATTGTTCCAGGGAACTACGTGGCTGAAGTAGAACTATCAAAATAATAATGTGCTTTTACTATTGAAAATTATACAGTTATAATAATTTCCTTCAGCAATGGCTGTAAAGGAAAGCCTGTTAGGGGATAAGTACCTACTGGGAATATAATCCATGAACTGGTTTGTAAGGCAAACTAAACAATATAGTTAAGAAACTGCAAATCCACTTAAGCATCCAAGGCTTTAGTCATCAAAACAGTATATGCTGAGGCTCAGAGTGTCTCATAGGATAGCCTGGCTACTCTAGGGCGGTGCTGTGGCCTAAACAGATTTGTCTGTGTAATCAGACATCTAACTCGCTTAATGCTGCAGTGACTGATGGCACAGTTTTTCAACAGAATAAGGAGGAGTTGCATCCAAAGTCACCGTTGTTAGCAGTTCACTGTAACTTGCTTGTGTCCTCACGACACTTTGGATGGTTAAAGATTCCACATTATCCTGATGGAACAGCATAATTCAGTAGTGTTCAACTGCCTGTACTCCATTAAGTAACTACCAGGGAGGAAAGCACACAAATTAGCACCTGCATGTGGGCACACATGTTTACACATTCCCTAAAACCTCCCTGCAGTTTCAGCTGACACTTACTTTTTCCCTCTAAATGCAGCAGGCAACACTGCTCTGTGCTGCTGTCAGCCATGCTACTCACCTCCTGGACATCGAACGTAGAATCTTGCGACTCTTGCTCAAGTTCTCACTTGTATTCACCAACTAAGAAGAGACAGAAGTTACTTGAACAGGACAGAAATCAGTTGAACAAATATACCAGCTCTATAAAAATGCACCTGAAAGCAGCTGGTGTTGAAATGTTGCAATTAATAATGGGACCAAGGATAACCATATACTCTCAAAATTCCAAGACAACATTGCTTTCTACACACAATACCATCTGGAATCATTGCCTCTTTTCTAAGGAAGAAGTAAGACTTTTGTGTATACTTTCCATTAGATATGCAGTATAGGACCTCTTTCTGCCCCTTTAGTTAATCTAGAAATATCAGAAATTAGATCCTTTCATTAAATTTCATTTCATTATTCTAATTGAAATATAAGAAAATTATACTGACATGTTCCCTCCCAGTGCATATCGAATTGCTTTGAAACACCTTTCAATTTCTAGCAAAGAAAGAAGCGTGTTCCACTGACAGGACTAAGTGACCCAGTGGGTAGGAGCTCTGAGCTGTTAATAGATGATTCATTTCAACTTCGTAATGCTCAGAAATTAACTGTCTAGTATATCCAGAAGCACGTAATTAAGTGACATTACAGCCAACTAAAAAAGGTGCTGCCTCACAGGCAGGATGGATCCACGATGTACGGCTACTGGTCTCCAGGTAAGATTTTGCTATTCTACTTCCAGAGCTAGGGAAGTGAAGCATAAGCTAGGTCTTACATCACACACACACCTTCCTGCACAATTCCTCAGTGGTTTAAACTATTGCCCTCAGCTGCAAAACTGGCCCTGCACATATGTTGCTTTGCACTGAGATGGACTGGATGAAGTTGGGAAGAAAACTACCAAGTCCATTCAGAGCTTAGTAGATTTCCAACCTTCACTATGAAAGAACAAACAAGAAGAAAGTCTGCTTCCAGCTGAAGCATGTGGTTCACACAGTTTAGCAACACATTGCCTAAAAGGGTCACAATCCAAGTCACATGCACAGTTTAGCAATGAACGCAGCAGTGCTGGACTTTATCTTTTCTGACCTAAACAATTCCATGCTTCTATGAGCAATCTGCTGATACACTGAGATGCTTGAAGGACTGTATTTTTTTTTTTGTTAGAAAAAGGACAAAAACTATACCTACAAATCTTAAGATCAATTTCCTTTCCTGGTCTCCAACCCAAATTTGGGAACAGGACAAATCAAATTCTGACTGAAATGACAGAACTACTTAAATGAAAAAGCTACAGGCTTTATTTAAATGAGTAGAGACAACTCCTAAGAAAAGGGGTATGCTTTTTGTTTTGGCTGAGTGTGCTTACTTGCCAAACTCAGCCATCCCCCTACAAGTCACTCACCTAAAAGCTTTACACTCAGGATCCCTTGTACACACAAAAAATCCCATCAGCTTGTTATTTCAAAAATCAAATTTGCAGTTTTGCATATGTGTGTAAACAAAACAAGTGAACTAGTTGTTGAAGCTTTCACAGTAGAAGCAGAGTCTTGAACCAAGGATGAGGAACAGGCATCTTGTCTGACACCACGTTCTCCCTCCCTACAAATATTGGAAGAATAGTAATTAAATAATTACACTTCTACTAAAAACTTGCTAAATTTGCTTCCTAGATCTAAACTTTTACTAGTAATCTAGTGGTGGGCAACTCCTTAGCAATTTTTAAATCTGTAATATTTTCAGTAATGGTTTTTTTTTTTTTAGCAGGTTTATAGGTCTAATATCTAATCTTGCACAGGCACAGCAGCAGTACATTTGACCACCATGCTTTGGGCCCTTCTACAGTAATTATTTTCCTTTTAATGAGGACAGCACAGAGGTGTGGCAGTCTGGATTTGTTCTGTAGAAACACCCAATTGGATTACTATGTTTAGGGGGGTGTGTCAGAGTAATTATTGGCACACAGTTCCCCCTAAACTAACATCAGGTTCTTTCAAGGCAATGCCCACAGTTTCCCTGCTTACTCTGCTCTTGGTGCGTTCCAGCTGCTCCCGCTGCTCCCCGAGTTCTTCGATTATATCGGTGCCAATCTGATCTGTTTCGGCAGCAATTCGGTGCGAGCGCTCAATGCTCTGACTGGCTCGGTTCAGACTGTCTGTTCCCTGGAGAAGCAGCACCCTCTGTGACTGCAGATTAGTCTGAAAAATAATGTATTAATATGAAAATAATGATTAACTATTAAGCAGAAAGACAGAAGTACTGGGATTCTGACATATTAAAAAGTTAGGATGTGACTCCATAGGCCATCCATTCGTATTAGCTGTACGTGCTTCTTATGTTAAATGATGTGGCCCATTTAATTTTGACAGAGCCTTGTTTACATGGTAAATCTGGTTAAATCTCAAAAAAGGATACACTTCTAAAGAGCTAAAACAGTTACAAAAAACTGCCTTTGAACAATTTACTTTTCCATCAAAAAACATTTACATGAAAATAATATCTTTCTTTTCAGGTGCTACCTTATCCTTCCATTCACATCTAAAGTCAGCCTAATTTGTGAATTCACAATTGGTTGCCAGGGAGCTCAGTAAGTTTACAGTCAAAAGGATTAGAAACAAACAGCACTAACAGATGGACTGCTAAGTACCAAAGATCTTCTTTTCGTGCCAGTAGCCTGGGCTAGAGGATAAGGAATATTTGCTGACCTTGGCATCAAAAGGTAGCTCAAAATAAAGTACTTTCTTAAGCTTCAGAAAGCTACCACCCTGCTCTCAAGTTTTAGAGGATTCAGTCAGGAGGAATCAAATACAAAAATTTACCAAGCTACCGCAGAAGGAAATACTACACAAAAAGAGCCTCCCTCAAACCTTCGTTATCTAAGGCAGACAAACAAAAAGCCCACCTCCGTGAACTTTCTGTACACACCACAGCACTTTGAAAACAATGAGGAGATTCAGTCTCACTAGCTCAGATATCTCTAAGCATATCTGGTAAACAAAGAAATTGATATATTTCTTGCATTGTAGCAGCAAAACCACAGTGAACAAAGCGCTAGAGGATCTAGAGTTCTTATATTTTCTTAAAATTATTTACACTGAGATTGCTTAAAAGAGAATTTTACCAAAGAACCTATACAATGCATGATTCACACTTTGCTGGTTTTCAAGACTAAAACTAGGTAAGTTAACCTTTTTTTTAGTCAGTAGCATCACCTTTATGTTTTCACTTCTGTAGGGGATGATAAAATGAAGCATTGCAGCGCAGAATGTTGTGCAAGTTACTAACTGCACGGCTTTCAGGGAGTTCCATTTTGATTATACTCCTATCTTTGTTTTAGAACAGAAAAACTCTCCTCTGAGTTTCAGGTGTTCTTTCTCCTGCCTTTCTCCTGCTACATGCAGAGAGATATACAGGGAGTTATAAAAGCACAGAAGCAGTTTAAAGTAGAAAAACTGTACACAATACACCTGCAATGCTGTTTTTAAACAATCACAGCAAAGTTAAATAGAATTTACATTTAATCCTCACACTTTGCTCATTTTCTGTGGAGAAGATTCCATATTTTATATCGCCTTGACTTCCATGGCCCAGTCCCAAATCTGTGCTTCTCATCTCTCTCTGGAACATGGACAGGTCTCTTCTGTAAGCTCGGATTTTGCTCATCATTTGGCTGCGGAAAGGCAGGGGAGCATACTTCAGTTCTTCCTCCATTTCACGCAGCTTTAACAAAAGAAAGTAAGTTTATTTTTTAAAGCACCACATCTATTCTCAGAAGCAGCTCTACTCAAAACTCACCCTCAGATGAAGGGATTCACATGTTTTTATTGGACTGGGTGAGGGGGATTAATCTCAAACCCTATACTTAATCATCAGACTATTTTAGAAAGATCAGATGGGCTAAAACCAACATTAGGGGGAAAAAAACCCCAAGCAGCAGATTCTCTACATGCTCTCCCTACAATCTCTAGCAACTTTAACTGTACCTTCATAATTCTCCTTTGTTCAACGAAGCAAAGGTGCTACCAAAACCAAGCACTGAAAACCCTCTCAAAACGCACATAATATTTGTCATCCTTATGTATCTATACAGATACATGCAACAGTCTTGACGAACACAGACACACCTATCAGAGCAATTAATCAAACATTAAAAAAATAAAACATCTGCCTGCCAGAATAGAATCCATAAAAAATTAACATTTGGAAGTACTGTCCTTTCAAGGCCACAGTATTTCCATCATCAGGAAGGCCGGAAGCCCAGCCTTACACTCACTGTCTCATTGGCTTCGCGCTGTTTATCATCAAATTCTCGCACCAGTTTTTTCTTCTCCTCTGTGAAAGATAAAGCAGTATGTCAGATAAACTACAGAGAAATGACAGCAGAACTCCAACTTAATCCATTAAAAACAAGGAAGCTGCTACAGGTGGCTGATTACAGAGACACCAAGTCAAAATTTAACTCAAACGGGAACAGCCTGTTCTTATGACAACTTTTTAGAAGGGAGTGGGTTGAGAGAGCTGAAACCACTCTTCCAAATGCTGGCCACTAGTAATTTTCCAAACTTGAAATATTTTTCTGACCTACTGTCCTCCAATGTCCACTGACAGAATTGCATGTTGAAAAACATGTAGCGTGGAACAGGAAACAGGACACGTTGGTGAGCAGCTCATAAATATTTACTATTTTTTGAAAGTATTTGGCAAGATTACTGAAAGCTGAAACTACAATTTGGATTTGAACAGAAAATCAAGTCAATCTACATTTCCAAGTGAGCCCTGAAGTTCCTGGCAGACCCAGTACTCTTCATTCTCATGGTCATAAGGTATCTGAGTACATGGGGTAAGCATTCTAGAGTTCTCTGAGAAAAAAAGATGCATCAAGGTATCACCTCAAGTTCATGGATTAAAGCCCAAAGGCCTCTCTCTCCTGGAATGACATTAGTTGTTTGGATCAGCCAACAAAACTATACATTTTAGTTGTTTGAGGCAGTAATTTACTAAGATCTGTGTGCCTAGGGCCTTGCAGACCAAAGAATGGGTTTCACTGCTGTTACTCTATTTTTAAACAATACCTTAAGGCCTGTATTTTTCATGTATTAAAAATCTACGATACCTCCCTAACATCCACGATCAATGTAAGTATAAATCTGAAAATTCCCTTATCTCAATGGAGACAAAACAAATTCTGTAAGCTTTTGCAAAAAAAATTGAAGATCAACACCAGAGGACTCTTGTAGAGGACTGCAAATGAAACCACATTTTATCCGGAGTCTGACAAATATCCACCTAGCCTAATTCATCTCTCTCGGAAGAGTATAACTGAGTCTTAAGTAAAATGTTGGGTAGTAAAACATGTAGACTGTCATCCTGGTAAAACTCCTCTAATTTGATTAAAGGCAAAATTAAATACAATATTACAAAACATTTCATTGCAGTAAAAAAAACTTACTTGATAATACCTTTTGGTAAACACAGTCCTCTGCAAAAGAAGCAGCATTTAAACCACTGAGCTCTCAACAGAAAATAGGAAAAAATTTGAAGTGATCAGAACACTGTTATATAGCTCCTTTCACATACACAACACACCTAAGCTGTAGGCTTTCCTTCTCAGTTCAAATTCACATTAAGCCCCAGACTTTGAACTTTAGAGAACTTCAGACAGAATTAAAAACCATTATCTAAGAAGTTATGCTCTCACTTAGCATACGGAATTATTACAGACTAAGCTACATCAGGAAATCAACTGGTATCAGGAAATGGAGTTTCACATCCCAGTTTATTCAGGAGAAAATGCTGACTTATAAGGTTCCTAAATACACTCTCCTCAACTTCTCCCATATGCAGTTGTGCTGATGCCTTTGTTTGTGTAGCTGGATTGCAAGCAAAATCATTAAGTGCAGACAAACAGCCTTCAGAAGCCAACAATTTGTTTCATACAGGTCATTTCACTAATCCAATTTAAGCAGTGCCCTCTAAAAACCCACTGCTGCCTCAGACTCGTGGAAACCTGGCACAGAACTGGAAAAGCAGCATTTCCTTGCTTCGTGTCCACTGCATAGATCAAGAAGATGCTGCTGCCAAAACATGCACAAACATGCAGCCAAAGAAATGCCAGCTTCCAGAAGGCACAGCATCACCGAGTGGTTTAGGTAAGCCAAGCAGCAACACCTTTGAACTTTTTTGTCTATAAGCTGTTACAGTTTTAATCTAGGCCTTCCTAGTGACCAGCTTGTAACCAAGCAAGTAACCATGTACCCAGTATTCCATATGATTTTTACGTAAACCAGGGTATAAATAAGAGAAAGATTAGAAGTCTCGCTCTCTCTCCTTTTCCGGTGAGGTTCAGGAGCGGTGGGTCCTTGCGTTGGTCTCGCTTATCTGGAGGCTGAGCCCTGCAGTGACCGCTGCTCTGCCACGCGGGAGGTTGGAGGGTGCTGGCCTTGTGATCTTGCTTCTCTGAGGGACGTGGTGAGATTTGTTTCAATAGTTATTTTGCTAAGTCTCGAGTTTAGTTGTGTATATTTGCTCCACGTCCCTTTTGTCCCTTTTTCCCCTCTTTCCCCTTTCCCTTTCCCTTCGGGGGTGTTTGGACTCCCTTCACTGTATACATAGTATTTCAATTGTATATACTTGTAATATATATAAATATATATTTTTTTTATATAATTAGATTGATTTCGAGCTCTTCAATTTTTATAGTTCTTTTCCTTTGCCCTGAGGGAAAAGGAAGGGGGGAAGGGGGTTTGGCACTGTAAGTTCAGGCATTTAGCAAGAAGCCAGGTCCGAACTATCACATAAGCCAACAAGAAATCTGGCAATGTGGCTTGAAAGTATTCCACCGCATCAGTCCAGTGCCCAGAAATACTGGAACACACTGAGCCGTTCAGTTCCCATCCCTCCGGATTGAACTGTGACTCAAAGGACACTGACAGATGCAGCAAAAGGACTCAAGCTACAGCACTGTCACCCACATGCTCATCAGCATTCACCCGATTTATTTCCAATCAGTTAGAAACAGATTCAGTTGTAAAGTACAGCTAACTGAAATAATTTAGAGGAGAGTATCTGCATTTGAAATTATTCAGGCCGTTCAAAATGCTTCTTACAAATTTAGAAGGAAAAAAAAAAGTGTTTCTAGAGTTAGGAATTTGTCATCTTGTTTATATAGAGTGAAACAGCATTTCCAACCCTTTGGTCCTCAAAGACATCCCAAGGACTACAGATTCTGTCTTCCCTCAAGTTTTGGACTGTGGCAATCATCTTAAAAGAGTATTCCAAGGTACTTTTTATCTCCTGAATATTTCAGGATCAGATAACTCAAAAATAAAGACATACTTCCCTTCCCATAACTACAAGAAGCAACCTGAACATATTCGGAGAGTAGAATGCCTACACCAGATAGACAAATTCCTGACTTATCTTAAACTCTCTTAGAAACACTCTCAAAAAGTATTTTCAGGATTTTTGCAGGAACAAATTTAAACAGAACAGTCATATTAAACTTCCTTAACATGTCTAAAAATTCAGCTTGCAATTACTCACAATTTGTTGGAAAAAAAAAAGAAAAAAAACCCAAGCAGCATTACAAAACCTGTTGCCTGTAAATCCTACACTTAAGCCAATGGCTCACAACTCATTGCTCAAGACTACCCCAGTTCCAAAAAGATAAAGTTTTATTTCACTGAGAAACTGACTGTTCCCTATTCTACAGGGAAATGTGGATTTCTACCAGGAAGGGTATTTCTTCTTTTACGCTTTTTATCCTGGTGAAATTAAGTCAGTTTTGAAATTATTTGCCGGATTGAGCACCTTTCTTGCACCATATTTTCTGGAAATGCTGCTGACAAGGACTGTGACCCTGAATTTAACTCATTAAACAGAAAGTCAGGTAAGAAACAGGATATTAAGCTTTTCATAGCCTGTGTAATCTAGCACAGCCTAGTATATTCTGAACAAACCATTTTTATGCTTTCACACTAAACTGATCAACTGTGGGAGAATGAAGACTTTTGCAGAGCATGGATGACAGCCCCTACCCATCGCTGGGGTACAACATCCGAACTGAGCTAAAGCAGCTCATGACAGACACGTACCAGGTCTCTCATAGGAAGAATTTAACCAGAGGCATTCAGTAACATTGGTAAAATTCCCCTTGATCACTTCCCTTTTTGGTTCTCAAAACACTGCAAATATCAAGAACTGAATCAGAAGCACAAAGACTTACAGAGAACTGTTCTGCCACTGGTGTGGCATAAAGAGTACCCGTAAAATCAGGCTGTGCTTCCAATACCACTTTGAATGGCTAGATATATAGTTTTTTTCTATTTTGTGGGTAGGTAGTGCACAAACTAGACTTTTAAAACAGTAATTTAAAATGTACACCTTCTTCAGTAAAGAAATCTTCTAGAGATGCTCATGCGCACTTGTGATAGTAAAAACTAATTTTACTTCTGCCAATGAGTTTTTAAACACGAGCCCAACACACACACACATACAAAAAAATCCCCAAAAAAACAAAACCCCAAAGGCACTGCAGTTGTTACAGAACCAATTAGTTCGGAAAAGACCTCTGAGATCATTGAGTCCAACCTATGAGGGAACACCACCATGTTAACTAGACACAGTGCCACATCCAGTGTTTCCTTGAACAGCTCCAGGGACAGTGACTCCACTACCTTCCTGGGCAGTTCATTCCAATATTTAATCACCCTTTCTACGAAGAAAGTGTTCCTGATGTCCAACCTGAACCTCCCCTGGCCGTTTGAGGCCAGGTCCTTTTGTCCTGATGCTTGTTACCTGGTGGAAGAGAACGACCCCCACCTGGCCACAGCCTCCTTTCAGATAGTAGAGAGTGAGAAGGTTATCCCTGAGCCTCCTCTTCTCCAGGTTAAACAACTCCAGTTCAACTAGAAACAGCACGAAAGAACATCCAAATAACACCACCTCCTCAGAGATGATACTGTGAGCCCAGCACGGCCGCGCTTGGCTCAGGGGTTGAAATTTGCCAGCCCAAAGGAGGTGCTCCAGGGCAGTAAAGGCACACATCTGCAAAGCCACCAGGACGCGTCAGCAGCTGAAAACAACACAGGGCGAGGCCGGACCTGGCATGGGCCCCCGTCCCCTCCAAGCAGGCACTACCGAAAGAGAGGTCCAGAATCCCTGCAATTGCAAATCTCCCCGCACACGGGGTGTCTCGGAGGGACTTTGCTCCCCGGCTGCACAGACACGTCTGTCTGACGAGCAGCACCCGAACGATCCCGACACGGCCCCGCAGCCGGCGAGGCCGCTCCGGTCGGAGGGACCGGGCGGCCGTGTCAGGGGGGCGGCCGAGCCCCGCTCTCGGGGCAGCCCCGCCCGTGCTCTCGCCCCGGCCCCGTGGGACGGCCGCCCCTCCCCGCCGCCTCACCGGCCGCGCTGCCCCGCAGCCGCTCGGGGACGCCCCTCAGGTCTCCGTGCAACCCGCGGAAGATCTCGTGCAGCCGCTCCAGGTGCTCCGAGGAGCCGACCCCGCGGCCCGCCATGGTCCCGCAGCCCCTCACGCTCCCCCCGCCCCGCCCGGCGCTTCCGGCGCCGGGGGCGCCTCGCGCTGCCTGCCGGGAGCTGCAGTCCCGGGGGGAGCGCCCGCCCCGCGCGGGGGCGCTCCTGCGCCGCCGGCACCGGCACCCGGCATGGCCCTGCTGCTCCCGGGCCTCGGCCCTGCCGGCGCGGGCATCGCTGCGTGCGCTCTGGGAGGGGGAACGACAGACACCTCGGCGGGGGGTGTGAAAAGGTGTTCCGAGCGCCGCTGCTGACAGCCGCCGCTGCGCTGCCTCCGCAGACACTTCGCGGCTCAGTAACTGCGGAGTGCGAGTACGGCGGCTTCAGGATGAACACAGGGACGCGGGTCGGAGCCGTGCTCCGCCCGGGGTAAAGAGCAGCGGGCTGCTGGCGCGAAGCCGGCCGGCCTCCCGCTGGGCGCGGGTACTCCCGGCGGGGAACACGACCCGCCGGGTGCCCGGCGCCGGAGCGCCCGGGAACATCTGGCGCGGCCAGCTGGTTCAGGAGCGCTCAGCGAGCCGCCAGGGGCGTGTCACCATGTGCCGTGGGCGTGTCCTGAGCTGGCGCGGGCGTGTCCCGGGCGGGGCGGGGCGGGGCAGGGCGGTGGTGCGGCCGCGGAGCGCCGGGCGCCGGCAGAGCGCGGGTAGCGACGACAGGGATGCTCAACTGCTGGGGAGCCGCGCTGGGCGCCGCCGTCTCCGTCCCCGTCCTCCTTTTCGTGGCAGCGCCCTACATCAGGTGCGTCTTACCGGGCGCGGCCCCGACTCTTCGCGCGCGCTCGGCTCCGCGGAGCGGCGGCGGCTGCTGAGGGGCGCGCGGCGCGTCTGAGGGCGGCCGGGTGTGCCCGCGCGCGTGAGCCTGCGTGTGTGCGTGTCGCGTGGCGGGAGTGCGAACAGCGGGACTCTCCCAGCCACAGTTCTCCCAGCCCGCGCTGCGCTCGGGAGCCATTCAGGCTTCCCCAGCTCCAGTGCTCCGGTGCCACTGACGCGCTCACGGCAGGAGCTGGGATGCTCGGGGCTCAACCCTGGCAGCCCACCCCCCAGACCCGCCCGGCGCTTCCCCGGCTCCGGCCCGGCCCGGCACCGGCCGCGCTCGCGGAGGGGCGGTGGGGGGCGGGGCCCTCGTTCACCTCAGGGCGCGGCGGCGCAGCCCATTGGACAAAAGGACCCGGAGCGCGCGGCCGCAGCCAATGGGAGCCGTGGCCCCACTTGGCGCACGGGCGGGGCCGGGGGCGGGGCCTGGCTCGGTAAAGCGGGGGGCGCGGGGCGCGCTCCCGGTGCCCCGGTGGCAACGAGGCCGGAGCGGCCACTCCGGGTGACGGCGCCCGGGAACCCCCGGGAATCCCCGGGGCCCTGAGCGCAGCGGTGAGCCTCAGCGTTGGGGCGAACGCCGCGGCTCTGAGCGCTCAGCCCCCGCCCGAGCCCCCTAAGGAGGCTGAGGTGACTGGTGCCTTCCCCTCTTGCAGGAGGTATGTCGCTGGAGGACGCTGTAAGTCGACAGCAAAGATGGAGGGGAAGGTGGTGATAATCACAGGAGCTAACACAGGCATCGGGAAGGAGACTGCCAGAGACCTAGCACGGAGAGGCAAGTCACAATTCATCAGCAGGCATCCCTGTGCGGCTGAGGTGGCCGTGCCTGTGTGTCAGTAGTCCCTTTTCTGGACCTAACAGAGGAGTGTTTCGTGCTTACATAGAAGTCAGTTTGATTCCAGAGTTACTGCAGATGAGCCCAAGTGTTGGTCTTCCAGAGGCTGTGACTACTGAGGTGCAAGTCCCCAGTTCTTCAGCTGGTTTAATCGCTCGAACTCCAAAAATGTGCCTTGGGTACATGGAAATGCTCTGCACTGCAACTGGTTTGATGGGGCTGGGGAAGTTCCTAGTTATCACTGGGTTCTGCTTTATGAAGCTGGGAAATGCCACAGGTCCACTGCTGTGTGCTTTACTTATTCATGTTTTAAGCTAATTTGGTTTTTCGGGTAACTGATAAGAAGATTAAACTACCTGATCACAATCCGTTTAGAAATTACGGTGGTGTCCAAGTACCTTTATGTGCCCCTGACTTGACATTCCCATTATAGGGCAGATTAACCCTCTCATACCAGTGTTGTGGTACATACTGCTGACCTGGGAGAACCTGTACAGAGGCACTTCAGATGTTTTTCTTGGTCTGAAAGCATGCTTTAGTTGAATCATGGCTTACAATATAGTAGGAAAGGCTTTGTCCCTTCCAGCTGCTCCCCTGACTGATGCCAGTTCCCCAAATTAAAAATGCATTGTTTGTAATGCTGTGCATGGTCAGCCTGCTTGTTGTAACCTTGACCCTCCAGTGTGTTCCAGTGAACTGTTTCTGTTCTTGCTGTTCTCCCCTCCCCTCCTTGCAGGTGCGAGGGTGATCATTGCTTGCAGAGACATTGCAAAGGCAGAAGCTGCAGCCAGTGAAATCAGAGCTGAGACAGGGAACCAGCAAGTCATTGTGAAAAAGCTGGACTTGGCTGATACGAAGTCCATCCGGGAGTTTGCTGAGAAATTTCTAGCAGGTACAGTCTCTAGATCGTTCTTTTCAGTAAGAATATTTTACCAAGGACTGCCATCTGCTCTTCTAGCCAGCGCTAAATCCCTGCCCTGCGTACTCCTGTACCATGTTGGGTACTGTGGTTCACAGCAGGGGCGGGTCAGAGGCCACGAGCTAGTTTGTGGTAGGAGACTTATCATTTTTTTTTTTTTTTTTTATGGTGATGTGGCTGCAACTCAGACAGCAAGAGGTATTTTGGCTGACTTGTGCTGTCTGTCTTCATTCCCTGTTTTCCTGATTAAGGATGTCTGTTGTTTCTTGCAGAGGAGAAGGAACTCCATATTCTCATTAATAATGCTGGGGTAATGTTATGCCCTTATTCCAAGACTGCTGATGGCTTTGAGATGCATATGGGAGTCAATCATCTTGGTAAGGCCAGTAGAATCATGTTTGCACTCAGTATAGAATTGTAGAATGGTTTGGGTTGGAAAGAAAAGATTGTCATCTTTCAACACCAATATCTGTGGCAAAATGCTAAAGGAAAATCCTGCTTTCAGATTTCCTCTTTCTCATTCTTTCTTCTTGGGGCCAAAGTTAGAGTTCTGGAGATGCAGTGTGGTGTATTTGCTTATCATGGATCCACTTTAAGTATCTGTACATGTTACTTGTGACATTTTGAAATGTATGACAGCTCCAACTTTTTGAAGATGAGGAGCAGAACTTGAAGGCCCCCAAAAAGTTTAGCTGTTAATTCAAGGGGATTTTGTTTTTCCTGGACTCGAAATGAGGGCAGCAGTAAGACACAACATATAAGCAAGCGGGGAAACCCTTTCGTCTCACCCCTAGGTCATTTTCTGTTGACTTTCCTCCTGCTGGAGCGTCTGAAGCAGTCTGCCCCAGCCCGCATAGTGAACGTGTCCTCGCTGGCTCATCACGGAGGCCGAATCCGCTTCCATGATCTCCATGGTGAGAAGAGCTACAACCGTGGCCTTGCCTACTGTCACAGCAAATTGGCCAACGTGCTCTTCACTCGGGAGCTGGCAAGGCGGCTGCAAGGCAAGTTCCAGAGCCAAGGGGAGCATTTTTCTGCCTGGCTTTTTGAGCACTGTGGATGGGGACAGAAATTGAATGGTTTGAGGCAAGTGTCACTAGGAGCTTTTTGCAGGAAGAAAATATCTTCTGTCTGTGGAAGCAGGGGAGCTTGGCACAGTTGAATTATCTCCTTTTTCTTTGGTGCTTGTCAAAAACTAGCTGCATCCACACAGACAGTTGTGGTAGGTGAGTGGAAGCTTAAAACAGAACTACAACTGCAGTCTCCAAATAGAAAAGCTAATGCACACTCAGCTGCCTTAAATGTTGGTGGGCGGTAGAACAAGCATAGGACTAGACAGTACCTCTTAAGTCACAGCATCTGTCGCAGTCTTGTCATCCACTCATCAACTTAAGTAGCATTTATTTACTAAAACAGAAGCAGTGTCTTCCCTAGGAAGTTACTATTAGAGTAAATCAAAAGAAAGAGGTGTTCTCAAAAGCCTGATGGGAATTGCTGCTGTTTTGGCACTTGGGTCCTCTAGCACTTCGTTTTGCAGAAGGCATGTAGTGACCGCAGTGTTTGGAAGGGAGCAGGGGATGCTCCAGTGTCACAGATGAGTGATTTAGAATGCTTAAAGAATCACCATCAAAGGTATTAGCAAAAGTGGTTTTAACATGATGTCATAAAAGTATGACTTAACAAAGTTCGATGGCATGGAAGAAATTTATAAAGGAAAGTTGAGTTAGAATGATTCACACAGGACTAGAAGCACAAAGGGTAAGGAACACCCTCCTGTTGAGTCATGAAGTTCAGACTGGACCCCCTGGCTTTCTGAACTCCTTAGGGAGCCTAGATGCAGCTAGGTCCAGTCTTAGTCTCACACTTGGACAATGATTTATGTCTGATGGAATTATTTATACGAAGTTTATAGAAATTATTACTGAGTAGCTATATGGATCAGTAATGTTTCCTCAGTATTAATTCAGCATCCCATCAGTCACTTATTGAGTATCTGTTGAAAGCAAGGGTCTCTCCGCCTGGGTAAGGAAGGCTTTTTTAGTCTCAGGTAAGGAATCTCTAAACCTTGAGAGGCATCCGTGCTCAAGGGGAGAGTCACCTGGTGTGCAGTCCATTTGCAGTTTGGGCTCAGCTCCAGATGGGCTCATCCAAAGGTGTGGTGTTGCAAAAAGAGTGACAAGTGCCTTTGAGGAGCGACCTTGAGAAGTGACCCAGCTCAAGGGGAGATCATTTCCATGCAGTTACACTGCCTGGTAGGGAGAGCTCAGAGAAGGCTCACTTAGGCTGTCATACTCATGGAATAAAGTCTTTGGCTTGTAGTCAAATTGCATACAGTTGGAAAGGTACACACGAGACTCACTGTATCCACAACTCTTTTTGTTCCTTGATAAATCAGTCTTGGAAAAGCCACATGCTACTTGTGTGAACGGCATGATGCTTTTCCAAGTTCCCATGCACTGATGCTCACTGTCCTCTTTGTGGGTTTCCTAGAGTTCTTGGCTCAGACAAGGCTCAGGCCTTTACCAAACTACTACTGGTTTGCTTAAAAGGCAAAGTGTATCCATCACATCCAGCAAGCAGTAACTACAGAGGACTTCACTTAGCTCTCTCTGTATCCACATCTGGACTCCTCCTTTAAGAATATCCAGATATTCCTTACAGAATACCTGCAGGTAGAATTGAGGAGTATATTATCCTCTTTTTAAAGACACTTTGATGCATACAGATTTGTCCTGAACTACTTCATTTTGCCATAGGCACTAAAGTCACAGCAAACGCTCTCCATCCTGGTTCTGTCTATTCTGACTTGGTCCGGCATTCATTCATAATGACTTGGCTGTGGAAGATATTCTCCTTCTTCTTGAAGACACCTTGGGAAGGAGCTCAGACCAGTGTCTACTGTGCAGTAGCTGAGGAACTAGACTCTGTGACAGGACAGTACTTCAGGTGGGTGCAAGCTGATGAAGTGATACATACACTGTGGAAGGCTACCTTGTTGGCTGGGCAATATGAGACTTACTCTCATTCTTCATTAAAAAGAGACTGGGTGTAAGGCTGTCTGGTAAGACTGAGGGTGACAGATACTAGAACATTACCCCTGCCAGCTCTGTTGCAATTGTGTTAGAAGAAACCCCTGACCTGTGTAACGCTTCACGAAACAGCAGGTTCTTTAGTGCCGGGAATATCAACGTACTCAAAGTGCAGGAACGGCTATCACATATGCTCAGAGTTCTAATCTGACGTGTGCCTTGGGAAAAATCACTTTTCTGTAGAACTGTTTAGTTAATGAGGTCACTTCAGTCAATTCTGGAAAGACCACTTTGGTTCTCCTTGTAGTTTTACCCCACTGAAGCAGAAGGGGCCTGTGCTCCCAGGGAGCTGTTAGGGCTGATGGAGATGCAGAGCAAGGAGGTGAGATTTTCAGGTCTGGCATGTGACAAAATAACTTGATTCTCCAGCATGACAGACCCACTAGCTGGCAGGGACTCCTGCTGGGACACTTGTCACTCTATCCTGCAAGCGGTCTTGTATAGCTCTCACTACAAAACCTGTTATTTTTTGGCTACTTTGACTTACTCCAGGACACTGCACAGTCGTAGCTTTTTCCATCACCAAAACTAAAGCCCACAGCAGTTCCAAATCATCATTATCCTAGATTTGAAGACTGCCATTTGAACAGATTCATGCAGATATGTCTGTCAGCTTCCCATTGGATGTAGAGCACTGTAACAATCTCATTTTTTGGGAAATGAACGTGAAAATTTTTCTGTCTTCCCCTCATGCCTCCTCCCTGGATGCTGTTGGAGCCTTTGTGTCTTTGCAGAGCTTTCCTCTTGTGATTCATGACCAGATTAGTCTATGTAATGACTTTGCCTGATCTTTATTTGGGATTCTGTAGTATCTTAATCAGACTTGAACATAAAAATAGGTATCTTAATCTTCCCTGAATGACTGTCCATCCCAGGATAAAAATGTAGCAGTTATGTGCTGGAGTACAGAAAACTTTGATGGATTTTAAACAAAGGAAAAAAAAAGGGAGTTTTGGACTTGGTGGGAAATGAGTAGCTTCAACAGTAATTCACAATTAACACTGGACTAGCCTAAAATCCTTTTCACTTTCCAGGCAGTAGAGTATAAAGCACAAGTATAGACATTAAGAAAAGAATTTGCATGCTACAAGAAGACAGGTAGAGTCCACCAGAGCCATTTCAGGAACATCAAGGACTGTGCACTTGGAGTTCTAAAAGCACTGGGCTGAATGGAAACCTTACAAGATGCCATTTCTTCTGTGCTCTGAAACTCCCATTTATTGCACAATCTAGCATTACAGATGAGAACACAGGATCTCTATCCACACAGAGTGCTGAGAAGAAAGGAGCCACAGTTTAGAGGATAATGGAAAAGGGGATAACCATGCACGGTTAATACAGTGTGATTATTCTTGGGCATATTGTGGGATGAACAGGATGGGATAAATAGTTTAGAATGAAGGGCTGTTTGAATGGCTTTTTTGTAGTGCTTGCTAGAAAAGGTGCCCCTGAAGAAGCTTGGTTAGCATTAATAGCCCTTTTTAGTGGTATTAATGAGAATGTACACTAAAGAGGTTTCTTTAAGAGTTGAAACAACAGATAAAACTAGACTTGTTTGTCAGTTCTTGATGCTGTTGGGAGAGATTCTGCCCTAAAAGCTTTCTCGTGGTGGCTTAGCACCAACCCTTGCTCATTTGCTGGATAGCTTCCCACCGTTCTTCAACTGGAATTAAACTGATAGAAAGCAACTCCCTTATCTTGACACAGACATTTCAGTGTGCTAATGCAGATGGAGATCTTTGACTTAACAAATTAAAAGAACATTCCTCTTACAGTGACTGCCAGCCAGCATACGTATCTCCTCGTGGCCGGGATGACGAGACAGCAAGGAAGCTCTGGAGTGTGAGCTGTGAGCTCCTCGGCATCCAGTGGGACTGAGCGGCGCAGACCTCGCGTGTACCTGGCTGAGTCCAGTGATGCTTCTCTGGGGAAGAGCACTGCTGAGAGACCTCAGGAGTAGAATGCTGTACTTCAGCTGCCCCAATGATGGCTCTGTGGGCACAACCTACTTTGAATTTCTGGAATACTACACTTAAGAATTGAGATTTGTAAGCAATCACTCCCTCTTCCTAGCTGGAGAATTAAAAGCACTGATGCAGGGAGCAACCTTTGCTTGGTATCCCACACAACAGCCCGAGGCTATTGTCCTCTGGCTTTAGAATAGAAAGGGAGGTTGCAGTCTTAGGTTTAGATTATGAAGAAAAAAAAATTACCTTAAATAAAGTTTGGTTGTGTTTTTTTTCCTAACAGCAATAGTAAAAAGGTAGGACTCTAAACTTATGATCTAAGGTTATGTTCAGTTCCTACAATTTGAGCTGGCAGAGTGAAAGTACTCCAGGATATTAGATTTTCTGACAAGTAAATGCAATACAAATGCTCTCAAGCACACAGAAACAGGTGTGAGCCTTTCTGTGCCAAGCAATAGGTAAAGTTTTTAAGTGGAATAATTTTTCTCTCTAAGTAGCTGGACCCTAGCCACTGAGCTATCCTGGACCTAAGTGTCCATTGATTGCGGTGAGTTCACTGAGGGTTGGGCATATCTTCCGAGAACCCAGGTCTCAGTGCGAGCGACTGGGAGATTAAAAGTTGCAGGAGCGCCAGAATTGTGCATGGCCAAGTTATCTTATTAAAGAAATCAACATCTCTCCTGTGAAACACTGAGCAAAGATGGTGTAAAAATTGTCACAGTAAACCCTCCAGCTGTACTTTAAAGGACTTTAGAACCTAGAAAAGAGTGAATGAGTAAAGAAAATCTGAACCACGTCAAAAAATATTAAACAACTTCAGCTTTAAATGACACCAAACTGCCGAGCTAAACAGCTGAAGCAGGAGCTGGGACTATCTTGGTTGAGCGATTATGGTTGAGCCAGCTACTGCACAGGAAGGTAAGATATACAAAAATCCTGGCATTTGTCTGCCCAGCAGTTACTGGCCTTGGCTGCCAGTCAGCCTGAGCTGGACCACACAGTTTGCGCTTCCAGAGGGCAGCTGGGTCAGGCCACATAGCAACGAGACTGCTCCCTTGGAACTCCAGTGCTACTTGGGTGCAATTGCTAGAGTCTGATCCATAATCAGAGATTATTTCTGAAAGAGTTAAGCAGTCAGAAACCAAGTGCCACATCTCACTGGATTATCTTCTGCTTCTGAAAAAAAGTCTGGAAATTTTTGGATTTGCATATGGGCCTGCCACTGTGACCAACTGCCAGTTTTGGGAAACAAATGCTAATTTTAATTCTGTCTGGATGTTATCTATGCAGATCAGTCCTGTGCTACCTCTGAGCAATACTAAATAAAGACATTTTCCTTTTACAACAGGAGACCATGTCTTCTTTCAGAAATGTTGAATCAGTTTACTTGGTGTTGCTGTTATCTGTACCTGCCTTACTAATGCAGAGAACACAGTTCAGGTAACATTTCAAAGTCCCATCACTGTACCTTTTTTCCCCTCCCTCTTTCTGCTTCATCCCGGTTATGAAGCTAAATCCACAACTCCAACGTAGCAGTAGAATGCTACCTAGCATTGGAGACTAGGCTTGCTTTCTCTGATTCTCTCATCTTGAAAGTAGTTTCCAGGAGCAAGAGAAACCATTTTTAAAAAAGCAGAAAGTGTCTCTAGTATGTTTGCCCTTGCAGGTCAATGCTCTTCGTAAGGAAGTCTGATTGTAGATTTAACTTAAGACATATTAAACTACGTATTTCCATAGACACTCACTCATTCTGACCTTGAGCAAGTCATTTATACTTCTCAGCTGATCTGTAAAAAAATGAGGAAACTAAAGCTCATTTAGCTGTCTCAAAGAGAAGCTTGTAAGGGAGAGTTAGATTAACTAGCAAAGCTCTGAAGAAGATTAGTAAGTACACGTATGAGGCTGAACTAGCTACCTAGCTACTGGGAGGACTTCTAAAGATGTGACGTTCCAGTTGATCTAAATGTTGAGGACACTGTAGATTTGGCATGACAGAAAAATTATCCCCCTTCTCATTACTTTGCTAAGCCCAGCCAAAATCAAATGCAGATCTAGAAAGAGAGCCCCAGCTATGCTGAGATAAAAAGTAAACAGGAGATACATTAACAGTCATAATACTTTATTCTCTTTTATCATTGTAAACAAACCTTAGTCATTAACAGAGAAGTTCTTTTTAACTGGCAGTAGTCAATCCCTTTTTACTGACAAAAATTCAAACCCCCTTGATAATTGCACTACTCGTGACACAAGGCAGTTAGTCAGGATCAAAATTTGAGGTTCTGCTGGTATGAGAAAGATCCCTATGATTCTGGGTTAAGAACATCAAATTACAACAAAACACTATATAAAGTGCATCAGGTACAGTGCAAAGAGGTCAGGAAGAAAGGCAGGTACGGAACTGACAGGTCTGCACGGCAAACTCCACTCTGTGCTCCATACAGCTGAAGGAACTCGAGCAGAAAACAAGGGGTTACAGAAATGTGGATCTGGATACCCACAAACAGTAAAACCTCCTCCCCATAATTAGAGATTTAAAAACGATTGAAGACATAGGTAGTGTCACGTTTTAGGATTAGCCTAACGGCTGTAAGCCGATGAAAAGCTACGTCAGTCTGGCCAAGGAAACAAAAGCTTTCATTAGTACTGCTCACTAATGAGATAATGTAAATCTGTGGTCAGGGGATTCTGAAAGCTCCATGTGGTCATTTCTGACTGCTTCACTCAGACATTTCTAGCCGTGCCCTTGTGAGCAGAGTACCTCCAAAGAGAGGTGTTTGTGTCAGTGGGGCACTGCTCTTGAAACCCTGAAGAAGATGGACCAAATCCTTTCCAACACCATGGAAGCCTCTTCTTTCATTACAGTGAGCCTGGGGTTAGTGCAAAACTCTTACTTGACAGTCTCAATTATTTTATGTACTGAAACTATTTACAGTTCGGTTATACTTCAGAAAACCTGTCATTTCTTTTGAAGTAAACAACTTTTTCATAAAAAAAGTGAATTAGTTTTCCTACTTCTGCTGAAACACATGTAAACAGTAAACACAAACTGTTGTGGAACGCCCTGTTTTGTTCTGGTTTTCTTTTTTTTGAAAGTCATACTACTGTCTACCACCCTTCTGCCAATTTTTCATGTCCCAATCACAGCCTAAGGGAAGCAGCTGCTTTTTTCAGCATCCCTCATTACACAGCCATTACACAAAGATTGCTGCTTTTTTCATTAACCGAACACTTCCAGAGCAAAGCCTGTCTATACAGTAGGTCCAGTTTGGTGTTCTATTGTACTTGACAGTGACAGATTATCCTGGTAATAAATAAATCCCCGTGTGACAGGGATACAAGACCACCTGTTGAATTTTGCCACAGCTTGCTTTGTCCATATTCTCTGCTATACCTGATGAAAAACTGTGGAAGTTTACTGTCAACTACTCAGTCATAAAGCTGCATGACAACAATTTTTGGGGTATTGCCATAGCAAAGAAAGAGGTACGTGATTCTTCAAATATTTTAAAGGCTTATTTTCCCTTTGTACTCCCCTTACAGCATATGCCCTTTATAACTTCATTCATCTAGTAAAGGTTGAAGTGCCATATGTATGGCACACATCACACAGTGTGACTGGTAAGTACAAACATGCTATAAAGAATCAGTTCCTACCTTTTCAAACAAACAAAGGAAACTGGGTACATTGTACTAGTGGAGGGAATAATAATAAAAAAAAGAATTAGCAATGGTTTGTATAGAGGCTTAAAAAAAGCCTCTGAATTTTAGTCTTTGTAACAGAATATCTCTCCACTCTTGAAAAATTTTACAGGAAACCCATAATCACAAAGTGTATCCTCTAGGCTACATGGAGTTGATAACATTTTTCCGTCCGCTTTGCACGTTTTCTGGATTAAAAATAACCCCCATATTATTACGTTCAGTGCTTTCAAAAAATATCAACCCCTCAAAAAAATTAAAAACTAACAAAAAATAAACCCCAAAACCTGAAACAGAAAGAGAAATGCTCTCTCCATACACCTAAATCCTTGCTTGTTCAGTTTGAAACTGCCCCCCCCGTCAGAAAAAGAGCCAAAAAACACCCTGAGGTAGTGACTGTGTCAAAATACAGGACTGGCACTTGTAATTTAGTTCCCTCCCCACCAAAGGCACATTAGCAGCATCCATTTCCCACCAACATGAGTCAAGAGACTTCCACTTTACCAAGAAGTACTGAATTAGACACCTTTAAGCTGTCTTGAAGCCTTCTCCTCCTGTATGATGGTGAATGTCACTTACTTATTACTTCCTAGTGCCCTGGGGAAGCCGATTTCTCATCTTGGGCTGGTGCACGGAGAGCCACTGGGCACAGATGGCCTTCACAACGTCGTCGCCGCTGCTCTCGGCCAGCTGCCACACGTGCTGCACCAGCTGCACCGCTCGGGCCTTCTCCTGCCTCACCGAGACCAGATACGCAGAGCGCAGTTTGTGACACATCACATAGGCCTGGATCTGAAGCAGGAGAGGCAATCAGACCTCGGTTAGAAATCTGTAGTAAGCTAACTGGACAAGCCAGTTCATGGGAAATACGCAGTTCAGAAATCTGTATTACGAGGTAGTAGCACCATATTACCGAACAGAGGATGGCATGAAGCAAATTCCAATGAAAAAGTTTGTGTCTTGTAGAAATTCCTTTATTGTAAGACCATGAAAATAGCATCAGGAGTCCTACCTTGTGCGTTAATTTACCACATCCTCATAGCAAAGACTCTAAACCTGTCATTTTCTTCCACTGCTGTTTCTAGAACAGCTCCCATCTTTCAGTGATAGATCTTACAGAAAGGCACAACTAAAAGCCCATTTGTAGCAGGACAGAGGACAGTCACAAATCTTAAGATTTCATTCCCAGCTACGCCATTCAGGATCTACAAGAATCCACAAATGCTGAGCCACAGCCACCTCTATAAACATGTATCTATAGTTCACATATTTATGTGTGACTCTCCAGTGGCTTGGCCAGCTGCTATGACAGGTAGGAAAGAAACAAAGTAGTTTAGGCCTCACTTCCTCTAAGAGAAAAAAAAAAATCAGAATTGGAGAAGTTTTATAATTCTACTCTTGACCACCATAAAACAGGATAATCCTGAAACAGTAAGCTGAAATGGTCATCATTAGCTGTCTGCCGTTCCAAGAAACTTACATGCACCTATGTGAAAAGTTGGGTAACAAAAGCAACAAACCCAACGTGCCTCTCTGAAATACTTTTCCTCCCACTATAACAAATGCCTAGCTCTCACTCTGAGGACTCTCAAGTTGCTAACTGGGATAGTACCGATTGGTACCTTCATGTCACAGCTCTAAAGTCACAAAGACCAGGACCTTGAGGAGTTCACTATGATCTCTACAATTTAGGATGTAGCCTTCAAAAGTCTGGCTTGCATGAGGATGAGAAAGAAGATCGTGAAAGAGAACCCACAAGCTGTAGACCAAGAGTTGGCTGTTCAGCTCTTGCTAAAGGAGTTCCTCTAGTGTACTTTCACTTACCTTGTTTTCATCACTGTCCATATCCTGAATCAGATTATCGAGATCCTGTATCCAAAGAAAGGAAAAGGTGTTCACATGTAAAGTGACAATAGTCTGCAAACCTCTTACCCCATCAGGGATCAAACCCCTGCAGATAGAAAGGGCTGCTGAGATCACAGCAGGTGGTTACACTGTCCCAACTGCAAAGGCTGCAGATGTAGAAAATACAAAAAAACCCACAAATTCCAGTTCTTCCCTTTACCACAGCTTCTCCTGCATTCCACGTCTATGGGGTATCCCTAGAGAATTCTATGAGCCTGGGAGTCTCCCAGGGACATAGCTCATGTTATATGAAATGAATTTGTAGGTTCTCTGCATCCCAGCAGGAGTTGGGCCCCGTGGCCCACCCTGACCCAAAGGGTGGATTGTGTCCCCTAACCTGATTAGTAGAACACTAGAATGCAGCACCTTCCTTAACTTTGATGGAAAAAGCATTGTGGTAGGCAAAGGGAATCATAAAATTGTCTCCTATGGAGGCAGGAGGTTTCTGCCTCGACACATTCTCTGTGTTAGCCAGGGAAGCTTCACGGAAAGGAACACCTCCCACTCCAAATAGCAGCATTTGGCAGGATGTTGGGAAGCAAAGGTTCTCTCTTTGCTATGGATATTCATTTGGGAAGCGCAGGGAAGGAGCATGATACAGCTACTTCTCGTTTCCTCTCAGAGTACCTTGCATTCAGCAAACCACGCACCCCCCACCTTTAAACTGTGCACGTAGTATGGAGCCGGAAGATCTGAAAGATTCCCTAGAAGAGCAGCACAGGCACCAGATTTCCCTGCAGGCAGTACAGTATATACCCATTTTACTTCAAAAGGGACACAATGCAGGATGGAATTACCTCAGCAGGAATGTTCTTGAACTCATTTAGACAGTTTAGGATAATGTTATCCCCATCATTTTTTGCTGCCACTCCAGACTCATTGACACACTTCAGGAGCTGCCGGATCTCACTGTATTTCTGCTGCTTCACCAGCTGCTTGGCCACTTTGCTGTAGACTTCTGTAGCCTCCAGCTGGAAGTCCTAGGGGTAGTTGGAATATCAGAGCAACACACATTTAATGTTCTCAGCAGGTTTTCTCACAGGGAGTTTATACAACTGAGACAATCTCTCCTAAAGACAAAACAGCACACCATGCTCCAAAAAGTCAAAGCGGTTTTGGGAGCCTCTGGTTTTCCAGTCACTAATGCTCAGCGTTGGCTGAAAGGTTTTCTATAACCAGACTGGTAAAAATCAGTTTTGCTTAAGAACAAGAGTGCTGTTACTGCCTTCCTTTCAGGTTATTATAAAATCAATTTTATTTCTTCTGGCAAAAGATCTTTCCTAGGTCCCTACTCACCTCTCCTTCATTTAGTATGTTCCCACTACATTTCTCCAGCCACTGACCAGCAGTCACCCTCTGTGTACTCCAAGAAGGAGGCGGCAACTGACAGTTCCCATATGAAGGAAGAGATGATAAAAATTGCAGACTGATCTTGCCATGAATAAGGCAAGAAAAAAAAGGATGGAAACAGAAGTGATGCTGGGCAGCTGGACTCGCTGCTCCATTTTTACTGGGGAGTAGTGACTGCTGCTGCTAAGAAGTGCTATTTTTCTAAGGCTCTTCATCTTACTACAAACAGGTGTTTTCTGCCTTGTACATCCTACCCGAAAGAAGGAGCAGGGCCTGCCACATCCATAAACACTCTTTCAGTGTGCCCCCTCTGTCCAAAAGTGGCCCTCCTCTACCACCTGGGACTATATGGATAAGAAACACTCTGAAGACTTTGGAGGCTCTTGAGCTATGCTGACTGATAAGCACCTCAACTTGTAGGCAGATATGAGAAAGGAGAGGTCCCCAGAGCTTCCAGTTAATTAGCTTTGCTCTCTCAAATCAGGAGAATAGCACAAGGATAGCCCTGGCCTTATGTACTCATTGTGTCTTTGCATGGCTCTCATCAACTGCAGAGAGCTACCATGTCAGAGCATGACATCTATGACTGTGGTTTCCAGCGTTAAGGCACTGAACAAGGTGCACAGCAAAGGAAAAGCTGTACTTCATTCCTCTGTAGGACCCAATTAGTTTGGCAATGCCCAACTGAAGCAGCATCTTAATTTCCTTACCAAGTTTCCTGCAAATGCATAGACACATAAGACTTGAACTTGTGTCTTTTCTTCACAAGAGGTTTTTCATTTTGGGGCTTAAAATACATTTTGGAAAAAAAATAAAATGGCTTTTGTTTAAACAATTGCTACTTGCAGGAGTTACTTTATAATAATATTGCTTGTTATATCAAGCTTTTCCATACCTGAAGAACTCTAAATGCAATCCCAAAGCCCTCCTCAATGTTTTTGCCTTCCAATATGACCTGAAAAGAGAGGCAGAAACAAGTCAGGGGATGCACACGCCTTTGTCATTTCATACAGTTAAATAATATTAATGCAAATCCAGATTTTGCCCAGAGGCCAAATGACAATGCATTACTTCAACACAAAACAGCACCATCCCAACAAGTACAGCAAATATAGGGTCTATTGTCACACAATGATTGATTCCCTATGGGATATTAGGCAACTTCCAGATGGAGATGAGCTGAAGTGAAGAATGTTTAGAATAACAGCTGGTTTTGCCTTGCCTCAGAACACAATAGGATCTATAGTCAGAAGGCACATTACTATTTGTATTTGGGATCCTCTGCCTCTGGAAATTGGAACTTTGAGGAGAGGAGCTCCAGGTTCTCATGTTCTCTGCCACTGTGAGGAAAATCATGAACCTCTCATAAATGATGGGTTGCATGCATGCATAAGTAACCTGCCCATGAAAAATACAACCAGCTGCCCCAGCCATTGTTTCAACCCTCATAGGAAGTTAGTATTGTTGATGAAAAATAGAGCTGTCTCTAAAATAGCAATAAGTACCTTGCAAGCAACATCCATTTTCATATTATTGTTTCCAAAGAGCGTGGGCAAGGAGGAACCTGTCATTTGAGATGTTCCTGAGCACTCACACTGATGCAGGAATTTTGTTACTTCCATCTGCAGATCAACTGTATTGATGTGCCTAGATAGTGACAAATTCTGACTTTATTTTGCAATAGAGAAAGTGTCAATTATTATTTATGTGAACTTACTAATTTCTTCAAGACATTTCAAAGGAAGATATACCTATAAAGAATTATTTTCGTTGTTTTTTGACTTTGTCTTTTGTGCACCCAAGTCTGCAGCAATGAGGTTACCTTTCAGATCTGTGTGCTTAATATGCACAACAAGTTAAGCAATTGTTCACATTATTTCAAAGACGTGAGCCAGAGAATCTGGATTCCAAATAAATATCCATACCCACTTTTTCATCTCATCACACACACTCCCCCCCAAGTTTAAGTGAGACTCTAGCCTAAAAAAAGAAAGAAAAAAGGCCCTAAGAAAACCAAGATATAAAACCCCAAGTACAAGAGAGATTTGGCTAAATTTACACTTTGATTTCTGAATACAGAGATTCAACATCTCTAGCATCTATAACTTGTACATAGTTGAATGTTGTGAATTAACTCCAGTAGACAGTGAAGCACCATAAAGCTGCTTGCTTTTTGGAGAGGAAAGCAAGAGAAAAAGAAAAAAAACTTGTGGATTGATGTATAATTGTCTATGCACTGTAGGGTTTTTGGTTTTTAAATTAAAGGAAGATAATCTGATACACAGACATATTTTTTGGTAGAAACAATCAACAATCTCCTGGGTTGGGTTGTTGGGGGAAAACAGTGATGGGAATCCTATACTTGTAACTACATAAAAGTTAGATTTTGGGTCAGGCACAACCAGCACATATTAGCTTAGGCCAACTTATATGCAACCAATAAAAGAAAAGAATCTAAAGCCTGAATTTCCCCTCTCCTATAACTCAACTTTTTGTTTATAGGTACCTTGACACATCTGTAGCAGACATCTTCTTCCGAAAAGTGAATGCCATTTTTTTCCTTCCTGAACTTCTTGAGACCTCCTGCAGGTAGACTTTGAGGTGATCCTTGATCTTTAGAAGCCATGTCTGTTTTCCTCCCAGTTCAGTGTAAGACTTTGCTCCATGAGTGAAAAATCTAATGCAAGTCATAGCAGCACGGACATGATCCTAGAGGAAATGTACTGAAGATCAGATGGACCAAGCTAATCGTTGTCTGTACTAAAGTGCTCACACAAAGCAGGCAATGTTCTGTTTTCTCTAAAGCACAATTAAGCTACTGCAATATGTCAGATCTATGACACAAGTAGGAGGTCAGCTTCAGTGAGGCTCAGACTTTCTATCTGTTATTTAGGACCGTAAAGTAGCAAAAATATGGAGATTTACACCGAAAATATGGAGATTTACACAAAGTCCGACAGTATTCAGCATTTCACTGAAAGAGATGGCACTGTCCCACAACTTACCTTCATGAACTGTTGCAGCTCATACAGAATATGGTAATAGTTCTTTCTTTGCAAGTGTTTGCAGGCTGCAATCAAGTAAACTCCCCAGCTCTCCAATCCTGGATCAATGGTTTCCAGCAAGTTCTCCAGCATATGCAGTTTTCCATTTTCATAACTTGGAATGAAGATCCCTTCAATAAATACTTCTGATGGGGATTCCTACACAAACAAAAATTAGCTTGAAGCAAAGCCACTGTAGCTTATTTTCCTTACGTAACATAAAGGAGTATTAAGTGACAGAGATCATAAAATTAATAACTAATTTATATTGAAAGGAGTCTCTGGAGGTCATTTTGTTCAAAACACCACTCAAAGAATGACTTCCAAGTTAGGTCACATTGTTCTTGAACCTGTCCAGTTAAGTTATGAGCATGACAAAGAGGCAACAGCCTCTTTGCAGCCCAGTTCCCATGTCTAGATACACAAACTGAAAAAAACCCTCAAAACTTTTCTTTATATCCAGTTGGAATTGCCCTTGTTCCAGACTGTATCCACTGACTCCTACCCTTTTACTGGGCACATGCAAGATAAGCATGGCTCTATTTTCCCTCTAATCACCCACTTGGTAGCTGAAAACAACACAAAGATCTCCTCCTGTCTCCTCTTCTTCCACCTGGAAAAACCTGGCTCTATCACTCTCCTCTTCCATCATGTGCTTCAGGCCCCCAGCCACTGGTGGCCTTCCACTAGACTTGCTCCACATTGACAGCGTCTGGTTTGTACTTCGGAACCCACGACTGGGCACAGTAGTTCAGATTAAACCCCACAAGCAGTGAGCTGAGGGGAATATTTACTTCCCTTGTTCTCTTGACTATGGTCTTGCAAATGCAGCCTCACATGTGCTTCTTTTCGTAGTAACATTAATATGTGTCAACATGGCCTACATATATGTTTTAAAGACTTGATAGGTTTAATTTTTTTTAAATAAGATACAAATAAAATGCTTCCAACCAACTGCAAAATGTTTCATCAGAAGCTCAGTACCTTACAGCTTCAGGGAACAAACTCTGCTCTCTAGTTTGCATGATCACTACCAGTTTCCTTGCCCAACACTTACCCATCAAATTGTATGTCTAGAGTATTTTCTAAGTCTACGACTTAACCAGTGAAATTACGTCACTAACATTGCAAAAATATGCAACTTTTTTTAAAAGCAATTTTAAACTGGTATAAAGGACACATTTGAAAGGCAAATTTTCCATGTCCTCCAAACTGTATGACAACAGTCTCATGCTTTCAGCTTTTTAGAAAAAAAAAAGACAAAGTGCTCTTGATGCAGAATATCTATTAAAAAAACCCCAAAACAACAAGCAGTGTTTTCTCCCCTCTAGAAACTCCTGTTTCAACACAATGTGGAAGAGAGATTAAACACAAGATATAAAGATCAAAGTTGGTTTTGCATATCACTGAACTGTCAGTCACTGGATAGTTTGTATAACAACTTTCAGGACCTCAGAAAACTCCTGTGCAGAAAACCAGCCAGAACACTATGGGATGCTCATTACCATTTTTCATATTTCAGTTTCAGTGATGGCAAATGAAATTACTCACCTTATTTAACAAGTGAAGCAGTGCTTCTCTCATACAGTCGTGCCTCATGTAAAAGCTTATTATCGCCAGATTAGTGCCATAACTATGCAAATAGAACAAGCACTCCTGATAGTAGCTGTTGTGTTGAATCTTCCCCTCACACATCATCTCCAGAGACAGACTTCTCGTTCTCAGTGTTGCTTCAAGTTCCCTCAATGTGGCAAAGTAATCATCATCCTGCCGTTAACACAGAGAATCAATGACAGGTGGTAAGAGGGAAATTTTCTTCTTGGTTAGGTCTTGTCACTCAGCCCTAAAGCATTTCTGTTATTGCTGTTTTTAAAAGATATATAATTTTAGAGGGGTGAGAATCCAGTAATGCTTTTTATAAACACTAGATTGGAACGCTGCTATCAACAGAGGTGCTGAATGTTGCTGTAGCCAACATGGCTGTTTCCAAGGACAAGGAAAAGGCTTATTTAAACACAATTCCACTGCCAACAGCTACTTGATAGCCTAGTCCAAACAGGCTTTTTCATTCTCCTAAAACACGTACTACTTAAGTGGTCTTTAATCATTATGATTCCGCAGTTAATTAGGCCCTAAAAGTAATTTTTTGGTCCCTAATCCGAACTTCCAGAGCTAATTCCAAATGACGTAATAGTGGTTTTTGATGAGAAAAGAAGAGTGGGACAGCATTTGAAATTCTCCTTTGGATTCCTGCAAAGTTATCAGAGTTTCAGTAGAAAAACTGCATCATTGCAGAATCACAGTATGTTGCAGGGATTGAGTTTAGCTTCTTCAAACTGTAGTAATAACATAGTAATACAGCTTCTTTCTCCTTCACAAAGTATTCCCCAAATTACTACCAAATCCTGTGATGAAACACCTAACAAATTTCTCAACAATACTCAGTTTGCAATATGCAATCATGACTAAAAAGAAAAAAAAAAAACCCTAACACCTGATATTGCAACATGCATTGCGATAAGATGCGTATTAAGCCATCGTTACTTGGCTTTGCCATAGCCCTTCCGAGCAGACAGAAGATTCTTACTGCAATGAGTATTGGCTTCACTGTGGCCTCCAGGTACTGTATCACATCCTGCACAAGCCTTGAACCATGGTTCAGCTGGTTTAGGTCCATAGGTGGCTTTAAACATCGGTTAAACTTCTCTCTTGCTGAACTTAAATTTCCAGCTTTAAGGCAAGCCATGCCCCAGGCATGCCATGCTCCACCTGGATCCAATCCAGATTTTGTAGAAACCTAAAATCAAAATAATTTGTTATTCCAAATGATGTAAAAATGTAGTTTAACACAGTCTCAGTACAGAAAATAGGAAAATTGTCTTCTCATACAGTCTGTGATTGTGACCTTTCACTTCTCAGAGTGCATTTCCCATTAAAAACAACAAGTAAGAAAACACATGAAAAACTCGTGCTGATTATTTCCATATTACTGGCACAAAAGGCTAACTACTAAAACACCCATGATCTCCAAATGTGGAAGTATTTTTTATCGTACAAGTTTAAGCTACCATTAATCTGGAAATTTCAGTTCATCGGCGTTAAAACACGACATTTTCACATCTGCTTTTTTAAAGCAGATGATTTTTACAGAGCACAATTCATCAAGTCTGTGGTTTTAAAAAAGAGCAACAGAAGATGCTTCACGAACCACCAGGATATTTTTTATTTCAGACAACTTTGCTGATAAAATTTATTCCTGACTTTCTTCAATAGACCAGCTGCTTTTAAACATGAACAATTTTTATTCATATAGGTCAGCTATTTATTAATATCTTTTATTCATATAGGTCATCTGTTCATTACCCCTTAAAAATCATAATCCTGTCTGTAGTATCATAATCCTGTACTTAACAAATTGCAATGCCATCAAACAGGATTACAAAATTCTGGGAGTAGGAGGAAGACAGAATACGATAAACTACACCAGATGAGCTCTGATGCACTGATTTGTCAACAGCTGATTTCCAAGTAAACATTCAGGAAACGTCCCTTACTTTTGTCTGCTGTGGGATTTCAGACAAATAAAATCAAACATAAAAGCTTCAGATAAAGTCCTGCCACAAAGGATGTCTCATCCCTTCCACCACATGCAAAATTCCTCCTTTAATGTCTTCCTTGCAGTTCCAACCTCAATTGTACCAGGAGGCAAGGTTGCTACCTTTCCCATTTGCAGCCTGCTCCACAGCAGGACTTTCCCTTCTCTGAAATTTTTTCCCATGTCCAGAAAATTATTTCTTCCTTGTTTACAAACTTTATCTCAGTTTCTAACTGTTTAAATATTGTCCATTCACACATCACATCCACCTGAATTCAGGAGGGAGAAAAACAGAAGCCAGCACAGAGGCATTAACACTGACATCCCTCCATTGGCATTACCTCTATAGCTAGTTGATAGTACTCTGCTTCCAGAAGCTGATTTCTTAATCTTGTTACTGCTGCTGGGAGAAGAATCTGATCCAAAGATGGTATAGGACGGTAGGCAGCAGCAACCAAAATATTCAACACATCCACTTTGCTGATGTAGCTAGAGGTTAAACAAATACATACACTTTCACTATTATCATACAGTAAAGAACTTTATGCCAGTGACATCTCTCAGAACAGTTGTTCCTAATGACCAGTGTACCAGGTTTCTCATCATACTATCCCATTCAGACCATTTGTTATTGTTTGGAGTTTTTTTGCCACGTTCAGTGTAACATGCTAATTGCAGACACCACCTATATCTTACCAAATCGAAACAGTACATGTGACATTTATATATTACACCTGCCACCTCAAGTTCTGTAGGACAAAACTTAAGGAAGTGGAAAATGGTCATTCACAGCAAGCACAGGTTTAAAATCCTGTATTAAAATATAGACTGAAAGCAGATGCACAACATCAGAAGTGAAATATTCACCTTAGTCTTTGTGAATGATTTCTTCCTAGTCAGAGGATTTCCTCAGTAATTATTAAGTGGTCATGTTACTTGAATTTCTACCACTTGAACTCTTACATTCTTATTACATTATGAACTTCTTGTTTAAAATGTCCATATACAAACACAAAATAATCCTCCCACCCTCCATTCCCCAGTGAAAAAGGATAATGCTCTCAACACTACCTCAATACATCCTAGTGAGCAACTGATTAAGTCACCTGTCACAGAGAGCTAGATCCTGGCTCCTTCCAGCTTTTACAAACATCATTTTGGCACTGAAGAGCAATTGTTTCATGATGTCCATAAGGAGACCAGCATCCACCTCAGGATTAGTGAGCCCCTGGGACAACTTGCAGCAGTGTTCTATGAGTTGGTGGCCGCACACTATGCTGTCACTGTGCAGGCTAAGGATGGCAATGCACAAGGAAGAGCTGGGAGCCTGACAATTTGAGGAAAGACAGATAAATATAAGTATCGAGGTAGTTCTCCAGGGAACTGCTTATACTGCACTCTCTTTCTCACCTGTTCATAATAAAATTCACTGCGTACAATTTCATTCTCCTCTTCACTCAGGGAAAAAATCCATTCAAGCTCAGTTGCCTTGGGTGTTCGCACCACTGTGGAATACTCGTTATTAGAAATTTCTGCAGCAAAAAAGAAAGCACCGGGTAAAATCCTTGTACAAGAAGCAAGAAACCTGGCTAAGGACACACAATGCAGAGTATCCCTACACTCTCCAGCAAGTTATCTGTAACCCTCTCATTGTGTCACTTCCTACGAGCATCACATGTCCAGCACACAGACTGCAGAAGTATTTCCATTCCTCAGCAGGCTGCCAAATTGTAGCTAAACTTACTACAACTGTTACCAAAACCTGGTTCCAGTAACACATCCTCAAATGATTATCCAACTTTTATCCTACTGGGCATCAAGCACAGGAAACTCCTCTCTTTAGCCTTCCCTCACACAACTCACTAAATACTTCTGAGGAGGCAAGTGGAATTATGAGAGCTATGGGTTTTTTGCTCCAAAGGGAAACAGAAAAACCAGTTGTAAGAGAAAGGCTAAATTCACTTAAAACTGCTTTTATCTTCTGTAATTCAGGTTATTTGAACGTATAATCCAGGAGCTTAAACCCAAAAGATTGTGAGATGACCTAACTTGTAATGTTAGATTTTCATATAAAATAGTACTGCAGAAAATTGGAGTTTTGACCAAATGATTCAAGACATTTAATTTCTGTAAAAAGTCGTTTTCCTTCCTGCAGATTAAGGAAATATCTGTTTCAAAATTCATAACCCAGAATAGCTTCAAATCAAATACTGTCTGTCATCTGAGTGTAGGTGAGAGCCACACTAGAACAAGGTAAAAACAGTAAATACCTTCTGGTATGGCAGAGAAAAGGTCAATTAAATTTTGTTATTATTCCTGAAGTTTTATGATACTGTGGAAACAGACACTAAAGAAAAGCTACTATATTCACACAACCAGCACAGGAAATGGAACTCAGGACAGAACCAGACCCATGAGAGGGGCCTCATTTCTGTGCTACGTCCAGCCAGCATGGGGTATAAAACACCACAACACACTGCAGTAGTATTCAGAATTGTACTGTCATGCTTTGTAAAAAGAGAACCACTCAGCACAGCTCTGTAGTGGGATAATTAATTCCCACTCATACCACAGCCTCTGTCTGTTTCTAGAATGCAAAGTGCATTCTCCAACTGCTGTTTTTCAGTTCCTTTCTTTTACACCCATCCAATATTGGCTCAGACATATCTGCTAAACCTAAATTTACAGAAGTTTGGAATGCTCATTTCAGCCTGTACATGCAGAAATCATCAATAATATCATGTAATTGAAGTTTTGATCACCCTTCAGCTGCAACTAGACATTTCTAGGCGTATCAGCTTCCAGTTTCTAACTGCTAATGAGGAGCTTTAAAAAACAGAGGTTTAACATTCCTTACCTTCCACTCGGTCCTGATCTTCTTTTCTGCTGTAATAAAATGACAGAAAGAACCATCATGCCTACTTCAGCACATTGGGGGAAACATAGTTTTAAAAGACATCACCGTGGCTAGCCTTTTCAGAACACTGTTGTGTAAAAATCTAATGTCACTTCCTCCCTGCCCTCTCCAACCCACTGCCCTGCCACTACCCCTTCTGTCTGGAAATCTAAGATCCTGCCTCTGCATTGTTGTATTTCAACTGCACTAAGTAACTGGCTCTTGTGACCTTCTGTAGGAATAGTACTGTAATTGCACACATCATAAAAAGGCAGACACCAAGAATGAGAACTGCACAGTACCAGGATATGTCAGAGCTAAAATGAAGTCTTTGGCATTCGGGTCTCTGTCCTTAAGATGAAGTTGATTTTGATATAAAAATATGGTGAGTATAAAAAAAACAGGCATTAATGAATTAAAACATGACAGGTGGCATTCAAGCTCACTGTTAGGCTCTGCTGACCAAATCTGGCAGCATAAGCAACTGTTCTGACGCAAACTGATTCGGCTAGAAGTGACTGCTTGTTTTTCCACAGGTTCCTCTTTAGACCTGCACAGTATTGCTCTTTTCTTAGGAAGCCTGTCGATACTGCCATAGTGGATACTGCAATCTGCAGGCTTGCTAGGAAAAGAGGAAATGCACCTAAAAGCGTAGCTGGAAAGAGCAAATCTTACTCTGTGACCCTGTCAAGCCTGCTCAAGGTCACAGAGTGTAAAACTGTTTTCAGCTGCACTTCTCAGCAGCTGGCCTACGTACACACAACGAATTTCAGTCCAATTCTCAGCTTAAAGCAACCACATCATGAAAATATGTCATCACAGCTGTCCCTTTTAATAAAGGCAGTTTCAAAGCCTATCTAATCACGAACTTGCTTTTTAATCGTCAAGGGTTCAAGGAGTCAAAATCAAGGGATTATGGAATAACATTAAAACACTGAAATGTTCAGCAGAGCTAGTCAACACGCAATGTTAATCCAGGAATGGAATATACCACAAGAAACTTTGCCACACCGTAGCAGTATGCGCTATGTTTTGCATCAAAGCATTCAATTCTTAGGTTAATAATTAATTGATGCTTACAGAATTCAAAATATGCCTTGCTCTCCAGTGTCCTTTCTAATGGGAAAAGTAAGCTGAGGCATAAGTAACATTCCCATACCTATTAAACCTGGAAATCCCAACAGCTGGAGGCCAAAAAGCTGATGTTATTACATTATCCAGATAAAACAAATGCTTGTCTCTCTCATTCCATTCACGTACTCTGCTGTGTACACGCAACTGAGGAGAACTAGAGCAGAAGGACTCACCTGCTTGTGTCTTGAACCAAGCCAGGCAGACTTTCTCTGTTGTAGTAGCCATAGCATTGATCACACACACGAGACAGATTTTCTCTGCAAGCTTCTACTGCCATTTTCTTGGTGGAGCAAGAGCTGCACACCAGCCTCCCACAGCGCCTGCAGTGATGGCGCCTGTTGAACTAAGCAAAAGAGGTCATGGATGAGCCACAAAAAATTTACTGACGTCCTCTCCTGTATCTGTCACCACTCATGAGTAAACTTACTCCATTCTGAAGAGAGGAAACACCGTGCAGGATAAGGCTTTTCAGAACTACACAACGATTGATTCTCCCTGTTACAATTCCTTTTTGAAGAGGGCATGGCAAAGAAAAAAACCAAAACCAAAGCCCAAAGGCCAGTATTTAAAATACATCTGCTGCAGTCTTGGGCTTTCCATTATTTAAATTGCTCCAATTTTTATCACAATCAGATCATCTCTTGGAAAAGTTAGAAAGCTATAGACTGTTTTTCTGTCACCATATTAGTAGCAATAGATACTTTGAGAAAACAGTACTGTTTCTAAGCAGTAGAAGATAACAGACTACATGCAAAATTAAAAATTCATCTTCTCCCTTCTCCCACTGGAGTCCACCAATGCAGTTGCTCAAATACTCTGAAACAGTACATTTTAGAAAAGTGTAACCAACAGCAAAGATTTAATTTGCTATATTGGTAATTTGAATTTTATTATGATCACAGTATTTCTTGCCAGCACAGTCAACTAGACAGCCTTTTGAAATATTAATACTGCTGTTGTTACACATTTTTGAGATCTCATAATTGCCTTCTCTCTCTCTCTCAGAGGATGACCAGATCCTCTTTAGGCTCTACCATTTCGCGAACTCTACAAGGAGCTAACTGTTGCCGGTCTCCTCAAGTACACTAAATTGAAACCAGTCATTAAATATCAAAAGACTGTCAATCTTGTCAGGCCTATGGTGATGCAGACAAACTTGCTTAAAGTAGCCAGTGTCTGTTAAGAGACAGATTACGAGGAAGTGTTCATATTAAGGTCACAGTTCTAGGATTGTCTGTGCTTTGTTTTGTGCCTTACCATAGTAAAGCGTTCTGTTTTGCAAACCATACATATCGTTTCAGTGTCATCAGGTATCCATTGCTGCTTTGGTGGTGGCTTTTCAGGAGGCACAAATTCTTGAGGAAACAAATTCTGCTGCAGACTTTTGTCTCTGGGACTTGCAGATACGGTTACACCTGAAAATGAGCCAGTCCAAGAAAAACATGGAATGGGATTTAAGCTGTTTGATGGAGTCTTGAATACCAGAAAACACTACAGAGTTACTGAGGCTATAAGATCTTTCTGGCTCACAGGATGACTACCATTATCTTTCAGCTAGGCATGGCAGAGTAACACTGTGTAAGTAACATATATGCTGTAATCTAAGACTTTATACTCACAGTGCTTCAATATAGATAAGCAAAACTACATACTTATTAAGAGACCTTTACCATAACAATTAGAGAAGACAACTTGTCAACATCTGTTCTAGTATCACAAGCAAGGACTTAGAGGGGGAAGAAAAAAAAACCACCATGGTCACTTGATACCAAAAACCAACACAGCATAAAATGGAATCTGAAGCACACTCAGTGCTGACATTCCCGAAGACTGGGAGTTTCCTTTTTAATCTCAGGAGAAATGTGGTATGGCCAGCAACAGCACATCCCTCCCTATTCTGGTCTTTTCAATCTACTGTGAAGAAATCAGTTCAGACAGGCAAGAGGTTAAGCCTTTGGCCTTTGGGATCTTTGACCTTGACAATTAAACACTCACTGAATCAAGTCTAGAAGCTTTTAGTTTATATGAGTCAGTTACATGAGAGGCTAATTAAAAAGTGCAACATGTCACTGCAGCCCTACAAGCCACCTGCTGTGCATCTGAATACTAAACCAAAAGAGGACAAAACTGTCCATTCCACTAAAGGTAATTCACACTCCTCCAAGTGGATACCACATTGCAAAGAAACGTTTAAGGACAACAATGCATTCAAGTTTTGTAACAGCATACAGATACTAAGCTGACCATTACAAAAAAAATGAAGAGGCACACAGCCCAATCCAAGACACTGCTGTCACTTCATGTAGGCAAGAAGAGTCTTCGGTTCAGGATATAGACAAGGAAATAGTTCAGACACCCTCAACTGTAGATCAGGATATCACCGTGCAGTTCTAATTCAGGCCCATTACTTGCTGAGAATGACCATTGGAGGTCTGAGGATATTCTTTGCTAGCCTTTCTCCAGGAACACAGACTTTGCATCTCTTACAAAGAGAGCACCTCTTGCATTAGATGCTGAACAGAACCTACAGAAGAATTTGTGGTTGTTTCCTAGCTACAAATTTTCTTCAGTTGTTTTGGCTTAAATTGCTTAAGTTTCTATTTATTTGTGTATAAGAACTGTGAGTGGAGCCTCTCCGAAAAAACAACGTGTGCTATTTTCCTCAGGTCACAAGAGGGATCCTAGAAACAAAGTAAATTCAAGGACCCTGGAGCAACATGCCCAGTATATGAACTGGGGAAAATTTGCTGGGAGGGGCTGATCGCTGCTGGGGAATGGGCTGGGCATTGGTCAGTGGGCGGTGGGCAACTGTACTTTGCAGCACCTGTTTTTCTTGGGTTTTATTCCTCTCTGTTTCTTATATCCCTTTTCATCATCAGCATCTTCATCATTATTGTTATTGTATTTTACTTCATTTCAGTTATTAAACTGTCCTTATCTCAGTCCACAGGCTTTACTCTTTTCCAATTCTCCTTCAAGTCCCACTTGTGAAGGGGCTGGTGGGGGGGGGAGTGATACTTAGGTGCTGCTGAGGTTAAACCATGACAGGCACCAAGGTCTTTATCTTACCAGTAAAGCTGACAGGAGATAGTTCCGATGATCCCGATTTAGACAATGCTTCACAATCCAATACCTGATTGAGACTTTCTTGGATACGTATCAGAGAATCTAGGACAAAGGGAAGGAAGAAAAAAAAATTAGGACAATACCAGCTAATACATCTACCTGTTTTCAAGATTAGAGGAATCGATTCACAGGAGTGCATAAGAATGTCAGCACAAAACAAGACTACTCATGTAATTAAAAATTTCATGAAAATGAGTCCACAGCGATTAATGTGAAACTATATAAATTTCAATTACCTAAAAAACAAAGAAAGGGAGCCTTATCAAAGCAATGGAATACTGATAGGTACAGGAATAATGAAGCAGAGAATAAAACTCAGATGTAAAAACAATTGGTTGACACGAGACACTCATGACAAAAAATGCTTCACATTGCAGTGGAAGGAACATACGTACTTTCAAAGTTATAGATCATTTGGCAGGAAAAGATAGATAAGTTTGATGCTTTTAAGTTAGAAAGAGCTGCATTTTTAAATCATAAAATGAAGTAAACACTTGGAAACTGGCATAATACAAGTTGGTACCTATCTGTAGATAGGTACACACATTATTTTTAATACAGTGACACTTAAAGCATTGGACTGGATCTGCAGCACCCTCTGCTGTTCCAATTCTAAAACCTTAATGGGAGCCAAATGCAGGAGAACCAAAGACAACCTGGATGAAAAGGGACTGGCAAACCAGAAAGGAGAACCATACTGAGAATGTTAAACAAGTTTAAAAGTCTTCTACATGAGACAAAGGAATAGGACTGTGGTAGGTGAAAATACTACAGAAGATTCAATCCCCATTCTACTTGAAGAAAGATGTAGTTGGCTGCAGATTTTAGAACTGCTTAAGTCATCAGTGACTTCACATTAAATAGGAATAAAATAAAATTGATCAGTATTATGCAATAAAAGAAAACACCAAGAAGGAGCAACAGAGGAAAAGTCCAAGAAATTTTTGAAGCTGTTGGTCCTTGAAAATATCTGTTTACAAGAAAGGCAACGACTTGAAGAACATGATCTGGGCTATAGGGAGACTGGAGGCACACATCTAGAAATGTTGTGGCATGACTGCTGAAATTATTCTGGGGGTATATTTGCCCTTCTTTCCAAAATGAAAACCAGCATTCTTATAGACAGTCACCTGATCTCTTTTCTTTTAATGTGAAAGGGAAGTTGAGAGCTTTTTCTGCATACTTGGAAAGCAAATTGTTAATGTCTTCTACAGTAAAACCAATTTCCTGCCCAGCCAATAGCTGATGCAGTGTCTGCACAGCGACAGCTACCCAGTCCACCTTCATATTCATGAGGAGCTGTTCCAGCATGAGCAGTGGCCTTGAAGAGAGGTGGAAGTAGTTAACACGGGAGAGCTCAGGTAGAGTCAGCAGCACCTGAAACACAAGAAAAAAGTGTAGGACAAAATTATACACCTTGAAATCTGTGTTTCTGTGAGACTGAAGAAACTAGCACTTATGCAGAGAATGGAATAACAGCTGGACGCCAAAAAAAAGGAGGCAGGACTTCTCAGACCCATTTCTACTTCTGTTATAGAATTACTGAGTGGATTTGCAGAAATTACTTAGTTTCCACTTTCTATTCTATAAAACACTGCCTCATTTCAGAGGATAACGAAGAGTGGAAAACCTTTTGTGACAAGTATGTTGTAGCAGAGTACAGGACATTCTTTTTCTAAAATAAGCTTATAAAAAGCATATTAGTCCCATCCTTATCCTTCCATCATTTGAGGAAATGTTAAGAGGAGAAAATAAGAGCAATTCTCCTCTAGATGGACAGTTAATATGAACACTTTTCAAATTAAATCATGTCTTCAAAAGGAACAAGTAAGGACACAGGAAGCCCAGCAGAATACTGTTGTGGCACATACTGGAGCAAATTGCTATTTACAGTCCTGCACCAAAACAGACATTACACTATATTTTGTTTACACGTAAAGCATTCAACTAAGGCAATGTACTGATCAATGCATCTATTCCCAGGCTAAGCACAGAACCTGCAAAGACAACGGCCATCCAGAAAAAGGAGTGATAGTGACTGCCTCTGGAAAGCACTTGGAAGAAACATGAAGTGTCAAAGACCACCATACAGGTGGACATACATAAGACATGTGGTGTTACTGACACAGAGAGTAAGTTGAGGATACTTTTTTTTTTACTTGGGACAAAGATAGTAACTGTTTCGATAAATACCACACTTTTATTTTATTCCACCCTACTCTTTTTTAGCCTGTTTTTTCCTCTACTCCCTACAACTCAAACATAAGACTGGTCTGTTTGTACTCAGAGTTAGAACCACCTCACAATATGGAACTGCAAAGAAGGAGAAGGGCAAGAAAAGTTTTAAGGCATCTCTAACCTTGCTCTGGATCCTGAGACTAAGAATCTTAGACCCGATATGGCGAAAATGCTCTGGTAATATGTACAGACCTTTTATATTATGACAATATTATGCATTATAAAACTACTTACACAATTCTATGCTGCCATTAATCCCACAGTGCAAGAGTGTTACTCACCTTGGATCCTATGTAGAGCGCCTGGATTTCATTGCGGCGTGCTGTTGTCAAGCTCGCGTAGAAGTGAGCTGTGAGGTAATCAGCCAAGAAGTGAGAGGCTGCCAAGTTTGGATGCTGGTCAAGGGACTGTTCACTGATGGCAAGGCAAATACCAGGGTCTTCAATTCTTTGTAAAAGCTACAAAAGCAAACAAAATACAGTGAAACTCTAAAACATTCCTGGAAGGCAAACTTATAAAGGCAGTCCATGACACATTATTATCCTACAATGTTCCAGCAAACAAATTAATTGGTACAAGTGCTTTATATACACAAGGACAATTTAAAAATGCATTTATAGACTACTCAGGAGCCCCTGGTGGCCTAGTGGTTAGAGTGCGGCACCTTCACCGCCGAGGCCAAGGGTTCGATTCCAGCCAGGGATACTCCCCGGGCAGGTGGAGCTCGTTAGCC
>JAWMRA010000161.1:30501761-30619309 GCA_035584735.1 Pseudotriccus pelzelni
TCCCTGGCTGGGAATCGAACCCAGGCCTCAGCGGTGAAGGTCCTGCGATCTAACCACTAGGCCACCAGGGGCTCCCATTTATCTATAAGCTGCTGTATTAAAATACATTTAAAGAATTCCTTGCTAAAACTGAAGAGAAATAGGACAAATAATAACTTCTCTGACAAGTTCAGAACTTCAGCTTTGAAAACTAATGCCTAGAATATAAGAATTACAGATAAATTTTACACTTTGCATTTATGATTTTTAAAATATATATTCATGCATATGCCAAAGAGCATTACTACTAGATTTATTGTTGTCTGGAAAGGCTACAGCAAGAATTTAGAGCCATATATCAGTCTTCATGATCACAAAAATAACTCACCCACAGAACATTCAACGCATGTCAGTGCTTTTAGGATTTGATCCAGATTTTGTGATAAAACAATTTCATTAGTAATACTTTCTTCAGTCAAGGCAGGGTAGCAAGCTTGCAGAAGGTCTACAATACTGCATCGAAAATGACTCCCTATTTTCTCATCTGAGAACTCTACAAAGAGGGAGAAAGAAATGGCAACTGTAACAAAGAAAGAAGTATGTTTTGCACAGAAAAAGGCCCACAGAACCAAAACTGTATTATGATACAACAAATTCAAAGCATTTCATTTTATTCAGAATTGAACTTAGGTCATCGCCCCCCTCCGTTTTTTGTTTTAAATGTTAAGCTAAAAAATGGTAAGTTCGAATTTTCATTGCAACAGAAGGCAAAAACTTTATTTAAGCACATTTCAGTGGGAAGCCTTATCAGCAAAGCATACTACCTGGCTTGGATTGACCTTGTGATGTGCAGGAATAGTTGAGAACTTTACTTATTTGCTGGAGAACTGCTGGGAAACCTTTTACACCTTCAGAGTGCAGTAAGACAAAGTCAGGTCGGTGGCCTGGAACAGTCATTGTGCAAAGGTAGACAAAGTTACAGTTAGGAGTGGAAAAAGGAGAAGCTAACATGAAAGTACAAAATGAGATTTAATTAAGGCTCAGGTGTTAGCACAAACGACGCAGCACAGAGAGACACTTTCTGTTCCCAGGCCCATGCTGATAAACGCAAAAATCAAAAGCCTACCCCGAGTTTCCAGGCTGTTGTACAGTCTTCTTTCTGCTGTCTCCAAAAGTTGTTTGCATGTCTTCCAAAGATGGCACTGAGTACAAGCTAGGTCAAACGCTGCCATTGCTGAAGGACTGAGGTCCTCAAGGGCTTCCCGCAGAGGATCGGTATGCTCCAGATGGATGTTCCTGATCCAGAAGTTTTCTTGGAGAGGAGGGGCAAGACTTCCAGAAGTTGCAAGCAACTTATCCGTAACATCCGAGATGGAATAAAATACCATACCTACATCAAAATACACAATCACTAATTAAACAGCATAATTATCTCAGATCCTCTCATGGGTAACTATTTTTTAATGCTTACAGAAAATAATTCCATAGGTGGCCTGCTTCATGGACCAATTACCACAGAATGGATACAACTAATTTGGCATCAACAGCGAGTTTCAGCATCCTTAGTCTCCTTTTGACTCAAAGAACCAGCACATATTCTTCTGAACAAACATTGCCCTTATTCTGAAAGTATTTAAATTGCTTTCTCCTGTTTTCCACTTCTCCCTCACCTTTTATGAGAACAACTCAAAAAGCCCTGTCCTTACCAGCTGCTGCTGCATTCCCAATAGCTTGCAGAGTTGAACGGCCACTGCCAGATTTCCTGATGCTTCCAGAGCCATCTGATACTTGATTCTCAATATTGTGCTCCACTCTTGCCATTTCTCGTACCGCCTCTTGGTAGCGCTCCATGAAAACTAATTCACCATAGCAAGGGGAAGTATCCAGATTAAACATCAAAGCCACCTTTCAAAAATAAGGACAGATGTAATTACAGCACATCTCAAAAAAAATTTTCAAAGGTCAAAAAAGCTTGGGTGGGTTTTAGGGATGAAGGAATAAAATAAAACAGGCACTTTAAATGAAAAATGTCCCCACAGACACAACAGGCTGAAATGGTGGGGATTTTTTCTGAGGAATTTTAAGTACCTGAAAAAAAGGACCTAAAGGACATTTTTCAATTATTTTTATAAAGCTCAGCTATTATTTGCTGCAGGGCTAGTGTTGAATTAATTTCCATAAGCCACACCTTTCAGAATGACTCTTTACAGTTTCAATACACTATGTAACAAGAGAAATCTATCAAGTTTGCCCTCCAAAGTAAACTATTTTAAACAAATTCTTATTCGGCAAGGAATACCTTCTAGAAATTTAAACACAAAGTAGCTAGGCAGAGCTGTGCAAGTTCTATTATCAAAATAACAACAGAACACAAACCAAGCTTAAATTCATTATCATCAGCGATACTGAAAATCAAGGCAACAAAGCAAAACAAAATGCTTCTTTGGCCCTCTAAATAGGGAAAAGATGAAGTGACAGGCTTGGCATCAAACAGAAGTAATGGGTTGAGCAGTAGGCTGATGTTAACGCAATGTTTAAATGATTGTAACTGCTCTGGTATGGCTATGTGAAAACTTAGCCAGGTCACTGCTTTTTGCAGAAGATCTACTCATTGATGCACCTCAAGATGTTTTTTCAGAGCATCAACCCAAAAGCCACACAGACAAAGGTATGCTGTCAGGGAGCAAAGAACTACAAATGTGCAGACTGTCCATTTTGAGTCTTTCTGTCCATTTTCAATACCATGAATTTAGCCTCAAAACATACCTCCTTCAAATAAATGTAATCACCACTTTGGCTCCACTTTGGGTAAGGAATATATTTGCATGTTTCTGCCAAGCGTACAAGTGGCAGAGTGTCGTGGTTTTGAATCACTGATTAGCAGCTCAGTTCTCCATGAGGCTTCCTATGAGTTCTTTCTGTTCTCCATTCAGCTGAAACACCGTGCTTGGCTAGCTCTCATCAAACATCTGCCTGCTTTGAGAACCCAGGTTTAGAGAAAGTATTTTTATATAACAAGGCAAGAGACCACCTGAATCCTTAGGATGTTGGTTTGCAATATCTTTGTTCCTTGTACTTGCTTCTACTTCTGAAGTGATTCTTTCACTTGGAATGCAGATGCTTCAGCCCTATGCTTGCTAAATGCAGAATAAGCAGGAACTTCATTCAAAAACCAAAATATACATGCAACTCATTTACCTGATGGGCTTCTAAGAAGTTTCCTCTCAAAACACAAGAAATTAACAGTGATTCTGGAGGGGAAAGCATCATAGGAATGAGGGGGTTCTGCTGATGAGGTCTAGCCCTGCCTTCCAAATCACTTGAGCCAGACACACTACTGGTACTTCCCTCTGCAAGAGAGAATTAATCAGCATATACTAAGGAAAACACATTTCACTGGATAACAGCCAACTGTCAGAGAGCAGCATTTCTTATATTTAACACAAAAATATAGGAGCAGAGTTAAAAGCTAGTTTTACGGTAAAGAGGTCAGTATCTTGTTAAAAATTCTCATAATATTTCACTGCTTGGTCAGAACTTCCAGTTTGGATCTCAGCCCAATGTAACACTGTTCTGGAGATATGTAACATGCATGCAGTGCTAGGGCACTGGTTCAATCTGGATAAAGGGACAAGTCTAAAATACTGGACCTATTAAATCAATCCAGCATGCCTAAGCATGTTTTTAGTTACATGGCTACTAGTCCACTAACTTTTTTGATGGTCTGCACATCACTACATTGCATACTGTTTCCTGCAAGCCAAAGACTGAAAGAAAAAAATCTTTCTTATTCCAGAAGAAGACATACACATTATTCTAACTAGAAAAAAGTCAGCCAAAAATGAGAGCTCTGAGAAGTGAAAAGTTATAATTCTGTCCTGCACAGAGCAGTAATTCAAGTTAACTACTCAAGCAAATACTTCATCATGCACATTGACAAGACAAAGAAATACTACTTTTGTGGCTTAATACCTGAGGTACTGGTGCTTAGCTCACTACTTGTACCTTCTAATGATGGACTGGAAATTCCCTCTTTCCCATCTAAAATGCAAACAAACCAAAACCAGCACATTAAATGCACTTTTTCTAGAAAAGGTAATTAAAAACTTACTGCAAATAACAGATATTCAAGAGTATCTCACAAATCAGCCACCACTGATGTCTACGGTAAATGCAAAAACTGCTGATTCAAAGAAAATGCTGGGCAAGAGACTATGTTGGGGTGGCCCATCTGACTCACGTCAGATACTTTAAGTTTCTTATTTTGAAACATGCCACTCCTAAAGACCAAATGCCTTCTAAAGGCTAAATAGAAAAACGGTGAGGAACACAACTTTCTCCTAAGGCTGCCAATTTACACCACAAACTCCTGCAAATTCACATGCTAGATAACACTGTGATAGGAAAGAAAATATACCAAACAGTCATTGGACATAGTGGAGAAAGGGAAAAATTAGTACTGTAGTTAAAGTCCTCCCTTGCTCCAAATCAGACTGTGTGTGGAAGAAGTTATTTAAACAGGTGAGCTTTAGGAAAACAATCTCAATCCAAGTGGAACTGGACTAAGATACTTCAAACCAGTTAGAAAACCAATGGAAATAAATCTAGTTCTTTACTCCTAGGCCATTAAAACTAATTGCAGCTGTGAGCCCAGCAGAATTATGCTATTACGAAATTATTTCAGAGATGTCTTCTCCAAGTCACTGTTTCAACCCACCTGTCTTGTACCTTCGAGATCTACTCCGTTTCTTAAGGCTGGAGCACCTGATTAAAGAGCAGTATCTCCTGGAAGCTGCAAGCTGATGTTCTGTGAAACATTTAAGCAAAAACATTACCAAACAGCTGAACAGGCCATCCACTGTTATTTGTCTATCTTAAAGAATCTAGCAGCACATCTACAAAGGCAGAACTCTGATGGCAGATGTCCAAAGGAAACACACTTATTTCAGCTAAGAGCTCTTCTGCAGTAAAGTTTAAACCTGCATCTTGATGTAATTTTGATGCGATTCAACCAATAGTGTATTTTTCACATTCATATCCAAGTTGCTTGGAACATACTCTACCTTCTACATGTCTTTCATGAGTACTAATGGTCTTTCCAACCTAAAGGATTCTAACTATACAGAAAAATAGCTATAGTCTAAGTATATAAGGAGCTAGAAACAAAGCAAAAATTGTAAGAATTATAATAGTAAAAGGAGAGTTTGACTTGTTTTGCTGAAACAACTGGGTTCTTCAGTAATGCAGAGTAGTTTGAACCCTGACCCAGTCAACAACTCTGATACATGTTCCTAGAATTTCCAGACTAGGCTAAATCAACACGGTGCAGGAATGAGCTGAGACTATTTGGCTTGCACTAGATCAAACACCACCATGTCCCTTCATATCACTGCACTGTGACTTGTGACAAAGAGGCGAGAGAAAGAGAGGCAAACAGAAGCAGCATGTCCACAAAGGGGAGAGAAAAAAGAAACCCCAAACTTCTGATTGGCATAGAGATCACTCCTGTTGGAGAATGGTACAAGAACCCAGTGATCTTCAACTAGGTCACTCTCCCAGTATCTGGCAGAATGTGTTCGCTCAGTAAGATGCTCAGGGAATTTAGGCTTGAGATCACTGCCTGGACAACTTTAAAAGAACAGTGTTGATACATGGGAAAGTGCAAAATAGAAAGCCTACCTGCATTTCTGTTACTCATCACCACCTTGAATCGCCAGTGAGCTTCAGAAAGGTATTTGGAAAACTGTAACATGCGACTTCCAAAGGCATCTCTGCTTGCAGAAAGGTTCAAGCACTCAACAAGCTCCAGCTCTTCACGAAGCACATTACTGGAATCCCATGGGAGAGAACTCTGAATTTCTTCCAGATGGTTGAGAAGCAATGTGAGGAATGCATCCATGGCCACATCATCCACTAAAAATCCGGTAACATCACTGGTGAGGTGTTTCAGATCCAGGTAGTTCAGCTTAGAGGTTTCACAGCTTTTGCCACCTAATGCTGAGTCACGGAGATCTTGAGTATCTGTGTGAACTGTCTGTGCAGTCAGCAGGTGCCCCTCGAACTTCTTTTCAGCCTCTATTAGGTGCTGTGGACTTTCTGAGGTGGAAGACCAACAACTAGCACTGCCTTCTACAGTCCTAGTAGTACTCTTTTTGTCAAGGTCTTCATCCTCTGCATAGTCCTCAGGTAGAAGAGTCTCAGTATAGAGATCACTGTAGGAAACAAAAAGTAAGGAGAAAATATTCTCCAAAACCTCCAGGCGCAGAGGAGCAGGAATGCTCCTTAAGAACTGCTGACACTTCAAAATGTACTGAGGAAATACTGAAGAGCAATCTGTATAATTAAAAAAAAGAAAAGAACATTTATTACATTTTTCAGGGGTTCCTTTTAAGAAAATCCTAGAAGAGGGAACTGCCCCAGTGTCTCAGACCAAATCACTCCTCCACAAACCAAGTAACTATTCGTCCAACATCTTATATTTAAAAAGGTAGTGTGCCTTCTCCCTCCGAGTAACGCCAATTATCACTTTGTTCAATGATGTGCAAATTAAGATTACATCCATTTTAGCCAATGAATCAGTTTCAGCTCTGGGAAATCAAAAGCTCTTACAAAAGCATCTCTGCCACTACCATCCTATATCTAAATACCACTTCCTTTCTGCATTATAGTTTTTGTACAATTACCTTAAGCCTTTTAAAACAAGGCAGGTAGCTTATTTATATCTGTTATTATTAAAGATAACAACGCCTCAAAGAAATGCCATTATACTTCTTTGCAGAGCATCCATAGCCCACTGAATAAAAACACCATATGTACAGAGGGTGCAACATTATCCCAATTCAGAGCCCAGCAATTGGAAAAGCACAATCTACTGAACCTGAGAAAGGAGGCCAATCACCTGCTGGTTCCCCAGAAGTTGCATCCTCAGGGATATGACCAAAAAGGCTGCGTACGCAATCCTTGCACTTGGAATGCTTATGTGAATTCACACAGAGAGCATAGATGGCATACTTCATGGCACAAAACGCTCGGAAGAGCGCCAGATTGCGCTGCCGACTCAGGGCGTTAGCAAGTGTTGCTGCTGCGGAGGGAAATCAGGGCAGTGAGGGGGTAGGAGGTAGACAAGAAAAGTTAATTCTCTCCTGCAGTTCCTGCACAGCAATATTTATCCCGTCTTTCTTCCCCAGTGTCACTTCTATCTCATCTTTGACCTATCTCACTGTTAATTTTGGAAAAAAGACCAAACAACCCAACCCACAACAGATGGGCACAGAAAAGTCTGGATTCCTATCTAAAAATAAAATTTTCTCTGAATTTGTGTAACAGGGCCTGGCTACCACACAGAATGACCAAAACGTGCTCATAATGAGTCTCATTAGAAGTATGTGGTTAAGCAATGCTGCTTCATTTACAACAGAGGGACAAACCCTCTGTCATTTCAGCATCTTAGAATTTTGTGTTGTAGTACACAGTAGATAAGTAGGGAGACAGTGTAGACTGGCTATGACCATGGTGAGAACAGAGTACCACCACCTCTACAGATGTGTACTGATAAATAGGTATCGCAGTTGATTCTACCCACAATGGCTTGCCATATAGATCAAATACAACCTGCAATCCATTCAAGAAAAATACAGTCCCACAAGTCTCCTTCACACATTTATGCTAAAGAAGACTTAGAGAAGTACTGCACCCACTTCTCCCTTTTTTTGAGGAAAGGCATCACGTGCCATAGACATGATCCCTTCTTAGTACAACGGAACAGCAGAACTGCAAATTATGTAAAAGTCACATCATCATCCCCTTCACCCAGTCACACAATGTAGCGCCATATGTTCAGTTATGAATTATCCAACTACTGTACAAAGGTTAAAAAAAGACCAAAAAACCCACAACAAACAAACAAGAGACAACCACATACAACTACACAGGGTGTTAAAGTAGTGCTTGGAATCCACTACCCTGTGTACAAGGGGTAGATTGTCCCTCTGCCTACTTTCATGCAGGGAAAGGATTAGCCAAGTTTTTTTTAAACAAAGCACTGGTACGAAGCACAATGTACTGATAACGTCTGCATCCAAACCCTGGGATTGAACAGCCTTACTTAACCTAGAAAGTGTTTCAGCACTGTCCTCCACAAGGTTTGAGCATGATTGCAAAAAAAAGTACCAGTCTGAACTCTTCTGAAAAACTACAGAGCAGCCAAGACAAAATGACTGAGAGCACAGTTGGAAACCATTATTCCCTATAACTGACATTCTAAACAGAGACAGTGGTGGAAAGTATAGACAGAACGGAGGAAACATCCAAGTATGAATACTTTGCAGAACCCACATGGCCATGGAAATGCTACAGTTCACCAGCAGCTCTACCCTGATATATAGACACCCAAAAAGCTCTCAATACCACTGTCTTAAGAGGACTCCAGACAAGTAAAGCCTGAGATTTGACAATCCTCTGAAACAGAGAAATAGCTAGCTGGAGATACTACAAGATACACATTGGTAATCAAGCATAAGTTCAACACACTTTTGCCTTACATGTGGAAAGACTTCGATGCAGTGAATCCCTGTCAATATTTGCATCTAAACAAATCCTTCTCATTGTACCAATGAAAAGTATCTTTCATTGTACCTTATTCTTGAATACTGTGACTCATGAGGAAATTGCTGTCCACCGTTTCTTTTGTTAGTGTGACTGATCAAAGCCAGTGTTACCCATGGGCTGAACACAAGTGTCTACCAATACCAATACTTTGGTTACAGTAATGCAGCTGACAGATGTCTATCAGAAAGAAGGGGAAGAAGAGGAAGTATGTGGGGTGAGGGGAGGAGGCCCTCCCATGTCAGATGAATCAAAACTCCTCTCTTCCTTTTAAGTTTCGAAATAGATTATTTTAAAGGAGATTCTAATAGACTGTGTTTATAGAATTATCTGAATTTTGCAATAATCACTGGGTTGAAAAGAGAAGGAGGACTTATCTTCCATTAATTAAGTCCAGAAATTAATGCAATACAAAACAAAGAGGAGAAACCGCAGCCAGAGTTATTTTGCTACAGTCATACAGCTCCCAGAAGATGTGATGGGACTGCCTCTTCCTGTTTTGAAGTTTTGATAAAATTTAAGCAGAAGAGAAATCAAATGTAAGAACTGGTTAAAAACACCCCAAAACAACACCAGCAGCAACAAAACAATTTCAGAAAGCAGGACACTGAAAATTAGGATCTATATAGAGTCTAAATCATTCCATCTTTTAAGACTACTCAAGACAACTGTCATGATAATTTTAACACCAAAACCTGTAAAAGTAGAACTGGTAACCAACATCACAACAGTATGAAGCTGGAAGGAGAGAAAGCTGCTTCCCACTAGGCTACCTGGAAAAATCTGTGCAAGATCCATCACTGAGAGCTCTCCATAAAACTCATGTTGAAATTACACTTGTACAAATTTCAAACTATAGAAGGAATAAGGCACAAAACATTGCAGCTTCTTAGGTTCTAGTAAACACAGGGAAACTGAACTTCTATATTATTATTAAGAGGCCCTAAAAGAGAAAACAGCCTTAAAATAGCAGCAGCAGAACATGGACACAGGCTGCAATCAAGAGTGTCCAGAGAGAGTCACTTCTAAGTGAACTAATGTGTTTAGTAATCTTGAGTATTTTAGGCACAAAACTAGAACACGGGAAGGTGAGAGAAGTGAGGCAGGAGTTATGTAAACACAGCCTGTAGGTAAGCCTTACTGATTTAAATATTGAAGTAAAGTTGGTAGCACTTGCTATGAGAAGAAAGAAAAAACATTTTTGTATCTTTCGAAAATGAAGATGCTGTAGTTTGAGATATTGTCAGTTTCATCTGGGTTTGCCCTTTGATTTTAAATTTAAGTGCAGAGGTGACTGAAATCCAAACCATACACATACACTTCAAACTAAGGGTATTACACAGTACAGAAATTACAATGAGCAGCACATTTTAGGAACACGTGCAAAGTCTTGTTACCATTTTGAAGCACTTTCAGAAATCTAAGAGATCTCACAATTCCTTCTTGGGAGACAATTTACTCCCTAAAAGAATTCTAAAATAATTTCCACATACTCTCTAGATTTCCTCCCCAAGACAGCTGACAAGCAGTATCTTCCACAATCACAGAAGCAGGTCAAAAGAACAGATTCTTCCTGGCAGAAATACTGAGCACACATACTCAGTGATTTGGGAGTTTTCTGTGTTCTCACGACCCTACCCATGTACCCTGCATCTGTTGGTCTCTAGCAGGAACTTTTTGAAGAAGCTCAATAACATCGTCTTCATTCAGTGCCAGAAGATTAGTGAGATGATGCAGAGAGTACACTGCTGTGTGGCAATCCAGACTGTGCAAGTGTTGCAAAAGAACCTTCCTTGGGACAGTAATACTACAAGAAAGAACAAAGAGGTGGCACAGATTTAGATCTTGGTCAAGTTTAAAGACATAACTACCAGTCTAATTCTGACTGAACCAAACTACTGCAGTTAAAAAGAAAAACAAAAAGCAAAACTGCAGTCCATGAAGCAATTTCAAGCCCTTGTGATATACAGTTAGTGTCAGATGATTAGCCAAGAAAATAATGCCTTTTCTATTAGCATATATAAACTAATAGGTAGATTTGGCAAGACAGTTTGGAAAAAGTCTTTCTGATCACTTTACCTGTTTTGCTGCATGCACCATTCAAGAACTTCCACATGAGCCCACAGCCCATCACAAAAATCTTTCAATACTGAATCATTGTACAGATCCTAAATGGAAAGACAAATAAAAGAACCTCTTTACAACAAATCCCTCATTTAGACAACAGACCCAGGCCTGTGTCACATATGGTATGCTCCTACGACATTACCCAGATAAGAACTTTCAAATACAGAAATTTGCCAGTTTTATTACAAAGCCAGCAAAGAAGGGCTATTCTGATGGAACATACAGGTCACTCAGCCTCCCCCATGACATATCTACAGACCATGGAAAAGTGTGGCTACATCCGTTTTCAAGATTAGCTTTCAAAATGCAAATTAATGCTTCTTAAAAATGGTCCAAAAACTCTAGAAGTAATCATGTACTAGAATAAATGACATACTGAGTAGCAGATAGTTATTCTCCTTTTCCATGTGCTTTTCTATTAAATGCTTTTCTGCTAAAATCAGATCTCCGTGTTTCACTTTGCAGAGGCTACTGAATAGACAATAACTCCCTTAATACCAGCTTCAGTCTGCACTATGATCCAGCAGTACAAGCTTCATCATCTCCACACCTCTGCTATCTGAGCCACTTGCCAGCCAGAAGACATCATCTGAAGTGCAACTACACCCTCAGAGCTGGAACCCTCTCTTCTGCACAGATAAAGGCTGCCCCCAAACAAGGTGGATCTTCCGCTTACAACTCTTGTCATTTATTGTTTCACTGTGAGAATAAGTATGGGGAATTTCCAAGCTACCCTGTTGCTGAACTTTGTCTAATAGTGACCAGAATTAGCCACTACCCAGGGATGACTCACTGGAGGAAATTACACAAAACAAAGACCCACCGGGTCTTTTCAAAACTAATCAACAACCACTGCTGTTTTTCTTTCTCTTATTTTAACAGCAAAAGCTGAAGAGCTTATGCAAGAGAAACTTTCAGAGTCTCCTGTGCAATCACACTCCCTTCACAGCTGAGGAACAAGAAAGTGTCCAACTATGTTACCTACACACAACTGTAGCATCTTAGGTTTCTAAATCCCATTTTGAGAAAGACCAACATTCTCACTGAAGACTCTGGGGTTTTACTTAGTTTTGCAAACAAGTTGTGTTATCTGGACTCAGAATGGGATACTGTCACTTTCTTTCACCTGAGTTTTGTGTAGAGTCCATAGCAATGCTTTTGCTGATTCCAAGCTTTGACAATGAGTCCATCCTAGCAACACCAAGAGACGGCTAAGAGGGTTGAATTCTCTCCTCAACAAACTGTTCAGGCTTGAGTAGTCTTCTCTTTTCAGTAAAGTTAATGCAGTCATCTAGAAAACAAAAGGAAGAAGTATTAATTTTTCCAAAATGGAGAGTCCCATAGTGCTGGCAAACTATGTAAGCAAGTAGCTGTTTCAATATTAGCTTCACTAAAATAGTGAAGTTCTGCATCTGGAACTTCCCTAAACTTACATTTCCCAAACCATCAGATTACTCATCAGCAAAGTTGTCTTAAGGAAAAAAACATCATTTCAAATGCTTACTAAAGAGCCAGCTCACACTCACCCTACATTATCTTTATGTTCCTCTTAGTGATTATGTCTCTGTCAAGGGCATTCTGAAGGAGACTTCTATGAGCACATTACTTAGAAGTGGAAATATGCTCAACCTTAAAAATAGTGATCACCTCCCTGCATTCTATTTTTTCTATCTATGTAAATACATTCAATTAATTGCAAATACACTATTTTTCATCAGGTCTTCAAGCTCTTTAAAACATAAGTTTTTAAACATAATGTATTAACATAAATTAAAACATAATTTACCATACAAACTAGGCTCATAACCCCAAGTCTACCAGCACCAGAAAAGCAAAGCAACAAGTTCAAGGTAATGAGGTAAATTGAGTTCCAATTCCCTTGTTCCAATTAGTCATAACCCCTGGTAAACACTATATGAGTACAAAATGCTTCTGTGTACCACCAAGATATGATCTGACTTTAGCCTCCATTGGGTTTCCCTGTTAATGATTTTATGGCTGTACCAGAATCTGTTCCAGAAAGTGCTTGCTGCTGCTCAAGCAGTAGAAATAGGCTGTCTTCCAAGAAGAAGCTTCTATGGGATCTGAGAACAAACTCATCACAGTTCGCTCTGCATCCAGCTGCTCAGATGAACCTAAAAAACATGGTAAGATGTTTCCAACAGAGCGGTACCTTTAACAGAGGCATAATTGCTACTCACTTAAACTGAGAAACACTCAACATTTTCTCAAACACTAACCGGATGTTACATATTAACGGTTAAGATTCTCGGAAATTGTAACTGTATAATAAGAAGGCCAAGCAGAGAAATTTGATAAAAGGTCAGACTGGAAACCGGGAAACTGTCTGGACAGTCATTAACATAGCAAAAGCCTGCTGAGCACACAGACTGTTTGCATTAGCTCAGGTTACCCTGCCTTTGTTTAGCCATACACACATTCTCTGTAAGTTTCATGAATTGTCTCTTGTGCTCTGAGATGCTGTGCTGCTTTGCAGGGCCGTAGAAAGAACTTGTCCAGCACAGCAGCTTCTCAGATCTGTGCAAGGTGAGATCTGTTCAAAGTGAGAGTGAAGGTATGTGGAACTCCATCTCTTCTCCCCCACGAGGAAGCACAAACTGTAGTTATTATCAGAAATGCTAGAGTTGGCCACACTAGCCTGAACTGCCCTTCAGGAATCCCTGTGAGTGAAGGGAGAGGATACAAACCCCACTGACTTACACCTCTGTGTACAGAAGTGAGCAAAAGAGACTAGGCATTCTAGTTCTTCCTCCTTGCACACTCATCTGCCACTTGACTGACAAGATCACGGGGATCACTTGCCATTCAGCTTCAGCTGAGATCCTCATAGAATATGCCGAGTCCAAAGGGACCCATCAGGATCATCGAATTACAACTAAATGTACCAGTCATAGGGAGCTAGACAGAGGCTGGGAAGTTACGGCTGGTACAAAACCAACAGCTGGGCTCTGGCAAGTGAGCAGGTTATCGAACTGCATCTTCTTTCCAGACGGGATATCAGCCCACTCCACATCTCCTTTCACTTTCAGAAGTTTACTTTTCCAGTATTAAGGGGTTTGAACATTCTGGGATTACTGAGGTAACTAAACTGTTACTGGCCAGAAATGGAACATCCTCCGACATGGATGACCCTGAGCTGGATTCGTACTTTACATACCTAAGGACTGTCAATCATCAAACAAGCAAGGTCTTCATTAAGAGAAATGCTGAGCAGATTGAAATAGAGGGGTGGTAAAGGAAATGATCACAAAAGAAGACACCATAGACTGCAGAGATGTAGAGAGAGAACTGGTGTTCCTATGACAATTTCTTGCTTTAAGGATCATTTTAGCATCAACTTTCACAAGACTCTGTGGTTTATTAAGGCACCTTAGCACGAGCACTGCCTGTGACTTCTTGACAACTTCCCTGTTTAATGCCCTAATGGTTTTGTTAAACAGGAAATTAAAACAAAGCAAAAACTGAAACAAACCTTTTTGTATAGATTTTGACAACAAAAACTTTTCTCTTGTTCTTTCTGTGAGAATACTGCTATAAAGGCTTAACAGGCCATGGCTCTGTTTCCTCAGCATACAGCTTAGTATCTTCTCCTCCCTCAGTGGGCTTCCCTCAGCCCAGCACACATCCAAGAGCTCTCTGAATAGGTGCCTTACTTCATCTGCCTGATGCTCCACATCAAAAGTCACTATACTGAGAGCAGCATAAATTGTATCTACTAGTTCTCTTTGATCTAGTTCGGCTGAAATCTCAGAACTGCCCAGGAGCCTCTGCAGAGATTTCAAGGAGTCACAAAGAAATTCAACAAAGATGTTCTGTAGAGAGCGGTACTGCTGGAGTGAAGAGCTTTGTGTGCCTTGTTCCTCCTGGAAGAACTCCAGCAGGGCTTTTACCCTCTGGGGAGCCCGCAGCAAAAGCTTCCGGAGAGCTGAAACAACATCCAAGCTGAATTTGTGAGAACAGTCATCTCTTCTTTTGCTGTCTGTGATGTGCTTGTTCTGGGTGCACTCAAATGCTTCAAACAGTTCCTGGTAGGGAAATAATAAAAGAATAAGCCTTTTAGGTTCCATTAATATATGAAATGAATTATTTAAAAAAAAACAGGAGAAACTTGAAAGCAAACAGATAAATCAATTTGGAAACACCATACTATCTAGGAAATCCATTATTAATGGCCCACATTATCCAACATCCTTCCTAGAACAGTGAATGTGTCTGAATATGTAACAAAATATAAAGAATCCTATAACACACATACACTGTGAGGACCATGTACAACCAAGATATCATAGTTCACAGGCAGGCCCTACGAGGTCACTGAGGCACAATATACTGATGTGACTTCATAAGCCACTAAGAGCATGATGATTAGGGGTGTTGGGTTTTTTTCTCCTCCTTTTCCAGATTCATATTATCTATCTACCAACTACATCATCCTCCTCAATTTTCCACACTTGTTTAAAACTGGCTAACAGATTCAGAAGCCACTTCTTTCTTAAGCAACAACAATTTTTCTTCGTAACAGAAGCACCCCTACAATCCAGAATTAGGAAGGGGAAAACAAGCACAAACGAAAAAAGTCCCAATTAATTCTCCCAGTAAGGGGTGGGAAGCTGAGGGCCAAGCCAGTTAAGCAACATTTGCGGCACTGCTGGGAAGAGGTGGTTGGTGTGCATAAAAAATGAGAATAGAAGACAAGTCCATAACACCCTTTTTTTTTCATTTGCTGGATCAAAACATAGCTCTACCTACCAACATGCCTCTGACAATAATTGTGACAGAGGTTGCTGAATCTCATGTTTCTGTGCAACACTGATAGACAGGGTGGACATTCCTGACCTCTGAGGTTAGATGGTAACATGCACAGACTTCCTTACTCATTAACAGACTTTCAGCAGATTTACTTTAATCAACATTCAAGTTTACCTTGTCTGTTTTCATCCTGTAATTGCTAATTCTGTATCTTTCGGAAAATATTGAATATATTTTCCTTATTCATATTTAAAAGTTGCCAAGAGGCTCTGAACATAGTAAGTTTCCATTTTCCTCTTAAAAAATGGCAAACAAACAAACAAACAAATCTTTAAAGACTTAGAATCTATAGGACTAGAAGCAACATCTTACGACATTTCACACACCATGTCAGGTCTAAATCTGTTGTAACTAACACCAAATTAGGGCACTTCTACAATTAGTAACGTTCCTTGTTTTCTGCTCTATACTTGCTTTTGATATTAATCCATCTTTGCATATATCCAGGTATTTCTCAAATAAATCAGTCCATATGTATTAATTAAGAATGGAAAAATGGCTCCTGGACCTCAGAGCACACATCATACCAAACAACACCGGTGATAAGAGTAGAGCATTCAAAAACTTCAAGGAACAGAGAAAAGTGGTGCATAGGAGATGAAAATTAAGATCTCAGGAGAAAAAAAAGATAGACATACTTTAAAAATGTGCTTGCTGACTATAGTTTATTTTAGCTCACAGTGGGTTTTAGGTTTATGATTATTACAGGTGTCTATGGATATGAAACTGTGGCAAGTAGCTGCAGTCAGGACTGACGTGTGTTAGAAATACCATGTAGGAAAACCTGTGCTGCCTGCCTGCAGCCTCCACTCTGACCAGAGAAATCACTTGCAGGCACATTGGATTAACTTGAGAAAGGGATCTGAATTACAGTCCCTTTCCATTGCCTAGAAGATTATTAACACATCAACCTCTCAGGAAGTCAAGTTAGCAGGAAGCATTAACTTCGATCCCACATTCTGCGTAACTGGACATTCTGCAGAACTAACGAAGAAATAGGGCACAGAAGTAGCTCACCTTTAGGACTTCCTCGGAGACATCTTTCTGTAGTTCTTCCAAGAACACTAAAAATTCAGTTTCTCTCTGAAGGTCAACTGGAACGGTTTTCTGAAACCATATACAGGTATGCAAAAGATGTTAGTCAATAAAACTTTTATTTATCTATATTGCCATATAAACCTATCTTAGCTATTTCATTAACATTGTGAGGCAGACTGAAACACTGCTCTGAAAATACCTCATTCTCAATTAAAGGCTATTCCACAGTCAGGTTCTGCTTTCACACCAGCTGATTTTATTCATCCATAAGTTTGGAAACAGGGATAAGTGTCACTTTGGCAAGAATTACAAACCCATCAGTTCCTCAGAAAGTAAAGAAAAAATGCAAGTCTAAGTAGTGACAAGGACAATTTAATTTTAAAAAAAGTACGCACATCCCTCACCATCTAAAACTTATAAAGAGTTGTCTGATGCCTGAGCTATTTCACTGTTAATGTAAGAAAGGTGCTACACAAATGCAAAAGTCGATACACTCGTGCTTTTCATATGTACAAATGTTCAAAGTGAAAAAGCCAAGTTCCGATATCTTGCAAAAAAAACCCCAATTTTTCTCTCCAGAGTGAAGATTAACAGGTGTTTCTTGACAAATTTGTTAAACATAAAAGCAATGCACTTCTCCAAATACCTTGAGAACTTAGTTCCATGAAACATGGGAAATGCTACCGTTTCTATAAGCAACCAGGCAGACATTTTGCACTTGGAAGTTAGCTAGAAGTCAGAGCTTTAAACTGCATTTGCAAGTCAGAGAGATGTTTCTGTACCTCATTCCTGGCAAGCCATTTTTCCAGCACAAGAAGCCAAAGCCATGCTGTTCTCCATGGGCTAGAATTCTGTCCCCATCTACAAAAGCAAGAAGCACATATGCTGAATTATATAAGGTCCAAGATCCAGGAAAACACTGTTAGAGATAATTTTGATTCTTGTATTTCTTTGTGTAAAATAAAAACAAAGATGACTAAAAAGCTGAAGACAAGTCAGACAGAAAACAATGAAGAGGAACCAGAATATTGGTGCTGCTTGCACATTAACTCAGTGATTTCTGCTGTGCAAATAACTGTTTTTAGATTGGGCAAATACCACAGGCATAGTTCTTCAAAACAATTACATTTATTTCTAGTCTAAAGTTCAGTCTGTTTAGTCCTCTTTGAGCACTTCAACAGATTTCTCTGAAATGTGACCAACTTGCCAAGCACTGCTATTTCCTGTTCTGTCAATTTCTACACGAAAAACTGAAACAATTTTAGGTCACAGCAGCCCAAGCTCAGCTCTATGCCCAAACTGAAAGTGAAGCAATGTACTAATTAAAGAAAGAATCCTTTTAATTTTCTTCAACTTTTCACGTGCTCCAGTACTTATATACACATCCCAAAGTCTATACAGTTAGGGAATATATTCAGTACAGTCAAAGGGACTAGGAAAATGAAAAAGCACAATATATCTTACCGTCCTTTAAAAATCTCAGCACTACTAATTAAAAGCTTTAGATGTGATAATCTATCCACCAAAGATAAAAAGACTGGAAATACTTATGTCTCACATGGTTATTACCAATATTCATCTAACCATGTGCACACCTTCCTCCAGACTCCAACTGCTGTTAGTGTAAATTGTTTCTTAGAACCTTTACCAAAATGTTACACAAACTTAAATGTGAAGAAGTATGGTCATCTGATTATACAGGGGGAATACCAACGTTCCCCGAAGTGCCAGAAAGTCACCCTTCATATGCACCTACTTGCAAAGCGAGTGATAAAATGTAACTAGGATTGAGTAAAACAAATGCCATTTCAAATTGCGGTGTGAGAAAAATAAGAAATCAACAGCATAATTAGGAACACCGAAGGCACCTCAGCACTGAAACAGGTGCTACTTCCCAGATCCTACCCGGCTCCCCACAGTCAACACTAAGCTAACCGGTCCTCCTCACTTCACACTCAAGTCTGCGGAGCCAGAGCAGTACCTTACTTACCTCACCCCCACGGGGCAAGCTACCAGAGCCTGAAGAATTGCCTCCACCTTCCCAGGGCCATCGCCGTGCCCTTGGCTCAGCTGAGGCACACAGGCCTGGGCCAGCTCCCAGTGCCCATGCCGCACGCACTCGCAGAAGAACCCAAAGAGGCGCTCCAGCGAGACCGCTTCTTCGCTCCCAAAAGAATGCATCTTCCCAAGATGAGGGGTGCCACAGGCGCAGGCGATGCCGCGTTTCCTGTCGGGGCAGGGCGCGGCCGCCCCGGCGGCGCTGGGCTCTACTGCACGGCCCCGGCACCGCCGCCCCGGAGCCCCGCCATCTTGGCCGCCGCCATCTTGGCCGCCGGCTCAGCTGACCGCGCGGCCGGGCGGGCACGCGGGCAGGGCGCCCGCCCATTGGCCGCGCCGCGCAGGGATGTAAATAAACCGCCATCTTCCTTTGGGGCGCCCGACGCCGCCGCACGAGCCCGGGCAGCGCCAGCCCCGCCCACCACCACTAACCACGCCCCTCCCCGCCCACCGGCCGCACGCGCCAGCTCCGCCCCGTGCTCGGGCCTCGCGTGTCTCTGATTGGCTTCCGCCAGAAGCCCCGCCCCTTGGTGGGGGCGCGTGGGGTCCGTGAGGGGGCGTGGTGTCCAAGGTGTGGGAGTGCGAGTGCCCCGCGGTGTGCGCGGGTGTGCGGGGGTGTGCGGGGGTGTGTGTGCCACGGCGGTGTGCACGTATGTACAGCTGTACACACCCACAGAGGTGCGCGTACAGGGGTGTATAGACGTCTGTACATTTACCCCTTGTGCAGCTGCATAACCCTGTAGGTATACTGTATGTATAGCTCACTCTGGTACGTATATATACACATATACATATATGTACATAGACACACAAGCGTATCTATGCCCACATATATACACCTATGCATATGAATACCCATACATACATATAGGTGTATACGCCCACATATAGATATTTATATACGGTGTACGCACCTAGACCTGTATAGGTGTATATGCCTATATATAGGTGTATATATATAGCATTGCAAGTTGTGTATATATATTTGTTTAATTATTGTTTTAGCCTATTGAGAGAAGACAGAACTGGTGTCAATAAATGAATGACTTGGGGTTTATATGTATTGCATATACAAATACAGTACATTATGCACACACACACAGAATTTTAAATAGTTGTGTAAAAACGTGCAGGTACAGGAGCAGACACAGCTCCAGCCATGGCTGGCCAGGCGCTCCTGTGCGGGTTGCGGGGTCCCCCTGCCCTGTCACCCTGTTATTTGTGAGCTCCCCCAGCGGGACGAGGCGCAGAGGGCCGTGACTCAGCTGCTGGGCTGGGTGGTGTCCAGCCGGTGTTTGGCAGAGATAAGCAGCCCCCCCTCCTCAGCATCCTCCCTTTATTCCGGGCTTTTTGTTTGCTTTTGTCCTGACGCACAAAACAAAAACTCCTCCGTGCAGTGCTGCGGCGAGGCCAGCGTGAGAGGCAGAGCGGTGATGACAGAGGAGAGGTGTGCCAAAGTAAGTGCCGAGCGAGTCCCCAGGGCTCCCGAACGGAAAATACGGGAAGGGAGCTATATCCAAGTGCACATGCTGGGACCCACCAATAAACCGCGTAAGATGCCGCAGGAGTTTGTACCATTACCTCCTACGGCTTCCCGAGTATTTTTAACCTGTCAGGTCAACTCCACGTCAGCAGATAAATGGTGTGTGGGCAGTCATGCCTCTGAACTTTCTCCAGCTACGCCAGACGAGCTGTAACTTATGAGACCATGGCGTTGTTGTTCAGTCTATTGAGTTCTGATACCCTGTGCTTTTAATGGTGGTGCTTACTATGGCACAGCTCTGCGCAAGGTATTTCTCAACCTGTACTTTCAGTCTGGGGTATTGTTTTGTATCTTGTGTCTTCTCTAGGCAAGGAAAGAGCTTTAGTGAGACATGGAACCTGTATGAGGATGTACTTCATTTATCCTGGGATCTTTTATGCTTGTTATGCACTCTAATTGATTTATCCAGTTTACAGTATCTCCCTACAGTCAGGCTCCTTCCTTGAGAAGCGGCTTCCTTGTGTTAGACATACCAAGTGCTTGATGCTTTTCTTTTTTTACAAAGTTCAAAACATACCTGCAGGAGTTATCTGCCCACTTCTGGAAAGATAAATGTACATTATTAACAATCAACAGTACTACTGTAATTTTTGAAGGTACTTTTTAATTAATTCCTTTCAATATCGACCTTGTTAGGAATTAGAGGTTTATTAATATATCTGTGAAGCTGTAAAGGTAGCTGGATGTAAATATCAAAGCGGGAAAATGAATTGCATAAGGTCATCCTAGCAGAAGATTCAACTAGTATATTGAAATTAGGAAATGAGGTATAGGCAAGACTTTTTTTATCTTGAATTTAAGTGTGCATGTTGTGCAGGTCTTCTAGCAAAACTGTCTGAATTTTTACCTTGGAACACTGAAATGATAAAGCTCTTTTTATCTAAAACAGTGTCTGTTGTGCATTGCCTTGGAATATTATCAATGTTACGCAAGTTGCTAGTAATGTTTAGTGTTTTATAGCAGCTTCTTTCTAAGTGAATCTGCATAGGGAGTGATTACATGCTGCAGTGTGGTATTCACATTTTAAAGCCATTTCTGAAAATGAAGTCTCAAAACATCCGTACCACTTGTTTCCAAGCTCTCTCTTTAATATTTCCATGTCAGCTGTGGCCTTCCTCCACTGACCATCTAAGCTGTTAGAGAATTAGTTGAAAAAAGTGAATGTAGCTTGGATCTTTGGATGGAGTTTCCAACTACAGGTCTCTGTGAAAGGACAAAAGTAGACCCACCAAGAAGCCATTTTCTACCTTTGAAAGAGCGTGACTGTTCAAAGTCACCTGTGAGGGCATGGGGAATATGCAGCGCCAGGGCAGCATCTCTGCTGGCTTTGCACTTTTATGATGGAGCAGAGAGGCTGCCTGGCCTGGTGTAAAGCCTGCTGGTGACAAATTAGCCCACCGAAATCTGGTAATGAATTTGAGCTGGCACAGTAAGTTCATGCAGTCTGTGCTCTGCATCGTGCTGCCACAATGCTTTTCGTCTGCTGCATGGAGCGCTGCAACCAGTTTTATTGTGTCATCAGACCATAGCAGCCATTGCCACCTCATCCCAGGTGTGCCAGCCATCTGGTTCTGTCCCTCCACGGTTCCTGCAGTACCTGCTCTGGTCCTGGGAAGTGGCATCAGTCACCCGAAGGCAGTGGTGGCTGTTCCCAGAACCATGCCTCCAGGGGTCTCGGTCACACAGGGCACTCAGGCAGAGCAACAACAGTGGCCACTCACTCCCCTTGCTGACAGCAGTTTTGGTTGGACTCTGCCCAGGGGTGCCGGCAGTCCTGTCAGGCAGCCAGTGCCTTGTCACCAGGCACTCCGTTATGGCAGCCCTCTCTCTCCCCTCAGGTACCAGAATACAGAATTTATACTGAGAGTGCAAGAAGTACTTCAGGCTGGAAGTGTTTTCGAGTTCTTTAGTACGTGTAAAAACTAAAACCAATTTATATCAGGTAACCAAAGCAGCCATTAAAACTTCTTTACCCTCATCACCCACTGCAGGCATCTTTTTCACTGTTTCCTGCAGGTGGAGCAGTATGTTGGTGAAATTAAAGGTGGCCTGAGACCAGCCATGAAACTCACAGTCATAGGGATGGTACACTCCAACCCAAAGAGGTAGGTGAAGGTGGGGGATTCACCATGTCATACATGCTCCTACCTGTTTCCTAAACTCAGCAGCTTTCTGGGAAGTCTGTGCTGTTTGGAGGAAGAAAGTCAAACAGATTAATAATTTATGGCTTTACTTAGTTTTCCTGCACTTAGATCAAAGGTCAAGAAGGAGTTTACTCTTTGACTTTTCTGGCTGCCCTGACAGGATTTTCTATGCCTTGTCCTTATCTAATGTGAACTAGAAGGGAGCACACAAGTGGCATTTCTCCTCCAGGAAGAGGTGCAATTCTCGACCTGCATCTTGGTTGTCTGCTGGGGGTTGGAATCAACAGCATTTAAAAACCAGTCTGACGTGAAATCAACAGCTGTCTGTAGTCTTTTAAAGCATCTGTCATATTCTGCATGTCCTTTAACATTTCTGAAAGCTCCAGTAATTTAACAGGGGTTTTTTCAGCTTTTCAGTGACTCTGCTCTGTGATCCAGTGGATTCAAACAAAGATGTTGGGATGCTATTTACAGTCAACTTCAGTGAGAAATCCATCACACGAAATGCACGAATTGGTGGGAAATGGGGAAGAGAAGAGAGAACTATTCCATACTTTCCATTTACAGCGGGGGATACATTCAAGGTAATTTTTAGAGTACTATGAATAGGGTAGAGAAAAGGAGGAGAGAAAGGCTGAAGGCTATGTATGTGACAACAAATAGCTAACTACTGGCACTGACAGGTTAACTAGCCTAGTACGGCACAGACAGCGACAGTTCAAGCCCTGATGGGAGAAATGCATTCCTTGCTCTAATCTTAGTGAGAGTACTCCCTGCAAGGAGCTTTGCAGTATCATCTCAGCAGAGGCTGTTATTTGTTAGGGGATTTCAGAAGAACTGGTAGACTTTGTGTTTCACTGCCCCCGTAATATTCGGTTATAAGTCCATGCTGGTGAAATCAACCCTGCTGCTGACCTCTAACACCCTTCCTTGTCGTTTTCTGTTGCAGATGGAGCTCTTATGTGAGCACCAGCAAATACGAGTCTTGCTTGATGGACGGCAGCTCTGTGACTTCACTCACCGCATTCAGCCTCTGAACTTGGTGAAAGCTTTGCAGATCTCAGGGGACGTCAAGCTTACCAAAGTGGCTTGAAAAAAAGTAGACCACAATATCACCAGGGGACAGAGGAAAATGTACTTTTTCTTGTCTGAGAAATGTTTTATCTCTTTCCTCTGATTGATTCTGGAGAGTGGGAACTGTATTTTTTTAATTTGCTGATGTGTTTGAGATATACACTTTTTTTTCCTCATACACAGTCAGCAATTGCAGAGCTATGGCTGGTCTGGGTAAATCTGAGACCCATTGCTGAGGTATACTTTTGGCCTCCCAAACTGCAAGATTTATGATGCTGTGCAGTATCTCACATCCTTATGATCCCTTAACCCCCCACGCATGCCAGGTGGCAGAGCTCAGTCCTGTGCAATGGGGTGGCTGTTAGCCTTGTGACTAGAACTGGCCATTATGCAGGTGATGGGACTGAGAAGAGAGAAGCAGGAGATTTTCTTGTAAGTCAGTAAGGGAATCTGATGGGCCCCAGCAAGGGGGCCCATTGTCAGGAGGGAATTGCTTTTTCTGGAAGCTCTGCTCAATCAACACAGAGCAATAAAGGCCTTACTAACATCCCTGTTTCTTCCAGGTAGCTTTTCCTGAACTGAAAGATTTCAACAGCTGTGGATTTCACAGTCTTCTCTGGACCAGGCCTAGGAAATGGTATCAGGAGCTGAAACTGCATTGCCCATTTTTGTATCTAATTAAAACTGCATCTTTGCTTTAAGTAAACTCTTTAAGTTTCTTTAAATAAACTCTGTTAAATATTTGAACACATGTAAGCACTGTGCTGTTATTTCATTGCTGTAGCTTTTGAAGAAAGTCCTACATAAATAGCTATTCTAATAAATATATAAGCATATATCATATGCTGCCTTTGGTGATGAGACCTTTTTTAGTACACAACCCAGAGAACATAAAATCTGCAAAGAGATAGATCTGTGGACAGAGAGCTGTCAAATTCCTCTGTGACTTCAGGGAAGATAGTGTGTTGCCTTCAGAGGGCTTTTAAACGCTCTGAAGATTTTGGCTGTCAGATACTGGTACTCAGATAAAACAAGGAATTTTATGAAAGTAGTATATCAGGTGTTTTAATAATTTCGTACATTCCATTTTACCCTCTAGTGTCTCAGTTTATGTATAAATCTAAAATTACAGTGAATGAAACCATTATTTTTCATATACTCAAACTGCCCTCTGAGAAAAATCGTATTTCTAAAGAGCACAGGTTATTCAAACTCACTGTTTTGGGGGTTTGTTTGTTTGGATTTTTTTATATTTAATGATATCAAAGGCAAGTTCAGTAGACAAACAATGGAAAAATTAATGACCTAAAATAGAAAAAGCAATAACCATATCTGCTACTATAATTCTCAGCCCAAATGTTCTCCAATGTAAATGGACTTATGGTGATAATTGAAGGAAAAGTTTTGCTTTTATGGCTGAGTGATTTCTTCCGATATATTCAGCACCAGCAATTGTCTGGCACTGCCAGAATGGTCTGATTTGATCCTCAGGATCCTGTACTGCTCTGGTATCATTACCAGCACAAGAGCAATTTATATAGTGAAGAGGAAGACGCTTTGGGTTTTTTCAAGTCTGATGGAGAGCCAAATAGCAAAGCAGATGGATGGACAGACAGATCCCTTGTTTGTTTTGCAGTAGTGATTATCCTGGCAGCTGGATTGTGGCTTAGCACAAGATTCATATGGTATACCAAGAAAGGCAGCCTCAGACACCAGCACCTTTCATGACTTTGATATTTCAGTCTTAACTAATTATTTTATGAGCCCCTTTATAAAGGGGAAATGAGCAAGACATTTCTGCTTTAAGATAAAGCACAGTGTGGATCTGTCAGGTATGAACTGAATACTCGTACAAAAGATTATTTTCTTCCATTTTGGAATATTGTATCATTGTAAAGCCCCATTTGTCTGTATCCACCTATTGTCTTTTGTCTCTTTGTTAGATGGTAAATTCTTGGTGGAGAATTATTCTGGATCTGTATGACTTTAAGACACCTAGGATGCTGGTCTGCCAGGAATTGCTAAGTGTTATGGTAATTCAAATAACAGAAATAGACTATCAAGGGGAAAACAATACTCCCAGACAATGAGAGCAGAAAACTTGGTCACAACTGTGACTTGTCCACTTGGCATGGAGTCCATGTTACTCATGTCAGTGGTTTGATTGCCTCAATCCACTGCACTCGCTCTGCCTTGGAGCTGGCCTGGATGTAATAATGAATGTCATTTTTGGTGATGATTTTGAAGAGATTGCCTTGCACATTGCCCTTCACTCCTGCAGAGAGAGAAAAAAAAAAAAAAGATCAGGAAAGTGCTCAGAGAAAGGTTTTCTGGCAGATATGAAGCTTCATAGGGAAGAATTTAAATTTGAATATGAATTTAAATTCATAGGGAAGAATTACAGAATCAAATCTTCCCTTTTTATTATAGATAAGACCTCTAAAACTCTTGTGTCTTTGATTTTCTTTCTGCAAAATCCCTGGAAGTGTTCAAGGCCAGGTTGGATAGGGCTTTGAGCAACCTGGTCTAGAGGAAGGTGACCTTGTCCATGGCAGGGGAGTTGGAACAAGATGATCTCTGGGGTCCTTCCAACCCAAACCATTTGATGATTCTGTGGTTGTATGAAAATAAAGATATAGTACAGACATTCCTGCCATAGATTGTATGAACTACTGTGCACTATGCAACATATATATAATAGTCTCTCTTTAGATGGAGACTATTACTCAAGTTGCACACTGGAGGGATGAACTCCCTACCACTTTGTACAGTAGATAGATTTGCTCCTGCCCATATTTGGGTTCCTCCTAGCAGGGAAATCTACTGTCTATCATGTCCCCCTGCCCCAGACCAAAGCCTTTTTAGACCCTCTCTTGAAAAGATGTTCAGTATTTGAGATCCACACATTGTGCTTACTGTCCTAAAACAAATTGCTTTAACAGCAGAGCCACTTATCTGCGTGGCCAAGGTTTTAGACAAATGCCTAAGCTAAGCATATGATCTCACAGAATTGGTTTTTTGCATTATGTCTCCCCTACATTTGGGTTCTAGCAGATGAAAAAGGAAGAGGTAATAGCATAAGTAGACGTGCAGAAAAGGGATGGCATCAGAGGATGCCTCAAAATTTTGAGTTAAACAACATCAAAAATGAAGGTGTTTCCTCTTTGTTAACTCTGGAATATTAATCTGTGTCTTAGGACTGTCTCAGAGGTCATATGACTAAGAAAAGCCTATAAAAAGCCCATAAAACCCTGGCAACGCCCAAGGTATGTGGAAATAATGCTAAAAAAAAGTCCCCTTTGGTGTGGACAACCCAGCTGTACACGGATTTGTGACATGCCTCTTCCCCTGCTTGTGAAGGGACATGAAGGGCCAGCACACTTGTGCATACAAACAGCCATACACAAACCCATACCCAAAGACCGCATTGCTGTGTCATAAATATGTATGTACAAAAGTTTAGAGGCTTGTGCTTACCTGCTGGGACTCCGTTGTCCTCTAGGGCTGACACAAGACAGCCGCGGAGCGAGAATCCACCGACTGGCTTGTTTTCTTCCTGCAAAGAAAAGGGAAACAAGGCTTAGCTGGAAAATATCATTAGAATAATTTCCCAGAGCACATACATTATTTTTAGGAAGTTGGGGATGTAATGCCAGTCCTTCCACATATGAAACATCCATGTCACAAAAGAAGTCAATTAGAACATATCATTAAATGCATTACTATATTGTTTTAGTCTTAGACATTTATCTGATGTAGCTGGGCACGGCAGAGATCAGTTAAAAGCACAAGGGTAGGCAATCACATTTCAAACGCATGTATAGTTTTATCAACAACACACATTGAATATTATATATATATTTCTGCAAGTTTTTAGCTGGCTGCTTTTTGCTGAGACTGTATGGGAAAATCTGACTGTTTTCACTAGTTGGCTGGTGCTCTTGCTTCTTGCCTTCAGGTCTGCAGTTTGAGTTTATAGTACAGCAAGGATGAATTCCAGAGAAAAAAAAAACTCACAAAGGAACAGGCAACAAAAAATAAACATGCTCCATAAGCTCTTTTCACTGGTATGTTTTTCTGTTTTCTTTAAAAGTCACATAAAACGTTTGTATACTTTTTTTTTAAGCAGTCCTGTTAGACTTTGTGGTACCCTATGCATCTGGGTTGCTCATATTGATTATTATATTCAAAAAAATAAATTCTACTATTCCATGAGCAAGTTTAAAACTGAGTAGTAGAAATTCCTATAAATACTTCGTCATCAAGGAGACTCTATTCAATGTTAGAATAAGAATGTAAAAACTCCCGGTATCAGTATGACCCTCAAGTGGTGGGATATCAGCCCAGAAAGATCACATCTCAGGAAGAATCCCTGCAGCATCATGGTCCCAGACTGTGTGGGTACAGCAAAAGACTAATCCCGAGAAGACTTCTGCCCCTTGGCTAAGGAAAAGGAATCTCACTGTGAAAAAGACAGGATGGAAGATGCAAGATACAAAATCCTACAAGGTCAACCTCCTAGGGTAAGGTCAGAGAGGTCTAATTCCCCAGAAAACGGATAGAGGAACCCAGAAAGAGACCTGTGTGAGAGAAATATTTACAGCATAACTGTATTTTCATTATAAACATAACATCTTCAAGAGGATGTCTAGGACTGGTAACTTCCCACTCACATACCTTAGTGGGGTCATAGTAGTGCAAAAAAGCAGGATCAGCTCTCAAAACAAATTTCCTCACCTTCCAGTTTTTCCTCTTGTGCCCCTGAAAAATGGAAGAATTAGAGTTACCACCTCCTGAAATGGCCATTTTCCTGCAGGCTGTAGGGGAGACATAAATATGTACCAAAAAAAGAGTTTTTGGAGTCAACAGAGAAAAATCTTTCCTGAGATCTTGGTAGTTCCCAGAACTTTCTGCTTATCTTCCTTCTTCACACATTGATAATTCCTTCCTCTCTTCCTTCCCTGTGCTGAGAACTAGGAAAGCAAAGTGACAGGACCAAATGAACACATTCCTGATTCCCACTTTTATTATTAAATATGGGTCTCAGATTAAAACTCATGCTGTGTATGCTCTGAAGGGATTATGTCAGATCCTTTTGCAGCTCTGGTTTTGAGGTTCTGGGGGCTGCCCCTTGCTGCTGCTGGCCATGGGAAGAAGCTCCTGCACTGCTCTCATGTCCTGTGGTGATGGAGGGGCTGCCCTGCCAGCCTGTGGGGATCCCCCAGTGCCCCACCAACCCTTGTGGCACCCTGGCAGCTGGAGAAGGGAGGGTTGAGAAGCATGTGGTGAGCCAGTTTGCACAACACCAAAGTCAGATACAGTCTGGATACAAAGCTCCAGAGCAGAAATGTGGCCGTACAGTGCAGGTAGGGTTCCATTTGCAGGCGGCTGTGTTATGCTTTGAAACAGCATGATTGCCCCTCATCTTTTTCACAGCAAGGGTCAGAAATTAAATCTTGCAGACCAATCCTTTAAACAATTATTGGCAACAGATTTCACCACCACCAGAGCACCCACATGTACATGGGTGACTGCCCACAGGTAAATGTCCACTTCATAGAAAAGTCTCAAACTACTCAGCTTTGAAATTTATCTGTGGCCAGCAAAGCATCGTCACTGCTCACACTACCCAGACGGGATATGTTAAACCAGAGAAACAGTGGCTCTGCTTGGAAGTGAATGTAACACCTCTGATAGGATTTGGAGTTTATGTGGGACTTTTGCTTCTGATACCATTTTGTACCTTTCAGTATACGCTCAATATGTACAGAATATCCAATTAATCTTGCCTGAACAGCAAGTTCCATAGCTCACATCTTTAAGACTAGATCCTGTTGACTGCATGATCTCTAGCACTAGTTCTGACAGGCAAGTTAGTTCTGCTGGCCACCACTCTTCAGCCCTGCTTGTGTAAGTCACATTTATTCTCTAAGAAACCCCACCAGCTGTCATTTTTTCTGTTTCCCAGTGCAGGTTCAAAGAGTGTGCTTACCTGTTTCACTAAGAATCCTTGCTTCACAATTGTGCCGCTTAACTCAGAGATGTTAAATTGTACCTCTTCCTTGGAACTGGTATTTTTCTTACCGCTCTCAGCCTGCAAATAGGGTAAAGATAGTTTCATTTCTCTTTTTAATCTAAACACACTTTTAAGTACAAAATCCAGCTTTTTTTTTTCCTTAAGCTGTTTTTAGCCCATATTTCCTGAGTGAATTCTACTCCATAGCTTTGCTGCTAAGCCTTGTAGTCCCAAGATTAACAAGCACATGCTGTGTACATGCATTGTGACCCCGAGCTGAAGCAGAACTGCAGTGCGGCCTCCAATACGTGCAGACACAGCACTGTACTCCAGGGACACACCCATTTTAATGACCAATTATGTAATTTGTAGATCCATGTAGCTACTTGCCTCCAGCAAATATGCCAGTGTTAGTACTACTAACAGCCTAGAGCTGCTCCTTCTGCATATTTACTTTCTCAGCCTGCGTATTTTGCCTTGGATTGCAAGCTCTGTGTCTCCTCTTCACCACTGCCCCAAATCAAGCATGTGACAAGGGGCAGAGGATGTGCCTGTGCTGGCAGCTGCATCACTTACAAACATGTACAGTGCGGTGGAGTCGTCAAGGAATTTCTCAGAGGGGTCGCTGAAGCGCATGGCCTCAGTGCTGCGGGTTCCCACAGGCCTGATGAAGTTCTCATCCATCAGCATGGATGCCAAGGTGACAGCCTCGAATCGGGACACAGCAAAGCCATTGGAAATGAGCCAGTCCACCAGGGCAGAACCTGCAGAAAGAAAGGCAGCTCTCATACCAACACAGTGTGCTCTTCTGAGGCAAGGCAGATGGTCTCCTGCCACGTTTTCACTTGCTGAAACATTTTGACACCATCACAAAGGCTGTCAATGAAGCGCAAGGTTGACCTTGTATGGGGTCCTATGAGTGCTTCCACATATCCAAAGAGCCAGAGAGAAAGGTGTTGGAGAGCCTGGCTGCACCACAACCGAGCCACAACCAATCCCACTGTGAAAGGCAGGATAGTAGCTCCCTTGCCTCTGCAGTGTGGCATGTGAGATGTGAGGTGGCTCTTTGCCTGCGGTGGGCGTACCTGTGAAGGTCTCTTTATATCTGTTCCCTTGATCCAGGTTGCGGGTCAGCTTAATTCCAGTATTGCTGTCATACATTCTCTCCACTATGTCACTGTAAGCGAAGCACAGCACATCAGTAGATGAGAAAGAGAGGCAGAAATTGCCATGTACTTCTGTCAGCTCCTGGGATGTCCTCATGATTGCCCACGTAAAGATGAGAAGCATTCTAGGTACACCCCCAGAATATTTGTCCTAAGTAAGTTCTACGAAAACTTAATTCTCCCAAGAGCAGCACTAAACAAGATGCCTCACAAAGTATTTCGCAATTTAAAGTACTTCAAACTGATCTATTGTCAGCCTTGATTTACCTGCTCAAGGCAAATAAAATTAATGAAATTTTTCTATTTCCTAATCAGTTCTCTGTTTCCTCTTGTTTAACACGAAATCCTAGTCTGGATTCGAGCTACGGGCTCACCAACATGGCACGAACAATGTCACCACCCAGTCTTTCCCTGATAATTCATCTTCTGAGGTAATACATCTCCTCAGTGAGAACATTTGCAGCTGACTAGGAAGGTCTGCAAGCCAGCAGCGAGGTGTTGGTGCAGAATCCACATGCTCCCAGAAGATGATGGTCAAGGAAAATGTGCATTCCCTGGCAAAAGTATGTGCAAATCTAGGGCAGGGCAGCCAGCTTCCTGGCCGCATGGGAGTGGATCAGTGCAGAGTGGAGCTTCCCTTGACCCTCCCCATCCATCAGCTCAGGTGCTTTGCGAACTAGAGCAATAGAAGGAGAAACGGCATACACTTACTGGAGGCTGATATTATCTAGCAGTTTGAAAGAGTTCTTCATTCTGTGAAGTTCTTGTACCTGTACTGGGTGACCAGCATGAATAGCTCCAGTGATGTCCAAAGCCCAGGAGTCACGCTCCTCCCTGGAGCAACATTCAAGGAAATAGTCTGTATTGGTTTTTGTCTTTAGTTTGATGAGTAGCTGTGGAGAAAGAAATGCAAAGCAATAACATTGTTTAGCTATTTCTCTCCTCTTGCCTTTTGCTTCTTTTAGCACTGGCCAAAGTGACAAAAAGAAGTCTGATCCCACCTGAGCAGTTCAGAGCAATTCTTGTTCAGAAGGATTGTGGGCACAACTCTGTGTCTGGGGTTTTTTGTGTGTTTTTGCTACCATCCCCCTCAAATCCCTGGGTTTTCAATTCCAAGCATGGTTCCCATGCATGGAGGTCGCAGTACTTAATCCACAGAGTGGATTACTGGAGTGTGCTGCTGACTGTGGAGCTTTTCACATCCAGGTCTTGACAGCTACAAACCCTCACTAAGCTCTTTCTGTCATGAGAAGTCCTGAAATAATCAGCAATTTCCAGTCATTTCCGTTCTGGCCCCATGCAGAGGAAGTCTATAATTCCACTACCCACGGGCGAGCAGAGAAGCCCAGGAGGTACTTTGCATTTCAGAGCTCTCTTGTTGGAAACTTTCTACAGCAGCAATGTGCCATTGGTGAAGGAAAAGGGCGTCTGATCTGCCTGCCTGGGGGCACCCCATGGATACAGCCGTGTTTTAAGGCAACTACCATGGATAACGTTTCTCTTATTTCTCATCCTCAGCTTTTTTGTTTATGTCATCTCTCCACACACTGTTGGGCTGATGCGTTTGCATTTTTTCAACCGTGTGAACAGGAGTAGTGATTATTTTTTTTTCTTTAATGGCTGTGATTCACATTTGGGCACAGTGAAGAGCAAAGACACAAAAAGGAGGTTCATTGCCTGTCCTGGTTACATTGCTAATGGTAGCTTGCTTTTGGCTGGGCTTAATTCTGAAAGCACCCCAGTGGTACAGTTGCAGTAATCAAAGAAGTCAGGAGAAGAGGAAAAAACTAGTGAGAAGTTAGAAAGTGAGTGACACTGAGAAGAGATACATATTTTCAGTCATACCGGTCTGTTCTCGTATTCCAGGCATGGACAAATAATAGTGCAGCCATCCAAAAGGATCCTGCCCTTTGGAGAAGGCTCCTTCTTGCCTCCTTCAATTTTGTAATACAGCAGCTTATCCTGAAGCAGAACAAACCACCTCACCTTCCAGTTACGAACAACATGTCCCTAGAAAGGAAGAAATCCGCATAGCTAACTTTAACACAAGCATTGAGAAATTACCATATTTTCTTTTTTTTTCCTTATTTTTGTTTTGTTGTGAAAGTACCATAAGCTAATAGGAAACTGTATGAAAAGAAACACAAAAAGCCATCATGAGTACTGTTCTCCCTAAATTACACGTTTTTAGTAACAAAATAGCTCCATCACTGTAAAATCACAGAGCAATAGAAAAGTGCTTTGCTCTTTTTCCAGCAAGGAAAATTTCTTTGATGGCAAGAATGGTTTCTTGCAAAACTCGCATAATTATCTCAAAGAGCTGTCATTTAGGTGCACACCTGTCTGCTGACAGTACAGGCAGGAACAGGACTAAATACAAAATGTGTGAGGGCTCTTGACAACCAATTTCTATTCTGCAGTGACCCTGGAGGATGTCTTTTTTTTCTTCATTTTGTTGTGACTCTAGATGCCAAGTGGTTTTGCAAATGCTTTGCCTGATGATTTAGCTTTTCCTTACCTCCCCTCTTACTACTAATGAGTAGTTAATTTCTATCCTACCTGCCTCCAATCTCCTGGGCTAAAACATTCCCTATGCTACTGTTTCCTGCAAGAGAAATATGTTTTTTACTGACAAAAGACTGAATAAAGGCTGCTGTTGAATGCCTCTTGGGTTATACCAGAATACAGACAAAACCTCCTCTTTCCTCTCTGTAAACAGCCCCCAGCTCTCTTCAGTCTGGCTAAAAGATGAGCAAAGCCAGCAGGGGCTGGCACTGGCAGGCTTGGTCTTGTCAGAAGGTGTCAGGTCCAGCTTTGCTGTGTGAGGACCTGACTTGTGTTTCTACAGGCAGTGGAATATTACAGCCAGCAGGCAAAGCATGGGGTAGAGGAAGCTCTGACACCTGGGAGAGGCTGGGCATGGCCAGAGGAAAGAAAAATGTAAGGTCCAGTTGTGGCAGGAGTTAAAGCTCATTAATTCTCTGTGAATGAAGGGGAAACTCAGCAATTTCCAAGTAAAGGTGGGGTAACAAATCTCTAAAATCCAGGGCATTTAAAATCCAATGTCTTCCAGTCTATACTAAATACAATTTATCTAACATGGGTTTGTTCTCCTTCCCTTTGCATCCTGTGTTGGAAAGTCCCTTGGATATTTTTCCTGTGTGTTCTTCACTCTTCTCTTTCCTTCTTGGAGATGTTCTTTGTTTCAGGAGGTTGCCTTACTTTTTTTTCTTTATCTGACTTCCACACATTTACTTTGTATTTATAAAGCATTATGATACATAATTCAATAATTTATGATGCATTTAGATCATCTCCTTGCTTCTACTCGCTTCTTAAGAAAGCTCTGTTTTCTTTACCTGATCCCACCCCTGTCTCCTTTTTTCTCTCTGGATCCCTAAATCCCTTCTCCCTCAGTTCCCTTTAGCTGCTTTCTTCGTGGTGTCTGTCCTATCAAACTGTGCGTCTCAGTGATGTTGTACAGCCTGCTGGCAGTCACAGTTCAGTGTGCTGTGATAACCTATTCCTCTTGTGCACTTGGTGCCTTGGCTTCCCATCTTGAATTCAGTAGTCACTTAAGAGCCAAAAAATACAACTATAGCTCAGAAAAGAGACCAAGAGCTGGGGCTGCTCTGCCCTTTCTGCAGAAGGGAGGAAGGGGAATAGCCCCTTCTCCATACAGAGCCACCAGCCACTGACTGGCTGGGAGCCCTGCCAGGAGAGCTCCTGACCAGGATTACCTTCATGCTAGCACCAGAAACACTGCCACGTACTGTAGAAAAGCATTTCCCAAGGAGTGGCAAAGCTTTGAACAAACCTCTGAATCACATTTTTCATATGAAATCAAGGACCTTATTAATCATTGAGACAGGGTCATGGTACTAAGAGCAGTTTATGTCACCTCCTAAATTGCCTTCTTGTGTCCCAGCTATAGGACTTGATCTTGCAGGGAGAAGCACTGGGAAGGCTGAAATCTGTGACACCATCCCTCAGCTCTTTTCACCACATTTTGGCTTGAGGTTATGGAATAAAGAAGTTATTTCAAATGCATTTTTATGTTTGCATTGCTCTGAGCCCCTTCCAAAAGGATAATCTATTCTCCATTCTCTCATATGAAATGGGAAACCTTGCTCAGCTGGATCACTAAAGAAGGCACAAGCTATCTTAAGGGACTGTGAAAACATCTCCCCTCTCTCAGTCCTCCCATGGTGCTTCTGCTGCTGCTGCAAATGTGCTCTTTGCAGAGGTGTGGGCGAGGTGCAGACATGTTGGCTTTCTAACACCTGAGCAATCCCGATACAACATTCACTTGCCTCTGGGTAAATGCCAACACAGGGAAACTTGAGGGTGGGTAGTGAACACCTGCAGTTCACTCACCTCCCCTGGGAGGCATCTGCACAAACCTGGAGGAGCTCCTTTCCCAGAAGGCAGGAGCCCCTCAAACCCAGCACCCAGCAGGTTGCCTTGCCATGAGTCCTGGCTCAATCCAGTCTCTGCTCAGGGGTTGCTTCCGCATTCGAGTAGAACCACACGAAGGGGAACCGGAGCGCTTACCCGTTTGACGAGGAAGCCCTCCTTCAGGATACCAGCTTCTTCCTGCATCATGGCCAGCAGGGAAGAGAGCGGAGCCACCGCCGACAACTGCCTGAGCCCTGGCAGCCTGTCCCTCTGCACATGATTTGTTTAAGAAAGCTCATTTTTCTTTGCTCCCCTCCTCCTCCAATGTGACGTACTCTCCCTACCCTGTTTTTTCCTCCCTCCCTACCTGTGAGACGTTAGTTAAGCAGTGAGCTGGCTTATACGTTACCTGCCCTCTGGGAAGTAAAACAAAGGGATGTCTAAAAAGAATCTTGAAAGAATTTCACAGAATTTCAGAGAAAACCCACACAGAATGAACTGGCCAATATAAGTAGCTACGTGATGACAAATCAGGTATTGCATGGGGGGGAGAAGTAGAATTACAAAATAGCATACCTCAAAACTCCAGACTAATCAACTTGCTTAAAACTTCTCTTCTAAAAAACACATCTCACAGGAGTTCTACAGATCAGCGTGCTGTGTAACATACGGCATATTATGATTACAAGGAGACTTTTACAAATCTTACAGTAACTTCTTCTGCTAGAAATTTATTTTACCGAAGAAGGACCAAAGCACCTAAAATTCCACTCTACTTTCAGTGACCTCTGGACATATAATCCAAGACTCTCAACCTAATATTCTAAATCCGTACATAAGTGGGCTTCCTGTAGGGCAGTCTGATTCATGAACACTGTGCAGTGACCTCTTGTACCTCCTGAGCACCTCTGAAACAGAGTGCCTTTGTGTGTCTGAATACAAGCTCAGATGTTTATTGCATTTTTGAAGACTTTTGTCTTTTGTCCTGATGAAATAAAGCACTGTTAGTATTTCAGACAGCACTGCTGTTCAGAAATAGTTTGCTGTACTCTTAGCATTCCCTGACTTGTACTAAAATTAAGGTGATATATGTGGGCAGAGCTATGCCTGTGATAAGAAGTACAAAGTAGAGTATAACAAATAAACAAAAGCACTTGTTGCTATGTAGAGTCCAAAGGCCAGCAAGACAAATTGACTCAAATATTATGCGGAACACTGTTATGGATTTAAGGATTAGGAACAAACAAATAATTTCTTTATCTTAATGCTATTTTTATAATTTTTAGCTAGGAATAGCAAGACACAGAAGAATTGAAACTGACATTGTACTGGAGACAACCCAGAGAACAGACCTGCAGAGATCATGAGAATACGAGTGACTGAACACTACTTGAAGTAAGAAAAATTGATTTTGTATAGAGAAAACATGCTGGCTGAGATTTCAAAAGCAGGGTGACCCATATGGAAGTTACCTACGTAGCTCCTACTGTACACCCTTTGCCTCTTTGGGAAAAAAGCAGTCAGGCATGATGAAACTGGCTGCATAAGTAATTTCCCAGTATGTTTGTTCTTCAGTCCACCTAAAGTAAGTACAGTAAGTTTAACAGAACACTTAGAAGAGTATTTTTTGCTGCTGGTATGTAGTATTTTAAAAGTTACCAATGGAAATTTTTGTAATTAAAAAAAAAATTAGTTTGCCTTAAAATAAAGCAGAAATTAACTGAATGTATTTATTTTAATTGAAAAAATAATCTCCATCTGTGTTTGTATATATATACATATGTGTGTACGTAAAAAGCTGTATTCAGAAGCAGAATCTTGGAAAAAAACCCCTGATGCAGTAAGCAAAAATCATAAAGAAGATTATTTTCAGCTCACAGTGTTTCTGTACATCAGAATTAAACCAGAGAAAAAAAGAAGAAAACTTAAGTCTAGGTATACAAGAGACATTCCTGCTGCATGCATTTCTTGGACATGCACTCTTTATATAACCAGTTCCAGGAATACTGTGTTCCACAGTTTGGTATTTGAGGTTTGAATTACACTGTTCAACTTGTTACTGCAGGCAATTTATTACAAGGTGCTATTTCATACTAGAGAGGGCAGGTAAGAGCTTGCAGGGGGCTCTCGCTCAGTGATCTCAGAATTACTCCATAACCAGTCATTGCTGAGGATCTGACAAGCTCTTTTTCTCCAGCATGCAGACCACCCACTACCCCGCAGACGGATCTTGGCGAAACTAAAATTAGCAACAAAGAATTCTATTGTCAAACTGGTGGTGAATGGTGAAGCAAACATTGCTTTAGCTGGTCATTAAACAATAGGCTTTGTATCAACTACTTTTTATTATCTAGAGCCTTCACTTCCTTCAATACCTCAAAGTATTTCTTTGCATATTTGTCATGTGCACACACCCCTTCCCCCCATCTCATTCTGTAGTTAATCAAGGCTGAAAAACTGCCCTTATATTGCTTCCTGAGGCTAAATAAACACAGATCTTGCAAGGTCATATGGTGTAAAGAGTCATTAGGTCTGGATTGCCATATTCACACATGGGCTGGGGAGGCAAGTTCTGGCATTGAACTCCTCTGGCGGAAAAGGACATGATTCATTCCAATTGTATAAACCTGGGGAGCTTGATATGAAATCTTCTGTGCGACTTAAGTCATTGAAGGAGGAGTACCCATGCCCTCAGATACATTTTAGAGTGTTTTCCACATGTCCATGTACTATTACAACAACAAAAAGAGTTGAGTGCTTGACATTTTCTTCCATTCAAAGTGACCCCAAAATACTTTGCTATATATATTGCTAAATGCTATAGAATACGCACCAAGATGGCCAGGAAGAGCCAGCCAGCTTCAAGACCACAGGAAGCTAGTCAGGGTTCCAGAGGAGGGCAGGAGCAGCCAGCTCTGAGTGCAGACTGTGCTATTGCTGGTACCTCCCAGTCAGTCCTTCAGGAAGCCACAAAAACAGCTTATTAAGAGAACCTGCCCAAAGGAAACCTCCGTCGTCGCATGGTGTGCAATGCTTTGTGTCCAACATCGTGTCACAGGGGGCACTGCAGACACCACCTTTTTCAAACCAGCTTCTTAAGGTGGCAGGACTTTGCCCTCCAGTGTAACCTCCATTAAATATTTAGTTCCTTAGTGGATTAGGGGTGAAAGATGATGAAAACAAACCACATCAAAACAAAGAATGATGAAACATTTCTAGATAAAAGTGAAAGAAATCAAGCATCCAAAAGAATTCTGATGTAACAGCACTTTTGAAATCAACTGTAGAAAGATAGAGCGTTTGGAAACAGTGGTTTACTTGTCTAGGCACTGGAACAAACAAAAAAAACCCCTATTGGAAATTAAACCCCAAAGTTCAGATTCTGCTATGAAGAACAACACGCCAGCTGCACCGCACCTAAATTAAAAAAACCAGGGGCCAGAATCAGAGAGAAAAAAGCAAGGAATTGTCACTGTATTAAAAACCAGACAAACCACAACAGCCACAAGCAAGCAGGGCACCCCTTCTTCAGCCACTATTTCCCCTCAAAGGATGCTGGGCTGTGTGTCACTGGACTGTGAGCTGGTAACCCTATTTAGTTTTGTTTTTTTTTTTTTAATTAATGAGTCCTTATTAGATGTCGTAAGCAAAACTCTTCCCAAGCTGTCAATCTTACAAAATTAATTTGGGGTATGAAAGTCAAGCTAAGATCCTTACACACATCAGGCCAAGCCCTGTCCACAGGTATACTTGTACTTTTCCATTGACTAGTCCATGGACTACACAAGTGCAGGTGGAGATGTTGGCCTTGTGATTACAACTGAGTTAACAGCACAGCAGCTAATGAGCAGCAGGAATGTGCTACCCAGCTTTAGCAACTCAACAAAGGCATTCACACAAAACCCAGACCCTTATTTTAAGCACTTGGTAAGCAAAGGCAGTTCCACGAATAGAAAAGAGACAGGTCGAGATAGAAGATATCATCTCAGCAACTCTAATGATCCTTAAGTGATGGAACAGAGCTGACCCCCAGCACTCCCGTACGCATCCCTTGCTGAAAGGTCCCCAGAACACCCACCTTACACCTCCTCCTTCAAGCTTCTGCAATGCCTGAGAAGGATTCACCAGGTTGTCTAATGTCTTATTTAAGCTTCATGGTTAAAATTTGCTCAGGAGAGCAAATCAGGAGAGCCTGGTTTTATCTGTCAGGATAGTGGGTGATTGAAATGCATTTACTTGAACCTGCTTTGTAATTGCCTTCACCATCCTGATCATTTTTTTTCAGGCACTCAAACCTGACACAGAATTGTGCCCACCAGAGTGCTCCAGCTCTAATTGGAAAGGCTCTGGTAGCCACTGAAAAAAAATGTAGCAAACTTTTGCCTAAGTTACTGACAGAAACAATGCTCACCTATGGACACACGGAAACAGCTCTTAGAAATTATAACAATTGTAACCCCTCGATAGCACTTCCTTGGAGCACATGTGGCTCATTTTTCAGTGCTTTCCTTTGCAGCATTACTTTGGCATGCAGACTACATGGTGACGAAGTTTTAACATACTTTGCTATTTAGTCTGAGTACCCACCTATTGTGTTTAATGGAAGTCAAATGACTATTTTAGCCAATGGGCAGAGTTTGGAAGAGCTGTTCAAACAGGAAACTTACATTATCACAAGGGCTGTCATACACAGCAGCTGAAAAAAGACAATTTGAGAAAATAACAATTAAAAAACCATTTGTTACTTCATTCTGTGATGGCACATCCAAGTATTTTCCAACATTCTGCAAAGACTGAAAGTTATTTAACTTTCTTGGCTTCACATTACTGTTAAGAGTTGGGTACACGTGAACTTCCCTGATACCCCAGCATGGATTGCAATATGTATGCCCTTTGGGAATGCCTTTTGTGGCCAACACCACAGAGCAATTATATTGTTTGTACTGTGGCAGTGTTAAAAATTCCTATTTAAGGCTCAAAGCCTTTTTCATGCATTTTCCTCTAGCAGCATAAAACATTAAGAAAAAAAGGAGATGGGCAATATGTGACATGAATATAAAAAAAAAAAAACACAAACACATTTAAAAATTTAGCAATTTGGAAAGGTTACTTAAACAAGCCCAACTCTTCCACCTCCATTACCACTGACAAGGAAAACAGGATTTAATGTTTTTTAATTCCAATTTAGAAAGCACATCTTGTTTCTCTTCTTCAGAGAAGATAAACAGGCTGTTTCTAGAGTGAACAGCTCAGTCCAGTATAAATGGGATTTAGGGTAGGCAGAGTTGAAGGTCATGCAGCAGTGAGCTCACGAGACAGTGCTGCCCACTTTGAAGTATCAGTAAGTTCATTAAAGTTCCTGCTGTTTAGCTATAGGAGCAAAGTGCAAGTATACGTAATTTTTCATTTGTTAGCTATGTTTATTGGAATGGTAACAAGCTATTTTCAAACTTTTCAAGTCCTCAGTCCATAAATGCAGATGATAAACAAGTCTGCATCAACAAACTTGCAAGACAAACATTTTGTTCCACTCACTCTTGGCTTGATTTAAAGCAAACAAAAGAAAGACCTTTCAATGTTAAAAGGGAGTCACCCACTGATCATACCGTTCCAGGTTTTATATTCATACCACTCTAGGCCATGTGACAAAAGAGGAGGAAAATTCCCCAAACCTTGGAGTTACATAGCCCCGAAATTTATTGAATATTTGCTCAAATACATTTTTAATAGAACTGTTCAGCTTGCTTGGTTTTGCTGCTCCCATGACACATCATTAACAGATGCTGTAATTGCCAATTAGGAATTTTTATGTATGCAAGTGTTAAGAATGGGATTGCAAACTCCTTCTGGACAGATCTGTGACTAGGAACCTTCCTTTCAAAGGATTCAATTTGTGAAAGTTGTTGCATCAAAGGTTATTTAGAAGAGCCTTTTATATTTTGGTCTTTTTAAAACAGTAAAACACTTCAAGTATTTGCATCTGAAGTTTTCAATACTGGAAAACATTTAGTCCAGAGTGTTTGCAAAGCGGTTTCTAATTTTTCATATGGTCTCTCTTCTAAGTATTCCAGAACATTTAGTCTTCAGTTTTGGCTTCCATTTCCTCGGCATCATCATCCCCATCCACCTCAGCATTTTCCCTCTCCAGTCTTTCCAACTGCCTTGCAAGCTCAGTCTCATCTGTGTCAGTCACCACCTTAGGCTGCAAAAAACCAAACCAAAATACATGGTAAACAGTCAAAGAAACATCATATGTATTTGTAGACTCTGATTCTACATAAAGAGCAACAGATAAAATACATCCTGAAGTCATACAATAAAACCCAGGAAAGTTAAAATTTTTGGCCATTTGTTTACTTAAGGAACATGGAAGTTCAGGTTTGTTTTTTTCTTTAATACCTTTTCACTAAAATTTCTTGCAGCGTTACTGATCTTGCTCTATTTAGAAATACTGCAAGGAAAAAAGTTGTATTTTAGAATGTAATTTGTTCTTACCTCCATCTGCACATTAAAGACTCCTCTCTTCTCCTCAATTTTTTCTTTAATTACAGCCATGGCTTGATTCAGAACAGACAGTCCTTCAGTTCTCTCCAGTGTTGTAGTAGTCATCACATAACGGGGAGGAGCTATCAGATTAATCTATCACATTGTAGGGATTGGAGAAAAAAAGCAAATTCAGTAAAAAAGCTAAAGATGATACGTTGATATGTCTGTTTAGATAAAACAATTAAAGGTGTCACAACACGTACTTTTTCTTACGATGACGGAATAAGTAAACTTCTTCTTTTGTTACATGAAACTGTTATATGAAGTAATTTTCAAAGAAGGGAGTACTTTCAAGTTTATTTAAAAACTTATTCAGTAATACATAATATCCTCAAATTGTGGATAGTGGGGAAGAAAAACCAGGCCTGGCTGCAGTAGCCATTCTCTCAGTAGTCAAACATAAGTGGAGCAAACTTTCCTTTTCTTACACAATGTCATACCTGAAAATAAAATGCATTGCTCCCTACTTAAGGCTGCATAAAGGAACAGGAGATATGTAGTGTACCAATACTAGACTTCAACCCATTGGACAGAATAAATACAGTTTCCGGAACTTTGAAAGCCACTGCACAGTTACAGGAACAATGTCAGCACACAGCTGAAAGGAAGTGTGTTACAGACCTGCTAGAGAAGAACTGGAATGCAAGCACAGGGCTCCCCAGGCTCAGTTAGGTGACTGAGACAAGAGCAATTGCATGCTACTAGTACCTGAGGGCATCAGAAAACTTTACTTTTGCTTCCATTATTAAGACTGGCACTTACTTTAATGGGCATGTTTTCCGTGGAACAGTTCAAGCCTGCTCTCAAAGCTTCCTTTACTGCATCTATGCCTTCATAACCATAACAGGCCACCTCAATATCTAGGACAGAGAAATACAAAGAATGAAACTTTAAGGTTACCAAAAGCTGTAAAATCTTTGAAGCTTTTTAAAGTTAAATCTTTTTAGCAACCAGTGTTTATCCACGAGAGCCTCAGTAGCTCCCAAATCTGAGGAAGGTATTACACTTGCTGGATTCGTAACTTCAGGTAAAGGTCTTCGTAAGTTCTTCAGACATATAACATTTTACATTGTGCTTTGAAAAGCCAAAATACAAAGTTATACACCCACATTCAGTCACACCAGGAATGCTTATGTGTTTCACATGGAGAGATGAAGATATAAAAGCATTAAATACCAGAGAAATGTTTTGCAATCAACCAGCTAGAAATAGCATTTTTCATATGCCCATGGACAAGTGGCTAAAATACATGCTGTAGCTGTCCTGACAGAGATCAATCACCCTGTCGAGGAATCAATTAATTTAAAACTCTGAATGACGAAAAAGAATATTGTAGATGCAGTAATAATGATAAAATATTTAAGTTCATTGTGTGCCAATGCAATATGACAAACTACATTATATGTCATGACTACTACTTTGTGTCCCAAGGAATCCACAGTTCCAGAGGAAAAATAAAAGCCAAACCACTTTGTACTTTGGGGTAGAACCCACAGAGACATTTTGAAAGCAATCCTCGATTAAGGTGTCTTAATTCTGAACAGTTCCACTCAACTATCAGCATTACAAAACACTAGTTTTAACTGAATTCATAGTTTGCGACAAGATACACTAACAAAGTGTCAAGATGTGTTCAGTGAGCATCTGGGAAGAACTCACCAGCTCGGATTTTGACTGCTTGAGGCGTCAGACGTCTGTTAATATTGTCAATCAATACACGTCTCTCTTCCTCTGTCAGATCCAGGCTATCCAGGATTGCAGGGTCTCTGAGCCAAGCAAAGCAATGTTACAGAAGTTACGCTGAAGTAGAATATGACCCAACATTAACGTCTGGTACTATTTCTATATTCCTGCTAATAACCCTAGATACCTGCTAGGCAAACAAAACAGGGACGTTTCTAAAGAGTCCCCTGAAACACTGGAAGAAAATAAACACATTATTTTCAAAATACTTTCTATCGGCAAACAAAGCAGACAAATACTTTATTCAATCTGTTCCCGGAAGGAATCATCTGAATGATTTTAAAGTTTTTTTTAAAGCAAAGGAATGACTTCTGTCTGCCTCCATTTGTACATGATACATGGAATGAGACAAGTAATACTTGATATTTATGTTTCCTCCAATATGAAGATAAACCCGTATCACATGAAAACGAATCCATAATGAATCTGGGGAGCTTGAATTACTTCTATGTTTCAAACACAAGATTTTTTTCATTCTACAAAGTAACCTATACTCATTCCATGTTATTTGGTATTCCTTTTTAACAGTAACTCCTTTTAACAGTACTTCTTTTTAACAGATCACAGACAGATACTTATCTGCTGGGTACATTCTTGGCTAAAGAAACGATAAAGGCTTTTTAAATTGCAAGCTAATAGTTTAAAAATCAGAGATCACAGAAGCAAACTCCTCTGCTGTTTACCAATATAAATTAGCAGTTCTTGTTTGAAAAAGTGGTGTCAATTTTCTATTGCTGCATTAAACTTATCCCAAATACATCTGAAACTGAGAACATAACCAAAAAACTCCTCACAAAAACTGCTGCTGTTCTGCAGAGACAAGAGTCGCAGTTTTCTGGAAAAAATACCAGATCCCCTACAATATTACCAGCAGGCAAACATGAAACAAAGCAGCCCAAAAACCAGATGCAGTAATGGAGACTGGTCTCTGCTGCTAATACAACATCATCTTCCATGTTTTCGTATACTCAACAGAGATAGCAGAAGGGCCAAACAAGCAAACGGAACCCAAAAATATGACAGGCTTAACACATCAAAGTATGAACTTGTACGGCAAAAGTGATATATGTGACACACAAATTCTGCTTTATTTACAAATTATCCAGTTACATCTTCTTTCATAAGCTTTTGGTAGGCTTTCACCAAATACGTCCCCAATGTTTACTTTTTTACTAATCAAAAGGTAAACATACTTTCCAATTTTTGCTGTCTAAGACCCCAAAACACTAATCCTTACGAAAGGAATAGTAAGTCAGATTCTTAGAGGGAACGCTAAACCTCACACAGCACTTCAGCAAGAATAAGAAGGCTGAAATATCCACATTTTTCTGCTCTATTGTTATAGGTTTATGTAGGAGCATAACATGAACAAATAAAAGTTGCAGTCCATTGCCAGAAATCTTGGGGCATTACTGATGGAAACATGTTTTGAGAACAGACAGCTTCAGAAGTTTGTGCTCCAAACTGAATAGCAAATGAGCAACAAAAGGCCTGTGCTCAGGAATTTTCCTGAGTACAAGAAAAGCTAAAATAGCCAGTGTAACTTTAGAGTGGCTTTTTTTTATTTCTAGTATACAGGTGCCTAACTAAGTATTTATCAGGTAAGAGTTATCTGGAATTCCTTTTACAGCAATGTATCCAGATTTGCCCTTTACCAGTAAATTTGTTCTCATCAGAAAATTACTATTATATGAAACAAAACACAGTCTAAACGAGTTTAGACCCCAAAACATAGAGATGGTTTCAAGCTATTTAAAAAGATTATCAAGTGCCCTCCTATTTCTGAAAGTTTTATTACTGCCATCTAGTGTTCGACTCCAATTCATGTGGCATAAAAGAGTAAAACTAAAAATGTTTATTGAAAAATCTAGTTTTGGATTGCCAATTTCACAATAGACATTTTAGAGGGAAACCAAATACTTTAATTCTGAAAGAAAATTAAAATATCAGACTATTAAAAATATAAAAGCAATCTAACTCTGTACATATTTCCTTAGCATCACAATTTCCCTCTCTTTCTGCTAATATTTCCATTTCTAAGTTCATGATCCCATTCTTTAAGTTTGGAAGTGTAGAGAAGTAAAGAGCCAACTTGTTGCATTTATAAAAGACATTGTCACTCTTTCACGGCACAGACAGTGGAAGAGTGACAATCAGCCCCGAGTAGAAATATCTTCAGACACAGATAGATATTTCTGATAAAATCTGCTTGAGACAGACAAATTCTGACAGACAAACCAAAATCAGTGCTTTTTCCTATTAGAACTGTCACAGACTCATCTGTGGCAATAAAAACCAGGAAGTTGAAAAAATCAATTAGACAGAGAAACCTACAATAAACAACTGGAAGCCTGATATAAAAATTTACTAGGTGTAGTTGACCAGTATATTCTCAATACTGACTCTGGGAAAGGAACCTAAAATAACAACCCAAAAGAACGTGATGATGGTTCTATTTCAGGAAACACTTTTCTGCAATTTGAAATAAGCCCTAGAAGCGTTAAAGGTGTCCTTACGAGACTGCGTGCTTGAATGCATCATAAGCACCATATCCCGGTCTTTTGTACTTGTCATCAAATACCCAGGCAGTTCTCTGGAACAGACTCTCAAGCTGCTCATCCTTAGTGTACTCCAAGACTTCAGCAACATGGCGAAGGATGCTGTAAACCTGGAAAACAGGAGTGTTATAAAACCCAAAACAAATACTGAAAGCAGACAAAAAAATTCTGCTCAGAAGTGCTAAGACCATACTGCAGTAAGGACGGGAGCCTGAAATTACCTGCATGTCTTTTCAATAAATAGTTGCCCATAGTGTGCTAAACCAGCATATACTTATGGGTTTAAATATAATCATTTAAATATACCCCTTTACATCATAAATTTTCAACAGACATCTTTCTTGATTTATTCATTAATTAATTAAAAACCAGTTACCGCAGAACCCATGGACAGATGAACTTGTTATATATCTTGCATGGGTAAATAAGAATTAGAGTATGCCTAATACACAAGAACAATACTTTATTTTCATACTATCTTACGGCTGTGCATTTTGGTCATTTAAGAAAGAAGTGGGAAATACATGGTGCCTGAATACAGACAGGCAACTTACAGTCTTTGATTTTGTGAATTTGTCTTCGCATTTGATTGCCTCCTCTGGAGATACTCTTCTTTTTGACAAGTCAATATAACCTATTGAGGAAGACGATTTTCAAAGTGTCAGCCATCATGCAGACTAAGTCTGACTGCTTCAAGAGAAACTCAAAGAACAAACACTCTGGCTCAGAACTTGCCCCTTGCCTACATTATCCCTACATGTTGCTACAGAAAGTAACAAGACCAATCTCAATGGGTTTGAACTAATTGTGATCCAAATTAGGATATAAAGTTTTTCTTTCAACTGCAGCTACTTAAAATAGCAAATACTTTGTATGGTGTTTTTTCAAATTACTGCAAACTTTGAATAAATTTTCTTATCCCAACAAAATGTGATCCATTTGTATGTTGCTGCACACAGTTTGGGAAAAAAAACGCAGCAGCACACAAAGAAGCAAGTGTAATGCATATTTTTGTAGTGTTCAATGCAATTTCAATCAAAGCTGGCACTCCACCTGTTTAGCTCTGAACCGCTTCCTAATATAATAGGCTTGGCCTGAAATTCTGACTTTAATTTCTTGGGTACCCTTTTGGGAGAAATGCCCATGAAAAATATTTCACTTCAGATCTGTCTGAAATAAGCTTATGCTTGTCTTTCTTTCCTGTCTGCTTTTCCTTATCCTGTAATTAATTACTTAATCTCAGAGTTAACTATAGTTTCAGAAGTATTCTAGAAAAGCCTATTACTTGAGAAACATCATACCAACAGTAACATTTCTAGGAAATTTGCTCAGCCTTTATTATTTCCTTATACCTGGATACAGATTTTAGAGATTGCATGGAACAGTATTATGAAAATCCAACATCTTCTAAAAAGAAAATGTGTTAAAAAAATTCTTCAAAGATTCAAGACAGGAAGAGACAAAGCTGCCTGTACAATCTCAGCTTGCACCCTACAGAGCTAATGTGGCACAATAATTACATACTTGTCGCCTATTTTGACAAGGTTTGAGACTTGTTAACGAACAGGACAGATTGTGAACACTAAATGCTTAGCAACTAGATTTTTATCTCTACAGCATATGATACTTCTCTTCAGTTAAGACTTGAAGATATCAAAAGAAAATTCCGCTTTACTTTGGTTCATTTACTGAGCCGGTGAGGACCCAGTTGAGCAAATCTTTACTGACATGAATCACTTTCATTAAACCAATTCCCAAAGAACAGGGGAACAGAGGGACGATCATAGGTATCAGATGGCACAATGATGGTCTATTTTGCTTAAGTGCCCTAAAAAAAGTAGCCCTGGTAAAACCCACAAATACCTAAACTGCTTAGTTTATCTGCATTTCTCTCGATGAATTCATTCTTGATATACCCACAATATCCCCAAATACCTTTCTCTTTGTCAACCCTGATGACCACAACACATTCATTCCTCCCGATGCGGATGAGTTTGTTAATGGAACGAATTCGTCTCCTGGACAGCTCACTGAGGAGGATCATGCCTTCAATGTTGTTGTATTCCAGCAGGCTGACGTAGGCTCCCATTTCGGCAATGGACCGAACATTGACCATCACTACATCTTCCACCTCTGGAAATTTATGCTGGTAAAATCTGCAGCTTAGTCCCGGCATCCTGCAATTCAAGCACAAAACCCAAAGATTTTATTTCACAGTACATCACTGCCTTTTCCTACAAACATGACAACAAATCAGCAAGGACTGGAGAGGACAGAGAGCAACACTGACACAAAAGATTGCAAATTAGGATAAGGCTTTTGCTCAGGTTTTAACAGAAATGACACAATAAATTAACTAGTGCTTTAAGCAGTATTACCACAATCGTTTGCTAAGATGCCAGATTTTTTGCACTAAAGTAGAAAACACTTGCTACCCAGACCTCATTATCCACTTCAGCTGTTGTACTACCTAAACACAGCACGATGGGGAGGCTTCAAGTGGTAGAAAGGTGGCACTTGAACTCATCTAAATTCACGAAGTTGTGTACCATTTTCAATCGGCTTGTAAGAGCAGGAGGACACGGGAGAGAAGAAGCCTGCAGTGCTCACAAAGGTTTTTGTGTGCACATAAGAAGACAGCTAAGAAAATAATAGGCAGGGGGAAGTTTCTGTAATACTGAGGAGCAGCAGACTTCAGAAGATGACTTTCTACACTCAGCACAAGATGTTTGGGATAATCCTGTAAGACCTGCTCCAGAGACCAACTGTCAGCAAAGAAAACAAAGGCATTAAGCAGAACAGAACTAGCCTAGCCTGAATGAAGTACTAAAACCCAAAAAAAAAAGCACCCCCCCAACAGACTGCAAGTCAGGATGAAAGTAAAAAACCCCCAAACTACATAAAAACCCCAGGATTCCTTCATTATACATTAAAAAAAAAAGTGCAGAAATAACACTTCATAACCAAGTAGTGGTAAGAAGGAATGCTTAAACTGCTTCACTTTCCTGATGATGAATCCACATGCTTTTAAACTCCTAATGAGGTTAGTTCAATTTCTTTTGTCTATGCCTTGAAGTTTCACACAGAAAATTTTCTACAGCAGTAGGAGCCTGAGATGCAGAGTCAAATGCATCACTCCTTCAGAAAGTTTGTTGAAGTCACCATTTTGAAGTTTTAGTCCTGATCTTTACAGCAGTATCGATGCTTTCTAGCTGTACGAAAGTTTAAAAACAGAGTAGGATGGTAATGCCACATGCTATATACATATGGCCACACAATTCAGAACACTGCCCACTCTTATTTCCATTCTTAACTTTTGGAAAGGTGAAATACAGACTGGCAAAAGATTATAAAAACACTCCTCTTTGTATGACTTTATATAATTTGAAATTGAACATGGAACTCCAAGGTTACAAATAAAAACTTTACGGTTCTCTTCTCTAGTCCCTTCAATACAGCTTTGCTCAATCCTACAGGTACTCATAGAATGCATAAGGAAGCTGCGCTGCAAAGAACAACCTCGAGCCACAACGAGAGGGGACAAACACCGCCCTGCACACACAGCACTCTCCGCAGTCACAGCTGCTCCTCTCTCCACAGTCACAAGGTTTTTATTTCGGCCTTCTGCGGAAGATTCCCAGGAACAGCACTGCGCCCACCGCGCCGGAAATCATCTTTCCTCGAGACTGGACACGCCTCGGCCGAGGCTTCGGCCCTGGCGGCCGAGCCACCCCTGCGGGATCGGAGCCCGCCCTGCCCAGCGCCGCCGAGCCGGGCACTGCCCCTTGGCCGCCGCACCGGAGAGGGGGCCGGGCAATGCCCATCGCCGGCACGCCGCGGGCGGGAGGCCGGGGGCACACGGCCCCGCCGGCTGCGGGGCTCGCGGGCCCGCTGCCGGTCGCGTCCCGCCGGGCGGGGCTCTGAGCTGCGCGGGTCCCGGCCCGTCCCCGCCCGGGCGGTGCCGTGTGCGGTGCCCGTGTGCGGTGCCCGTGTGCGGTGCCCGTGTGCGGTGCCCGTGTGCGGTACCTGTCACTGCGGCCCGGCGGGTCCCGCGCTGGCCCCGCTCCTGCCGCCGCGTGCGCCCGTACCCCGCCGCACCACTGCGCAGGCGCCACCGCCGGCGGCACGGAGCCCAGCCGGAAGGGCCGAGCGCCGTGGAGCGCCCCCGCGCGGCGGGCGGAGCAGGGGACTCAGCCAATCGCGTCCCCTTCTCGCCGGCCCCGGGGAACACGTGACGGCAGGCGGCGCGCGCGGGACCGCGCGGACATCCGGGTTTGGTGCGGGGGGCGGGGGCGGGGGCGGGGCCGGGGTCGCGTCACGTGCCGGCGGCGGCGACAGCGGAGCGGCGACAGCGGCGACAGCGGCGACAGCGGCGACAGCGGCGACAGCCGTGACAGGCGGACCGGGCCCCGCCGCCGTCATGTCGGGCAAGGACCGCATCGAAATCTTCCCCTCGCGGATGTGAGTGTCCGCCGGGACGGGCCGGGACAGCGCCGAGCGGGAGGCGGCGGGGGCGGCGGCGGGGCCCGGAGCGGCTCTCGGGGCTCTGAGGGCTGCTCTTGCGGTCGGGGCTCGGCGCTGGCCGGCGTTCCGCCCGCCGTGTGCCCGCTCCCCCCGCGGTGCTGTGACCGAGCGCTCGGAGGCCGCCCTTAGTTCTCTCCTTCGGGTTCTGTGTTCGGGCTCCACGTCAGGTCTGTGAGCCCTTAGAGGGCCGTGGCGGGGTCCGGCACAAACATGCCGAGTGTGGTGTTTAAAGTCATGCCATTGCGCAAACCTGACTTAAAAAAGAACATTTTGTAAAATGCGTGGGTAAGGGGAAAACGGGCAGATCGAGCCATAGCTTCCATCAACTTTGCCACAGACGATACTGCTGTGCGAGAGGTTGGGCGTAAAGTGTTAAAAAAGAAGAAGGAAGTAAAATGCTCAAAGTGTAGTGGCCAGTCAGGTAATTTTCCAGATCCTGACTATTTGTCATTAGATCATATGTCTCCTGACAAGGCTTACAAAGCTGCCAACATTGGAACAAACACAAGCAATTGAACAAAATTGCTGTTTTAATAATGCCGTTCAGTTTCTCTTTAGAACCCTCCAGGGGAGAAAGACTTTGCTTGAAGCTGAAAGGCTGTTTCAAATCTTGCATAAAAGTGGGTTTGGGACATATAAAGTAACAGTTTATATGAAAAGATTAATACATTACATGGTAAAGGTTCTGTTTTGAAACTTAGTTCAGGAATAAACTATTACATACACAGAAATGAATTATTGCATGCACTTAAGTCATCTGGTCTCACTCCTGCTCTTTGGTAGTGCTCTTTTCATTCAGTTTACATGTCCAAGAGGTGGCACTTCAGTCGCTTTTAAAATGGTATCTGGTTTTGTGGGCTGATATGCCACTGTGGCAGCAGGGTGGTCAGGTGGAAAGGCTTAATATTTACAAGCATTGTTTCAAAGGAGGTAACAGACCAATAATGTGCCTGGTATTTCCAGAGGAATGTACCTTAGAATGGCAAAATAAAGATGGCTGTATTTGCAGCAGTTAATTTTGTTAACTGACAGAAGAGAATTTCACAAGGTTTGCTTTTTTAATTGTTGTTTGTTTGGTTGGGTTTTTTTAATTTTTTAAATCTTTATGAAGTGTCTTGCTGATATAAGCCTCTTCTGTGCTGGATATCATCAGTTCCAGAAACTGCTCAGTCTCTTTGAGAGTAAACAAGACATTGTTTAGTGCACTCTCAGAGCCTGTGAAATCTTGCTCAAACTAGAAGGCCAGCCAGTCTCTGGCAGGTGGTGAACAAGAAGGAACAAGTTAGTTCAAGGTTAGCTCAAGACACCTGCTGGCTGGAAGAGTAAAGTTGCCTTTTTACTCTGATTGTTTTTAATCATAAATATTCATAAAGTATTTGTGGTTTTCAGTTATAAGTATTTGGTAGATGTTAATGGAGCTATTCTCATCACATGCCAGTAGATGTGGACAGTAATGTGTAGATAGAATCTTAATTATACTTACTTTTTTCAGGCTCAGAGAGGAAATAAGGACTTGAATGTTGTCCTTTGTGCACAGTGGCTGCATGTACAAAGTGGTAGCTTAAGTTAGCACAGCTTGTCCTTTTTGTAGTATAGCTCCTGATATTCTAGTTAACTTAAGTAAAAAAGATTCTTCAGATTAAAAGATACTCTACAGCAGAGAGGGAAGCAAGATTTGGATCCTTCTTCAGTGCATAATTTCATACAAGGAACCTTCAAGAATGCTACTGATAGTAAAGGATATACAAAACTACAGCTAACTCACTAATATACCTCTTCAATTGTTGCTGCCTTTGATTGTCTTAATAGCTTGTAAATCTCCTATGCAGCATATGAAGATAAGGAATCATTGCACTTTCTGACTTTCTTCAAACCAGAATGTACAAGTGCTGTATCTTCTTGCTCTGTAAAATCAGAACCACAGCATCAACAGTTATGATCACATGAAGAATTTTCTGTGTTGTCTCATTTTGAGAAGGTGACACAGCAGTAAAAGAGCTTAAAAGCAATACCAGTGTCACACTGACAGTGGGCTTTTGGGGTAGTTTGATTTCTGGTACTTGTAAGACATCAAGAAAAATGAAAACTCCTATTTCCTATTATGGAAGCGCTGAAAAATGTCTCATCAATTTTCCATGATCTTTGACTTTGCAGATAATAACCTTGTAGTTCTCGTTGATGATGGAGAGAAATATAATAAATTCCATTGATTTTAAAACGGGAATATGAAATCCTATCCTGAAGTGGCCAATTTGCTCTACTGCAATGATGTTTCTCGATTACTTCATAATTTCAGTCACATCCATGTCAAAAAGCTTTGTATAGATTTTTTCCTAATCCCTTCAGATGATGCAGAATATTTGTATTTATTCCTCTGTTTAACAGGGCTCAGACCATCATGAAGGCTCGTTTAAAAGGAGCCCAAACAGGTCGTAACCTCTTGAAAAAAAAATCTGATGCTTTGACACTTCGATTCAGGCAGATCCTTAAGAAAATTATTGAGGTAAGTAAATTAGAATTTTCCTTTGTTTGGCTTGCTTTATTTGAAGCTGACTTCATTAGGTAGGCTGGAACCTAGGACAACTTTGTGGATAACCTGTTTTTAATAAGTGAGACTACTGAGGACATTTGAGCAGAATTATGTTTTTTTTGCTGCAGTGATATAGAAACTTTGGAAGAGTTAATATTCTTCACCTCTTTCCAGACAGTCTTAGGTTCTGCTTTGGTTTGTGCTCCAAGTTCCCTATCATTTCTTCTACATTATGGGGACTTTGCTCTGATGCTGCCAGATAGTTTAGGAGTGGTTTTAACATGTTTTGTAGCCCCATTTTTGTTGCTTTATCCAGCTTAAGAGTGCACTGCAGATCTGTAATGTTTCCTGCATGACTTGGTACACTAGCAAGCAGAAGTTTTGTCCAGATTGAACTTGTTCCCTGCTTCTTGCTCTGCAACACGGATGACAAATCTAAGATACACAGTAGAGCCTAATATGTCTTGTTTTGTTCCACCAAGCCAGATGGGTTTTAGCTGTACTGTTTTGTCTGCAACTGCTACAATGTCCATGGTTAGCAGTAGTGCTTTGTTACCACGCTGTAGGCAAAGTTCTCAGCGCTCTGTATCGTTGTTTCCTACAGATTGTCCAACACACAAAGGCTGTTGTTTCTCAATAGGATGTTTTTTAGCTACAAGGACTACAAATGTGTAAAAACTGGGAAAAAATGGAGTAGGAGGAGAGTGCAGCTTCACAAAGCTGCATACATCCATATGCTGAAAAACAACAACCTGTCTCATAGTATTCCACACAATGTGAAGGAAGAGTGTTTTCCTAATGAGCCACTTTATTGTTGTGATTTAACACCCATATAGAATTTTATGATTATGAAGAAGGCAAGTCTTTTGCTGGATCAGTGAAATAGCTGAAATTTTTTATTTTTTTTTGCCAGTCACCTGGGAATTACAATTTGCAGTTTAATAGTAAGCTATCCATACAGGACTTTCTCACGCTCTTCAATTTCTTTCTGTTTTCTTCTCATTATGCTGTTAGTTATTTATCCTGGAAAAGGAGTAATGGTGTGCCTTGTATTTACTGCCCTTTTTTTTTTTTAAATTTTTTTAAACAGACTAAGATGCTGATGGGTGAGGTGATGAGAGAAGCTGCCTTTTCACTTGCTGAGGCAAAGTTTACAGCAGGAGATTTCAGGTGAGGATTGCTGAGCAGTGATTTTACCAGTTGTTCTAATCCCCTGTCTCACTGACCTCTTGTCTCACTAGAGCTCATGAGGGCTGTATGCCAGAGGGGAAACAAATCTTTTTCCTCGAGTAGGATATTTTAAATTGTATTTTAATAAATTACAGTTCTGTCTAGAGTGTTTGTGTGATTCATTCAAGGGTGAAATAAAGTTGGAGAAGTGTTAATGATTCAGCTGATGGTACTACCAACCAACTAATGGGGAAGAACTGAGTGACCAGACACAGGAGTAATCTGTGTGCTGCTGAAGAAAAGTCTTTCTGGCTTTTCATTTGGATATGGTGCTGTTCTGTTTCCTGTCCTAGCTAGTCACAGTATTTAGCTATAAACAGTAGTCAGATTCCACCCTGTTAAGTAAACTGGACTTAGGCAGAAGAGTTAGCCACAGTGACCTGTTCTTGGAAGACCTTGAGATACTTCAGAATTTTTCAAGATGAATTGTTGTACAAGCTCAAGTTTATTAATATCCTAGTCAGTGGGTAAACATACTTACCGATGTTCTGAAAGAACAAATACATACAAACTAAAAGGAACAAAATGTTGTGGCCTTGGTCTGCATTAAAGCTTTGAGATTTCTTGACTTTTATTGGGAAAAAGGTCTCATGGGTTGATTAGACTCGATGTTCCTAAAATAATTTGTCAGATAACTGGCTAGTTTTAGCTATGCTTTATATACTTGATCTATGATGTTTTTAAAGTTACATTCACAGACTCTGTGTCTTTTACATTTCCAAACATTGCTGGAAACCTATTTCTTTCAAAGCTTCTGTGTTAGCTTCAAAGTCTGTGCAATGAATTGCATAGAGAACTGAGCTGACAACAATTTCCAGGTCTTTACAGCTATCTGATAACTGCTTCATCTTGTGTATAATGGTGACTTCATGAACCACTTCAGCTCTCCTGATTCAGATGTATGTTTTCTTCCTTACAGTACCACTGTGATCCAAAATGTGAACAAAGCACAAGTGAAGATCAGAGCTAAAAAAGACAATGTAGCAGGTGACTTTTCCAGGCCATGAGTGTTTCGACTCAAGGGAATTGTGGAAGGAGACTTGGAAATATGCAGGAATGCATCCAGACTGTCTCCTCTTCTTTATTTCTCTTATTTATCTGACAGTTGGAACACTTGTAATTGGTTAGGGTTTTTTTCACATACAGCATATGATTTTTATATTTAGTTATTTACCTCTCATAAAATTAAATGAATGCGTGTAATTTGCAGTCCAATTTCTAGATCTTTGGACAAAGTATAAGTTCCATAGAGCTTTACTGAAAAATAGATTGGGAAATTAAGTACCAAAATTAAATAAATTCCAGGCAATTAAATATCAGTACTTGTCTATGAAGAAAACAAAAAAGATAATTGAATGCTTAAAATATTCCTTAAGTAAAGAGAATACATTACCAAACAGAAACATAATAAAACTGAACAAACTGGAATACTTCCCTGAATTTTTCAGGGAAGTCCAGATCTCTGTGATCTCAACACAGTTCAGAAGTTCCATGTTATATGTCAGCACCAGCATGACTTAATCGTTCCAAGCTATATAGGAAGATTTTGAAAAATAATCTTACATAATTGGAAGAAAATGGGGGTAAAAGTGATTTGTACTTAACAAATCTGTAGCCCTTTATGTCTCTTACATTTTTGTTCACTCCTGTCAGGTGTAACCTTGCCAGTTTTTGAGCATTACCAGGAAGGAGGGGACAGTAAGTACAAACCAAGTGGTTTTTTGTCTTGCACATACTTACAGCAATTCCATGCTAATACAAAAATACCTGTCATGTCTTGGTGGTAAGTCAGTTTACATCATAGGCATGGCTGTACTTCCTTCCTTTGATGCTTTGCCCTGTTCCTGTGACATGGAGGGATTCTTAAGGACTATAGTGGATTTTACTTTTCCAAATCAGTGAGTTTTTCAGATGAGGAGAAGACTTGTCTTGAGGTACCAGATTATGAGATCGCTAAGTCTTACTGTGGACATGCACAGCAGTGATCTGTAGTAACATAAACCACTATAAAGAAAATTTGTTAATAGGCAAAGGCTTTAGCTTCTCACTTGCTGAGCTGTTTGTATCGCTGTAAAATATTAATTTTTATCTAGTAAAACCCACTATCACAGCAATAGTAACAAAAGTTTTTTTTTTCAGGCTATGAGCTGACTGGCTTGGCCAGAGGTGGCGAACAGTTGGCTAAGCTGAAGAGGAACTATGCCAAAGCTGTGGAGCTGCTTGTGGAACTGGCCTCCTTACAGGTTCGTGGGAAGAAAAAAAGAAGGGCATAATTGATTTCTCACTTTTCTGAAAGGAAAGTAACATGTCTCAGTAATTGTAGCATAATCTAGTTTCAGCGCTGTACAAAGTTGCAAACCCTTTTCAGCCATAAAACAGTTATATTACCACTTCAAAGAAGTTCTTACTCCTTCCTTCTTCCTAGGAAGAAACTTTCTTTGGAGAGTGGCTAACTGCTGATGTGTAGTGTGCCAGTGACATTAGTAGAAAAAATTCTGCTTCTCTCAAGGACATAGTCTGTAAAGTCACATTCCAGACTTGGCTTTCAAGTGCCTTTCAGTTTTCTGTATAGAATTGATCGAAATGCTGAATTTGTCTTGTTATGTATTAATTATTTAATCCCATTCCATCAGACATCCTTTATTACTTTGGATGAAGCCATTAAAATAACAAACAGACGAGTGAACGCAATTGAACATGGTGAGTATTTTCCATTTGGGATGCATAACATTTTTCTGTCTCCATGGAAAATAAGGAGCAGGGTCATGGAAGCCACTCATTTGACCTCTTGCTTGTTAGTAGAATTTCTAAGCAGTTCAAGAACTCTTTCTAGAAAGCATTACAATGAAACATATTGCAAGAAAGAAAAAATTAAAGGCCCAGTGGAATGGAGTACAGAGAGATAAATGAATATGCAAACATAAAGTAATAACGAAACTGTATTGAGAACCTATAGGACAAAAGTTTCACAAACACATTCTGGAGTCTCTGCTAGTGACTTTGATTTAATTGGTCAGGTCTGTTGACTAGAAGCAAAAGATATGTTTCTAAGTGTTAAGATGTTCCAATAGCTAGCATAATAAACTTTAAATAACTTCAAAATAGATTTACCTTTAAATCACTTTAATAAACTTTAAAATTGTAGTAGCGGTGCCCAGTGAGGAGCTGTTGACTTCTGTTGATTTTGGATGGAACAGTCCTTATGTCAGTACCGTGGTATTTTTCTTTGATGTGAATTCTTTATCCTTCACGTTCTTGTTTGTAAATTTGCTTCTTGCCATTTCTTAAGTACTACTCCAACTAGAATATTGCTGTGATTCCTTTTGCTGCAGAACGTGATTATTTCAAGTTCCTTTCTGAGTTTTGATAGCTTAGATTGAATCAACTTTGCTTGAACGCAGTAACTTACTTCAGTCTATGTTTCTAAACCATCCTTTTCAGTACTGTTTTCCATAGACTTGTTCCTTGGAACAGGCTTTAACTGCAGCTTATCATCACTCTTGAGAATTTTACTTAGAAAAGGTTTCCTCTGCAGCTTTCCAAATAACACTGGTAGTGCTGATAACAGCTTACTCCTTTCAAAAAGTGATTCTGACACATAGCTTGTCCAGTTGGGTGTTAAAGCTGTGTTTAGTGTCTTATCTCTTCCCCTGTGATAGTGTTGTATCTGAATATTTGTTTTCATGAAGGCCTTTTTAAACAGAGATAATTCTGTGAGTAAAAGTGCTATACTAAAGTTTCTGAAAGAATGTGATGGAAGAATGTTCAAATTTTGCCCACCTCTTGCAGGTTTTTTTTTCACCACTTCCAGGGGAAAAAGGAACCTTACCAACGAGGGATCAGTGCTTACTGATTCCACTGCATCTTTAAAAGAAGATGCTGTGGGAGATTTTGTGACATTCAGAGTCCTAGCTTAGTCATGGACTTACTAAAGGAAGCAATTCTGTGTATTTGCCCATCAGAAAATACTATGATCTTCCATGAAAGATATAAATTTCCCCTAGAAAAAATAATTGGTAGATTGACTTCAAGATTGACTGGCTAATATAACAGCAGTCCAAAAACTTCTTTATTTATGTTTTTAGTGATTATTCCCAGGATCGAGCGTACTCTTTCTTATATCATCACAGAACTGGATGAGCGAGAACGAGAGGAGTTCTACAGGTAAATATCCAGTCTAGACTGGCATCTCTCTGAGGGACTTGGGAGAACTATTCACCACATCTGGCAACAAACATTGTTAAACACGACCTCATTCTTACTGCATGTTGAGTTTCCAGAGCTGAGCACTTGGGCATCTGCAGTTATTTGTCTGAAACTTGTCAATGTATCCCTACCACTAAGTTGCACATAGCTGTCATCATTCTTCCAGAGGGAGTGATGTGATACCGTACACTGAGGTGTTCTGCCTTAAGGACACTTCTGCTATGGAGGTCAGTGTTCTGGGCTACCTGAAGCAAAAAATGCCAAACCTGAAATGAACGAAAGAGGAATTAATTTCATTAAAGACAAACAGAGCAGTATTTAGGGTCAAGAACATAATTTATAGTTTGGATTAAGTTTTTCAATTACAGCAGTTAGCAATAAAAGCCTTTTATTTTTGCCATTTTGCCAAATTTGCCACTTGTTCCAGAATTTTTATTTCCCAGGGAACTTTTCCAGGCAGCTTTATCATATCCAGGTTGTATGGCATCTTTATCATATCCAGGTTGTATGGCATCTTTATTGCTAGCCTGTTTTATGAAAATGTATTTGTTTCATGAATCAGATGCATTTCTCTTCACAGGCTAAAGAAGATCCAGGAAAAGAAAAAAGTATTGAAAGAAAAATCTGATCAAGAGCGGGAGCTGCGGAGGGCTGCTGGTGGGGAAATTGAACCAGCCAACCTCTTAGCAGAAGAGAAGGATGAAGATCTTCTCTTTGAGTAACCCTGCACAGTTGCTGTGTATGGAGCAGGGGGTCCAGAATACAGAATGTCCAATTGCAATATAATTCAAGACACGTTGCCTACAAGATACTTATGTGGCTTCTCATTTGGTGTCCCAGTCTTGAGTTGAATGGATTGTGGATTTCTCCTGGGAGATTAGAAATCTGGGAACTTGACTACAGCATAGGAGGAAAAGGAGAAATGTGTCAGATGCTTTACTATCAGGAAAGCCTTCTGCATGGTCAGCCTCTTTCTTCATTTAGCAAGAATGACAGTTGATAACTATACTTTTTGCAGGATGGCTCTGGATTTGCCTAATCAAATTCCTCTTAAATTGCTCCCCTTCCTCGTACAGGAGGAGAAAATGTTGCCTAGGGAGGGAGATGCATGTAATGTTCTTTACTGATGAACTATTAATGTTCAAGTTGTTTAAAGCCAGTATTGGTAGAACTGAAGTCAAATGCCAGTAAAGGAAACTCTAGTTTTCTAACCTTTTGATGAAATCCACAGTCTTCTGTGATATACTTTTGTTGCACGATTGCTACCATTGGCCTAAAACATCTATGTTCTTAAAAAGAGGTTCTGCCAACTAGTGTACTGTCTGTGCTAGAAACAAGTGTAAATTTTCAGTGTTAAAATACCTGGTGTCTGGCTCAAGTTGCTAGAAGATGGTGGTCCTAAGAGCTTATGTTGATTTCAAAATAAAACTTCTGCTCAGTTTGAAGGGGTGTTTTCCTAAAGACAGAATCACAGAATCATTTAGGTCAAAAAAGACCTCTGAGATCACCGAGTCCAACCTTTGACTGATCACCACCTTGCCAGCTAGTCCATCCATAGCACTAAGGGCCACGTCCAGTTATTACTTGAACACAATTGGTTGTGTTCTTTTTTCTTGAAGACATTGGTTTGCAATCAGCAAACTGAACACACGCCCCCAGAACTAACACCAGTCTGTTGTCTCTAATACTACCACTCTGTTCAGGGTAAGCATCTTGTTTTAAACATGATCCAGCACTTAACTGCAGATGCAGCATAAGTGCAAGGAAATTAATTTCTACTAACACCTTTAAAAAGTCATTGTAGAACAGTATGAAGCACAAGGCTACTTCCCTTTTGAAGCTGAACACGGCACAGCTGAATAGTAAGTCCATACTCTGTGGTAAGATACAGATTAGTTTGAAAGAAAGACACTGTAGCTCTGTGGACATGTTGTTACCTTCCCACGGGATGGATGATGTCAGGAGCACAGGACATCCTCTACGGCACTGATGGGTCACAGCGTGTTTCACACATTCAGCACAGTGGCAGAAAGAAGACTCCCAAGATCCAGCACGAGAAGTAAAATTGTACAGTGATTTATTTTAAATCTAGAAATATTTTACATTTTTACATTAGTGTGCAGTTCATGATGTCTCAAAATACAGAGTGCAGATACATGTATAAAAGTACAATGTGGGGCTAACCACAGGTCTCAGTAAAGTTACCTTAATTATTTAAGGCATGAAACCCCCCATCTAATATTTTGAAAAGTCACATTTAATTACATTCAAAAATTCTTTTATGCAATTCAGCTAACATTTATTTTTAATTAAATCTGGACTGGTAAAAATGCAGATACCCTCATTTCAGTCTGATACAGCTCACTACATTACCTGTGAAAATTGAAGAGTTTCACCAGTGAAGTCTGCATATTTTCTTCTACTCTCGAGGGAACTAGCACACATTCTTCATTAAAGACAATGATTTCTTACACAAGGTAGTTCCAGGTCCAAGCTGACAGCAGACTGACAGCCAGGTACATATTTCAGTGCTGCTCAAACCCTTCCTTTCAGCAGGAGACACAGCTAACGCTGGTTATAAACTATCATAGCACCTCTCTACACAGATGTCAGCAAGTAGTGTGTGCCTTGGGAATTAAAAGAGTAAAGCGGAACTTCAAGCAATATGCTTTAAGTCTACATTCAAAAGCTCATTTGTAGAAAAACATTCTGTACAACATTTCAGAAAAACTGGGGAGAGAAACATTGGTGAAATAACGTTAATGGCATGATTTACTGGGACTGGGAGTGATGCTGCCTATGAACACTGAATACCTACGGGGCTTCAGCAACCACCTTGAGCTGCTTGTGACTGCAAGAACTTGGACAGCACCTATGTAACTTGAGCTAGGTTACCCTTACTCAACACATATTTTACTTCTTGTCCATCTGTGAAACAGTCAATACCCAGAAGCCTAATACATGTGTCAATCATCTTTCTTAAAGGGTAGAATCAATAAAGTATATCCAATATACCTGCACATTCTAGTTCTCATAAATTATTGGATGAAACTGAGAAGATGCCTGCAATGTGAGGCAAAAAGCCATTATTTTGAACATCCATTATTATTTCTAACACTAATTTGAACTAAAGATATTCAAGTTTGCACCTCCTTTTCTTTCTGAAGGGTCATTACTAATCCCCACTAACTGCTTAATTGTCTTTCAGCCCTAAATACTAATTAAACTATCAAATCAATTTGCTGTCTAACAAGACAGGAATGCACTCTATACTTCCATTTTTTCAATACAAAAATGTACTGACTATTAGTTCAGTACCTAGGATAGTTATCCGACCATTTCTTTGTATCTGCTCTATACTTTGAGCTTCTTAACTATGGGTGTGATTTTGTTCCATTAACATTTGAAGAAAGAATATATGAAAGACAGAATGGAAAACATTAACTACTTTTTCATCCTTCAACATTAGAGAGAAGTGAACTACACACTGACATAACTCCAGTGTTTTACCTGTAGGAACAAGGAAACACTATGGCTAAAGTGAAGAGAGATTCACAGTTAAGGTTCTTTGTGCTACCCAAAACCAAAACAGCCAGCATACTACTATTCAGTTAGGGTCAGCAACAACAGCCCTACTGCAGCCTTAGTACTTAAACCTTCACAGCCAGATTAATTTGAGGATGCAGAGATGTTCCGATCTGCTTTGCAGAATGCACCAGGATACAGACGCACCTTGCCTTTTGTTCCCTTGTTTCAAGTTTTTGGTTTATTTTTTTTTGTTTGAACCATTAAAAATATTCCCCTTTCTTGTGACTTCTCAGTCAGTTACCAGTGTTTTACACATATTTTCACTGCAGTACTGAGCAAATGCAGGACAATATGTTGGCTAGTAAATTACAATACTCGTAACATAGTAGCTACATTCAGCTATTTTAGTTCCAGTTAGTTGTCCATTAGTCCAACAGCCACAACATGAACCATTTGCAAAGATCAAAAAACCCCACTGTCTTCCAATGTTCAGCACATCAGTCTATTTTAGTCAGTATTCTGTTATAAAACATGATAATTTCAGTTGACTTTCAAGCAGCATGTCTTATAACTATATACTTTCACAAAAATATAACCTTTGCCTTTCTAAATATCTCTACAGATCTGTGGAAAACAGTGGCTCCAATCAGTCAATCAGTGTTTTAAAGAAAATACCATAAAAATATCACATCTAAAAGATCAATATAAATCATCTTTGGACCTAAAATTACTGTGCAGTCAAATCTGATTTTAAAAGTCTGACTAAAAAGACGCAAGGATTGAAATATTTACATTATACACATTTTCCAATTACAGTGCTATTAGAAAGTGGAATGTTTGAGAATCAAAACATAAACTCAAGCCTCACAGGGCAGCTCCCGATCAGAGCAGCATCTTCATTCTGTGTATTTTTTGAACAGGAGAGGTTTCTCATTAATAGTAACATTTTTCACACATAGATTATATCTCTGCCCGGTGATCTGTAGAATGCTCTTGAACTAGCATCATGTCCCACAAAGTCATTAAGTGTTAAATAACATTCATATTTATAACTATGTGACAGCATTGACTATATATATATACACACACAAACACACTTAAAATCTTTGTTGTAAGGGTGATTCTAGGTTAAAAAAGGTGGATTTATGTATAAAAGTAGCTGCTAGAAAAATCTATCTAAAGCCTTAGAATTTAGTATTGACACAGTCTCCACTTCTAGATCACAGAGAAAGAAAACTTGGACAATCTTTAGATCAGTTAAATTGGCTCACAAGCTGAGTAGCGTATTTGTCATTATTACGCAATTTCACTGGCAAAGGATGCAGCCGCTGAGGTCTAGAGCTCACAGCTCACATGCATTTATACTAGAATTGGGCAGGCCTACACACAATCTCCTTGGAAAGACAACTAGATTAAAGTCCGCTTGTGCCTTGGAACTGCTCTCATCGTAGCCAGGTAGAGGGTACCCACTGGGGTTCTGTGTCAAGCTTGTTTATTAACCGAAGTAACTCTTGATACGCCTTATCAAGGTCAGAATTCACAATTGCTGTATCAAAGTAGTGGCCATTGTTCTGTTCCATCTCCCTCGTCTTCTCTATGATTTCTCTCAGCTCTTCTGGCTGCAAGCAAAACCAGAGAGTTAGTGTAGGTGTGCAAGCCTCTCACTCACAGTAACAGAGTAGGGAAAGGTAACAACTCGACTTTATTACACAAATTCTCATGGTGTTGCTATTGGCTATGGAAAGGTTTACAGTAACACTGAACCATGATACATATTTGAAAGCTAAGGACGTTCGAGACAATCCTGTCCTATTGGCTGTAAGTGGCAAACTGTAAAAAACTGCCCCGGGCTGAGGAAAACGAGGAAGATCCAGCACTGCTCACTGCACAACACTGATCTTACTGAGGTTCGTAAATCATGTTTCTGAAAAATAAGAGACAGTACTAAGCTCATTATCCTTTCTGAAAAAGATTGGAGATGGCAGAGATTGTGTGAGAGAAAGGCTGAATGGTGTAGAACAAGACAACACTCCTCTGAAGATGCAGCACTACAAACGCCAAACAGCTGAAGGCGACAGCTGTCATTGGTGAAAACCGCTCAACAAGCAGCAAAGAGAACCACAGTGAGAGTTACATGTTTAAGGTGACCAAGTCACCATAACATCTGGTGAATAACATTACAGAAAAATGAAAAACACCATTTGGGAGCTGGAAGGGTCTATGTCAAAAGCAAGAATACTGCAGATGTAGATAAATGATACAGAAGGAGAAGTAGAAACGTTTTGCTTTACTGCAGATTTTTTTTTTTTTTACAATTAGCTACTAGAAGTGTGTTTATTTTCCTCTTCTGCAACTTATTTTTCTATTGTATAAAGAAATACTCAGGTATAATTTTTGAGGTAATTTTCTAGAAAGGATAATTTCAAAAGGGACTTCAGGCCTTCAAGATTTTTTTTTCTTAGTCATTATATACTCTTGATAAAATCAAAGTAACATACAGGCACACATGCAAGAAATATCTTCTTCTTTACTGGGGAAGGGGTTTAACACGAGAGCATGTACCTCCCTGAAATAAATACAACTCGAATACAATTAATCAGAAAGAAAACAGGCATTCTTTAACACCAAGAAACATACTCCTTTTAATTGCAAATGGATCCTTGACTACTCAATAAGAATCCAGAACCTATATAAGATGCAATGTTTATATAAAATAAAGCTTCATTTGTTGCATAAACATGAAGGAGGAAGCACACCCATTTAAAAGACTATGATTCCATTTGACTCAGGGGTGGGGGTGGGAGGGGGGAATGAAAAATCCCTCCAGTTTAAGACTTGGACTTTAACGGACTTCTCGATCTTGCATCCAAGTGAGCAAAACAACACAGCCAGGGAACACAGTAAGGTTTGATCCCTGACCCACAGCCATGTCAGGAGTCCCTCTGAGTTATGCTGGGGAGATTGTTTTTCCTCAGTTTGAACAGCATTATGCTCAATTAGTACTCTGAGGATACCATGGTGGCAAAGGGCTCCCACCAACCACTGCAGGGTAGATCTCAATTCAAAAGCTGATGATGAACCTACTTCATTGTCCTAGCAATAAGCACTTTGTATCTCATAAGCTGATAAAGAACTTTTCTGAGCTTTCAGATTTATGTCCTGATTTAATCTATGGCTTTTGAGTCCATTCTGCAAAACTACCTTCTCAGTAACTAAACTGGACCTGAACTGGATAAGCTCAAATCTTGGATATGACTCTGGCTGAACATGAAAAGTGATCCTACAGGATCAAGCTTTAAAATAATTTTATCTGAAGAGTTTCAGATTTTCAAGCAGATTTTTTCCCAAGAGCACCTAAATTCTTGAACGAAAAATCCTTTGCTCCACAGAATTATTCCCAAGTTTACTTGAGGACAAAGCTGGGTTTTCCACAGTTTAGAAATAAAAGTTCATATTTTTGTACCCAAACACAGGGATCCCAATGCAGAGACATTATGCCCCAGGATTACTGATTTAGCAGTACATTCTCGTGTCTAATACTTCTTCCATCACATTAGACAAAAGCACCCTGAACCCTTCCCTTAGTATGGTCTGCCTACTAACGCAGAGCTCACAGATCCCAACCACACTGCTTCACTGCAGTGGTAATTGTCAGTACCATTACTGGGTCCCAATTCCAAAGAAAGTGCATGCATTTTCCAAAGCCAACACTGGTTTCAGAAGAAGTGTAGGACACCTTACCTTTGGGTTTTTCCCTTCTTTGGCCAACAAAGCTCGTAGTCTCTCTTGTGAAGGTGGTGCAACAAATATAATATATGGCTTCAAGTCAGAGTTACGGAGTGTCTTCAGTGACTGCAGAAATAGGATTTATTAAATATTTAACAGTTCCACCCATGAAAAGGGCATTTAATGACACATTATTCACATGCTATAATTGATAACACTCTTCAAACACAACAACTGTACAATACATTAACAGCAATATAATTAACTAAGTATTATCATCAGCACTCACAGTTAAGCCACCTTTTCCTACAAAATTGATATTCCAACATTTTTCAGCTTCATGGAACTGAAATATTTACTTTTGTTCAAGAACATTCTTCTTAACTAAACTGAAGGAACAGATCTTTTGGTATCCAAAGGCAAAAAAAAGTCATCTGCATTGAGGTAAGTGTCCTTAGAATGCTAAGAAATGGCATCAGCTTTGAACAGAGAGAAGAGTTTAAATACTATAGTTTACTTGAAAAACTGTAGTTTAACCTTTTCTGTTTGAAGATTAAAATACAAGTATCAAATGCACTACTACTGTATGCATAGCATTTTGTTTTGTCAGGTTACATTTATTTTGAGAGACAGGAAGTAAAGAAAAACAAACTGTCATTTGGCTTTTCCAAAAGGCTCACTCCCTGTGTCTCACAAACTTGTCTCTGAAATAGATTTTTTTTTTTAGCCACAGAATTCAACAAATTTTTTAAGAGTTGTGAATTTTTACCTTACGACATGCTTTGCAATACCCATGAGGTATTCTAGTAAAGTACCACATGGTCTCAACTGGTGATGACTAATTGTTGACTAATTATAGCTTTTATACTACCAGACTTTACTGATGTGGCTGAGTTTTGGGGCTTCTTTTGTAGATCTACAACAGCAGCAGACCTCACACATATCATGTGTTCCAGGACTCTGCCTCTTCCCATGTTTGACTAACTTTCCAAATTGAGGTCTATAAGTACAGTTTTCGTCTCCATAACCAAAAGGTCACAGCTAAACAGCTTTTCAATATTAATGATGTGATATACTTTAATCCTGAACTGGATTTGGAAACTGCATTAACAGTCCCAAAAAACACTTTCCAAGTATAATCACAAACAATTCCTCTCCATCTTCAAAAACGTCAGAGCTCACAGAATATTTGGAGGACTGAGAGACATAAATCTTATTTTAATTCATTTTTTAAATTCAGATGGTTTCCAGATACTTAAAGTGAAAAGGGCCCTACTACCTTTAGTGGATAAAGATGTACATATTTACAAACAAGGAACAAGAAGGCTGTATAGTCAACTGAACATCACTGCAAGAAAACTTGGAATAAATATGAATATGGACCTTGAAAACACATTCATTTTATATAAACCAAATAGAGCTCCACAGGTTCTCACAGCAGCTTCTACAATTCAAACACAACAGGAAACATTTTTGCCATACCTGGGTATGAAGATTTAAAAGGCATATCTTGCCCGAGTTGATTACTTGCCGCACGGAGTCTATGCTAGTACCATAGAGGTTCTTTTCAAACTCTCCATATTCAATGAACTTCCCTGCAGCTATGTCACTCTCAAATGCCTGTCTGGAAACGAAATGATAATCCCTGCCAGCTGCTTCAGTCTCTCGCCTACTCCGAGTAGTATCTACAAGCAAGAGCGACAAAAAAAGACACAGAGAGTGATACACCTGTGGAACTGAAGGAAAGAAATCAGCAGTTCTCTTAGGAGACATGTTGCTAATCAAGCAAAAAAAAAATCCCACTAACATATGAAATCTCCAAGAAATCCATGTATTTTATTTCATACAATAAACGTCCAGATTAAGTTGTCAAACTTAATTCAAAGGTTTCACTTACGTTATCTAGAGGGGAAAAAAAATTAGGAAATTACTAAAGGAATAGTTTTAACTGTGCAGCTGTGACCAGCCATTAGTTGTTTATAACAATATATATTCCTAAACTGTTTGTAAACATAATCTAGGGTACGAGGCCCAAAGAATACAATAATCACTGAAATATAAGTAGTTTGGAAAGGCACTAAAGCCACCTAAATTTAAAGTTATGCTGGACATTTGGTTAAAAATTCTTTGCCCTATACACCAGTTTCTTTTATAAACTTCTGTAACTCACTCCAATTTTATGCAAACAGGAATAAATGCATGCCTTATAATGCCTATTTAACATGTGTTGAGACACTGAATCTGCATTAACTTACCAATGCTACTTTTTGCCATACAAGAGGTCACTCTCCTTGCCCATTTTTCAAGACGTCAATATAACCTGTTCAACGTCCCCACGCCCCTAATTACTATTTTCAACACAGCAGGATTTGTCTGCAGACAACGTTTAGAATACAGAATCTTATCTGCCCACCAAACTTACGTGGGACTGCAGAGGCAAAGCGATCCACTTCGTTATTCATAAGTCTCTGCCGCAGCTCGTTTTGGCCGCAGTTCTGTGGGCCAATCAGCACAATGGGCCGTTTCCTATTTGCTGGTTGGTGATACAGTGACATTTCCTCGTAGGTCAAAATTTCCTCATTGTCATAATCTTGAGAGAGAACAATAAAGCAGTCACAAATACTTTGCCAACAGTTGCCTGTCAAGCAGTATCAAGTTTCAGGTGTTTCCCAAACTCTCTGTCCAGCATCTCTGAGTCACCAAAGCAGGAGAACCCCAAAGACCATCACTTGCCCAGTAAAATCAGACAATTTTTTCTCCCTTTCTTGGGAAAGAAAAGTGTGTCTTCACTTACTCTTACTCACATAAGTAGTAGCATAAATTCAGGAAACAACTTTCTTGCCAAGGAACAAGTTCCTAGTACAAGAATAACACTTTATATCCAACAACAACAAAAATCACCCCAATCCCAAAGTACTTTTGTAAGAATGTAGTATAAATAGCCTCGAAAATCTTTGTGGAGAAAGTTTTCGTTTACTAAACTTAATTACGCAGAGATGACATTGCAAAACCATAACAGATTAGTTCATCACTGTAAAATTATGAGTGCTTCCATGCCTAAAAAATTATCTGTTTTTTACCCTTATAATCTGGCCGTTATTAAAGACACTAAATGACCCTACATATCCTGTCACTTCTTTTATGTCTTTCACTAAATGCTATAACAGAATGTACTACTGCTCTCACAAAGAACTTCATCAGCTACTATTTCTAACATCATATCCCGAATTTCAGCATTCTTTTCAAAAGGCTATTTGTGGAATCTTCTGTAGTTCTTATAAGTACACATATTCTGGAAAACATGTTACTCACCATCATTTTTATTTGCATTGTATAAAATCTTTTTCCGTTTCTTTTTGTTTTTCTTCGCACACCAGAGTTTTCCTGAAAATTTTATTTCCAAAAATAAAAATTATCACAATCAAACACCCATCCAGTAAAAATCCTCCTATTCCACCCACTATCCTGATCTTTAAAGTGAAGAATTTATTCTGCAATTTTGAAAAGGCATAATATCCTTCAGTGATTACAGTGGTCTGGTGTATTAAGCAAATGTTCATGTCAAGAACTTCAACTGAGTCATGGCAGATAAAATTCTTTAAGAAAAAAGGGGCTTTCCAAATTCCCTACATCATCCTAATTACATTGCACAAAAATCTCATGTGATTTATACAACTAAGTGCTAAATTCAGACCTGTAATTATGTGAAGGCTTTCAAAGAATCATCCCACTTGAATTACAAAAAACAGAAGAATTTTCTACAACTCCACAATGACAAGGTTCCATATATATCACTGATTAGCACCTCCAAAACAGATTTTTTTTCCCTTGGAAAGCATATATCCAACCTGATTTTTCAGGCTCCTTATCTTCTTCTATGGTTTGTTTCATTGCTTCTCTTTGTTGCTGAAAACTTTTTCCTTGATGCATTAAAAAAAAAAGAAAAAGCACAAGAGCCGTTAACATTTAGAAACCTTTTCCAGGCTTTTTCATAATGACTTACTCCTTTGACTTTTTCCTAAGCTTTTAGATCTCTGAAGGTTCCAGCAGAATAAAATATACAAAAGAAATTTTAAAAGACAAATTCGAATTTAAAAAGAGAAACAAAAATTACTACAAAACTTAATACTTAAAAAACATATTCATCAAGAAAGACTTGCAGAGCATTTGTAGCCTAGAAAGTTGAAACTACTGGAAAGACCACACTTTCCCACTATGATGCTGTGGCTTTCTAATTATTTTTGTATGTCAAATGTGTTCTATTTATACAAAATATTTGAACTTTGGTTTAAAAAGATTAATCTATATTTAAATCAGTGTTTCTCTCAACTTATTCAAACATCATAAAGTAACAGTGGGATATTTTATGGAATTTGAGACGTCTCTTGTTTGCTGTGTTTAACAGATCAACAGATCTTAAATGGACTAGAGCACAATAATATCGCAATGCAAAAATTATAAACTGACTTAAGTCAATTTATAAAACCCTGAAAACCCTGTTACTTGAAGGTCCCCAACAATGAGAAAGGAAGCCTGACTGTTACAAGTAACTAACATCCTTTGCTAAGTGAAAACATGCCAAAAAGACACCACAAAAAAGATCCTGTATCAAGTAGTTTATTTGAACAAAGTGAGAAACCTCACTCACAGCTGCACCCATCTCCAGAGAACAAGTGGGTTACAGTCCCCCATCTCTGCTGCAACCAGAGCGAACTCTAAATCCACAGAGTCTCCACAGGGTGGAGGAATAAAGGAAGAGGACCGTAGCTGTTAAAAGGTGACCTGCTGTGACAGCAGCAGCCTTTCTCTGGTTTAACAGCGACACACAGTGATGTCTCTAAAAGGTCAACTTTTAAGTGAATTACATAAGCAGCAGTCGGCTCTGTTGTAAAAGGTTCAGTGTCACAGATATTTCAGGCAATGGATATTTAAGGGTGTACGAGTCTTTGAAAACCTGAATATCGCTCCTGTGGCTTTGAGAAATGTCAAGCTTTTTCTAGAGCTTTATTTACCAGGGATAAGGCCTGCCAATGGCTGATTATCTTCATCTCCATCTCTGTAAGCCTGCCACCAGTTTGGATCTTCTTGACTGATCACATGGAGAATGTCTCCTTTTTGAAAGGACAGGCCTAACTCTCGGCAGGGGACGTAAGGATCATCAGAGGGATCATAGTCAAAATGCGCTTTCACGTGTATCTGTGGGAGATCAAAAGTAAAATCAGGAAAAACCCACCCCAGTGACTTCTGAAGAATTACACCCTCTCTTCCTTGACTGCATTGGAGCCCCGATATATTAAAACCTCCAAGATTCTATAAAATGCAGACTTTATCTGGGGCATACCGGAGTACTGGAATGAAAACATTACCTAGGTTAGCAACGGAACAGACACACTTCTGCTAGGCTGGACATAAAGGCTTGAATTTAACTCTTGTTAATTCTAAAGTCCATGCAATTTCCTCACCATTTCAGGAGGCAATCACCCCCCGACCCTGATCCACTGATTCTAAGTTCTTTGCATTCAAAAACTATCAGAGGTATTCTGATTGGTTCAAATACCTAATAAACACATGGGCTGAAACGCATATGCTGGCCTTTAAGTGAAGTTTCACTTGTACAGTATTTTGTCACCAATCACTAATGTCTGGCCACTCTTTCTTCAAACTATTAAAACTATCTCAAGAAAAGTATGTTAGACAAAAAGATAATAAACAAAGCTTCCAGTATGCAAATTTTTCCTCACAAAGCACATTTGCAAGTTCCATCAGTCCATTTTCTTTTAACACATACATGCATACATTTATATAAAGTAGAGAAATTTGTAAATCAAAATAAATTCAGAACCACACAAAGTTCTACTTTTACAATATCTTGCTATTTTAGAAACTCAGTTAAAATCAGACTAAGAGTTTCAGCTTGCGACATCAGTCATGTTCAACAGTTAATTCAGGTGTCAGTCTGGTAACAAATCAATTTAAATGTTTAAGTTTTGGTTTTGTTCCACAATGTAAATGACCTAGAGAAGAACTTTCTACACGTTACTGGTAAAATAGATTATGTATCACCAAGCACAAGAACACATGTAGAGCTACTTACAACTGTCTCCTTCACAGGAGGTGGCTTGCTCTGCTGGCTGGGAATCAATACAAAGGTCAGAGTACCATGCATGTCGGCCTGAGAGGAAAAATACACTCTTCATACAAATTATCAAAATATGGTTTAACCTCAAGAATTTTAATAAATAATGTTTTTTAGGAAATGCTTTAAAAATCCCCATAAAAGGTTGCTCCTAACAGCGCACCATCTATCCCTTCATTGGTTTAAAATAGATAGTACAGATACAGATGCAGTGATTCAGTCAGGCTAGAAAGCCAAATGTTGATACTCAGATTTTAAAAGCCTGGCATTCTATTAACTATTTCTATCTGAAATGGTGAAGTTGCAATTCTGTCAAGCAGAGACTTAGGAGAAACAGATAAAAATATTCTCTTGTTCTGTTCAAAAATACCAACAAGTGGATCTACACCGGGAAGAAAAAATATATTAAAAAACGCTGTTTTTCTAGAATTGTTTAAATGGAACAGCATATTCAAATCTAAACATTTCTACTATGATTTTATGCTGTTAGCATTATTAAAGAATGCAAAACACTGTTTAAAAATTTAACTAATATACTCAAATCCTACATATGTGAAGTACTTGATACCAACATTGTAACAAGTATTTCAAAAAATTCAGACCTAAGGCTTAAAAAAAGAAAACGTAACTGAACATAACATGATGAGGCTGCAGGAAAGGAAAATCCACTATTTTCAGTCAGCATGCATAGTTCCATGAGGAATGTATATAATCTCACAGAGATCATGTGAATAGTCTAAAGTCACATGTAGTTTATTATTTGACTAGCAAGTAATGAGGCAAAAGTAAGGAGGTAAGTAATTTCTTTCTCCAGTGCTTAAGTATTCTGGGGGGTCTGAAGGATTTAAAAACTTTATTTCCACATTAAAAACTAAAAGTGACAACATACAAAGAATTAAAAGTATTATTTTAAATTAACTGTATTAAAAATATGTTTAAAAAATATAAACATAAGGTTATGTTTTGTTTTTTAATGTTCTGCAAGTAATTTTTTCTTATGCTAATGTATTGTGGCTGGAAATCTTTCATTCTTTAACCCTAGGTTGCAAAAGCTGCTAAGGAGCAGAATAAGCTCTCTGCAGAGAACTAAGCTGCCAGAGTTGAACTACCTGTTAATCACCTACAAAACACTATTTCCAGAAGTATAGGACTTAGCTAAATATGGCTTGAAAAAAAAACCCAGATGGAAACAGAGACAATGATAGAATATAAAGAATCTCAAGATATCTCTGATCCAAAAAACACATGGACACTGAAGGCTTTTCAAAGAACTGTAATAATCTTTCTAAACAGCTTAAAAATTAAGAACAATATAACAAAAACCTCCAAACCCCACACATTTCTTCCTCTGCTTCCTTCCACTTGACCTCACTGCATGAATTAACTGAAAAATTCTATCAGCAAATTTCAGACAAAAGTCCAACTGAAGATGAAAATTATCCATTAAAAACTAGTGTCTTAGTGTACCATAAGACAGTTTCATCTATGGATATTGCTGTCTATTCTTCTTACAATGACACAACTTACAGCAGAACCCAGGTCTTTTTCTAATTCTGATATGTCTGTAGAACATAAATCTACTAAGTAATTTGAAGATTTGCTAAATATATTTTTCCTCTCTTTTTTCCCCCCAAAGAACCCTATTAAATAAGTGCTTGTTCATATTTCAAATGTTTTGTGTCAAAGTTATAAATTAACTTCAAAAAGAGTTGTTGTCATTTGCATCTGTTTTCACTTGGACAGAATGGTCTTGCCTGCTGCCAACTGGACAACAGATTCATAGTCAAGTTCCAGATGTCCCATCTTGGACACTGATCCATAGTAGATGCCAGAGAAAAGCATAAAACAAGTGCAACTGGGCAATAGAAAATACTGATAATTGCCAGCTTTTGATATTCTGTCTCAGGGCCATTTTGAAAGTGGGTACCTCTGCATTCACTAATTCCTGATGGATTTCTTGCCTGCGGTTTTGCCCAGCTGCTTTTGAAGTGAAGCATAATCTTGTCATGAACTAGTGATGCAAAAGCTGTCACCACCCAGCCTTTACTGCTCAGCATGATGTAATGTGGCAAGATACATCCCTGCGGTCAATTTGGGTCAGCTGTTCCAGTGTGTCCCCTCCCAACCTCGTGCTCACCCCAGCGTACTTGCATGCAGGGCGTAGAGTGAGAAACAGAGAAGGCCTTGACACTGTGCAAGCACTGTTCAGCAATAGCTAAAACACCGGTGCCTATCAACACTGTTTCAGCCTAAAACACAGTATCATATAAGCTGCTATTACAAAAATTACCTCCATCCCAGCCACACACTACCACAATCACACTGCCACACATTTATTAATTGTGGATTCAACCAGAGACAAAGATGAGAAGTCGTGGCTTTTCAGAGCTAAATGAAGGTTTTCTTAGAAATCATTAGAAGTCTAAAGATAATAGCTTGGTTCTTCCACATTTGTGGGCTTCATTTTTGCAGATAATTGCCTTTATACTTATCAATATTGTCTTATGCATCAGAAAGAAAACCTGAAATTCCCCTTTACGTATAAACACCAGCTACCAGAATGACAATAGTTTTGAAGCTAAATATGAGTAAAATGACAAGCAAAGTGAGCAGGCATTAGACTTACGAAATGAGTATTTGTTGCAGAGAAAACAAGAAGCGTTTCAACTTACCAACAAGTCAAAAACTTCATTGACATCTTTTCCACGAATCTCAATGCCATTGATCTCCAGAACTTCATCCCCTTCATGTAAGAGCCCACTCTTCTCTGCAGCACCTCCTTTCACTATTCGACTAATGATAACAGAATCCATTTCATTGCGAACAGTAGCACCCTGTGTAGTAGCAACACATTCTGAATTTATTATATATATGAAACTCAAAGCCATCTATTGTATATATTCCAAGACAGAGAAGGAACTATGCTGAAAGAGAATGCAAGTAAACAGCTCAGATGCAATGCTCCAACCCAATGCTCCAATTCAAAAAAACACTGCTTAACTCCTTCAAGCTACACTAAAGACTGAAGAATGTAATTCCTCCATACCATAAGACTATTTTTTTTTAGAAATGTAGTCCTAAGGAAACATTCATTTGAAAGATGCAAATAGAAGATGATACCACTAAAAAAACCACCAAACCAAAACCAGAAACCAACCAATCATAAAAACTCACACTCAGTTGGCACAAGGCTCTAAGCTCCCCTTCAGCCAAGCTTGGAATAGTGACTCATGTCAAGGAGATCTGCCCAAATCCAAGCTGACAGAAGCTGAACAGATTCTACATGTTCATATGGCTACTGCTAAAGGAAGTTAAACACAGGTTTGCTGTCTGTGACTGTTTCTCACTTTGGAGGGAAGGAGGGAGAGCGTTTACAAGTTAAACATTACCTTCACATTCAAATTCCAAAAGTTTCATAACAATCTGAAAAGGACCAAAAAAGCTCCCTTCCTTTACATATAACTTAGTGAGTAGCAGTACTTACCAATGGAATATCCCGAGCTTTCTCAATGCGAACTATTTTAACCGTCTCCCCTCCGTACATGCCAACATTCTCATAAATTTTTTCATCTGTCATAGGCTCTGGTTGCATTTCTTGTTCTGCAACTTTATCATGAGCCAGTAAAAGTGCCTGGTGTTAAACAAAATCAACTCAATTACAGAAAATGTCACACTTGATATGTATACAAAACAGTAGAGTTCAACAGAATTCCTCAATTTCAATAGTCTCTGCAGGTTACAGAACCCTGCAAGCTGACTCAAGCAGTACAAAAAATTAATTTATCACAGCTATGTAGCACCTCCTGCTTTTCAGTACTTTCCTTTCAAATTAGAAAATAATAAAAAGCAATTTTGAACACAACTGTGACTGTACTTCTAGTTTCTCTGTATTAAAAAAATCAGACACTAATTTACTATGTATGTGACTGCAGATTCAGATATAAGTTTTGCAGTGAAAACCAGTTTTACATTACCACCCCAGGACATAATTTCCTTTATGCATGAAACAGCTGTCAAAGGTAAAAACACAGATAAGCAAAGCAGCTCATGTGTTGCCCTGTTGCTACTGATCAACTGCTACATTGTTTATGTGCAAATTACCCTGTAAGATTTGTAGACTGTAGCAAGGGTTGAATGTAATAATAAACTACACTTGATTAGAAATTTTCATTGGTTTCTGGAAACTGGAAACTCCTCATCCTAGAGAAATGAGGGTTGAGGCATAAAATCCATCCTTGCCCAGTCAGCCCAAGAGAATATAACTTATTTTTTGCAAATGAAAACAGCACCAAGAAGTACATCCATTAGAAGTTTAATTTTGTTCTACCTGCATGTGAGGGGCATTCAGCAAAGCATTAAGCTCCTGTCCATCCTTATGGTGGCTGGGTTTCAAAACACACTGTACCTAAAAAGAAATCAAGTCGTAAAACTCTTAATCTGCCTGGTGATTTATCAACCCTCCCTAGTCTACTCAAGCACAACCCTCTACTTGACATTACTCATTTTACTGTAAATAAAGTATATCCATGTAGTTACGCTGGCTGCGGATTGAACTTAATCTGGTACACATCAGGAAAACATGCAATGACACCACAGGACTAATCCAGCCCATCTTGCCTCAGTAATTATCTACCAAATCTAAGCTGGTACCCAGTATATCACACAGATTTGTCAATACCGGAGACTGGCAATGAGCTCAGGTATCACAAAAATGCACACAAAAACAATTAAACTCTAGAAAGTTAGTGAAAGTTAGTGATTTCATGTTAGTGAAATCAATCACAATGTGTTATGTGAATATGCTGGGCTTTTAAACTGGAGAAATTTCTTAACGTGACAAGCCTTTCTCTTCCTTAAAGCAGACTATAATATCCTTGTTACGCAAACTATTTCCACCAACATCTAGGACAAAGATTCTGAGACAGGTTTTGCAATGCATCCAGAGCTTGTCTCTCAGGAAGTGTACAAATCAAAACTTCAAGAAGTCCCTCCCTGAAAACCTGGTTTCCTTGGCTGGTTCCAAAAGCCTTAACACAAGGACAGGTTTTGCTCAAGCAGCTTCAGTTGCCAAAATAGGTTTTCCTTCTCATACAGTTACCAAACAAGCCTTGCCATCATCTCTTGCAAATACTGGTATGCTCATAGACAAAGCCAGGAGGAGGGAAGTCCTCCTTATGTGAAGGTGAGGCTGAAGAAGATACTTTCCATAGTCATTATCCTCTGGCTTAATCTGACCAAAGGCACCCAAGTCCAACAGCACAAATGAATACAGACACATCAAGAGCAGATTGTACACATCAGAGCAGCAGCTTTCAGAGAGACAGAAAACATTTTTTTTTTCCGAAAGCTTTTTACTCTTACAGATGGCATCAGGGAATCAAGAAACTAAAAGTTTCAAAGGGAAAATAATTAAGCATTTTGTATGATCCAACAACATTCAAGGGAAAGCCTCCAGCCTAGGAGCAATTGTCTACAGAAATGTGAACAACTCTCTTGGATGCAACTAGATGGCAGTACTGAAAAAAGTCAAGGTGATTTTAAATTCTAGCAGAAGCCTCTAAATGAACTGTTTCCATGGAGCAGGATCCTCACACTGCCAACCAAACACTGCCACATGGAACAAGTTCCCATGCTTAGCAATAAACCTGGCATAAGCTCCAAATGCCTTCCTTCTGACATCCCTACAGCATATCTCATGGTGAGTGTAGTATACCTTAGAATAACCAAAGAGATTTAAGAAAACAGATTTAAATAATTTAAGTAATTTCTTTAAAATCATAGAGAACAGGAAGAAGTCAGTTTCACAGAGGCCTGACTTCAGTCATACCTCTTAATTAGCCAGGAAGCTATCACACCTGGCTTAGAGTGAATTTTAGAGTGTCATAAGGCAGACAGAGCACTGTAAAGGACATAATTTCACTAACAAGTTCTCTTGTGTAAAGAGAAAGGATTCTTCTATACAAAAGACTTTCTCACAGAGGCTTATTTAAGGCCTCTAACTTCCAAGGGACTTCGAACTCCTTTACTGAAGAAGACACAAGAAGTTTTAAAGCCTTATTTATCCAATCTTTATGACCTTTTTACAGGAAAACCTACTCAAAAAGCAACTTGGAAGTCCTCTGTGCAAGACAACCTTCCGAATGCACGGTCAGAGGCTGTGGATTTGGCAGTGGAAAAGAAAGCAACCTGGTCCAACCAGTTATTCTGTGTGTAGTGAACATCCTTTATTCAAGTTGAATTTTGGCTTTGAATAATTTGATTATTCAAAAGTTTAATAGCTCCTCCCTGCTTTAAGAGAAAGATACATCTCTTGTTTATTTAATGAAGCACTAGGAAAGCTTCAGGCTGCCAAATACACCACCTATTACACCAGTATTGCTGCATGTCAGAGTCCTTTGTAACTCATGGTAACAAATCCCACAGCTTTATCAGACTAAGAAATTTGAAGTAGCCTGTCATTCCAGAAGCGAAACACTACATAAAGCATAGGCAATCCACGCTGAATATGTGGCTATAATTTTCTTAACTCTTCGGACTAGTTTTTATTGTTAATGAAGTTAACTTTAGTTCAAGCAGCCCTCCAAAAGCTATTAATTTGGTTTCGTTATACACACACCACAGTTTGGAGGCATGTGCTGGAGTGATATCAAACATTCAGAATTTAACTGCACCTGCAAAATCCTGTTGTTGTTTACTCTCAGGTGAGCAGGACTGTCAGACGGAATACACATTCTAGTGCACTTACACCAGAAGTTACAAGCTTCCAGTGCATCCCCTCAAAAGTACTGATCTGGTTTATTTGCCTGGATTTGCAGAAGTAACAGTAACAAATCCAAACCATTTAGAAACATAGCCTATACAAATTGAAACTATTAAGTACATTTAATAGCAAGAACACCTTTAAGGTATTTGGCATGTGCTGTTACAGGCCAAAAATTATAAACTGTCTTAAGTGCTGCATCAAATATTCTTACAAGGTCAAGATTCAGACCATGTTCCCATAATCCTTGCCCCCATCTTGGTCAAGTTTAAATGGATTTAAAGTCAATTTAATTACACTTGATATTTCCTGGATATTTTTATTTAAGACTTCGAGTTCACCAAATTACATGAAGAAAAGCTTTCTCAAATTCCTTAAGCTCAAGTGCTTCATTCCACCTTTTTAATTTAATTAAAGTTTTTCTTAAAAAAAAAAAAAAAAAAAAATCTCGAGCTGCTTCTGTTCGGTTATCAGAATTGGTAGGAAAAGTTAACTGTACAGGTATACTACTAATTTTAAGTATTTTCTAAAGAGGACTAGAAAATTTTTTAAAAAAAGAAATACACTTATATAACTAATATTTATTTTTTTTTTAAAGCGAGGATGTTTCATGTTGCCTTCTGAAACTCTGTTGCAAACTGCCTTTGCCTGTTAGAGCTCTTCTCTTCCACAGCATATAGCCTCAAACAAAATATGTCTGTAGCTTTAAATTAGGGCACAGAGTCCAAAACAGTTTCAGAGTTATACACCGTCACTGATGACCTGTGCACTAAAATATGCACACTAGCGCTACCTGCCATTTAAAATTAATGTCATGCATGTATCTGCTATTCTTCTTCCTTGTAATGTCTTGTGGCTTTATCAGGAAGATGTTATCAGTATCTTAAATCCAGGCTGCTGCAAATGTCTTTTCAAAAACACTCTGAAGTAAGTAAATTAACTGCTTTCCAGGGGAGCTTCCCATGCCTACGCTTAGGGATGGAAAAAGCAAAAGACAACTAAAAATCAGCATACAAGAAAAAACTTGGGCATGCAAGATAGACACATTGTCAGGGTTAAAAACAACCCCACACTAACAACAAACCCCAACAAAACAAAACAAAAACAGCACCAACTTTTTCTAAAGCAGAAATAATTTCTCCCCATATTGCTACCATAATAAATACAGAAGCCTTTCCAAAATGAATAAAAGATCTGAAAAGAACACATAAGGTCTTCTATTCAGACAAGACAAGGAAGTACAGAATGATGTGAATAAAGGCCTTAAGGTGTTCCTCCTCTCGAGACACTTCTGTCAGACACAGAAATATTTGTCCTGAATTTCTGGCTCTATCATTTTAGGATGTTATTTAACATATTGCAAAATACAAGTCACTTAAATACATGGATAAGCTGAATCACTAGGAAACTAGATAACACCTGAAAATGGGCACAGACATATGCAAAATATTGACTTTTCAGGAATTTCAAGACTGGACAAGACAGGGATGGGAGATGAAAAATCAAAATGAGTGCAGTGATATGTTTGCCTTTTATGTAATAGTCTTGCAGGTGATGATCAAATTGTGTTGGTTTAAAAACTTTGGATTAATGAAATATTTTCTTTTTGCTTAACCTTCTTCATGGTCTGGTAAGAGACACAAAACTGGCTTTGCACCACCTTCTGATTTTAGGATTTACCAAATCACCTGAAAAAAAGAGAAGAATATGTTGGGAAGGTAAGGGGTAGTGAAAAATGGGGAGGAATGTGAAATATTGAAAACAGACCTAGAGAGTTTTCCTAGGCATATTTTCTTCTTGGAAACTTCTATTAAGCAGCAAATAAAAGGACATCATATTCACAAAGGGGAAAACCCAGCTTTCTTAAGAGTTAAATCTTTCCTAAGAGTTAATCCTTAAGAGTTAAATCTGGAATTACAAAAGGAAATGCAAAAAATCCTGACTTGTATTGAATGCAATCCCAGACTAGGCCTAGGTATAGTGGATGTTTGGGGAAGTAGTTTATAAACAGAAGTTAACTGAAAAGGTTCCTTCAGACTTACAGACTCTGAAGAAGCCTAGTGAGGATTCTGAAGCAGCCTACAGGCTGATGAATAGGATGGAGGGAAGCTCATATGTAAAGTACTCCCAACCTGATTTTGGCACAGTCTTACTGACAAACCTAAATAGGAAAATCCTAAGCTGCAGTTTAAGCAGCACGTCCACCTTTAGATAGCATTTAATTGATGCCCCTCAAGAACCAGTAATTTTTTCTGCAAAAGAATTTCAAGCTTGCTACAATACTGTTGACTTACAAAGGTTGAAGTCTAGAAAAAGGAAGGAGAGTGGAAAAATCTGTTTAAAAAAATGCCTCAGGCAGAAAGAAAATCAGATACTAAACCAAACAAAACCAAAACCACCCACCAACAACCACAACCTGCTGCCATACTGAAATACCCCAATCAATATACTTGAGTCAGTTTGCATTCACTGGGTGCTAGATGCTGGAGCCTTTATCCAGCCTCTAGATCTGGTTTTGCTGAGCTACAGTGCTAGACTCCCACTAATACTGGTGTTTAAGCTACCTAGTTCAAAGTTAACAAACACATATTCATCTAAGATGTAGCCACACTTCACTGAAATATATACCAGGAAAACTGTGACAAAAGTTACTGAGCAACCCTCAGAGTATTTTAACAATTTCTAAAAAACATCAACTCTTATAAAAGAGCTGTCATCTGTCAGACAAAAAATAAAGTGTAATCTGACCATCACAGCAGTAATTAAAACACTGAAATTAAGTATTAAGGGATCTGTTGCTCACTTTAAAGCAGAATGCTTGTTTCCAGTGTGGTTGTATTTTCAGAGAAGCTTCCCAGTCTAAGAACCGTGGTTCAATTCAGAGGAAAGCCACAGTAAGAGAGAACTGTAACTCAATCCCCAAACAAAGAATACCGATGGTAAGTTAGATTTTCACAACTGCTCCTTTTTCCTATGTTTAAGCACAGTACCTTCTCTGTTACATATCTATCCATGCTAAAAATGGAGTCCCTATCCCCAAAATATTTTTCTGGTTACTGTTTGGAAATCCGGAAAAACCGGATACAGCAATCAGTGACTATTATAATTCCTTTCATATTCAACATTCAGTAACTCAGACAAGCTTGACGAGTACATATTTCAACAGCAGCTGTGATTATAGGTTTCACGTATATCACAGGGATGCATACTGTACATACCTCTTGTGCTAGTTCGTGTGCATTGGAGATGAGAGGATATGGAGGGCTGGCTTTGTTCATGTGCACAGTAACAGCATTGTGTATCTTAAATGCATTCTGAAAATCGCTATTTTGGACAAGCTGTAAAATGAGCGAGATGTCCTCTTGGCTCTGAGGGTCTACCAAAACGTGCTGGATATGCTTAAGAGAAGTTAACAGTTCTTCCACTTCTAGGTAAGAAATAACAAAATACAAATTGGATATGAGTTAACAAGATAAATAATTAAGGACTGTTTATATTAAGATTTATACTGCTGTTCAGTTTTTAAATCAGTAGTGATGTATGCAAGTTTATTAGTTATCCATATTCACTCTAATATTTGGTAGCAGAATATAACTGAATAAAAAAGTAGAAAAAAAAACCCAAACAAAAAAAACCCAAGTCAGTAAGAGAAGAGAGAAAAGAGCTGATACACTGCTCAAATTTAAATTCCTATTGCAGGAGCAGTTCTTCTGCAAAAGAAATTGCTGATATGTGAAGGATCCCATAACTGCAGCTCATGTATAGCTAAATGTGAAAGAGGGACTACATTGCAATATGAAAATAACCACTTTGCTAAGCTAATCTCGCTGCACTGAATATTCATTGATACTTTGATCCACCTTTCCATTTGCATCTGCCATATATGGCAGATACGTATGTATCTCAACCAAATATTGCCTACTTATAAAATGCGTGTTTGATAAGTTAACTACACTCAACTTATAAAATTATGCTTAGTCTTAGCACATTAAAATAAAAACAATGAAAAAATATCATGTATGAACATCTATGAGTTTGAAAGTTATCTACACCAGAAGGAAGTCCGTATCTTTTACCTGCAAGAGTATGGGTTCTGCTGGGGCAATAAAATATTTTAACATTTTAATATGTTAAATTTTAATAAGCAGTTTCTATATGTTTGTAAATACTACATATGTACTACATTCTTGAGTTTCAAGAACTGATCTGATGCTTTACAGGTGCTTTTCAAAGACTTTTTTATTTTTTTAAACCAATCCAAATGTCTGCGAAGTATGTCACTTCTCAATATTAAGTACTTGAGCAACTACCTAACACAAGGAGTATGAATCAAACCTAGGTGAAAAATCCTCAAGCAGAGAAAAAAACAGTGGATGTTCTGAGTCTGAAATAACATACATGTTTTCACACATTATCTGAAAAAACCTGTTGAGCCACAAGACACTGGCCAGCTATTTTATATTTCAATAAATGCAAGTACATTTGAACTTTCAAATCCTGGTGTTTTTACTCTCAGTGTCAACTGAGAGTTTTAATCTCCCTTATTGACATCAAAATATCAGCTTTGAGAACGATTTGTTTTAGCAACATTCATGTATTCATTATGAGCTAACAAAATTAGGAATGCTATCAAGACATCAGCTAAGTTGGTTTTTACGTGAAAAAATCACAGTAGATTCTGTTAACTCAGGTGAATACTTCTGTTAAGAAGTTTCCCTTCTGTATTTTTAACCTCAAATTCATCAGTCCACTGAACACAAGTCTAGACTCAAAATTGTTGAGAACAAGATGAAAAATGGTTGATAAATGGGCACATGGAAACCATAAGGCCTAATAAAACATGCATTTCAAACAAGTTTAATGGTTTTAATTTCCGACAAACCACGCCTACATATCTGTTGCCAATTCTGAGTTTGCAAGTTAGTCTTCTGTATTATAAAAGGAAACAAACAAGCCAGAGCTACTACTCTTTACTGTCTGCAGGACAACAAAAAAAAGTAATAAAAAATCCTCCAAAATAATTTCACACACGGTAAAAACATCCTACCCACCAAGGGTCAAGGGCTTCTTCCTGTAACCACCAAGGGAACAAAGGGCAGTGGTTGCACAGAAAGCTTGGATACCGGCTGCGCAGGATATTCCAGTGGTGAAATTCAGTACAACTCACAACACTAATTAAGGCAGCCAATGTCTCACTAGGAAATTGTGTACACAATATACTGCCTACCACATGGGGAGAAATACCCTTTGGAGACAAGGATAAAGAACACTCTGCAAGTGAGAATATTTACTAAACAGGATGATGTCAGCTGGCAAAATTCTTATCTTGTGGAGTATGCAGAGAACTCAAGTATCTCTGCAACTCATTCACTCAAGTCTGAGGAAGTGCGCTATTTTCAAGCATTAAGAAAAATAAAAGTGTGCAAAACAGATGTTATCATACAGCTCCCATTGATACCTGTTCAATTAAGAAACATCCCAACTCAACGTTCTGTTATTTTTTACTTTTGCTGGATTCAAAAAAGCAGCGAGGTGTTAGAGAAGAAACTGACTTTTTCTAACTCCTCCTGCAATTATTATTTTGTTCCATTATTTCTGAATTGTCTTTTCTTCCTTATATATCTGAAAATTCAAATACATGCATATAAACACACACAATTCTTTCCAATACCTACAAGATACAAATTCATATAGAAAGACAGACATATTACTCTGTATCTATACGAAAGACATCCTCTTCCTAGATACCTTTACGTATTCTCTCTTCAGCACTTTGCTAGTTCCTTCTGTGCTGCCCTTTCTTACAAACTACCACAGCACCCTTTCTACAGTGAGACTTCACCTGCTGGATGCCAAAGCCTTATACCAAGTGATTTCCCACCAACACGAAAAAGCAAAAAAAATACACCCCTCATCACAATGATAAAAGAGAAATAAAGCAAAATGAAATATTCCTCAAAAGATAGCAATCCATTTCCTAGTCACTTGTTTAATAAAAAACCCATACACATAAAACCACAGACAAATCTGGCTTTATGCATGCCTAATTCTCTCTAGGTTCCTGCTTCTAAATTCCAGATCACAGATTAGATTTTCATGCAGGGTTTGGTTTTCTTTGCTGGTTTTGGTCTTTTTCAAATAATAATTTTTTTAAAAGTGCCAGGTAACTAAAGACTCATCTGTAGCTATTTCCTGTTGAAAGACTGTCTTGAGGGAAAAAAAAGTTCAGTAAAAGACTAACATCTGCATTTACTCACAGAAAAGTCAGGGTTCTTTTGCAGAACAAGTCAATTTTTTAATTGCAGATCAATCAGCAATCAAACACCGATTTTTGTCAAGTCTTCTTTTACAAGAAGGGTTGCAGCCGTTTTTCCATTAGACTACGAAATGGCTGGAATGTGACTGTGCACTGTGCAATACACACATTAATCAAAAGACTGCCAGGGCAGAAGTATGCAGCTGCAGGGGAGGACCCGTGGTCACAGCTTAACAAGTTAGATTAGAAAATTAAGAAAAGAAAATATACGTTGTTTATCACCTAAAACAAAAATTAAGAACAGCAAGCTTAAGAAGATAGGTTTTATTATATGTCAGCACTAATATCTTCATTTTCAAGCTTTTTTATAGATCTCTAGAGTACTCTATGTGCTGGTGCCATCACTTTAATTCTCCAAATGTAACTTGAATCATGGGGCTAAGAAGAGTAGTTTTGGTAAAACAGTATTTCTGAAAATCTACTTATATTTATAAATAAGTTTTGGCCAAGGTTTAAAAGCAAAAAAGCTTTTCCCCTAAAAAAAAAATCACAGCAGTCAGAATGACATTTCATGGAAATAAATTCTGTTACTCATTTAACTAAGTTAACTGAATGAACTGTAGCAAACAAAAACAGTCTACATTTTATAGAAGCATACTGCTGTGAAAAAGCCAGGTAAATGCTCATGCTCTAGGTGCAGAGAATGTTCTTTCCATTGAGACAGCTGTCTAAATCATATACTGTTTTGATAATAAACATGCCCTTTAAAATTCTTTTGATTAAGTGTCCTCCTTTATTCTTGTAAATAAAATCTGATTTGTTTAATCTAGTCCGCTTTTTTTTTTTTTTACCGACAAAAAACTTTAAAGACTTGGCAAAGATCTGCCGATTAGACACTGGCACTTAGAAAATTATTTTAAAACTAAAAATACAGACACACAGGTCAGTGTTCTTACTTAAAAGACGTATCTTCAGAAGAAGCTCTATGGATTAACACGGACACAAGCAAAATTAAAATCAGTATTTTAAAAAAATACTGAACAAGGGTCGTTTAGCACCTCTGTAACTCAATCTCTAATCAAGCTTAGAAATTTGTGAAAGTGACTAAGCATGCTAACCTGGACAGCAAAAGTGAAAAGAGGGAAAGAGCAGGAGCACTGTAGATCAAAAATTCAGTAAAACCAAAAAGAGACAACTCTAAAAAATTTCACATCCTAGCAATAATTTTTTAAATAAAGTCATAGACTAGTAAGTTCCTTGGAGACCAAAAAGTTGTACATGTAAATTTAAAAAAATCTGGCCTCTCTAATTCAGGTTTTGAATAAAAATGCAAAAGTAATAATGGATTTAAATCCCCTCTATCAATCTGTATTATTCTGTAATTGTATATGTATACAAATACATATTCAGAAGACAATATCACTAGCCCTGATACTAATCAGAAACAGACACCTTTCACAAAAAAAAAAGTATTCTTCCTTTGAAATTCAGCATTAGTGTCAGATGTTAGAAAGATTACTCCAGAAACTGGACATGCTAAATAGTAAAGGAAAACTTTGGAAGAGTTCAAGCTACTGCAGAAGCACTTTGCTAAATTTAAAATTTAACCTAGTTTTGATTCTTTAGGGACTACAGAAGTTAGAAGACCACAGTGTTTCACTTAGAACTATTTTCTCCTACGTTTGCAACAGCTCAACATCACAGTTGAGTATAATCAAAAGCACCACTCTTAATCACAGAATCACAGAGTAGGTCATTTGGTCCAACCTCCTTGCTCAGGCAAGGTCACCCTAGAGCACATGGCACAGGATTGTGTCCAGACAGTTCTTGAGTATCTCCAGTGCGGGAGACTCCACAATCTCTCTGGGCAATCTGTTCCTGTGCTCAGTCACCTGCACAGTAAAGAAGTTCTTCCTCATGTTCAGGTGGAACTTCCTGTGCATCAGTTTCTGTCCATTGCCTCTTATCCTATTGCTTGGCACCACTGAGAAGAGCCTGGATCCATCCTCTTGACACCCTCCCTTCATATACTTATAGGCATTGAAGGGATGCCCTCTCAGTCATCTCTTCTAACGGCTGAACAAGTTCAGGTCCCTCAGCCTTTCCACAGGAGAGGTGCTTCAGTCCCTTAATCATCTTTGTTGCCCTCCACTGGAACCACTCCAGGAACTACATGTCTCTCTTGTACTGAGGAGTCCAGAACTGGACACAGCACTCCAGGTGAGGCCTCACCAGGGCTGAGCAGAAGAACTGGATAACCCCCCTCGACCTGCTGACCATGCTTTTCCTGATGCACTCCAGGATACCATTGGCCTTCTTGGCCACAAGGGCACACTGGTGGCTCACAGAGTGCTAAACTATAAATCCTCTCTTCTTCAATCTTAAGTCTATCTGATCCAAACAATGACCACACCCAAACTTTAATTACAAAAGTGGAATTTGTTCTTGTGGACAAAAATCACCTAGTCATTTTCCTTCAAGATGCATCCTATACCATATATTGCTATTTCCTAATTTACTTCTTTCCACATACACACCTCTGTATTCTTCCCATCTCCAGTGTTTGGTGTTTCTCTTCTTATGTCAAGTATTCACAGCATCCTACTTTGATTCACACCAATCTCTCTCCCCTTCTAGGTTTGCTGAGCCAAAACTAGTTTCCTCCTCCCAGCTTTCCACAAATACTTTCTCTGACAATCCTTCAGCTTCTCCTGCAGTCTGTAGCCTTTTTAACACCTCACTGAAAGATTTTTAAACCCACCTTTCATCATCACAGTTTCTCCACCATTATCTCTCCTGTTCAAACAGCTTCAATCTACCCCAACTCCTTACTGGTTCTCAAGCATATCAGACTCATACACATTACTCCTTTCTCATCCCTACCAGCTTCCATAGATAGCTGTTTTGCACCTAGCCTTCCCTCCAAGTTCTCAGCATCTCAGGCATGAAACCTAGCCCCAGCTTTCTAATTCCAAATTACTCTTTCCTTCCTTCTGTAGTTCCAATTTCCAATTTCTCCAGTAGTAAGTCTTCAGAGCTTTTGGCCACTGTGGCTAAGCAAGTCCCAACTGAAGTCACTTCTACTGTTTGATGTCTATCTTTGCATCTTCTGCTTCATGCTCCCTCTAAGAAGCGAATTTCACAATCGAATACCTAACACTTCATAAAGTTAAGGAGGGAATCTGCTTCTTACAAAGAGATGTCTCAGAGAGAAGCTGAAAAGCTGCGCACTAAAACAAGGTACACCTGCCTTGTTTGTAACTGACCCTGCTTTCCGCAGGAGGTTGAACAGGATGACTTCCTGATGACCCTTTTAATCTAAATTTTCCTAAGGAGGGATTTGTACAGTAAGGATTACCAGAGGTTATGGAGCTGAGACATGTCTTTAGCAGAAATGTTGCTTGGGCTCACAAATAGATGAAGTAAAAAAAGAATAAATTAGCAATTTCATAGCTATTTTTCATTCTGTGGTCTCAACTACCAGCCAATAGGAAAAAAAATTGCAAGACTGTTTAGTGCAGCCCAAAAAAAGGGCTGCCTCTTTAACACAGTCTGGATCTGCTAACAGGTATAGATTTGGAAATCTGAACTGGGCTGCTACAAACTCCAAATGCCTCTTTTTCACTCCAGTGACATAACACATTTTATTTTAATAGATACTTACATTTGAGGAAGAAAGGTTAGAAACTTTTTCTACACAAGCACAGTTGAAACAATGACAGATATGAAATGGAAAGTTTCAGCATCTATTTCTTCAAAAACTACATTTTCACCAATGTCTAGAGGCCAAGGTAAACAGATTTTCATTAACAACTTTAAGAGAGGTATCGGTGTGATGTGTATATTAGATGACAATTGACAATGTAAGAGAGAGGGAGAAAAAACAGACCAGCATGTTTCTCTGTAAAATATTAAAACCGCTTGCATTTTTATTTTAAATGACAATCTGTGTTTAGTTATTGCTTATTCCGGTCTGTGGTTCATCCAACATCATAAAAGTGGGTATTACTTGCATTGTTTTCTCCAGTCTTAAGATAAAAACATCAACTGAATTAGTTATCTACAGGGTATTTAATTGTTTCCTGAATGCATCAGTTTTGAGAAGTTTGCTGTTTGACTAAATAAAAAAAAAAACCAAGCCACCAAAAATCCAAAGGACCAGGCTTTAAATCGGTAAAGGAAAAATTAGCTGAATTAGGTTTTCAGTGGCCTAAAAGAACATTAATATAACTAAATATTTATTCCATTAGCCCACTCAGTGCATTTTACCTACCTAGTGTCTTCACAGTGTAATGAGGACTCTCCAAAACAATTCCTTCTTCTGTGTCAAATATTGGATTATCTATACCAGTTTTAGGAGGAATTTGTGCTAGTTTCTTTAGCCTCATGGAAGCAGTAAGGTCCAGTTCTTGCTTCTTCCCCTCTTCTTCTCGTCTGCGCCTTATGTCTTCCTGTTGCTGACGGATCCGCTCAAGTTGAGCGCTCCGCCGCATGGGCATCATCCTGGAGCCCAAATCCCCAGGGCAATCAACAGCCATTTCTCTGTGCTTCTGAGGTTCCTCAGGAGTCGCAAGATCCACATTTTTTGTCTCATTGTCAGAATCTTCCGTGATATGTCCATTCATATGAGAAGTTGTCATGATTATTTGTAATTATGCTTATGCTCTTCAAACACAAATGCTGCTGTTTGGCCAGTTTTCGTTATAATGTTGTGTGAAATCCATTATAAATTCAAAAATGTTTCCCTTCCATCACAAGACGCTTGAGAAACATCCAGGAGGAAAATCTAATGAAAGATATTCAAAAGAAGTTAATGAGTAACTGCATTAATAAGAAAACACCTAAGGTCCCCAGGCATCAGGACAGTGGAACTTTTTGTCCACATTTACACAGCACTTCTTCCCCTACTAAGAACTACAGAATCCTTATAAATCTTTTTCACACATTTTAGTAAACTTCATGTGCCAATGTTAGAAAAGGAACACTGTTTAAACTAACATTAAAGACTCTTACATTCCCCAGTGAAAGCAGTGGTGATTCCATACTTAACACAATTGCAAACCAGCAGTTTTCTGTGGGTTCCCACCCAGTTTGAATTTATTCTTTCATTCTTAAAAATTTTAACACAAACCACGCTTACGCTCCTAGAAACTCTAAATATGAAAACCTTGCTATAAACGACATATTCATAAGTAGTTTAGGATGTTAAACACCAGTAAAGATATTTGTATTTACTGTTGAGGCACATAAATTGAGGCATTTATATGTGAACGTTGCTTCCCACGTTCAGAGAAGACAGGTCTGGCATTGAGTTCTTCCAAAAGATACTACATAAAGCCGTCTGGAACTGCACTGACACATTTTCAAATAAAGTCCTAGAATAAGGGCTGGGCAGTTCTGGTTAGCAGCTACTCTTAATACTTCCTATAGGTACGCATTAAAGCGGGAAGAATTAAATACAAGAGTAAAAATCCTTGTGTGGGTGTACGGATGTACAGGTTTGACACAGAATAATAATTAGTTTATGCAGTCAAGTAGTGATGTTCCGCTATACTCCATCCACCTTAATCTGGTTTCTTATTTCTGATGACTCAGGCTAAAGAACTTAAGTGCCCTGATAAATATAACCGCTCAGCTCCAGAATATAATACATGTAACAGCGTGTTTTGTACCACATCGCCTCTCTGTATCGCAAAGCCAGTGATACATTACCCTCAATTTAACTGAAATGTCACAAAATTAATAGATAGTTGTGTACTGTATTAGCAATATACTTAATTTTCCAATTACTTTTAATCCTTTAAGTTACTGAAAGAAAACACTAAAAAAGACCCCAAAGTTTTATTATACGCTGGAAGCATCGAGACACAAAACCCCCCCAAAACAACCACCAGCTTTCTTAAATTAAATGTTTGTGTCTGGAGGAGTAAGAGAAAGATGCTTATGTTGTAATTAAGTTAAAAATTAAATATCTATAGTAATGTTTTGGAGGAGCAGCAATAGAAACTCCTACACAAATTTCTGCCAGCTTGCAATTCTAAATAAGTGCAGCTTCTCATTCTCCTAAGGAGTAGCACACAGCTACATACAGCAACACTGAAACAATTTCCTGTATTTGTTTCCTGTCTAGCCAATACTAAAATAGTTATTACTAAAATCTTTGAAGAAGAAAATGAAATTAAAACATTGTATGGTAGTAAAACCCCTTTTCGGCCTTTAAAAGGCACTTAACTGTACTGCACTGATATGTTCAACATTCCCACATTCAGGGAAAAAAATATGCAACAAAGAAGCCAATCAAAACCTGCACGGTACTGAGGCAGCACTGCATGTACTTCACAATTATTTAGTGCCTGTAAGGCTTTCAGATAGCATCCAACTTAAAAAGAACAGCTTTTCAAAGAATAATGTCACAAAGTTAGCATTCAGACCACGTTAAAAAGAAAAAGTCTCTGAAATTCAGAGGAAGGCAGATAATTAAGCACAATGATCCTCAGAAAACCACATTTCCTCTTCTGAAAAGGCAACTTCACTGTATAGAAATACCATTCCCCAAAAAAGGAAGTCTCATTAGGTACAATAAAATTACGACGATCTCTAATTTAACTGTGGGTGGAAGATTAATTCAAATTCTTTTTCATCTGCACTGTATTGGTCATTGCTTGTCTGGAGATTGAGCCTTTTCAAAGTTACACTCATCTCTTTTCAACTCTGACAAGCTGAAAGAAAACTCACATTCCTCAGTCTATATGGTACAACCAACAGCTGTTGAAATAATTTGAGAGAATGAATAATATCCATTTAATCAGTACTAAAGAAGTCAAAACCAGTATCTGAGGACATGCAGTATGTAAAACAACTTTACACTCAATCATGTGTAAGCTAAAAGAATCTTAATCAGAAAGAATCATCAGAAAATTAAGTTGATGACAAACACTTAATAAGTGATCAAAAATATTTACAGTAAGGTTAGATACCTCTCCTCCATCAAATTTAGAAGTACCAGCTAAAAAAGGCTACGCTTAAACCTCACATATTTGTATACAGAATGAGAAAGTTTAAAATCTCTTCAGTTTAGTAATAAGCACTGATGACCAGAGAAACAAAAATATAGTCTGAAGTAAATATTAATAGCCAACCTTAGTAACACTGCTTGCACTTTCAGTATAAGCTGCATCCAAGACACAAAGGGTGTATAAATTCTTGGAACAGGGTAACCAAGTGGCCTGTGATAATAGCTGCTTACTTTTGGCATTTCAGTCAATATTCAGGTCAATCAGTTAAGAAAGAAACAAAAGCTACAAAAAATTAGAGCTCTCCTGCAGTCACACTTTTACAGCAATAGTCAGAAAATCACAATAAAAATTTAAGAAAGTCTAAGAATTTTAAATACAAAAAAGAAAATACAGAAAGCCAGATACCTCTGAAACAAGCAGTAAACAGTACAGCAAAATAATCACACTCAGGAAATACAAAAGATTATATAAAATATCACGGATCAGGCAGACTAAAATTTGATGTTACTGACACATCAAACCAACTATACAAAAACCAGATCCCCTAATATAACCAGTTGGTAATACATAGAAGCACGGGCATGCTGCAAGCATGGAATGCTGAACAACTTCCTTTAATCAAAGAACTTCTGGAAATGGGTGACCCTTCCAAACCTAAGCCCACTCTTCTTTCTACTGTCTCAAGTCTGCGTCAGACATCACAAAGCCTCATCTCCAGGAGTTTTGGAAAAATACTACTGCCCAACTGCAACAAATGAAATAAACACATAAGGAAAAAAATTCAGATCATCTCTGAAGTCCCCCTCTGTAATGGTCCTAAGAATGTAAAATGTAAAATAGAAAAATGATAAAATGCTAACTTGATCCGCAAATAAAGGGTGTGGTGTAGCTGAGGTTAAAAATAAGATTCAGCTTAAGGTGGCCACCAGGAACAGAAAATTTTATTCTAACCAATAAGCATGGCATCAGAAGTCTTACAATGAATAATTTCAGCAACTCTTGGCTTTTCTGTCTGAAAGTTTCTTCTGCAATTTTAAAAATTCTGTGATAGCAACAATAAGGGAAGGTTGTTATACCAAGTCTGTTCTCTGCAAGTTGTGGATCATACAATAAAACAGTTTTTCTGCCCAAGGGAAGCTTATTTTGCTAAATTAACATTTAGAACTACGGAGGAAAATTTACAGGCATATTCAATAATACCAATTTTTACTACTTCATATGCACAATCTATATAACAACATTTGTAATTCAGAGAATTCCTTTCCGCTTTAGAACTTGGTAATAACTATTTCTATGGTTTTTAGATATGTACAACTAAGTCTCTATTACATGGCATTTGGTTGCTCAAACTTTAATAGGGTTAAATCGTGGCCTGGACCATCTTCCTTTGAACTGCCGATATCTAATTGGGGAATCAGGGTTTCCACATGACATGTAGAGCTTTCCAAACAAAGCAGATTTACGACTCTGTCTGTCCAACCTCGTATCACAAGTCTTACCAGCACAGTCCTGGAAAGCATATGTGAAAGTATCTTCTACACATATTTCTTTTACTTTTGGGTAAAAGGAGGGATTTTATAAACTGACAAGGTTAGCACAGCTGTTGAGAAAGAGCACTTCATTCACTCTGATCACCATCAGACATCACGTACAAGATTCTGACTATGAAGTAATTATGAACAGCAAACAAACCATATTTCTGATGAAAGTTCAAACCAGTAAAATTAAAGAAAAAACCCACAACTGTCTAGCTAACTATACCTGCTGCTCTCAAAAATACTGTATTACACAAGCAACCAATCATTCTTCATGCTGCACCCTAACAATGTCAGGCTTCTATCATCTTTTTAAACACCCTGAATACACAAAACAGAGAACAGACCCTGAAAGCTCTATCAAAGAACACACACGCATAACTGTGGTCACCTTGGTGTGCAATGCAGTTGGTATAAAATATGGCATATTGTTTATACCAATGTTAGTATAAAATACATACTGACAGGGGCAGCAACAGAAGTGCTGTAAAAGGGGTTTATGTTTTCACGTGCTTCCTGGGGTCTGTGGCTGGTGTCCATAGCAATCCTAATTGCTTTAACAACTAAATTCTGTACAGTAAAATTAAATTTGTTTTGCTTCAGCAACTTCCAAAGAGCAAAAATTACATTTTCTGGAGGCTGAGGTTTTGTGTTACATTTCGGTGATGTTTAAAATTCTTTCAGAGCGAGAAGTATGATTAGACCTGATAGTTCCCTTTTTAAAATTCATTAAAGCTACAAATTCTGAACGACTGCAAGGAAGTTCAGTGCTTACCTCCAACTGAATGTCATTAGTTATTGCACAGATTAGAGTATAAAAGCCCAAGCTACATCTGTAATTATAATATAAACGGAAGAAATCTATATTTAACATCAGCACAGTGCAGAAGATTTATCATCAGCTTAAAGCTATATACTATGAGAGACATAGTATATTAAAACATTAATTAAAAACCACTGGAAGATGAATTTTAGGTTCCTGAAGTGAATTAGAAGTTAGATTAAAATCACACACAAGATGTTTCCTGATATATGAGTTACTAATAAAATATGAGCATAAAATTATGCTACAGATCTCTGCCATGTATTATTAATGCCTCACATAACGGTGTGTCTTCTGGTATTTTTGCTCAGTACTTCAGATTTCTAAGGAAGTCATATAAAAAACCCAAAACCCTAAGTCATAAAAATTACAAAATAGCAAAGTAAAACACTTCACAAATGGAAGATCACTGTAGAAAAAAAAATAATTCCCAGCTTTCCTTGCATCATCTCCCATGCACCATTTTTTCTTCAATGGTGAACTTTTTCTTCAAGTGAATCTGCAAAATTAAGAGACTTGGAAGCCAATTACATAAAGGAAAACACAACACAAACCATGTTGCACAGCATTAATCAGTATTTTATAAGAGTTAAAGATTGGAGTTCATGATAGAAAATACTTCAGTATTTTCTACGGAGCTTAGTAGTACCTGAAGTAACTGGTACAGACTGGAGCAGCCTGATGTTTTTCAGAAACAAGCAAAAATTACAAAACCTCTGACAACTGGATACTTCTTTAATTAAAAAAGATGCAGTGGAAAAAAATAATTATCTTTATACTAGCTTTGCAACACATTCAAGAATGTGACTTCTGGTGTAGTTTGTGTTTTTTTCAGTCTACTGTTATTATTTAGACTATTCTTTCCTGTTATTAGATGTTCTAACATAGACTTGGTAGTGGAAGAAAACTCTTCTTTTAATATCCAGCTGACTCTTCGTACTAGTAATTTCAGAACAGAGTTCACTATAACACCTGTCAAGCACAGTAACTCAGTACAATGTGAATTTCAAAGGGCTTTCAGACATGCCAAGAGGTTTTAACATTCCATGCTCACTTACATGTGCAAGATATGTGGATCAACAGCAAAAAGGGCTAATGCCTCAAAATGAACGTAAATTTAATTGTTAGCTCTTTCTGAATAACAAAACACTTTTGAAAAAACAATGTTAATTTACATTAAAGCACAAAGGAACTGATGAAACTGAAAACTGAAATTCTAAGGTCATATTCCACTTTCATAAAGTGTATAAATAAATTGATCAACATGCAAGCCTGAGAAATTATAAGCACGTTTTTGTATCATATTGGTATTACATTTAACAACTGTGCTCTATTTAGACATTTAATTTTATCAGGCTTGTTTTTCTGTTAAGGCAGTGGCACCAATCAAAGAAGTTACATCCACATCCCTGGGACCTCTCTACGGCAACTGCAACTTTCCAGTAGCATAGATGCAAGATACTTTTGCAGCAGTCACATGAAGAGGAACGAACAACTAAAGCTTATTTAAATTCTTATCAATCTCTCTGTGAAAAACACATGCTGCACTCTCTATTAGCAGCAACCTTCCTTGGTATTGCAATAGTGAGCTCCTTTAATCAGTTAAGTTGATAGCACAGATCAAACAGGAAGCTTTCTTTAGTTGTAACAAATCTCTCTACTACATTTATCAATGCTTTTTTTTTTTTTCTGGTTACATGAATAATTCAAATGCTTCCAAAGTTGACTGATATTAAAAACAACTACTGAAAACACTAAGAATAAACATTTTACATGCCATAATTCCTTTTTTGTTTAAAATATACACAACCACTTACACATCACCATTAATTTCTGCTTTTTAGACCAAATGAAAAATAGACAGGAAAGGGAATAAAGTTTCAGCTGGGCTGAGAGGGAATGACAACAGAAACAAATCTGAGCAGGCCTCAAAGAGGTTATTGCTAAAAATCACAGTTAGAGAGAAAAACTTAAAAGACTCTTGCCAAGGTCATTTAAGCATATTTTACAATTCAGTAATATAGTATTTAGGTTCTGTTCATATTTTGCCATCTGTTTCCTCAAGGAAGTCCTGACATAGTTGAACACTTATGTGCTGACAAGCCCTAAACTGTGGTGAGGAGCACAGCAGAGGGCAGTCTCTGCAGCAATTAACGAAAACCTGAGAAAAAAAGAACAAAGCTATTTCAAAAAGGAGCTCACAGAAACATCCAAGCTACAGCTCATTAAATGGTCTGACACCCACATCAGCCCAAAACAGCACAGTGATATGCCACCCTAGCATCCCACCATGGCTTAGATTAATAGGCTACAACTATGCATACATTTGAATACCCATATCTAATCAAGTCTTTAGCAACAACAATCCCTGTGACAAGAAACAATTATTTTATACATAGATATGAGTGGATAAGATGGATGTCTACAGGCTGCAATGAAAAGATGACAGAATAGTGAAAATAAAAAGGAATTACCTTAATTTAGCAGTTACTTAAAATGTTTAGAAACCTTCAAGCATAACAAATGGAGACTAAAGAAATTCCTAGAATTCCAGGGATTGTTAACAGATCTCACAGGACAGCAAGAAGCATGATAACAAGACAGTCATTTCACAGTTTAGACTTCAGCTTTCATTGTCTTAAAAGTAAATATGCTTGTCCTTGCTTTAAACAGGGATTATATTCTCTGTGAAATTAAAAATACTGCTGCTATTTTAGTTGTCTAATAAGATTCCCCTACCCCCTTCAAATTGTATCCTTGTTCGCTCAGGCTCTTGCAGCCTGGTCTCATTTTAATCTCTGCAATTTTTAGCCAATGCTTGCCACTGCTTCAGTATTAATAGTAAACGTTCATGGGTACTAGTATGTATATGACACCTTCACTTCAAAGAGGTGACTGAACCAAAACTAAACTAATCCCAAATTAAACTGAAGATACAATATTCCATAATTTCCGTCTCATCTGATATTTAAATTCATACAAAACGGTATTAGTTTAGTCCTCCACAGCAAGTTATCCTTAAACTTATTTACAATACTCTAAAGAAAGATAAATTTCTTCCTTATCTATGTTTTATATTCCAGTACCCACTGAATTCAATAAACATATTTAGAAACATCATCTAAAGAAAATGGGAACATAGCTATTTCTCTAAAGCTTTCATCCAAAACCACCAAAACATTAGCTATCTGATTCAACAGTCTTCAGAGAGCACACAGGGATCAAGACTGTCTTCTAATTTTATATGATTGAGCTATAGGCTTTGCAAGTTCAAAAAAGCAAAGTCTCCCACCATTATGTAACAAAGATTCATGCGCTAGCTTCTTTCATGTGGCCATCCTCCTCAGGCTCTTTTCAACTCTCTTTTGCAATATTAACTGAATGCGTTTCAGCAGTGATTTTTAAGTTTGTTTTTTTAAATTCTCCCTAATGATTTAACCTGATTAGCCCTGTCAGTATACTATTCATAGGTAAGTGGGAGAGGAGTGGACAGGGATCTTCTGACTCTTTTTTCTGACCATGAAAGTAAGTTGAGACTTCTAGAGACTGACATTCTGAAAAACAGATCATAAATCACAGAACTATAAAATTAACGATCTCTGCACTTCACAGAACTCACAGTCACTTACATACCACAAACACAGAACAACCACATTTCATTTGAGCTCTTCTCTTGTTATTTATAGGATAGAAAACCCCAAACCACAAACTATTTTAGATACTCAGGTCTCTGATGTTCCACGTGTTTAATTCCAAAACTCATCTGAGATCGTGGTAACTGTTTCACTGTCCCTAAAAAACTGCTGCATAAATTTTTTCATTTTCCTTCTGAAGTATTTTCTGTTCATGGACATAAGTCCCTAAGGTTTTCTCTTTCTAATTAACATAATCCATGGTTGATTTTTCTGCAGGACACTGTCAGCAAGGCATACTAGCCATGCATATTGATTTTTTCCTATGATATCTGTCTCATTATTACAACTATGATGAGATGTCCTATAAGACAAAGATGACAAAAGCCCTTGCTACTACAGAAGAAACAAAAACCATCCTCAACCCAGGAAAGCTGAATGGATAACTATGGCAAATACATCCCCCAAAGAACCAACTGGTGACAGTCAAAGTTTGCAGAGGATTATGCTTAACTGAATCTGTGCCCGTGAAACCTGCTGGGATGCTTCTTACTCCAGAGAAGACAAGTAGCAAAGTCAGAACTCAGAATTTTGCAGACTGAAACAACTGTTCAGAATTTGCAGTGCTGTAGCTTCTTAACACTGTGTCAGTCACATTGCAAACATTCAGTAATTTCGTGAGGGAACTCACATAATTCATGTTTGTGCACAGCTAACTCCCTGACTGCTAGAACAGAACAAAGCTGACTAGGCTTTCAAGTGTGCCCTACTTTTGCATCCTTCCAAACAGAATTCATAGTTCATGAATTTATGACAAGAACAAAAAAAGAGAGTGTCACTGTGATTGTTTGGACTGTTAAACTGTGCTAGTTTGCTGCTGCTAAAGACTTGCAGTCTCATAGCTCTTGACTGTTCCCTTACCCTTCTGGGTTGTACAGTCAGTACCTTCTCCCATAGCTTCAAAGCCTGTTAAATTCATCACTAAGTCATTTTAATTCAACAAGATTGCAAAACATCATAAAATACTTTTGTTTGGTTGGGTTTGGTCAAATTAGCATGCAAGAACAGATCATAATAATTTGGAAGGTGAAAAGACTGGCACAAGGGTTAGGAGCAAGTGATTGAGACCAGAGAGGTGAAGAGGTGAGGACAGAAACAAGCAGCAACTCCTCACCCCAGCATCAGAGACAACTCCAAATGAGACTGTATCTCATGGAACCGTATTCTGTGAGTTCGTTCACTTCCCCTCACCCCTCTAAAAATCTCAAACAACTACTCATTCTTTTCATCCTAAAAAACATAAACAAAATCCACAAAAAACCCCCATGACAGAAAAGCAACCACACACCTACAACCATTTGCAACTTTTCCTGATGATGTGAACAGGACAGTTTAAAGAAAGTATTGGTTTCTCTTCAAAAGCATACTCTGAAACACTGTGGGTGTAAAGCACCACAAAACTTGCATTTCTCTTTGAGGATATTTCCTCCCAAATAAAAATGGTAAATTAAACATCTAAGCATTTAACATGGTAAGTTCAATAGCTGAACATCTCTGCACATTCGTTACTTTAAGACACTCAATTACTATTCTCAATCTATTACCTTTGTGTAAATAGTATGAACACTTTTTTTTTTTTTGCAATGGACAGCAATAACAGAGATAAATCCTAATTTTCTGGGTACTTGCAGTAGAAGGCATAAAACAGTACACCTACTAAATGAACACTAACAAATAAAAATACTACCTCAGGCATACAATGGAATTTATATATGGATAGCCACTTGGACAAAAATTAGAAACCACCCTTTCCAGCATATATCCCACTGAGCTGTTAAACTTGAAGGAACAATTTCAACCATAACCAAAGAACCTGTGCTGATTTCTTGGTCACACTATAAGGCAAAGCTGAAGAACAAACTTATACCATCAGTAACTTAAAACACAGGCCACAAGGAAAACTCACAGAAAAATATTTTATGTAGAATATTACCAAAATTTCACTATAGAATGAAAAATCAAATGCTCTGTAAATAACCTACATTACTAGACTTCATAATAAAAATGCATGACAAAGCTTCATAAGGCTATAAAGACATAACATTATAGAGACCTTTTGCGCCTTGTAAAAACAGTCTCTTTCCTATGAAGTCTAAGTGGACTCTTGGGCCTAATGTTAGCAATCCGTTACACAAATAAAGATAAAATCCTGACAGGAACAAATTCAATTCTGCAAACTCAATTCAAAAACATAAACACTGCGGCTGCAGACCTCTCTCACAGTTCCACTCTTTCACTAATTCAAAGAAAGTACATTCGGTTTCTGAAACCTTGTTAAAGCACCTGTTCTTTTTATTAAGAAAACATTAGAAATTTGTGATAAATTCACAAGAATGTAAGACTCTTTTCTACGTGAAGGCAGACAAACTTTTTTAGTATGTACTGGTGCAATAATCCTGTCCAGAAAACCACGTCATCACTTGAGCTGTTGAACTAATATATTAAACATCACTATGCAATTCAGGGAAAAACACTGGCAAGCTAAGTGATCTAAGTCCCTCCTCAGAACTCTCAAATCATGGTAAGAAACAAAGAGTCAACACTTAGGAAAGGGGAATTCAGCTGAAACCTTTCTTTGCCTAAGATCACAGAGTGAATCTTTTAGTGTAATGAACTTCCATCACATCATTTGAACTCAATTCTTACAGTAATCAAGCTCAAAATGACTCTTCAAACAGTGGTGGTGTAAACTCTGTTTAAAACCTTTTCCTTCTTTGGTAGCATCTTTAAAGCCTTCTTCCCCTTACCAACTTGAGAGTTGAAAGCTGAATACTGAATTTTGTTTCTTATGCAAAAAAAATTCTCAGTCATCTTTAATATTCTGTGCCAGTGAAATGAATAAACAGTGAAATGTATGTTAACCTGTACTTTACACTTGCTTGTAACAAGTGTACAGTACACAGTAACTCATTAAAAACAAAATCAAAAGCAAAACCCAAAAAAACCCCCAAACTCAACATAAATTTTGCCCCATCATTAGAACTCTATAAAATAGTGTCTGACAACTAAAACTTGTTCCATAAACTCATATTACCTACTACTACCCACTGTAATAAAGAAAATGGCAACAGCAAGAGAAAATGTAAATCTCCATCCAGAAACAGTTTCCCTAGTTTTATGTACAAATTCAAAATTCTCTGCTTTGTCCTCGCTTTATCTTTCATGCATTTTTATTGTGTCACACCTGAAACAAGTTTATCAACAGAAAAGTAGAAAACAGATGCATGGGTATTATACAAAAGGGCACTGAACATTAAGAATACATTCAAAAAATTTAAAGAGAATACTTGGAAGAATCCATCACACACCCAACCCCTTAAACAAACACCTAAAGATTAAGCTTGTACAAGTTACACATACCAGTGATGCAAACACATTTGTAAGCATTACCCCAACATAGCTGATAAGTCTCTAAAGAAAACAGCACAACACTTTATTACCCCAATATTTATAACTCGGTCATCAGGTACTTCTGAAGCAGAAGGAACTCGGTGTCCCAAATCCCAAAGGTGTGAATTGTAAACTGTCTCATTTATAGCCACTTTAGATGGCAGTGGCTTAACCAATTTTTAGTTTCATTCCAGAATCACCATAATACAGACTCCTTTGAAACACACTTAATAGATGTTTGAGCTTCCTAAGAACATGACGACGCCACAAAACTGAACATAAACTGCTATTAAATTCAAAACCCTAGAGCCAAAATTCCCTAATTAAGCTTATCTAAGAATGTAAGCAGCATATTTGGCAGCTCTCTTTGGGGTTAAATAATAAAGTCTTCAGTAAATTAGTCTTTAACAGGTTTTACTGTACTAATACTTTGAACAGAAAGAACTGTAACACTCTGGGCATAAGGTATTTCTTTCTTAAATTCACATTTACATAACTGTAAAAATATGAACTTTTGAGTGAAAGTATTATTTCTTAAGTCCTTCAGCAAAATGAGAATCCAGGGTGCTGCCCTCTCATGCTGAGACCACACAGACAGGTGTTTTCCTCTAGCGATGGAGACAAATCAGTAATCTAACACCAGTTTTATGTACAAGGCTGCATTGGCACTATGATACCGAAGCATTCCGGAAACTATTACAAGTATGAAATTCTCCTAAGCAAAACTCATCACTAAAATGTGCCACAAATACTGGCATTCACCATCAGTAACGGTCCGGACAGTCTGAAATATTCTTAGCGCTTCTGACACAAAAGTGGCAGCCTTGGCCTACTGCAAAGCCAATTGCTGCTGCAGACCACCACCAGAAGCTGCACACAATATGAGTGCTAAGGAAGACCCATCTTGTTTTTCCCTGAGAGAAGCCAGAGAAAAGAATGAAAATGCAAGGAGGAAAATGGGGAGAAAAAAGGGACAAGTCTAGAACCAAATGATACAGAGAGCAGCTCATTACTGAAGAAACCAGAGTAATTTTTCATTCCAGCAATAATCAAAAGAATAGCAAAGTTGAAGTACTCTAGATTCCCTGCTTATATAAAAAGCAGAATCCAGTGTCAAAGGGCAAGGCTAAGATGACAGAACAGACAGCAAAAGCACTAACTGCATATGGGGCTCAGGGCCAATATCAGCATTTCGGTATGCTGCTTGGGAAGCTGCCACTGTCTTTACACAGAGGTTTTCAGATCAAAGAGGTCAGCCAAACGGTAACAGAAAAGAGTGAAAGCTGTGGTCCACTGGAAGAGATAAACTCTGCTTCCTCTCTATGACAGGGGAGTGGAAAGAAAGAAATAAAGCATATTTTCTCTGATTCAGGTATGAATCAGAAATGTGATAAAAAGTAAACTGAAAAGGTTACACATGTAGAAATTATAACCACCCACTCTGGTGCATTTACCTTGTAAGCAATAAGAAAAAGCAACAAATTTTGAAGACAAAACTCCGAATATCGCTGTGAAGCACCAGGGCCGTAACAACAGCACAACACTCTTATGCCTTCACTGCAGTGACCCTAAGGAACAGGCAGGTCTATGCAGACCCTAACCATGGCATCTGACAGGCTGCAAGTACTCTAGTTACTACCTGTCTGTGCATTTGTCACTGCTAAGTTTGAAAATACTTGGTCCTTCCCTTACCTAGCAATTTGAGGATCCTTGACCAGCTGAAATGGAAGACTAGCTTTCCTAAACATACTTTGTCAACATTTCCCACCAGCAAATTGTCACAATGCACTGGAGCAGCACAGCTGGAAAACTCCAGGGTGCAGCAATGCACACCATCCATGCCTCAACAAGCACGTATATCCATGTTTCAAAACAATCCTGAGTTACAGCCTCTACTTCTTCCTACCAGTTTTCCCACTTCAGCTTAGGATATGATTCTGCAAGATGGAGACATCCTTTACCTTATCCCAAAACTCCCTTCCCCGCTAATCTTTACACTGGCTTTGGCATCACTAAAGCTCTCCATGAGGCGTCTTATTGGAATAAAATGGCTGAAACTAAACCCAAGAGAAAGATACCTCTCATTCTCAGCAGCGAAACGCTCTGAGATCATGAGAGATGATCTACATATTAAACAGTGGTCTCTCCATCACCAGAACAACTACAATTTCTGATTACTTGCAGATTTTTAAAAGCTAAACTGTTATAAACTCTTATTTGGTATAGAGTAGACTGTTTATACGCCCAAAAAAATCACACCAAATCTGCACACAAAAAATGGTACATGCTTGAGTGTTTAAGTGATAGAACAAATAAAATCCAAAATCATTCCATAACTGTGCTGCATGATCAGCCACAAATGATTCAGGAACAGAGAAGTCCCCCATGGTATATGCTTTCTCCATTTTAGAAGACCTTTACAAACATGGATTTCAGACTAGGACTAGGATTTTTGGGTCCCACACACAAATGGGATCTTCTGGGCTCTGGCAAAAATAAGAACTATAGAATCTATTAGAATACAATCTAATAATATCACCCAATACAAATAAAACTACTACTTGAGCAGTGTTTTCTTGATGTCTGCCTCAACTGCTGCAGACTATTTTAAATTACGTGCTATCAGTGACATGTTTTTAAATGTACTAGGTCACATTATGAGGAAAATACTTGATCCTTTCTTCTAAAAAAGAAACTAGACTAGTCTCCATTAAGATAAATCAATCAACATAATTTATAGAAGATAGGGAACTTCACCTTTCTCTTATGTAAGGAAACAATGCACGCCTTTCACCCAGAATAGGTTTTACTTATTTTCTTAGAAGAACAAGAAAGGTCTAAAGATCAGTAGTGTAAATTAGAAAGACACAATAAGATTTACACGTGAAACAAAAGAATACACAAATGGATGTACAGATAAAGAACAGCCTACAGAAATTAATTAATGCATTTTTAATTAGAAGGTTATTCCACAAACGTTAAGAGCAAAAAAGTGGTTTGCTTACAAAAGTCATTAAGATTTTATTAAGGGCAGTGCACAAAAGGAACCAAATAGCTGTGTAAACTGAAAAAGACATGCAAATACAAGAATATGATTTTAGTCAAGCCATCACATAACTATAACAGATAAATAGTATTGTTAGGGCAATGCTGCTAGCTCCCTTCATCCCTCTCTCATGTCAAGACCTCAGACTGCCTCAACAACTTATTTTTTTTTAATCAGTAAATTTTTTTCACCACAGGACTGAGGGAGTATAATCAAGAGGACTGACATGACCATAGGTCAATTAAAAACAGTTCGCTAGCAGATTTTCAAAGTAACCACTCAGTAGAATGGCTGAAACATTTATATCTACAATAAAAATATTGTAATCAACACTCCCAGTGAGCAGTAAGAGACGAGGAAACTTTGCGAGGCAGCAAAGACCGTAGATATGAATTTAGAGGACTAAAGTCAAGTGACACTGGGAAGTTCTTGGGTCAAGCACAACTGGCAGTGGCCTAAAATTAATAAACCATGCTAAATTTAATTTCTGTCCCTGCTATGCTAGCTAGGCTCTCCAAGCTCTTGACAACTTATTAGCTCAGGCACCTGCATTTTAATCGCAAGGGCTCCCAGAAAACAGATTGCTCCCTCCCTGGCATTCCAGTGCATCCGGCACTACGGCTCTGCAGGGTGCTGGCCAGGTGACAGGTTACTGTCTGGGCACCAACCTTAAAGTCCTTTATTCACTTGAACTTGCAACTGTTGTTTCTACAGACACCAAATAGTCCAATCATGAAACCACTGAATATGGTCTTTTAGGCAAAGTCGGGTAGACTGAAAATATACTAACAAAGAATTTTAACTGAGACTTGAAATGCCACATATGAGGCCAGTATAATCAGTTCAGGAATTATTTTGTCATAGTAAGAAAGTTCCAAAAGTAACAGCAGATGCTACAGTTTTATATTTTCTATTTGTCAGAAGTACAACAGCAAATCTTTGTGGCTTAGAGTTCCTCATAAGAGGGTACAGAAATATGAAGCAGCATGTTTTCTAAAAAGCCCAGCAGGCTAACCCAACTTCTAACCCAGGAGGCCCACTGAGCCAGCACTGGTACCTTACTTGAAAGCAGCTCCTCTGATTATTGTCCTAATGCCTCACAGACAGATGTTTTTCACTAACAGCTCTGCATGTTACTTTCTTTTTCAACCCCTTTTGAGCACTTGTTACATGCACACTGCGTGACACTAAGAACAAAAAAAGCAAGGATCCAAGACTACGCTTTATAATTTCACAGAGTCAAAACATGGGTTCTTACTCTATGGAAGCATTTAATACTGATAAATTTTTCATAGATGGAAAAAAACCCCACAAAACAGAAAAACCCCCAAACCCACTTACTTTTTTACTTATGGTGACTTCACCATTTTGTCTGGAACTTGAGCATATAAAACAGTAGGCACTTTCTCAAATAAGGTCAGAAGAATACTGGCCTCCTGAACAAGAGATGTAGCACTGTTCACATGGCAGTTACTCAAGGGGGCAGGCTCTGGTCTCTTCTCTCTGGTCACCAGTGACGGGACCCAAGGCAATGGTATGAAGCTGTGCCAGGGGAGGTTTAGGTTGGATGTCAGGAAAAGTTTCTTCATCCAGAGAGTGACTGGGCACTGGGACAGGCTTCCCAGGGTGGTCACAGCACCAGCCTGCCTGAGTTCAAGAGCATTTGGACAACGCTCTTAGGCACACGGTGTGATTCTTGCGGTGGCCTGCATAGGATCAGGAGTCGGACTCAGTGATCCTTGTGGATTCTTTCCAACTCAGGATATTCTATAATTCTATAGTCAGAACAACCAACTGGCAAGTCTGGTCACTGGGTTTCATCTTTAGTGCCAAATGAACCAACAGTTAGTGAGGCAAATCAAAACAGGTATATCTGATCTTCAGTGAGTCTTGATGGAATTTCTAAACTTTATCGTTACGTTTTACAATCAGCTACTAAGGAAACGGGAATTAATTTTGGGATGTAAATTAGCTATTATTCATTATTTCTGTTTTGTCACTTTAAACACTTATTACGATGCAATTTCGGTCAAATTATGATGTTAAACCCCTTGAAAATTTGAAAATGATCAATGCAACAGCCATTGATGATTATCAGTGGAAGCAACAGACTAATCACCAAGGAAACCCAATACTTACAATAATGCATTCAATTTTTCAAGTGATGTCTACAATTTTTGCTTCAGAGCTGCAGAAATTTACATTTTTAAATCAAATCAACCATTTTATCTTTATGAGATCTGTTTACCAGAGACATTCTGTTAACAAAATGGTTTTATCCCACTCAATTTAAAGAAAGCATTCCAGAATAGCTGTAGTTCTCCCCCAGAGACTGCAAATCATCTCAGTAGTGCAGGCAAAGACTTTTGTTCCAGCACTATCAAGGTTAGAATGCCTGCAATAACAACATTTATTTTTGAAAAGCAGAAATAATAAAGCAAAATTACAAAGGTTTAGATATGCCACAATTTGTAAGTTCTGGGTATCCCCATAGGCAGCCCACCGCTTCCAGGAGTTTTGAAACTTGAACCAAAAGGTCATATGCCTTTTTCCAGTTGACCAATTTGTGGAAAGATACTTGTCTATCTGAGATATATTTACTACCTTAGGCTCACATTTTATATTAGAAAACTATTTGGTTAGATTTATCTAGAGAACTTCCAACAGAGCCAGCATTCATAACTTTTTTTACTCTTGAATTCTAAATCTATGAAAAGAGATATAATTATTTCCAGATACTCAGTTATCATTCACAAATTAAAAATATGGTTACTTACAGAAAAAAATCGTGCTACAAATTAAGTAGTGAAATCAGAATCTATTATTTGAGGTCAATGAGATTTATGAATACCTTCATGCTCCACTAACTCAAATCATTCTAAGTATGCACCTATACCCTTTCAAGACCAGTTCTGGAATTCTGAATACAAACAAAGGGTACTTATTAGAGAACTTTCAGTTTTAACGAGCTAAACCCATGAACATACTTTTAATGCTTTCTTGTTCCTCTAAAATTTAAGCACCTATTTACATGGCTCCCATGCACAATATTTCAGTCTTAGAGTAGTATCTTAAAATTTTTTACCAGTGTCTGTATTTGGCTTTTGGTTCTGCACACCCTCCAGTTCTGTACATTGAATTGATACAGTGCATTTTTGGATGGTTTACCTATTAAAAAAAATTTCGGAAACATACCTGTACGAATATATTAATATAATGACATATGACTCTGTGATACCTGAAATAGTGTAATGCTCAGCAGTAATATGCTTGCTTATGGGTTTCTCAAAGTACAAGTCAGAAGGTAACCATGGAATTTGTTGTAAAGAGATTGTAAAATAAGGCAAATTATTACATCTCCTTGTCTTTTTTTTTTTCAATAAAGAAGAAAATACAACTTCATAAGAGGCTGAACTAAAAGAACAGCAAGCTTAAATTAAAGATGCTGATAGACAAGCTCTAGCAAATCTTGTTGTAGCAGATTAAGTTACTATCCTCAGCTGTAGACTCTGCTCCCATCAGAAGTCACCGATACCAAAAGTAGAATTGTCAGGAAGAAACATGTGCTGACACCTCAGCCACCTCAGTGCTAAGACTGGCATCGTAGTTTCAGTCTGACAGCACAGTATGAACTGTAATGACCAAGGAACAAGCACTTCTGTTAACTCTGCAAATGAACTAGAGCAGAGGAGTTGGGCAGAGAAAGGCATAAAACTGACATCACCAAAGCAGATTTCCCAGAGCTATAGCTGCAATCTAAGTTTTTTCTAAAGTAGCCAGAATCAGCTGTGCCAATTGTCACAAATCCATTCCAGAATAAAAAATACGCTCTCGCCAAAAAGTGTCAGAAGCACAATGTGAACTGTTAAACAATTAGTTAACAGGCAGCGATTAGTCATGTTATGTACTTAAAAGGCTAAATATTCAATTTCAAATCAGCTTTAAGGAATTAAGAACTGAAGATCTATACAGAATTTTAATTATCACATGAAGTCCCAACCACGGAATTTTTAGGGAGCACTAACACATGCAATACCGAAAGAACAGCATTAAATATCTTTGCAAGATTTGACAAGAGTGTGACTTAAGAGGGAACACAAACTAGCCTACATTTACTACCCAACCGTTTAGGTATGCAGCTGCATTCATTAAATATTTGTATAGAAAGGCTTCAAAAATATTGACATAAGGAGAAACTGTACGAAGTTCTCACCAACAGAAGTCATAGACTGGCTTAGGGGATAAAGTATACATAAATTCAAGTTTTCAACTCAAGTTGTTAAATTTAAAAAAACATATATGCAAAGATTTAATACTCTCCCACTACAGATATCCTACTGCAGATTTTATGCAACCTAATAAGTAAAATTCTTATTGCCTTAGTAGCTTTTATTAAAATGAAACACATACGTTTACTTCACATAAGATTTATAAATTAAGAACCACTACTGATTAGCCATGAAAACCACACTCAAGGCTTCAAAAAGAGCTTAGTGCGTAACAAGCAGGCTAACTTAATTTCTGCAGATTGCCCCATCCCAACTTTAACTGAGGCATTCAGCTCCTAAGATTGCTTTTTCAAACAAGTGCATCATGTAGATTCGAAGTTCAGCATCATGCAGATGCATTTACAACACAAGGCCCTACCCTGCTTTGCACACTGGCCACTGATCAAAACTGAGCCATCAACACAGAATCCTAAATACGACATTTCATTTTAGCAGAAAAGAATCCATAGTTATTGCATTATTATATTGTTGTTGTATTGTTTTGTTAACCTCTTGTTAAGATTTTCCAGCTCTTCAGTTCCCCCCTTTTTGAATACTAACCAACTTAAAAAGAAAAAAAAAAAAGGCAGCTTGTTACAATCTTGTAGCACAGCGTCTGATTGAGACAATCTACCAAATTTTTATGGGACAAATTTCAGCAAGGTGTAAAACATGGTTTCTGGCAACAGCATAGAACTCCCCTAGTATGTCAGACCAACGGTCAGTCAAGCCCCAAAAGTCTCCATCTGACAGTGGCAACCAGACATGTTGTTTAGGGATAACCTGTGCATCCAGAAGTTCAGTTATTGCAGGACATGCCTGCATGGTGCTACATCCCTGCCTACTCAGTTATGAATGATTAAATATATCTGTCAATGGATTTGCTTCTCTGGAAATCTGTATAATCCCGTTTTTGAACTTGATGATATTAGCTGTCTCCACAAATTCCTATGACAAAAAATGTCAGTAGTTGTGCACCCAGTATGTGAAACAAAAACTTTGAAGAGTACCTGTTTCAAACCTATGATTTTAATCAACTGCATCCTGCATTTTTAAGATCCGCCGCCTCCATGGCCTTTTTGGTTTGTTTTCTCTAAAATCTCAGTCACATCCCCTTTCAACTGAGGGGTTCTCATCTTTTTAGTCTGTTCTTGCAAGGCTCCACTCCTTGACTGGTTTTGTTGCCCTTTTTTTTTTTACTTCTGCTGTGTATACCTTTAAATGCAGAGACCTGAACCGTACACAGGTTTTGCATAGCTGCAATATGATGGCTTCTGTCATCTTAATGCCCTTCCTGATACATTTAGCATTTTGTTAGCTTTATGGCTGTTACACTACATAAAGCACAATAAACAGACACTAGGTTTAAATATAACTTTCTTAACAGTTCTACAAAAGCAAGGAGTCTTCAATGTTACTGCACTTCACAAATATCTAACCATCCCACCACTCTCTTGCTACAATTATTTCTTGGAGTCCTAACATTGAACTACTCTGCTTTGCACAGCACTAGGTAATAGTCATCATTATATACCATTAAAAGCAGTATTTCTGCTTAACGTCACTCTTACTACAGAAAAAAATTCCCACTGACATAGAACAGGTATCTTTGAATATATCAAAGCTGTAATGAGAGGTAGGAGAACACAAGCACCAGAAGACCAAAAGGAGAACCAGGACTGCAGAAGGAAAGAAATGGCAGGGGGGTGTGTGTGTATATATATCTATATATATATCTATATAGTTTTACAAGCAAATCCATCCTGAAGACACAAGGCAATAATATGATGAGAAAGAGAAAGCAAAAGGTCATAAGACTTAACAGAGTACAGAAATTACGTGACCCAGGACACAGAATCTTTGTCTCCTTCACAATACTGTCCATCTTCCCTATTTGGAGAGAGGGGACTGAGAAAGACTCATGTTTGGAGGTCTGCAGAAGGAAAGGATGCATGAAGAGGAGAGACAGATATTGTGCCAAAAAAAGCAGCATCAAAAATATAAGTTCACACTAAACTAGGAAAGATCTAAGAAAAACAATACATGACTCTTCAAAGTCGATCATATGACTAATCACTAATTGCCGTAGGTTTACTAGTCTGAATAAAAAAGACATCAAAAAGAAAAGTTTAACCTAAAAAATACTTCATAATCTATAAACAAAAAAAACTCAACTGCTGCTTCAAAGTATCATATAATTAGATGTCCTCTTTTTCAGTCAACAAAAAACAGCTCCCCATTGCACTTCATTTTTTACTGTCCTTACTTCAAAATTAGCAAAAGTTTAAAGAAAGTAATGACATACAAACTATGCCAACATAACCAGTCTTTAGCTGAATAGCTTTTTGCCTGTTATGTTATCCTAAAAGCCAGGATTTTTTCTTCTGGAAAGAAGGAAAAGTGACATTTACCTTTTCAATTCCCGGCTTTCCTTAAGACACACTTTCAGTTTACATCTTGCTTGATGAGCTCATGAAGAAAGAAGAAATTTAAGTAAGCTAAAAGGTGGAAAAGTGTCTACTCAACTGCAGAATCCTCAGATTGCCACTCTCCTCCTCTTTCCACTGAAGCCAGGTAACTTGCCTCTTCTGAGTTCTCAACTAGCCCTCATCATCCCAGTTGAAGCAGCACGCTTCACCACGAAGTGGTTGATGGCAATAGGTAAAGTCTTGAGAGAAGATTCCAACTCACACTAAATGTATGTTCTATGAACAGGCAAGAATCAAATTGGTAATTCAGTAGAAAAAGTCTAAAAATCTAACAAGAACTTAGGCTCACATGGATTTTTAGTACCGTTTATACTCTTAAATAAATATGCAAAATAGACTATTCCATTTGTCAAACCAAAATCAATTCTCCTGGGCTCATAAGTCATTTAGTCAGGGAGCCCAAGAAGACAATGTCGAGCCGATCAGCTTTTACCTCACTTTACGCTAAGACACTGTGCTAATTCCTCCCTGTAAGTAATTAGGTTACTAATTTAGAACATATCTTGATTACTGGGGAAAAAAAAAAAAAAGGCAAGAGCTTGTTTTATGTTCTTGTACAACAATCACCACCCTCAAGTACATATATCCAGTTCCATTTCAACCCAATTTCCTTACCTCCTGCATTTGAGGACTTCGATACCATTCGAACAAAATGTAAATGCCACTGCATAGTGGCACTAAGCAACTCCAGCACCACTTGATCCTACAGGAACTGATTCTGCAGAAAGCACGTGATGTCCACTAATACTATATTGTCCCACTAACAGTGGACTAGTTTGTCTGCTGACATCACACAGCCTTTCAGACACCAAGAAGAAGAGATTTGCTCTCTGAAAACAAGGATATACATCCGTAAGAAGTACAACCAATATGATACACACCTAAACAATCCAAAGCCTCATCTGTTTGAAAGCTTGATGCTTAACCCAAATGCTTGAGCTTGCCTTCAGAGATGAGAGAACCTTTAGAAAGACATACCAGAGGAATTAGCAACATGCTCTCTTAGTCAATACAAGACACAGTCAATTTCTACAGCACACAGAGCCGTTATCTGTAACACAGGTTTTCTACAAAAGCAACTTGAATTTCTTAGCCAAGGTACACTGAATTAATCTATGATTAATCTACCTCAAGTTTCATTAACAGTAGCTGACAAGTAAATGGCAGTTTGACAAAACAAAACAAACAAGGACAATCAAGTTCTCAACCACAACACTGCAGGAACACTGCATGATCTGATAGTAAGGTGAGGCCTTAGCTTTATACACAAAGGCATCACATTCTAAAGAAGAAGTTGTCATGGTATCTGCTATGCTAAAGAATTTAACTCAGTACTACAAACATCATGCTGAAAAACAGGCTTCCCTCCCTGATTTTCTCCTCTGCCACACTGAAGACCACCTTCTGAATAAGTGATTAACAGAGAAGGCATTACCAAAGCATACTACCTTCATTGACCTTAACCGTGAAGATCATTCCAGTTCGGAGAACACTTGGGTTTCCATTTGAATATTCAGATGAGGGCTGACTTGCTGACCTCTGCCACCCAAACCAAGATTAAGATTTGGCTCCAGGGAAACATCAAAAGTAATTTCTCTCCATAGTGTTTTTGCCAAGATGTCATGCCAGTTATATTTTACCTGCCTTCAGCCTTGAACAAAGCGAACTTTAGAAAGTGTCATTCCTCTTTAGGATACACCTCAATAAACACTAGTCACTTCTGTGGCATCATACTGTTAATAACAGCTCTCATATGTATCACTGGCATTCTTTACAATACACTGTTAAAATGAGAAGTGACTTTTAGGCATTGGCACACATTGTCATCCTTTGAGCTCACATTTGTACTTCGGACTCCACTCAACACTATTTGTACCTAAATGAAGACTTTTCCATTCTCTCCTTCCTGACTATAAAAATATACATTTATCCTTGGAAAAAGACTCTGAATGCATACAGCCACCTCCCAGCACCACTGCCAGGTCAAAGAGCAGATGCTGAGGTTGCGCTGGCACTTCCCAGTTATCAAAGGTTTATGGTTTCGCTGAATTGAACTTTCTCAAGCGCCTGAAGAAACCACTGAACAACGTCACACTACACAAATAAGACAATGCACACTGACCATTCAGTTAATGCATGTACACAGGTTGATACTTTAGATGATAACATACTGACTATTGCCACATTTGAGTACTCACAATGCCTTTTGTAAAGGACCACTTCACTGTCTGAACATATCCTTGCCAGAAATCATTCCTAGTTTTAAACTGATTTTCCCCAAAAAAAGTCCCAGATTTGAGACTTCTTAATTATCTCTTACGGCCAAATAATCAAAAATGGCCTTTAAACAGCTTCCCCAGAATATGGATCCTGATACAAGAATGAAATTTAGGGGTTGATTTCTGTTTTATTTTTCTTAAGAATTATCTTTTCCCAGAATTTCTACCTAACATCTATTCTTCTGTTAGACTCCTGCAAGACATGATGAGTTTACCATCTATGCTAGTATACTGAATTCATTAAGAACCATGAGCTCCATGGTCACATGTATTAACTATCAAGCATTTTCTCTAACCCTAGGGTCGAAATTTTAAAAATAAAACACTAGAGGCAAAAAATCAAGTACTAAAAATGTTAACATAAAATCACATTAACTATTTCTTACTCATTATTTTTTCTTTAGAAGACAATTATGGCCAACCGGAACAGATACATGATGCAACAGGCAAATCACTTAAGGAAATACAGGACACTGAGGTAACCTTAATACAACAGATAATAAGCATAGGTATGTTGAAACAATTACATTTCTCTGTCTAATTATTTGTCATCTTATAAGAAAGCAGAATTAGATCCACAAGAGAACCTAAATGCTATGCCACCTACTAAACTTCACAATCCACAGATAAGCAAACAAGCTCCACTCTACAATGAAAAGGGAATGTTATAGGTGCTGTTCAAATATCTAATATTCAACATCAGTAGGAATTGGCCAACTCACCAAGAATAAACAAAGATCAGAGATTTAAGTCTCCAGAATTTCATGCCATGCTGGGGAGATAAAAAAACAATCCCAAGAAGAATCCCCTTCATTTACTCTTTCAACACTTTGCCTGTAACAAGGAAATCTGTGTCCATATCACTGATTTGTACTTGATCAAGCCACTCCCTGGGCTACATCTGCCATTTACTCCCTTTCTAAGTGATTATTACTCTTCACAAATAAAACTGGCTGGTGTCTAAAAGCACTTCACACCCAAATACCCAGTGGCCTGGCAGTACAGGCATTCCCTTTGGGAACTGGCAGCTCCCCCAAAAAGCAGGAGGATTGGAACCCAAATCTCAACATGCTAGGCACGTTGTAAAGAAATGAAACATCCTTTTCCTGCAAAATTAAGTGTGCAAGATTAAGCCTTTCTGTGTTTCCTGCTTCACAGAACAGAAGTATTCCTTGTAGAAGTATGCATTACCAATGGTATTGCTGTTTGACTTCTAACTTAACTCACACAAGCCTTAAGAGTTACAGCATTTTTTCTTCCCACACAGCTATGTGTTAGTGCACAATTAGACATTCCAGCAGTATAAAACAAGTTGTTACCAACAGACACACACAGCTGATTAAAAAAAACACCAAACTCCAAAACTTGCTTTACAATATTCTGCAATATAAACTATTTATTCAGCTATAATTTCCTTTTTCTCCTTCTTCATACTTTATCCTGAACTATACTTAAGACATTTTGTGTAGCTTGTCTAGCTACACTGGAAGGGCAGGAAGGAGAAGGTGTACATAAAACTCTCCTGTTTTCAGAATAGCTGTATTGAAGCTGCAAAGTAGAGAACTACACTAGAAAAGCAATTCTGCCAGCATAACTGATGTTAAGTCATCATGTAAATTGTTCCCACTGAGTTTTTTATTGCAAACGTGGATGCAAACCTCTTCAAATATACTAATGCCTCTCTTCACCCACTAATAAAAGGAAAACAAGACAGCACTATTTAATTAATATTTACAAAAAGTCCTGAGGTTTTCAAATGCATGACCAAGGCAGTAATTAGTCTTCCAAATACCGTAATGTCAAGCCTTTCTGCAACACTACCTGTCACACTGAGAAAGTACTTAAAAAACGTCAGTTGCTAGAACATTTAAAAATTTTAGACAACACATGAACACAAATATAAATCCTGTTATCTAAGAAGTAGCAGACTGTTTGAAATTTTATCCTTCAGCACGCTAAAAGCCTAACACTGTAAAAGGAAAGCACTTAAAAGTGCAAACTGGGAAAAAACAAACGGTAGCTGAACCAGGTAGTTACAACTGTTAGCATGTGATGTTAAGTTCCAACCTTTAATGATACATCATAACAGATTTTGCATCTAAAAATGGCGCAGGTTTTTTAAAAGCCTGCAACTTCAAATTATAACAGGAGATTTTAATTAAAAATCAGCAAATGGAGCTGTTAGGAAAATGTAACTATTTACATGCAAAAATAAATGGATGCACATGAACTTCAGACTACATTAAACTTTCTGTGTCCATAGCCCTTGGCATGAATGCTAACATCTACCTGTTGCATGTTCACCGTTTCTAAGTCACATACAGCTCTGATAGTGAATGATGCCTGTCACCCTTCAACGGCCTGAGAAACTCTTGCAGATTCCTAAAGCAGTTAAATCAGTCTAGTGAAGAAATATCTTGATGTTAATTTCTAAGTAAGTTCATAACTGTTGAGAAGAAATTTAATAAAAACTAAGTAAAATTATAGTCTGTACCATCACCTAATTCTATACAGAAAAAATTACCATTCACTGTTATTCCATACATTGCAACGCAACATGACACACATTGGAAGGATGTAAATCCAAAAGAACGACTCGGAAAAGAGTTCAGTGATCATGTATTAACATTTAACTTTCTGTAAGTTTATTAACAGTAATGTAAATTAAATATAACCTTCTGCTACACTGCTTCAAAGAGCTGTAAAGTTCATAATGCCTTGTTAAAAGTATCTACCGTACTAACCATTAGCTAAGCTTTTAACGTGTAAAATACTGAAGGTTTTTTTGATCACAGTACATTGGAAAAGAGTTTACATCTGTATAAACCAGCCAGACACTAAAGTGTTTGACATTCAGATTTGTAATAACAGATCTACTAAGATCTTAAGAAAAAAGTATCTACTGCCTTCGAAAATTGTGACGACAGATTAAAACCAAAAGCTTCTGGACTCAGATGTCTAAAGACAATATGAAAATATCTTACTTTTTACAAAGTCAGGAAAACACTTCAATCCTCCAAAAAGGAAGAGGTTTATTTAAGACATAGGAAGATTACGCTGAGGCAGCAAACATATAGAAGAGATCACCAGTCACTCGTTAGAAGTCTGACTGCAGTCAGATATTGATATATTATCATGGACAAAAAACCCTCACAGCACTGGTTGATATTTACCCCTGTAATGTTCCTCATTAAGTTATTTTTCATGGATCAGTTTCACGTGAATCATCTAAGAACGTTCTCATAACTATTTTTCAGAAAGGTCAACTACAAGTTAATTTAGTTTTCTCATGTGGTTTGTCTCACTAAGCTCACAGTCACCGCGTTCTTTGTTGCTTTGCTGTGGAGTCTCTCCCACCACACCGCCTCGGTCCCTCCGTAAGGAAGACACCAGCACCGCCAGGGCATTATCATTACACGCTTTCGGAAAAGCTGTTCTGAGCTGGGATGTGCGCTAACTACTGCTGAGTATAAAATACACACTGGAAGTCGCCCATGTTCAACCTGTTTTAACTTAGCCCTTCATAAAGCAAAATGAAGCAATCTCTTTACAGAGGCACCACTTCCAAACACAGAGCTGCCGAGGGATCAGAAGTGCAGAGCAGGGGGCCTCAAGTTTCCCCCCCTCGCTAAAACACCCCCTATAAACACGCAGCTAGAGTGCACAGCCAGGTGCGGGAGGTTTCCTTACACTTCCCGGGCCTAAGCTCCTGGGAGGCACCCGAGGGTGGGAAGGAGGGAGGGAGCGAGCCGCTGTCGGGAGGCCGGCTGGGCATCCCCCGCCCTCGGGCAGCGCCGCCGGCACCTGTAGCCGCCGCGGCCGGGCCGCCCCGCCCGGCCGGGACCCGGGGCCGGGACACAGCCCGGGCCATCGCCGGCGGGCGCGGGGAGCGGCGCCGTGCCCCGAGAGCCGCCGAGAGCGGCTCTGCCTCGTCGTCCCTCCCGGCCGCGGCCCGGCCGGACCCCCGGGCCTGCGCGGGCGCCGTGGCCGCGGGGGAGGCTCCGGCCAGCCCAGACTCGCGGCTCCGCGGCAGGACCTGTTGCTCGCACGCCGGGCGCGGCCACGGACGCTGCGCTCACCGTCCGTCCGTCGCCGCCGCCGCTGACACGCTCCGGCCCGGCCGTCCGCTGGAACTCGGGGTCCCCCACGCCGTCCGCGCACCGCTCCAGCGGAGCCGCCCGGCCACAGCCACAGCCACAGCCACAGCCCCGGCCACCGCCACAGCCCCGGCCCCCGGCGCGCTGCGCAGCCGCCGCCCAGCCCGGCCCGGCCCCGTGCCCGCCCCGGCGC
>JAWMRA010000161.1:30619472-30815291 GCA_035584735.1 Pseudotriccus pelzelni
CCCCGCCCCGCCCCGCCGCGCACGCGCGGGGCCGCCCCGCCGCCGCCAGAGCCGGGCAGGGAGCGCGGGGGTGAGCCCGGCGGGGCCGGGGGGTGGGCAGGGGTGCCCTCGGCTGGGGCGGACGCAGGGGACGTGGCTCCTTCCTCACGACTCACAGAATCAGCTGGGTTGGAAAGGACCTTTGAGATCATCGGGTTCAACCTATGACCGAACACCACCATCTCAACTGGACCGTGGCACTAAGTGCTCTGTTTAAACTAGGTGCTGTCTTAAACACCTCCAGGGGCGGTGACTCCACCAGCTCCCTGGGCAGCCCACCGCAGTCCAGTCTATTCCCGCCGCCGTCTCCCGCCTCTCTGGCACGGCTGTGTGCCGCCTCCAGCCCGCCGCAGCCGTCCCCTGCCCCGGCCGCGCCAGGCCGCTGCCGCCCCGCTCCCCTTGTATTCCTGCTGCAGCCGCAGCCCAAGCTTGAATGCCTCAGCCTGGCTGGAGCCTGCTGTGGGAGGAAAGGTGTTTAACCTCTTCTGAGAGCCCGGTCCACTTTCGGGAGGCTGAGGCATAGAAGGCACCCATGGCACAGTGTCTGGAAGAATTAAGGAAACTGGAGGTTAAAAGTAGTTTTACCGCGTTGTTTGTATCCATGGCTGCGTTGTACAGAAACAGGGAAACATATTTTCTGCGTGCTGCAATTTAGTTTGACTTCGAGCTGCAAAGTGCATTCACTCCCCTGGTTTTTCAGGCTGGCATGTCTAGATCATTGCCTGAGGGTAGATCATTGCCTGAGGCATTAGAAGAAATGTTCCACATAATAAGACAAGTGAAAAAAGGCTTTCTTAGATCGCTAAGAAGTCCTAAAGAGATTCTTATTTAGTCCATCTCTCCTTGCTTCAATTTAATGATATATAAATTTGCGTCATTTAACTGTGTCATTCTTCACAGTGAAATTGAGGCTTTCTGTAATCGTACCCTATACCATGTTTTCTTTTGGATCTATTCTAAAGACAGACACAAAGGCCAATTTTATAGATCCCCAAACCAGATCTCATGGTTTTGTTATTGTGTGGAAAGGCCAGCTGAACCTGATACCGAGGTACGACCTGTCCAGCTGTCTGTAAAGGAAACTCTGAAAGTGTTCTACCTTTTCATATTGTGGCTCAAACTCCCCGGGATGTCTTTTTGTTTGCTTTTTTCAGGGCAGCAATAATGATCAATAATGTGTCAAGTGAGCAAAACTGCAGCACAGCAGGAAATACAAATGGGCTGCAGAATTGTTTACTTGAGAAATAGAAAGGGCCGAGTGAAAACATGACACTGGTAATTTGTGGGTGAGCAGCACCAAGCATGATTCTTTTCACCTTCATATGAAAATGGTGAAAGATCACATGAGTCTTTTTTCAAACCACTTTGTCAAAAGACCTGAAAACCAGTGCAATTTTTCAAAATGTGCTACTTGCCTAGAAGTTATAATGACTGCAAAAAGTAGGTAGGTTCATCAGTTGGCCCTTCACTGTTGTCATCCTCATTGTAACTGACCACTAGTTTAACTTTCTGTTCTACATCCAAGGTTGGGATGATCAGACAAAAAAAACCTGATTGCAGTTTCCCTCAACTGACAGCATTTGTACTTCCTCTCACAGAAAATCTCATTGCCTTCAATTTGCATGTTGCCCAGTAGCCACTTTATAAACCAGGCTAAGGGAATTTTCTTCAATATGATGTGTAATTTGTCATAGAGCAGAGAAGGATTCACATCAGTTCTAGAATTTCTATTTCCCTCCTTTACCATCCTACATCTGTAGCTGAAGTTTTGGGTTTTTGCCAGAAGGGGTTATCAGACCAGGTTAAGGCTGAGCTTGGGATAACTCTTGGATATATCTGCTTAAAGATCTGTTTGTTTCTTTGGTAACCAATCTCCTCCCTCTGGCTTCCACAGACCCTAATATTAGCCCTCACCCAGCTGGCAAATCCATTCATAAGGTATTTGAATGAGGCGTGCTTGGCTAATTCTATCCAACAGATTAAAATACTCTGTCAGGCCAAGAAGTCATCATACCTGAAAACGATTCACAATAGGGCAGAGGATCAGCAGTATTATTTGTAAAGACACAGATAAGCTTTCTGTGTTGAATCATTTAAATAGACAGCTCTGATGGTTCATTTTGCCTTGTGGGTGCTGTTCTGTGGTATGCTGAGAACACAAACGTTACTGTGAGAAAATCAACATTTTAGCTTGAATTTAACAAAATCTGCAAATAGAAAAGATACAGATAAAGAAAGTGAATGGGAGGATGAGGAAGAACAATGGAAAGATGATTGGGAAGATAAAATCTTTTAATTTTCCTTTGTTTTGTCGTAGCTGATTAATCTTTCCTATGAGGATTTACTAAGACAGCTTTTAAAAGAACTGGGAAAATTACTTACCAAAGTGCTATAGGGCTTTCTGTTCCATCTCTTGTTTAACATTTTCAATTATTATCTTTAAGCAGAAAGGAACTGAAAAGAAATACCCAAGTGGTACCTTTTATGAGCTTGGATCTTTGAAGGTTTTGATTTTAGCATTTTTCTGTGATTTTACTATTTGGGATTATGGAAACATTAAAGCATGCTTGCAGATACAGAACCAATGTATTTAGGCAACTTTATTTATTACTAAAGAACCTTCTTTTTCAGATTGATGCATTCATTCTACGGACAAATATTTTTAAACAAAGAAAATGCTCAACTTTGACGAATTGAATTTGACGTGAATTAGCATCACTGTTTACGACCAAGATGCAGGTATAACTGTTTATCGATCTAAATCTAGCTGATTGTAATCAACAGGAAAAAAAATCAATTCTGACTTAAGCTGAGGCATCAGCCAAACACAGGACAAAGTGTTTTCTTTGAAACCATTGCCCTCTGGAGGGGAAATGAAAAATCACCGAAGGATCGGGTAAAAATTCCTTTTTACCTCACTGTGAACTGAATTTATGCTTTACAGCCCAAGAATGGCTCTACAGACAGACAGAAAAAAGGAATTCTGTCAGAAGAGCCACATGGGACACAGTGCTTATGTCAGTGGGCTGGAGAAGTAATCCCCATCTGTCTGCCCCATTACTCTCCTCCCCTTTATCTCTAAACTCTTTATCTCTAAACATCCATTCTATAGCAGATGTACTTTCTCTTCCAGCTCCATCTTGGATACTTTCCAAGCGGGAGTCATCCCTCTTTATTTGCCAAAATATTTTTTATGCAATCCCTAAAGCATTCTTGTCTGCCTGATGGTAGACTGTATTCCATCCTCTTTCTTGACCTTTCTGGTGTTTGGTTGGTTCTTTTATTATCTTGATTACCTTTTCCTTCTAGATCTTCTATTCTTGCTTATATTCTTTCTATACTTTGGGAAAGTGTGTTCACTTCTCTTTATCTCTCTTCTTTCAGGTCTGACATCTACCTAATTAGATTGTTTTCCTCCTGTCTCTGAGAACTTCATGGGGATTTTTCCCTTGGCCTTTAGATATTGATAGCTTATACTTTGGATAATCACATTTGAATGTCACCTTTAACTGAATATGAGTGAAAGGGAGTTCCTTCCTGCTCAGACTTTGCCTATATATTCTCCACGTGTTTCAGGAGAAATGACAGCATCTCCCAATGAATTTTACAGTTTGATTTATAGCAATCTGATACCTCCTGACTACAAATCTGTTTTAACCCTAAGTAGGACACATGTACCAGCCATCTGAAAGAATGCAACAGGAGCCCTAGTCCACCTGTAGGGCTGGTTGTATCTAGTGTTTCAAAAAAGACTGCAAAACACAAAAGTTCATAAGCCAAATTTTGCATTAAGCAAGAAAAAAATCCCTAAAAATTCTTGGCCTCCACAACGCAGCAACAGAAACCCTGAATTTTGAAATTAAAACAGCAATCCAGTTTCATTTCAACCTTCCTTGAACTAGGACAACAAATACTAAGGATTCAAATATAGTCATGTTTGTCTCCTTGATAGCATCTCAAACTATTCCTAATTTCCTATCCAATAATCTCGCTCTGCATTCACTTTCATCTGGGTGGCCAAAACAGCTTCCTCTCTAGTATCTAGTGTCCTTTGCCACACCTTAATCCTTCAAATCCAAAACTGTACAACTCCAAGTAAGGTCACAGTATTTACAAATAGGGTCATAAACCCAGCAGAAGTTCAGCTGAAGAAAAAAATTAATCTCTGGAAGAGAGGTCTCAGCTCTGGGAATACTATTCATCTCTCAGTGCAGGGTCTCAGCCCTAGAAATAGGAATCATTCCCGGAAGATGGCTGCCTCAAATAAAACCTAGAAGTGAGACTATTGATGTAACAGTTTGGGGCCCTATTTTTAATCCAGACAAATAAAAATTATCTTTCTTCCACTGTTTTCACTTCCCCTATTAACTTGTACTCAAATTAGCAATTACCTTATCTGTCTCTTTGTATCTGTTTGCTGATTCTTGTTCTTCCTCTATTTGTGAAGAAATAAAAACCTAATAGATAACTCAGACATCTGTGATAAAGTAGGGGAAGAACCAACAAAAAGAACCAACAAAACAGTTGGTACCACCTAAGGAAAATATTTAGTGGTAAACCCTATTGAAATAAGACATTTGTGGTTTTTAGGTTCTCCCTATGTATGATTGTCTTTCCTGAAAGGCAGCATAGTAGTGGTAATTATGAGACAAGACCTTCCTATCTGATAATGCTGCACTGTAAAGCTTGAGCTTTATATATTTATCAGCCTAAACTTTATATATTTATCAACTGAAACTGTGACAATACAGTATATTGATCACATATTCCATGAACCTGAAATGCAATAAATCTTTCTCTTGAAAGCAAACTAGATGTACAGTAAGATAGCTGTAAGATACTGTGAAACATACATAAACAACATCATCATTCTCCTTCTTGTTCTCTTTTCCTAAGTTTTCACTGACATAATCTTGCATGCTAGGCTTTCCTTAACAGTCTTATTTGGCATAGGTTTTTTGTTTATGCATCCCTGTGTGACAACCCTCCCTTAAAGGTCATCACACCCCTGTTATATTCTAATTACTGACACAAGAAGATTTGTGGCTATTCTCTGCTGTACCTTTAACAACATGAATGTCTGAATCATGAAAGGCAGAGTCACTTCCAAAATTATTATTCTTAAAACCTTTGTTTGAGTATTCACCTAGTTTTTTAACTTTCTTTCAGCAGATTATAAACTACATCTGGGGCAGTTAACTGACAGCCAGCATATCTGTTATTCCTCAGCCTTTGATTTGTTGCTTAAAATCTGTTTTATTTGGATCTATAACTGTGTAAGTTTTATTGGAAATATTCTGAAACTGAGACCAACTTTTTGTCTTTCCTTTGAGAAACATGCTCAGAAAAACCCTTCTTATGTCATTTTCTTGTCTGCATAAAGCTGGAGTGTCATGGCACAGACGAAATTCAGGTATGTCATCCAGTCCCTCTGTAGGAGTCCATGTTGATCCCTGCATAATATTTTCCTTATAAGATGCCAACAGGTTTCCATTAACACCTCTAGAGCCATGGAGGCATAGCTGCTTGATTTGTGAGAGTGAATTATGTAGGATAGTACCAAAATATGTTTGTGATATGTTGCCATAAGCAAAGCTGGTATACTTAATTACCTTAAAGAAAGCAATAGCAGCTACACAATCATGTTTAAGGAAGGAAGAAGTTGTTTTGATACTAACAGAATAATCATTTCCACATAGCTACTTGGAGCTATATGGATGGTGTTCGTTATCCTTGAATAAATCTGTAAGATGCAGTGCCAATTCTTTACCATTCTCATGAGCCTGCATCTTGACAGAAAGTTGCAAAAACTGTTTTGGACTATATTGCGTGAATACAGCTCTATTTCGCAGTATTTCCTGAAAAGTGTTGTCAAACACATTATGCTTGGTAGCTCTCCTGCTTGCAGGATCTTCAATGACTGTCATTCTCCCAGCAGTAATTTTTCTTTCACAGAAGCTGACAGACCATTGGCTCGGTGAGCCAACACTGCATACCAGTCTACTGAATCAGCTCAGTATAAGACTGTTTTGGTATGTAACCCAGCAAGCATCCATGCTGAGTTATTTTTCTTTGCTCCAGGCACAGCAATTAAGAGGTATTTTTTACTGCACTTGCAATGCAGGCAATTCATCCTTCCCACTGTTGTAGTCTGGGAAACACAGTAATCTGAAGTTCTTTGTTCTTTGCAGCATCGCCTGAGAGCATTTTAGATGGGATTCCAGTAAACTGAGGCTGAATAGTAGTTCCATTTGCGTGATGCAGCAGTGCTTTGTCACACCCTGTCTCTTCAAGCTCTGTCAACATCACCACAGGTTAAGGTGCTATGCATGTAAGACTGTCAATTTTTGGAGCACAGTATATTTTCAGACTAATTCTTGTTTCTGCAGGTAACGGACAATTTCTACCTGGCCAGTCAGTCAAGAGAAACAATGCTCAAGAGCAGTTATTCTGGTCTTGCTTTGCTGCATCGATGACTTCTGAACAAACGTTATGAGCTTTGTGGGCACCTTTGTCTCAGTTACCACAGCATAAAGTAAGTCTTTGTGGAAGTATTTGGTTAGTTCTTCAGTCCTGGCTCATCAGCTTATCTTCTGTTATGACAAGTGCTTGTAATAGGGACAAATGCATTTACTTTACAGTAATTCAGCTCAGAGAATTCAAAAGAGTATATATTTCAATAATGTTGTTTCCCATCTGAAAATCACTCCTCTCAAAATGTGCCTGGGTATCTGATCCCTTTATTTTGATGGATTTAAATGTTTTCCTTAGAACGAGGTTATTTCTGATGGCCTTAGTGTTTGCATCCAGACAGGTTGTTTGAATGCAAATTAAATGTATCATTGTAGATAGTGTGCAATGCTTCTCTAGATGTGGTATTTAGCTTATGAGGGAGGTATTCCTAATTAAATATGTAATTTATTGCATTCCATTTTATTAGTTAGTATATAGAGCATATCTTGATACATTACTTAGTTCTCTGTGCTAGCAAAATTATTGTCCTGATCAATACAGTTTTACTCTATTTAAGAATATTCCAAATCTGTATCATCATTTACCAGTGTTGTACGTTTTTCATTTCACCTTCGCTTCTAGTGTGTAAGTTTAGTGTAAATTCAGTGATGGTAAAAGTCTGCACCCAGTCTGTGTGTAGATGATAGCGAAAATGCAGTTACAGACCTGTATTTTTGCAATATTTTAAACCTATTCTTGCATTGCACAGCAGCACTTCATAAGTCGTGTGTCATTCAAGTACTTACTGCCCATGGAGCAGAAAATATGCTGTACAACCATTTTTTCAGGGACTACCTGAAAGTTTTTTCCTTGTCAGTAAATACTACTTTGCTCTTTGGATAAACAGTATCTAGATTTTTTTTTTTCACATGGGACACAATGTTGGAATTTCCAGTTATATTGAATAGGATTTCACTCTTGTTGACAGTAAGGGTGCTATCTAGAGTTTGAATTTGCCACTACTTTTTTCTTACAGCGTCCTAGACTGGAATCTGATTACACGTGAGCTGCCCTAAAAGAGTATTAAGTTAATTTATATTCTCAAGGAACTTTAGATTGACACTTGTCTCCTTGGCAATTGTGAATTATGCATGTCCTCTGTGCTCATTTGGAGGAAAGCATACTGCGTCTTCCATCTCATATTCTTTGCTGTGCTTGTGCAGAACTTACTCTTCCAAAGTTCAGTAAAATACTGCACATGCTATGAATACACAGAAGCGCCCCAGTGACAGGTAGCAAAAGCAGCAGCAGATACTTAGTTTGCTCAAATTGAAAATTATCTGTAGTGCAGCAAGTATGTTCTGTCAAAAATTCTGCTCAGTATTCCAATAGGATAGCAATGTTTTTAGTATCTAGATAATAATAACAGTAATGACAATACCAAATCCTTATATAATGGTTCTTATTAGTATATTGGATTTTCAAGAGAGGTCTGTCTATCCTCAGTCTACAAATGAAGAAGCTGAGGAACAACCGGAAGAGTGATTTGCCCACATTTGTAGAAGTTCACTGGTAGAAATAAACCCTGTGTTAATATGATTTGGTGCCTACTACATGATATTTCTCTCTCTCACTTGTCCCACTGCAATGTTCTGAAGGTTGAAATTGTAAGCCACAGTCAGGTATTTTAAGGTTAATTCAAGTGTCTATTTCTTTGCCTTCTGCTGCAATCTACAAATCTTCTCCCTGAAAAAATATTTTCAGTCACTGAAAAAATGTACATTCCACTGCAAAAGGACCAAATTTATTTATGCTTGTGGTAGTTGTGAACTAATACAGGGTTTGTACTTCAATAATACTTATTTGCACAATAATAAGAGGTTGTGAATAGAATTGAAGTGTGCAGGGGAATTTTTTCTTCCATGTATACATTTTTTTCCTTGTTCCAAGTGCATCTGATATGCAGGATGCTTTGCTTTATTTTCTTTAATTTCTCTTACTACTCATCTGGGAAATTACTTAAAGCAGGCTACTTGACTTACTGCCACTCTTGATTTTCTGAAAAGAAACACAGTGAGCATGAGGAAAACAGCTCAATAAAGTAGAAGACTAAAGATAAGAAGAAGCATAAGGGATCAAAACAGAGAATGGGACAGATAAGATAAACATACACCAAGAACTACAAAGGAAGAAAGGTTGACCAGAGGGAACTGAGTTCCGTTTTGGGGAAGTTTGCTGGAATGTGTGCTATGTATTCCAAACTGGCCTTTTCCCAGTCTCTCACATGCTGTGCTCCTTCAGTCACTCCTACAAGCTACCTCACCTACTCAGCTCACAGCAGAAATCATCTTTAGTCTTTGCAGAACACCTGAGAGGTGTGAAAAACCTGTGTGTGCCTGGTATCAGTTGACATGATAATGTCATACCTCTCATCTGTCTGGGGGCGTGTGAAGATCATTTCTCTACTGAAAGCTGATCAGTGTGTTGAGAAGACAGAGTCTGCAGGTCTAAGAAAGCCCAGGAGGAGCACACTGCCTTTGCCTCTATATGGCAAATTTGGAAATTGGTAGTGGCATGCAGGCTGGGAGATGCATGATAAGAAAATGAAGGAAAAGAGGGAAGACACAATTGCACAGGAGGAAGAATACATCTTCAGAGGAAGAGGCACAGAGCAGAGTTGAAAGATTGTGGAAAGTGAGCGAAATAATAATCCAGACCTAGAGAAAATGAACAGGAAAGTTGATCAGAAAAAATGAAGAAAAGGTGTGAGCATCTGCGAAAAAGGATCAGCTAGACACAGAGAAAGAAGCAAAGATGGTAACAGAAAGAAAACAACAAGAAATACAATCAGCTATTTTTTCTTTCCTGTTGAAACTATAGTGCAAATGTATTACTTCAAAATTAATATCTAACAGTAATTGTTTATATAGAATAGAAAATGGGGACAAAATTCTAGAGGGAAGTGATTGAAATCTAAATAGGCAGGTCCCCTTTCCTCAAAGCAAAAATCGAAATGCTGGATATTTTAAGACAGGTTTTTTTGTCTGAATGATACTGTGGTTGTATGTATGTAATAAGAAAATGAAGCATTTCTATTCTGATTGCTTTACTACTTCTCTATTGTTACAGTTTTCACTATAAAATAGCAAGAAATACAATACTGTAGCACTAAGCATCAGTAAAATATAATTTAGGTGTTTGGCACTATATGGATGTCATAGATTATTTTAAAATGCAGGAAATTAATTTTAAATAAGAATATAATTAATCTAGTGCACAAACTTGTTGTTGCTGATTAAATAATATGTCATTATTTGTCTCGATTTCATGTGGTGTGCTGAAATAAGTTCTTGAGCGTGTATTAGCTTATATCTGCTCATAGCTCACTGCTTTCTGTCATTTCTAAATGAGTGCAAAAGAACATAACAATGAAAAATTAAAAATTATTCACTTATCAAAGTGTATGTAGAGAGGGAAGCAACAAGATGTTTAGACAGATAGACATGTGGACAAAAATATACAAGCACAAAAAAGTTGAGAAAGGAGAACAAATCATAAACCAAAACACTTTCCTTCCCAGATAATGTAGATCACTTTCAGATCAACCGGCTACAAAGAGGACCACACAGTAGCATCATAATCAAAAGAAGATGTTGATTGAATGAGAGCTCATTCAAACTTTCATGACATAGAAAAATGAAGAAGCGTGTGGAGACCCCTAGCACTTCAGTCACTGAATGTTCATGCACTTCTGCTTGACTGCCCATCTTTGTGAACCCAGAAGGTGGGAGGGTGGGCAGAGGGAATGGTCTTTCAAGAGCCCTGAACGTTTGAGAAACCCAAATTTGGAAACACCAACCTCTATTCTTCAGCTTCCTAACCCAGTAAAGCATTCAGAAAACCACAGTAACCCTAAAAATGTGTTGCAATACTATATTTTCTGAAGACAAAAATATGAAACATTTTACTTTTCAAAGGCAGCAGCAGAAACTGAGTTTATTATATGTGCTTTTGCTCTTCTCTTTGTGCTCCTATTTGGAAGCTGAGTTAAGACCTTTGCTCTCCCTCCTGTCCAGATTTTGAGATTGGTCCCTACTAAAATCCTTCTGTCTCCTTCTTTCAAGCAACTGAGACAGGGATACCTGTAAGTTTCCCATGCGCAGACAGCTTTCTGTCTAAGCATGAAGAGAACAGGGAGGATGGATGTAATAATACAGAAGCAAATCCAAACTTAAAGCTCATAAGTAGAAAAGCCAATAATGAGTAGCAGCCAAGACTTCAAGGTGTTGAAACATCGCTGAATGTGTGAATGGAAAAATAAGACATCTATTCTGCAAAGAAAAATATAGATGCCAGTTCTGCATCTTGACTTTAGTATATGGAATCGATAGTAACATTGCCTGTACATTCATGAGCTGAAATTCACGTCAGCTCAGCTTACGACCTGGAATTGGTACAAGGACCTAATCTTTGACAACAGAAGAATGATGGCTCTGTAGGTATAGTTGAAGCAGGAAAATGTCAATTAAGAAATTTTATAAATACCATACTTACTTTATTACAATCTATACCTTCTTGTCTTAACCAGTATGGTTATGAGATGTGTCTGTGCTGATTTTTCACTCAAATCTGAGACCAACATTTTCTGTAAGCATAACCTGAATCTGCTACTTTTCCCCCTAGATTTTCTTCAGTCATCCCTTTACCTCATCACTGATTTTTCTTGAAAGAATAGTTGTCACAGTTCTGTTCTGTTCCAACATTATATTTTTCTAGTTGCCTCACATTTTTTCTGCTGTATGTGCACAAAGTTATCCTTTCTCTCTGCTATCCATGGCCAGGGAGAAGATGGGAGCTCCTGAGTGCAAAGGAAAGAAGTATATGCAACACTGAGTACTGGCTGTTTTGGTTTTTTTCTTCTCCCTCTGGATATGCCTCTTCTTAGGGGAGAGCTGAGTTGGCTTGAGTGGGAACTAAAGACCAACCAGTGCCTGTGCTGACAAAATATTTGCTTGGAACTTAGGGGAAATAACTTGAGATAATGTTGAGTAGCATCATTAACCATTCATTTTCCTTTCTGACTGTGACTCTAAGGTAAGAGGTCCCTTCTGGCTTTTAGTGAAATATCTGTGTGTGCTACTCTCCTCAGGACTTTCTGAAGCATTTTTGCTGACCCTCACTGTTCTCCTTGTGTCTCTCTCAGCTACAGCAAATAGCCTTCTGCCTGTCTGACTGTGTAGTATAGCACTTACTTCAAGAGCTTTCTCTTTCTGTCCTTTGAATGGATCAAATGACTTTGTCCTCTTTGCTTTTAGTTGTCTGTCACTGCACAATCTGTGCCATGTCTTTCCTTCTCTGCATTTTTTCAGTGGGTTTTGGAACTCAGTCAAAAAGAACCATTTAAGAACATAACCCCAGTCAGGAGAGAAAACTAAACACCAAGCAATAAGTAATATGCTATTTATTGATTTGTAAAAATTTATTAGGACTATGGTGTGACTAGCATCCTCACTCCCATTGCCCTGAAATTCTGTAGGGAGTTTGCAAGTCAGCTATTTTGATAAATGGAACTGTAGCTCCTTCAAAACACACAAAACCTTTGACTTGAGAGATATTGGCACAAGTGATACTTTCTAATTTGTCAACTTGAACTCCTGATATTTATTTGCTAAAGACTTGCATTTATTGATGGGTGGTTGGGGCTGGGAGCTTTCTTGTGACAATTGCCAAATAAACTGAACCTTAAAAGAAGAAAAACATTACATGGAAATGGGAAATATATTCATATTTCTCATTTACTCTTGAGAGAAATATTTAACCCTTCTCTGTGCTAATTCACCTGGTAAGTTCTAGATGTTTCCTGTGGAATGGCTACTGTGAGAGTTTCCAGAAGTTTGTCATGCTTTCCTGTGGGGACAATGGCACCTGGAGTGCTATCAGCATCACACTGAGCATTGGGGAACAGGGATTGACAGCACAGAGGCCGGGTTGTGTTTGTTATGGATAAAAATTGATTTCCCTTTTTGATTAACCTGAAAAAAAACACAAAAGCCCCATCAATGCTGACATTTGGCATATGATACATTTCATGGTGTTTTGGCTTGGTGGACTAGAGCTTGTGTACTGTCTTGGTGAGGAGAGATGGGAGTGTGGAATAAGGAGACAGGAACATGTATAAATGAAAAGAAGGGAAAGAAGTTGAAAAAGGATAAAGGGGGACTGGAAATCATTTGTTCTTCTGTAATCAAAATCATGGGATATCTGATTGCTGTGGTCAGAAACCTCTTAAGTACCATTATCATAAATTACTCTTAGTGTAAAGGTGATGGAAAAGACAGTTCTGATGATTTACTGTCTTTGTCACAGCATTACTGTGATGTTAATGGGACCTAGTTATGAATCAGAATCCTGATAGGTGCTGTACTAAAATAGACTGGAGAAAGATCCCAGGTAATGTACGTGTAAGACATGAAATTACAGAACGAGAATAACAAAAAATACAAGAAGGTAAGAATAAGCTGATAAGTATAATTGAATCATATGTTATGTATCATTTTCAGGGTTTGGTTTTGACAGCCATCAGAGAAAAAATGTGATTTAAGAAGGAATTTGAGGGAGAACAGTGCAGTAAATTTGTGGATGTCTATTAGAATCTCCTCCAAAATGTGAGAAACAGCATGTAAAAAAGGAACAAAGGCTATTTTTAAATTTTATTTTAATATAAATGCGTCAGTGATGGGGTTATTTTCTTGGGTTGATTGGTGAAGGCAACTACCTCCTTTGTAGTAAATGAGGTCTGATAAATAAAGCAGGGATAAATCATAATGTACCCTGAAAATGGAGACTCATACCTCATTAACATTTTGCATGTGTATCAACAATGCAAGATTTAATTAATGAAGCCAAGACCAAAGGATGTTGCAATTATCACAAAGTAAGGTAATGAAACCCTATGAAAAACACTGTTGAGCTTCTTCATGTAAATAGCATTCGTATATTTTAGACACACTGTGAATGTGGGATAGCAGGAGCGTAGACTGTTGCCAGAGTCCTGCAGGGTTCTTTGGCCAGCGCTTAAGGTGACAGGCTGGGTCGTGATACTCCCTGCAAGGATATTAGAAATTGCAAGTGGAAATTGCCCAGGAAATATTGGCTTTGATTTTGACTGGGTTGAATTGTCATTGATGGCTAAAAACCTTAATGAGGTAGCACAGAACCATAAATTTTTCTGTCCTGGCTGAAAAAATTTTCAGTCCTAGCTGTTGCTATAGGAGAGTAGGGGCTGACAAGGGAGAGTGAAAACATAATTCTGTGTCCTTCTCTAATTTGCAGCACTGCTGCTGCTGCTGCTTGGTTTCTGAACTATTACCTTTAAAATGTGAACAGAATAAGTCTATAGGGAGAAAGGAAATATATCCATACATGTGTAGTAAACAGAGAACAAAACAGAACATTAATAGTGAGAATAGATGAATGAGTAATCCCTGTTGAGCTAAGGGAGAAAAAGAAAAGGCGTAATATTCTCCTTGGCTAAGAAGCTTCTGAAAATCACCCTTAATGGGCATCTGAATTGAACTGATGTTCTTAAAAATCAAACTTGCTGTTCGTTTTGCCTATCCACAAAGCAAAAATAAATTTACAAATTAAAGGCAATAAAAATAAAAAAGCTCCTATGTTAAAAAAACCAAACAACACCCTCCCTACCCCCCAACAATGATTATTAAAAGAAATAAGCATAATGCTTCCTCTTAGGCTTTATTATACTATGAAACAGCAGAACCTCTCTCCACAAAAGGCACATTTTTAAGAACATGCAATCTCAAGAGCAAAAGGGAACTTTGTAAGGCTTTCTAACAGCTCTCAACTCCTCTTTTACTATTTATTTAAAGAAAAAGGGCTTGTGAATCTACAAACACTACTTTGCACATGCTATTCTACTTCAGTATATTATTTTTGTTTATAAGTATTCTTATACAGTTGTGACAGTTAAGGCCATGTATTTTTTCATGAAGAGGGCAGGACTTAAGCAGCGCTCTGAAGTTGGAATTCTCTAGCAGCTAATCAAGCTGACTTTCACACAAAAGCTGGAGAACAAGTAACAAAATTAATTCCCTCACTGGGGAAAACAAAACCATTCAAAGCTAAAAATTAATTACATTTCATAAATCTTTATTAAACAGCTAATTTCTATTAACATAAGTGATGAAATGCCAAAGAGAATAGAAATAACTTACCTCTAGTCTTTTTAAAAGAATAGATGTGGTAGATGTCTGCTTCCCTTTCATACCTTGTTTCACTGAGGTCCACCCATTTCTTCTGCAGGGGGGTAAGAAGAGAGGACAGAAGTACACTAGTCCTTTCTGCAGAGAGCACTGGAGTTCTCCCAGTGTACAAACCCACAGCTGGCAGCATCATCAGGCACCATCTTGATGATATGGTTTTCCTGGCTGAGTTTATATAAGTGATGATATGAAAAGAAGTGGTGCTTGAGTGCATGTACACGAGGCAGCAAGTTTTGTCAGGTAGGGTGGTTTGGAAGAACTCAGCCCAGTCATTGCTGTCGTCGTAATACATCACTCAGTTTGTGTTCTCACAATTCCATTTCTTGGTTGCATTAGGACATAGCGGTAACAGGTAGCTTATATTCATCTGCGACATGAGGATGTTAAGGGCACGATAACATCAGAGGTTTTTACATACGTATTGTCCATGCGGTGCAGGTTGCCAGAGAACAGCAAGATTTGTTCTGCTCCACGAGGGATGATGATCTAGGAGCCCAGGATGGCCTCAGCAGAGACATTGCTTTGAACAGGCAAGGCACAGTCCTCCCGTACTGCACAATTCCAAAGGAATGGGCTAAGGATGGTTGGTAACAGGACCTGCTGGCAGGCACGGACAAGACAAGATGCAGGATTATATCTGGAGTGTATCTTGAGACTCTGCTTCAGGAGCCCAGTTAGAAGTAGCAGGAGGCAGAACTGAAGACAGAACTGTTGTATTTTCCAAGGGAGTCCAAACAGGAGTCAGGGCAGTAGATACAGCTGTAGCCACTCTCCAGCAAGGAACTAGGTACCAAGCTGGAGCCAAAGTGTAGCTCCCAGCTCCATGGCAGAGGGTATGGGGTGGAGATGCCAGGTGAGGCTAGTCAGAGCAATTAGGGCCTATTGGGGCACTCAGGGCCCTGGTCTGAGAGTTAACAAGCCAATTTAAAATGGAGCTTGTATTCATGTGTCTTGCTCTGGATATACGACACTCCCACAAACACAGACAGCACCAATGGCACCATCTTGTTTTGCCTCTCTTACTGATCAGGATGGAGAGCAATGGAGATCCATTACTGGGAAATACAACCATATATACAACGTGTGTTCCATCAGCAGCTGAGCTCAGACAGTCTGTCCAGTATCTGGCCTCTGGTTACCAGTCTCCCCAGCTGCTGGCATCTGGACATATGAGCCCCTGAGACTGCAAATCCACCCTTGTTGCCGATACTGACCCCTCACTTGGGCACACACACATGCAGTGCACATGTGATGGGCTTCCACCATGGGCCTGGGAGAAGCTGGGACAGTGTGTTATTCAGGTTTGCCCACCACCATCCCCTGTGATCCTTTGCATGTCTTCTTTTTATCCCACCTCTTAACAAAGGATTGGTTTGGAGCTTTTTGGTGTGGGGTTTGTTTGTTTTTTGTTTTAATCTAACCCTCGTCACCACTTCTTAGAAAAACCACTTAATGGAGAAGGCTGCAGCCTGACTCCTTAGCAACACAGACTGCCAAGAGCACATTAAATCCTATCTTCTGCTCTTCTCTCTGGCTTTTCATAGCACATTGGGCAAATTGATTTGATTGGCCATCAGGGAGTAAATTACAGAAAGTCAGTCATGGATGTACAGTGCCCACTATCTTTTATTTAGATGGGCTCAAATACCGTTGCATCTGCATGTGTACCTCTCCTCAATGAAAGACTGGAGGATAAATAGCTCTTCGGCCATTTTGTATTTACATTATTCAATACCTTTATTGATGAATAGCTTCCTAGCTCTAAACCAAAAGTGCTGGCAGGCTGTGTTTGAAGAAAAGCAGAGTATACTACAACTGACCTGCTGGAATTAGCAGTGGTTCCAGTTGACTCACCTACACGTTCCTGTGAGCTAATTCCTTTGAGTGCAGCACATGCCCCTAAACATGGAGCTCTGCAGAGCCACATCCCAAAAGATGGACCGCCAGTCTTCACTATGAACAAGCCTGTTGCAGCAGCCTCACCCAAATACAAGAAAGCTATAGGAAAATACTAAGCCCCATGCTTTTCTCTGCAGCGTCTCCATGTATATGTGAGGATGGTTTTGGTCATCTGGCAGTTCTCCAAAGCAATTTAACAGCATCCTAAAATGAGCACAGCTGAAGAGGCAGTCAGCAGCTATGAGCAGCCCAGCTGGCAATTAGTCACAAGAAAAGATCAGGCATAATAAGGTAAAGTTATCAATAGTACAGCATAGCTGTCAAGCCACCAAAGCAGGTCTTTTCACACAATACAGAACAGATCCTCAGCTGAGTAATCAATGCCATCTCCATCACCAGACTGAACTAAACTCAACTAAATTACAGGAAGATACTCATATACCAGCACCAAGAACTGCAGACAGATCATTCAAAATTGAGTGGAAGTGAGTTAAAACAGCTAAGGAAATTCAACACAGATAAAAGTAAAATGACTCATATGAGGAGAATATTTTATTAAACTGCAATTATAATTACTGTTCCTAGGTTGACTACTACCAATATAACACGAGAATTTAATGTTATCTGTATTTTAAGATACAGAAAAACACACTGGTCACACGCACTGAAGAACAAAAATTATTAGGAAGTAGAGAACAAACAGAAGTCATCATTATGTGGTTACACGAGATAGTCATGCCTTTTAATATGTATGCAGTTCTGATCTCCTTGTTTCAGACAGAATATAGTAAACCTGAAGAGGGTACAAAGAGGAGTAACAGGGATGGGTGATATGGTGTAAGTGGTTTAGGGGTTACAGAGATAGTGCTGGGTTGATGATTGAACTTAATGATTTTAAAGGTCTCTTTCAACCTTGATGATTCTATGATTCCATTATAGAGATCATCCAATCTACAGACCCTTGGATACGGACTGTGACCACAAAGGGCAGACTACATAGATTAGGACTTTTAATTCAGATGATAGCCATCTATAAAACTGTGGGTGGCAAAGTGAGGGTGACTGCTCTTTGTCTACTCTAACACAAAAGCTGAGAGGCATCAAACAGAACTAGGAGGTTGCAGATTCAGAATAAAGCAGAGAAGATCCTGCTTCACACTGTGAAAATGTGGGATTTCTTGCCACAAACACTGTGGTAGTATTTGAAAGACAGATAATTATCTATTTGCCATGCATTTATACTTCTCTTGAGAGAAGTATTGTGAACTATTGGCCACTTTTTTGCACAATTTTAAAACAACAACAACGAGTAACAATAAAACCAAACAAAGAAAAACAAAAACAAAACAAAAAACCACAAACAAGCAAAAAACCACAAACAAGCAAAAAACCCAATAAAACCCCCCAAAATTAAACGTGCACAGGCCACAAAGTGCAGGGACGTTTTTGGCATTATGTTGTTTCCTTCTCAGTAATTTCTTAAGTAGTCCCCTTCTCCTATTAGTACTGGCTATTGCCAGTGTAGGAAGGTATGTTTGCAAACATCTGCGTTGGCTCCTCCTTGGCCCAGTGTCTGGGCTGCACAACATTGCAAAATGGGGTCCCCCTTAGTGGTCCAACCAGCACAATGTTTCAAAATGATGAAGTCACTGATTACAGTTAGGAAATGCTCTTGTCAGACATGTAACACTGTGGTATGTTGTTTTTTAAAAGCTTTTCATCCTTGATGTGCTGTCATTTGTCCTGTTGATCTTTCCAGTTTCTGATTGGCAATGGCCTCCTTTCAGACCATCTTGGACCACGGTAAAATGCGTGAGAATGACAGGCACCAACAAAAACCAATTTGCATTGTTCCTTATCAGTCTGGTGGGACAGATCTTCCTGTGCTAGTGGCTGGTAATATGTAAGTGTTGCAATATCACTTTTTTTTTTAAAAGGAAGCAAATGCATCTGGTAGATTTTGCATATATATATATGTATCTATATACACACTTACCTTCCATTTTCTCTTATACTTTTCTTGAAATTACTTTACTTTACTTTTGAATTCCTGGTTATTAAGATCATGCCAGTAGATTTGCTTTCTTTGGTATGCTCAGATTATCTGTGGAGTTATTTCGCATGCAGTAAGGTTTCTGCTTTGCTTGTGAGTTAACTCTGCAAAAATTAAGAGTTGCCTGTATTTTTAAAGCTTAACTGGGTCCATGGAAATGCAGTTCTTGCATAGGGACAGAGCAGTCTGGATGTTGCTGAACACTGCTGGGATGGAGCAAGTCATCCAAGCCAGACCAGTCCAACAACCAGAAAGCTACTGAGCCTCTGTGCATCCCCCTTTTGAAGACTTTATACCGCAGCTTGTGTACAATATGGCACAGATGCACACAGCAAGTCTTAATCTAATGCAGAATGAGTCACTAAGCCCTTCCAGAAAACATGCAACTAGCAGCAGCTCGCGAGGGGGTAACATTTGCGAAATGTGCAGGCTTTTTCTCCCCACGAATTACCCAAGATTTGTCTGCGTTTCAATGCTGAGTTTAAATCTGGCATGGTGACTCATCCTTCTGAGTGGAGGCTGGGATACATTTAATAGAAAACAACAGTCAGGTTTGAAAAAAACCAACAACCAAACAAACACACACACACACAAAAAATCCATAAAAGAAAACACAGAATGTGAATTTTTTCAGTCTGAGTAAATATAGAAGTTCAGCTGCTGACTATCACGCTGGAAGTGTGAAAAGGCTGTGCTTTGTCTTTTGAGACTGGCTGGCACTAGGAAGTCGAAGGGCTTACAACTAATAGAGATTACATTCTTCATCTTGAGGCTAAGGCACTTCATTGTGATTTATGGACCAAATACTGCTGTGGGAAACTACAGATTGTTGCTGTAATGATCACCAGCTGCTACAACTGTTCTCTCACTGCAAACCCTTTGTCTTCATCAATAGCTGTGACTCTGACCACCTTGTTGTCCTGCTCTCCTGAAAGTGTCTCTGTTTTCTTTGACTACATGCATTAATGCCCTTCCAGGTCTAACCTGTAGCCTAGAGTTCAGCTTTTTCATGGGAAACACAAGCTGGATTTAGCTTCAGGAAGGAAACTATCATAGATATAATGCATTTAAGCGAGGAATTTCTTACCTTGAATTTTCGGAAACGTGCAAAAGAACCTCACAAAAGAAATACTAGATTGGAAATATATTCCTGAATTTATTTGGGATGAAAGTCTATTAGAAATGTTTGTAAAGTGTCAGCAAAAATGACAGATGATTTTCATAGGTTTTTTTTCCCTTTATACATAGCATTGTGCCAACTGTTCTCAGCAACATTTGTAAATGTAAGCGAGACCTAAGATTTTTCTAGCATCTCCAATTGCATGAACAATCTTCCCTCAGGTTGTTGTTAGTGGTGTCCTTTATAATTTTCAAATTTTCATTATATATGCTGCCTATAATAACCCTGAACTATATAATAATAATAATAATAATAATCCTTTGGATTATAATAGGCAGTCTTCTGCATTATTTCTCAGAGGTGAGTTAACTCTCCTCTCTCTTCCTTCTTCTGTGGTTTACAACACTGCTACAGTAAACACAGGCATACATGAATTTAATTTGGTATCATCCTGCTGCTACATAGAGTGATTACAAATGTGGACAAGCATTCCAGAACAGAGAAATCTGATCAGCAAGTTGTCTTACTATTTTCCTGAACAATAAGTCCTTGGATTGCCTTTAAACACACCTGACTTCAACCTTTGCAATGGCCTGTGCAGGGAGTATTCAGGCTGTTTCAGAGCAAACAAAAAGTTTGATTTTAAAACCAGCCTCAGGGGTGCCCTCTGCAGTTATAACAGAACTACAGCTCTGGTTCACTGTGGCAGTCAGGATTTAAACCCAGTTTTCTGTGTTCTCCCTGACTAAGTCTTCAAAAAATACTATAGACAAATGTTCTAGCTTCATGAACGGAGCTGATGTGAAATCATTTTACCCATAAACTCCATGAAGTAAGGTGTTGTAGGGCACTGCTATGGTCTTAATCCCAGATGAAATGTGAAACTACCAAAATACATAATCTGGTGAGAGTTGAAAAGTCTGTATCTCATGGGAGGAAAAAGAAAGAAGAAAAGAACACTTTATCAAATTCCACACAGTGCAGCACAAGGGCTGTTTGCGATTGCTATGCAATTTAGATGGGAAAAATAAAGTATTCTCCAGGCTTGACTAGTCCGATTGTAAATCCCACCAACCAAACACTGCTTCCATTTTGTCCCCTGGGAGGTGAGTGAGAGAGAGCTCACTCTGTAGTTTTAGTTCACCCATGATAATGTACATGCAGGAAGGCCCCAGACTGCACATACAATTTCTCTTCCTTCCTATCCTCTTCCCCCACACCTAATACCCTCTTAAATCACTACTTTTTTGTTTCAAACAACAAGGCTGAACGAGTGAAATTTTAAATAATGATTGAGGATTTTTTTATTCATTTAAGTTTCAATATCATTACAGAAAATGTTATGGTACAGAGTTGTTTAACATTAGTTTTATTTCTTTGCTCATTTAATTTCCACACGAATGCTGGTAACACTAATATCTGTACAAGATCAGTCTTTGATTTTTTTTAGTTTTCAGTTCTGTACATTTTTAAATGTATTGGTTAAAAAGGCTGTCAGCACTTAAGGAAGCAATTTTTTTGTTTGTTGAAATAAAAGGTATCCAGTTACTGCCCAAGAGTACTGAGCTGGGTGGCTGCTGGGACAAGAGAGATCCCTGAATGCACAGCGAGGTGAGAAAACCTCGGGGCTTCATTGGGTTCCCAGTGCAGCCACTCTGCTTTTGGCACTGTGCACATCAACACGAGATACAAGATAAAGAACAAGCAGAAGCTCTCTGTGAAGCGGTTATGAAGCATACTAATAAGGGAAATCCAAGTGTTGTCTACGCTAGTATAAATAAGCAGACAGCCTTGTTTTAAGAGCATAAGTAGTTGTATCTTAAAGATGAGAAAAAACACAAGTTCTGCAGGCACCTACTGCTGTCTACTAAAAGCTACCGCTATTAGAACTAGCATTGAACACACAAAGCAATTGCAAGGAAAGGAAAAAGTTGCTTTGATATAATCAGAATAAATTTCTTTGTTAAGATTTGTTTTAAAGTTTTTTTTAAAAGGTATTTATTTAAATTCCATTTGAAATATATTTCAAGATGTTGACTATACTGATCAACTTTTATCCAAATCAGAAAAACTAGCTGTGCCGTTGCATATTACAGGATACAGTCAATGATATGTGGACATGCATCAAAGCTTCGCTCTTGCTGGTGACATCATAGCCTTCCAATGACCATGACATCCACCACCTCCCCCTTGTGAAGCTCCACATACTGCTCTGTCTTTGGAGGTAGCATCAACAGTCCATTGGCACTGCGCATACTCATCAGACGACTGCTCATCTGATTCCCTACAGGAGACAGAGAACAATTTCAGTTAAGTCTTCAGTTAGTTCCCAATGCTGCAACACAACACACAACAAACAAAAGCTGTTATTACAAAGACATTTGCGTGGCTAACTTATTCACAGAGCTGAGATCTTCCTGTTCCAAGGTGAACGGAAACAAAGCTCTGTGGAGAATTAGTCAGCTTCTCATCAGACTGGCTCTCAAAATTCTCAAAACTCTCCCTTTGCTGATTACTGTCCTATCCAGCCTTCCACATTATCTGTACATGTATCTTGTCCTAGGAAATTGCTTCTCTGTTGGAATTTCTAATCTTATTAAAATTACTCTCTTTTTCTACTTGTATACCTAAATCCAATTGTACAAACATTAAAATCATCACAGTCTAGAATATTTTTAATATATTGTTATAGAGTAAGTTTATTGTCTCTGATTAGAATCATCTATATTGGAAAATACCTCCACGATCATTGAGTCCAACTTTTAACCGAACACCACTATTTCAACTAAACCATAGCACTAAGTGCCATGTCCAGTCATTCCTTGAATACCTCCAGGTATTTTGTTGCTGCCAACCCAGCAACAAAAAAACCAATAAGAAATCAAGAGGCCACCAACCAGAATTAAGTGATTGGACTTTGGGATCAAGTGCTGGATGGTACAAGTAAAATTGGAGGGTGCGATCTGGTGTAGGAGTCCCTCTCCAGAGACACCCAGCTCAAGCTGTACTAATAAAAGAGGAATTTGAAACCTTCACTTGGAATTTTAAGTTTCTCAGTGGGATCCTAAGGTTGCACCCTGTTATGGATGTCGGCTGTGTAAAAATCTGTAAGACATACCACCCCAAAAGAATGGGTTTCTTTGGGACACTGAGCTTCACAACACATCCTGAATAAGAACAGTATCATATCGGTTGTACTGACAAAAAACAAAAGTGCAATAAAAAAGTCATTCCCTTTAGTTTCTTGATTTTCAGACTTCCAGACGGACAAATTATTCCATACTGTCTGTTTGTATAGGGAAAGAATTGACGCACAACAAAACAGAGTTAAACCAAACACAGCATTGTAAATGTAAGTAATGACTTATAGCTGGAAATGTGTTGGAGGCTGTGTGATGGAATCAGTGGTAAGAATTTTATCTGCATAAACAGTCAGGACCTAATATTTTCCCTGTGGAGACTCGTATACAGTGCTTTGTATTAAACATTTTGGATGTACCAAAAAGACAATTAGTTGTATAAGGACCTGAATCTCTTGTGAAACTGTCAGTCAGCCTTATAGCAGTACCCCACTCACTAACAAAGCATTAAAATCTAGTATTTACCTCAACTGCAGCTGAGTATCCAGAAGTATCACTAGGTGGCAAATGACTAATAGGGCCTTGGTCTACTTTAAGAGAGCACATACAGTGTCTGCTGTCTCTTCTACTTTTCCAGTTCAGCTAGAATCACATTTCTGTTATTTGTATTGCCCCAACTTGTGTTTGTTTAGTACATGCACAACACCAAGAGGAAGCAAATGTGCCTGAGTGTAAGTAAGCACGGTGGTTGTTTATAAAAAGGAATGCGTGCACATATGCAAGCATACAGGTACAGTCTGTGTGTGTGTGCAAAGGCAGGTTTATTCAAATAGAGGAAGTTTTAACCATTAGGTTCACAAGTCATACCATGACTGAATTTTGTGCTCATATACCTGTATGGGTACACAAGTATGCCAGCCAATCAGTCTGCATAACTAAAGTTGTATGAAAAAACACGTGCCCAGGGTTGGTTCTTTTGAGGTATGTGGGTAGGAAGGGAGGGGCCTGTGTGAGTGTCTGTCAGTCTGTGTGGCAAGGCACTAACCTGTACTCTGTGCCCAAGGTAGTGGTTCTTGGTGATGCCAAGTCAGTATACACCGATGATATTCTGGGCGGGGATCCAATTTTACATCACATGATAACTGCAGAAGAAAAAAAGAAAGGATAAACATGTCATGCATTCAGATTGCAGTGTCTAAGACAGTGGAACAATCTGTTCAGTTGTTTTTCCTTTAAAAAAAGTTGCATTTTGAGGTCAGATGGTATCTAGTGCAAAATTAAAAGCTGTAGAAGGCACAGACTGTGGTATTTAAGGAAAATACAACTGTGATATTATAATATCAAAGTTTGTGATGGAGTCTACATGCATTAAGTGGAATATTCCAAAATTGTTCCTTTACTGGGAGTTTACGGATAGTTTTATTCCTGCAAAAAGTATTTCTGGTCTCTGGATTACATTATCTGGATTAAAGATAACAATGTTATTTGCATTCCAAATCCTGCTAGCTCTGACAAAAGGGAAATCTTTGGCCAATCTTTGAAATGAAAAGACATACAGGAAATGGCTCACAATGGAATTTAATGGAACACACCGGAAAATTAATGCAAAAGTGAAGGTCACTACAAATTGCTTTCTGCTTTAGAATATTTAATCTGTGAGGTAAAGAAAAATCTGGATGCTTGAGAAAGCGCAAAAGAGAGACACGGGATAAGCAGTAAGAGAAAAGCCCATAGCCAAGAACACTAGGAAAACTCCGAAAGGTGATGTGTTCCTTGGTATATTATTTGAATCAAAAACAGAAGAAAAATACATTAAAATAACATCTAGATTAAACAGAATTACAGTATCCATGATTTATTGGAAGAGTGATAACAGATAACAGAGAGGCTTTAAAGTTTGTATTTTCTATTGTTAATACAGACCTATCCAACTCTAGGTATTCATGGGTTACTCTGCGTTTTTTACCACAGGTTACAATAAACAGTTTTTTTAAACAGAAAAGTGTCCTTCCCACTTGACTGTCAAATGTCTGCATCTGTATATCTTGCTCCATTAGATGGCCATCTGACTCAGAAGTTATGGGACTGATTATCACAATTAACAGAGATCGAGAATGTATCTTTGTGTGAACTTCCTCCAACTGCCAGAACTAGTCTAGGGCTCAGATTCCCCAAACATGGCAGTCTTTCAAAGCCCAAAGAGCTGTGCTTCAACACCTTGAGAGAATTTTTAAATGGAGGACAAGATTCTTACCCTGGCTTTGATGATGGTGGGCCGAGGATCCAGGATACCCTGCATTTTCCTCAGTGCAGGAACAACAAAGAGATTGCAGGTGACGACAGCTGACACAGGGTTGCCTGTAGAACAAAGAACAGCTGGTGGTGACTCCCTCTTGATTTACTCTGTGAATTGCTGAAAGTGAACTCATGTTTTTATAGCAATTTCACTCTAAAGAACTCTACAGGGCTTTTCATGCTATGTACAGGAAATGTTTCATTCAAGACTGCAGTGGCATGTGGCAAGTACACCAGCTGAAAGCTACACTCTGGATGATGCTGTGCTGAAATCCTGTTCTGACCAGAATTGCCCCTTGTTACTGAGGCCCCACCATTTGCCTCTTCTTCCATGGCCTTTGTCCTATGCCTAGATTTGTCTGGGGCTGGGGCAGGGTTTATTGTGCACGGGTATTGGTTCATGGTTCATGATTAATGGTCCCCAAACACATGGAAAAATAACTTTCAATTTCCTAACAGAGGCTCCATTGATCTCTCCCCTGTAAGAAAATCTACTACAGCAAGTAAAGCAAGAGAGGGTAAAAGCATTAGAGATACATTTGAAAACCACCAGCTTATCAAGACCACGATTCTTTGTGTCTTTCTTTCTCAAAAATCATGGAAAGCCAGAGAGATACGAATAAAATAAATTCCTCCTGATCTAGGAAGACAGGGATCCCTAAGTAAATGTTTACTCTGAATGGATGCTTTCCCAGGGCACGCAGCGGCCAGTGGTGCTGCCGTGCTGCCCTCTTTTGGTTCCACAGTAGGAGCATGATAAACAAAAATATTCCATGACATGTCCCTTGGCACTCCCTCATTTTTGTCTCCATTTTCAGAAAGTCAGAGTGGATGCACTGACTTACACACAGACAGAGGATATTTACTGTGAAGGTGAAGTATAAGAAAAAAACACCCTTATAAAAAACCCCAAGGAAACTGTTGGATGAAAGAAATGAGACGAGTACACCAGCAAATTCTGAGGACAGGAACAAAAGAGAACTCCTTAGGACATTCTTGTAAGTCCATTTCTTCTGGAAATGTCTGAGAAAATCTTACAGGTTACCTCCCTTAGGGATGCCAACACTAGGCACGGTACTGTGTGATGTCACTATTCTGTTTTGTGTCTGTCATCTCTGAACAGCAACAAAAGTAATCCACAAAACATCTTACCTGGGAGCGCAAAGATTATTTTTCTTACGCCATCAATATCCAGAGTTGCAAAAGTTGTTGGCAAGCTATGGAAAAGGAAAGTTATTTAATACCTGCTTTTGACTTTGACTTAACATTATTATATTATTTAAAACATTTGGAAAAGAGAACAAAACAGAATATCTCTCTCTCAGCAGTTCACTAGCACCTGCTGCTTATTCCATATCAGAGATATAATCCTCTCGTTGTGGTGACAGAACAATTAGTTTTTCTTGGTATTCAACTATGAAATTTTAAGTAGATGAGTTTGCTTCTGCAGAGGAGACATCTAAAAAGAGATGAACTAGTAATCGCAAACCCAATTCTAGCATTATCTTCATGCTAGAAGCCAATCAACAAAGAAGTAATACTGAAATTATGCAATTACAGAGCTGTGTTTGTTTTTCATACAAGGGTCTCCAAATTTTTATAACGTGAATGACTCCAGTTCTCTTACTCCAGTCTCCACAGCAGTAGTGAGCAGTATTTCTGAGCAGCAAATGCTATCTAGTCTGCAGATGAACAAACTGAGATACACAGCCAGAGCTGCAGCCAGGTAAGACTCAGGTCTATTAGTGAAGAGCTTTCTCTGCCTTTCAGAGCTGCTCCCGAGTGATCTTCAGCATCTCATTATGAGGGCTATTACATTTATACAAATAGAACAGTAATGTAGGCTCGAGAATGTGGCTGGTAAAGAAAAGGGACTCATGAAAAAAGAATTCTACACACCTGTGTTAATAAAGTCATTTTAACCATTAGAAATGATACCTTACAGGTAATGATTAGGCTGGGTTCCTTGGCTTCATCTTGAGCCAACCACTATCACCTGGTCAGCAGATGACAGTTGATGACCAGAGAGAGATTTGGAGATTTGCCACACTTTGGTCATTACCAACTAGTTTTGTATCTGCTAAGACTGATCAATATCCTATTTTACCAAGGGAAGTTTGATGTTTCTGTTTTAAAACATCTCTAACATGATGGGAACTAGACCAGTGGTCTGGTATCAGACCTCCAACTCTTATAACCAGTGCACAAACCAAGGTACAAAAAAATCTAATTGCTAATTCATATTTACTAGTAACTCTGAATTCTCATATGAGATTTCAACACCGTCATTGGTAAAGTCTTCCAGTACTTTTTCCTGGCAGTGCTGCTAGGCAAGATATAACTTTACATGAGCTCAGCAACTTTCAGATCAAGTGGAGGGATGTTAAATCCCAGGCACTACTCTACATTCATGTAGCACAACAAAATGCAGGCATACAACAAATTCTGACTTTGCTCAAGGGATTTTTTCCCAATATGGTAATCACAACTCATATCTAAGGTCTTTTATGACACAGTTAATAAAACCCAAGACACAGTATTTGCTATTGCACTACAGCCAATGAAAATGAGAATGCTTAGATTAAGAACTGATGACCAAACGTTTTGGTAGCAGTAAAAAATACCTTTCTTGTGGCATGAAATGAAAATGAACATTTTGGGGAAAAAAGATTTCATGAAGGTTTTTTTGGTAGTTATTAAAAGTTTATTGCTACAAGCCTACAGAGGGATCACTAGAAGAAAGAATTATATTCGCTTTCAGATAAGCCAGAACTAGAATTTAGTATTTTGAATTCTCTAAATCGGGTTATCCATTCCTGTCAGCACCAGAGGTTGGAGTGCAGATCCCAAATCAGGAACTTGGCTACACCAACAGCAGCAGTGAGCAATTTCCATGCCCGGGCTACATCCACCATGTGAAGAAACACGCTTCCATCTCGCTTGTTCCTTTTATAGAAGGGAGATGGTGGCAGTAGCAGCACAAGCACCAAGACCACATGCAGTTCTTTACTGGATTTTATGCAAAGGCACTAAAAGTATTTATCTGTTTTCTTAGCAAATACTCACTTTCAGTTCTGCTCCCTGGCAACAGTTATGAACTAGAGGGAATAATTTTTCAAAGCTGTGCTTGGTCTTGTGTTGCTGGACCATGCCAACCTAGCTTGCAAACAAACTGCACTCCACAGCCAGTGAGGTAGAGCTGCAGACAGTTTTTCACTACTGCACTGTGAAACTCTCTGTTTTCCACATGTATTTTTCATTTCCTCTATAAAGCACACTCATTAATGAGCAGTATTACAGCAAAGGAAAGCAATGCTGAAACAGTTACCTGGGGCGAACTAAACACATAAAATTTAAAAATTACTATGCTCAATATGCTAATTAGACAAAGCTTTGTAAATTAGCTGCCGTTCCACCTCTCTCAAGGAATTGCTTGTTTGTAGGAAGATAATTTATACAAATTTTGAAGTGAAATAAGATACTCTTTAAGCAAATTAGCAGTTTAATGTCCTTATATTTTCTGGCTATCTCATAACTATGTCAGTGTGAGCTCTGTGACCACACTGAAGACCGTGGCAATGTTTATACCATGCTGGTATACCACCAATCCCCAAACCTGATTTGCAACAGTTACCAGAGAAGTATCTATTACTGATAAAAAGTAATCTCTTTGTTCCAGTTAATTTCATCCATAAATACGATAACTAATCTGAATAGCACTGATTTTGCTTATTTTTCCATACATATGTATTCTGTGGCTTTTAGTGTATCTGGAAAACTGAAATCTACTGAAGCACTTCATTAGAATGTTTGGCCCAATATAGCCTCCATTTAGGCTGCCTAAACAAAAAGATTTCTTACCCCGGTTTCATAAAAACTCTGCCAAAGTGAATCTGTGCGTGAAGATCAATATCCAGTACCTGTTTAAGATAGTCCTGTTTAAATGAAAAAAAAAAAAAAATCAATTAAGTAACATCAAAGTGGCTTTACATCATCTAAGCATTCAAAGCAATTAATTAATATCAAGTGAAGATGAAAGACTTTCCATATCCTCAAAGTGCTACAGTCCAGTGGGGAATTTCCAGTACTTGAAAGCAAGTGTTTTCGAAAAGTAGAGGGAAAGACAGACTCATTTTAGGTGCCAAACCAGACTCCACAAGGACACAGTAACTATGTACTTAAAAGTCACCTGCAGCATCAGAATCTTAGAGGACCTCACAAATACCTAAAACATTTACTATGTCAAAGATGGAAAAAAAACCTTTATGGTTCAAAATTAAGACTTAAAGTCATCAAGTTTTTTAACTTTTCCCATGGAAACTATTTAGCAGTAGATTCAGAGATCTCCTAGTACTTCTGAAATCAATGCTGTACTGTACTGTAGAAATCATAGTTTTCCAGGATACTGTAATTATTGTAATTTTCTGGGGACATGGTGTAATTCACAGTGGTTGTATTTAACATTACTTAGAAAGTAAAAACTGTGGGTGACTTGTATGTGAGTTAAATTAAATGATTTTGCTTAAACACAATCGATCCAGTTATTAAAACAAAGTGAATTACTTGTTTAGTCTTTATCGAAAATTGCTGTGCTTAAAGATGTAGTACCCTATCTGTTGTGTTTAGTGAGGTTAAAGACACAGACTGTAACAGTCATCTGTTTTCCCACTTTTCTCTCTCTTTTTTTTGACGTGTGTGTGTTCAAATACTTGGAAAGCAGCAACTCAGCATCAACCAGGCATGAATTCTCAATTATTGATTGCATTAGCCCCATTTTTATTGTCTATTTATTTTTTGGATGTTCACAGTGACTTGGTTAGAACTCAGTAGAAACAGAGTAGAAAGCTCCGTATCAGTGGACTATGGGGCCTACTGACTTTATGCTGTTTCCTCAAATTCAGACTGGGGAGAAATCAGCCAGAAGTCATGAATGTCTGTAAGACCATTCAGTGGTCCAGTCACATCCTAGTGTTCCTATCTCTGCACTGTGTGACTACCTTCCCAGTTTAAAGACCAGCATTTACCCTTGGTTATTTTTCTAAAAGTACTGAAAACAACTGGAGTAATTGAAAGTGATTGGCACTGGTTTCACTAATTACCCAATTTCATGATGTATCCAACAATATGATTTCTACTAAAAAAAGTGACAGAAACTCATGCTTGCTCTCTCCTAATGACCGTCTTCAGTATTTGTTAGTTATAAAAGGAGAGATGTTTCTTTTAACTGCCAAACTCACAGGTTCAGCCTGGGACCAAAAAGGAGTTTGAGTTTTCCTTCACATAAGTCATGATTAATAAATGTCCTGCAGGTTCATCTACGCCCCACCAGCATCTGTGTATCCCTTATTTTCTTTGATGGTTTTGGCACAGGGATTACCAACAGGAACTCAATCAACAATTATGTTAATGATTGAAAAGGCAAATATATCAGCTCAGGAGGCCTCATATGTATTGCCTCTGTAGGACTACCAGGCACAAAATGTGCTAAAACTATATTTGTAACAGACAGAGCTTTGGCATATTCAGGAAACAGATGTGCCGAGTAAAAAAGAGCTTTTTATATACTCAGGTTGCTTTTCCAAGTACTTTTATAGTACCTTAATTCTATCTACATTTTACCTACTCTAAGAACAAAAAGAAGTCTGTTGCCTGCGTGTGCTATTAACCAAGCACCTGCCTCATCAAACCCACATAAATAATTCCTTAAATAAAAACACACTTGTAAATCACATTAAGAATTAAAATCTTCTCTGCTGTATTATGTCTACTATAGTACAGTAACATGAACAAAGGGAACAAAGGATAGCATTGAAGACTATTTTCTTAATAAATTCACATGTAAGTGTTCCAAGAAAAGTATGATCCCTATTTAATAAACATTAATACAAAGGTAGTAGCTCTGACGACAGATTCTGGCTTGAAAATTCTTACATATATTGCAGCAAGTCATACTTAAATTTAGCATACCTTTTCCCCCATAGATACACCTCCTGATGTAATGATCACATCAGCACGGCTGATACCCTCATTCAGTGCATTCAGTAAATCATCTGGGCTACAGAAAAGAACAGGCAAGAAGATTAGTGGCATGGAACTATTATGAGCTGTAATGTAAATGAGTGTCTGTGTGCACACATACAGATGCATTTATACTCGTGTCTTAGGAAAGAGATACTGCCTCTAGAATAATATAATATATTTTCCTTCTTAAGGCTCCACACTGTTCAATTCAGGTCAAGGACTGCAATCTCATTCAGTGAATGCCACACTGTTTGGCCCCTTTTTGTCTAAGAGCTTTGCAACAAGAACAGTGGGATACTTTAGATCAGGACTGAAGAGTGCTCATATGAGTGTCTAAGAGTATTCAACTGGCACAGTAGGTAGCAATACAAATGATGATTTAGATGAACTGACAGGGCTATGTAAAGGGACCTGACACATGAAAATTACTGGCCACCAAGCAGCCTGCAGTACTACCTGTCTAGCTTATTTGATATGTGCAAAAATGGGAGTAAGGCTCCACTTCAAACTTCTATGAGTGAAAGAGTGGGAATAAATCCTTTGTTTATCTTCTCTCTTAGAGGGCTGTGCAGCAAATCCAGCTGTATGTTCACTTCATCTTGAAAAAGCACAATCCATCCTGTCCAAGAGTCTATTCACCTTCACGAAAAACAGTGTAAGGGGAGCTATGATGTTCCTCCATACAAAGAGTGTAACTATGAAGGTGAAGGATGTTGGTGTACTAACTCTTTTCTTTCTATTTTAGATCTAAACAGGAAACTTTGAAGTGGGCATTAGATACATAAGAGCAGTACTGATGCTAATACAGAGGTTCAAGGCACGGAGTGGAGAAACTCAGTAAAACAACTTACACAAGACCAAAGGAATCCAAAGAAATTTCCAATATATTAAATGCACGCTTTGCATTCAACAATTGTGAATGACCAGAAGTGACTAACTGCTACGACCGCATGTAATGTTTCTTCAGCAGTATGTTTTCACTTCAGTGATCCTGAAAGTTTTTCATGAGAGGCTGTTCCTACTTAGAATGCAATCGAAAGAATGGGCAACAGTGCTAGTGACTGTATGAAGGACTTCACCAGGAATACAGCATCTCAGGTAAATGGCACGCTACAATTACAAAATGTCATTACGGGTTATCAAGGTTCTGCAGGCTGAAAACAGCATGTGAGCTGTCCTTCTGGAACTTTGTCTATAATTCACTAAAAGTAGAACCAGTGCAGTTGTTTTGGACTTTGAGCTCAAAAAAGTAAAACTAGAAATATTATGCAAGACCTAGTTGACCTCTCACAGACTAGCAGAAATCGTATGTTTCAAAAGGTCTCAGAAAGAAATATTCTTTCTTCTGAGCATCCTTCCTTTGCCCACGGTTTAGTGAAATATAAGCAGCAGTCAGCATGACACGGTGCTCTGTGCACTACAATTTATGTGACACAAGAAGGACTGCACTCCCTCACTGAGTAGGTATCTCAAGTGCATGCAACCCTGCACACTCCTCATCTCCTCACCAGAGAGCCCTCAGGTGTCCTCTACCCTGGTTATGCCTTACAGGCAGACGGACTCAAGACCCTTTTTCCACTACGTCCGGTGACTGCAGCAGCATCCTCTTTGGCATGACAGTGTGGTTATCCTCCAAACTTATTATTTATGTTGGCTTGCATCCACTCTTTAGGGTCATATTGCCTTGTAAGAGGCAGGCAACAAGCTACAGCAGAAAGAAGGGCAGACTGCTGGTGCTACAGACTGTTATCAATAAGACAGAATTATATACTACCCCTTTTTCAAAGAGAACAGTGGCTGCAAATATTGTGGCATACCATCGCGATTTTTGTTTAGGGTACTGGGTATCTTGAATACTTTTAATGGCCTATAATGAATGGCTAAACTCTGATTTTTTTGGGAGAAAACATAAAACATATGGTCTCCTTTATTCTTTAGGGAAAAAAAGACACTTTATCAGCTGCCCCTTCTGAAATCTCAAGACCATTTTCTCCAAAATGCAGCACAAGTTACTGAAGGAAAGCAGAAAAAAGCAAGTCTACTGTTGGCTACTGTACATATTTTCTTCAGAACCAATTCTTTCATATTGATTGTCTAAGTATTATCTGTATGTAATATTTGCAGTAATGTTTAAGAACGTTACGGAGTTTGTAATAGGAAGACTCTCAATGTCTAAGTATTCCTTAATCCTTGCCAATGAGGGCGCGGATTGAAATGCAGCAAGCAACGCATATTCATTGCACACACTGGCATTTCTTAAGCTCGACAGTCAGAGACTAATGCCACTATTACTAGCCTAAGACTGTGCTTTCAGTACATTTTACTTATTAGGGGGTGAGGGAGTTGAGTACCTTATCTGGAGCTTGCCCCAGCCTGGCTGTTTCATTTTATCTTGTTAAATTATGTAGAAGTTATTCATAGGTAGCAACACCACCTGTCTGTGGACATGCTAATTCTGGATTATAAAGTATGCTTGCTTTTCGTTGTGGTTTGAGAATAATAGAAGGAATAGTAAAAAGAAAACAAGTATATATTTAACTGTTGTTAAAGTTAAATAGAATGGAAGTGCTGCTACTTACATCCTGAACTTATCTATGAGTTTGTATATTATAAAATTACTTAACAAAGAAAAAAAAAATTAAACCTCCCCTTCCAAAATAAGCCCAAACTCAAACCAGGTGAGGACTCAATTCTCACCTTTCTTTATGAGGGTAACATATCACTGGACTAATTCATTATTCAGTTTTTTATTACATCACGTAAAAAGTTGAATATTACTGGAGTTGGTGCATTTTTTAGCATTTCTAGTAAATGATTTGTATACTATACCCTTTTCTTTACCATTTGTATAACTCAAGGCATTTAAAAATTCTACCCCTAAAACTTTATCCAACTAATAGCACTGCATATCATCTTTAGGTAGTTGCAAAATGCATTTAATTCTTCCAAAAGGAAAGATGTGATAGAAATTTTGTTGTAATAAACTGAAAGATCATGTTGGTTTGGCTTTTATTCTGAAGAAAGGAGACATTTACAGAATTCCCTCCCTTGCATTTGTTCTTTTTGCCATTTTTGGCAGCCTCCTTTTTGTCACTCTGGTCTGCCTGACTTTATGAAGTACTTCAGGCTGGTAGTTCCTTTACTGTGCAATAAGCACCAAGCACTCCTTATAGGAGTCACCCGTTGTAATCTTCAATCAACACTGTAGCAAACATTTTCCTTTCCCTTGGTGGATTTAATGCAGAGAGTTATTGCTCAAATTGCACATTAACACTTATTTGATATATTCAGATAACAAGATACTAGTTGTTTCATTTGTTGTGTAACAGTGAGCAGCTTCTCTTTTGGACTGACATGGAAAGAGAATAAATAATTAAAACCAATAAAACTCTGAAAGAACAGACAAGGTAACTTTGGCATCTGAGCATAACATGACATGATAGTTCTAAAAGGCATGTGACAAATCACCATGAAGCTGAGAAATAACGCTGTCTGAGCAGGTACAAATCAGAAGCTGTGTTATGAAGCCCTAGCCATTGCTAGGGGCAGCATACTGAATTAGCTAGACTAATGGTCTAATTTACCATGATAAATCCTTTAAAATGTCTTGTCAAAGTGCTATTCTTGGATTTTTTTCCTTCATGGATTGAACTGTAACAGGTGCTCAAATATAATGGCAAATACCTTAATCAATGTAAAGTAGATTTTGATGGGAAGTCTCATTTCCAGATGGGAAAACTATTCTGTTTCATTTGGTGATTTTCAAAGTCAGAGTGACACTGTGCACAAAAAGGAAGTGTGCTTTTCTAACATGCTGCAACTTTAAAAAAGTTCTGAGCATCTTCTGTAAATACTTGAAGAAAATTTCTTCTATAAGACTGCACAGAGTTTATGAAACTATTCATATAGATAAATAAGGACAAATTCAAACTTTATCTAAACATCTAGCACAGATTGTGTCTGCACAAATATTATGTATATTGTACATACATTTTTTAAATTGCAGACATAATAATTTGCATAATGAGTGCATGTATTTTTAAGTATATTTTTATATTCTCTGTTAATTTTGCTAATTTGATAAACAGAGTATCTACTTTACTATCACAATTTCCTGATCCTCTTTGTTCAGTTTTATGGAACAGAATGAGCATTACAATCTGGAAATTAGTTGGAGGGTAACTTGTATAATGGCAGCAGCATGCATCCAGTAAGCAGATGCTTGACATTGCAGCTGACACGCCACTTGATTTCATTAATTTCAAGCGAGGACTGGCAGGATGGCAGTACAGCAGCATAGGAACACCTTAAGGATTCATAAAAAATTTCTGATTATCAATGCTAGTTTGAGGAAAACGTATGCAACATTTGATTACCAAGCCATCTTTGAACTGAAAAGATACACAGGAAAGCTTAAGAGCTTGAACAAGAAAATAATGCAAGCCTCATTAAAATAGACATCAGCCATGTAGATTTTTTCCTTTTCACTCTCAAAAGAAATAGCTATGTTAGAGTCAAGACCAAAGAATTCTCTATGTTTTAAGTGCCATTTTGAAGTACCCTAAATTACAGTGTAATTTTCTCTTTCAAATAGAAATCAATGTCTGTTAATTCATTTTAGTTGATCCTTTTGTTATGCTGCACCATCATTAATCATAAGTCTGTCAGCTTTTCCTGTGATACAACCCTTACAGCAGAACTTTGATACATGAAATTACACTTCTCAGTTTTATAATTTAATTTGGAAAACAAATAATAGCAAATGGTGTTCTGCATCACCTACCACTCTGGAATGAGTGATCCCTGTTAAAATCGAATTGCAACCTTTAATTAGGACATTGTCACAGCACAAAATCCATAGGTCATTACTAATTTCCAGGACTATTTACATCACTTTCTTTGGCACAGTAGTCTCATTCATTCAAATTAACCTTGTTACCTGACAGTCACTTCCAGTCCTTGCTGTCCATTGTCATATACAGCTATTACTATTGGGTGGCTAATCAAAAACACTTGTGATTTTGTATTTTTTTATGCAGCAGCCTGGACTTCTATAAACACAGGTCTTCTGGAAAACTGTACTTCCAAAAGTTGTGCATGCAAACCATCACAGTCAGCACCTTAAAAACTGTGTGCTTTACAGATATATTGGGCACAGACACAGAAAGATACACATGCACCATAATGCACCAGATGCATGCAGAAGTGTCTATTGTGAGTTCAAAAGCTCAAAAGCAGACCTGGGTAACCTTTCTTGCCTACTGTTTTGCTTTGAAAGCATCTCAACTATTTCAGTTATACGCTGAAAGATACGATCCTTCACAGATTCAGTGATGCTTACAGTTTCCTGGACACACCGTGAAAACTGAAGTGCTAGCAGTGATCCTACATCATTCACACTAAAGACCAAAGTAGTCCAGCTGCTCCTCTAAACTACAGCAGTTAACTGTAAACTTCAAAAGGCTATGTGCCATCTGGAGGTGCCTCAAGTTTAGCACATTCTGGCCATGTCCCCACAAACTGAGAACAGAGGTTTGTATTAGTTTTGCATCTTATGAGATCTCTTTTCTGCTAAACAGAAGGCCCTGAAGAAGAAAAGATTTAACTGAGGCACAAGGACCTGCCAGAAATACCCCTTACGTGCAAAGATTCCTTTCAAGCTTCTAGTTAGTTCGATATCAAAAAAAATCCCCTCCATCTCCAGAAACCCAAGGAATTTACCAAAGAAAAACTTCTGCCAAATAACCAAGAGACTGTACTTCTTGTACTCAGGCAGAGATTTCATCATGCTCAATGACATTTCTTTTTGAGGAAAGATGGGATACGGATTTGATCTTTTATGATTAATTCTCATTTTTCTTCTTCTGCTCATTCAGTTGAGGTGACAGATTTCAAACTGAAGAGATAAATGCAGCTAGGCATAAAGACAAAGTCTGTCACCCACTTCTCACCTCATGGCCAAGAGGAATATTTTACATATCAGTAATTTGCAGGATGCAGAATGGTGAATAGATGCCATATTAGGTTTAGCCAACTAAAATCCAACTTCTGTAGAATGCACTACTGAATGTAAATTGATGAATACATTTCAATAAATGTAATTCAATGAATGAATATTTGAATGTAAAAAGAATTCCATGTTTGACTAGTATGGATGGGTTCTGAAAGAAGAAGAAAATCCAATTTTGATGGTGTATGTAGTAACATATGGACACTCTTGTGAAACTGTATTTGTTTCAAAATTCTCAAGTGTATTTCATCATGTTCTCATAATGTTTCTTCCTTTTACCTTCTGTGGTATTTCCCTGGATCTCCTTGAACAGATGTAATATGTTTTCCCTAGGAATATAGGTCAGCTTGTGAGGAAAGCTGGAATAATTACAGCAGCTTTTGGCTTTTTTGGCTTGTTCAACATGACTGTGTAAGTTTTGTCTATTTGACAGCAACATAAAAGAGTCTGTCTTTGGTACTTTTTGCTGCTCCTTTAATTGTTGCTGCTGTAAGTAAGAATGATATTTGCAGAGTATTCTTTGTTATGTTACATTTATGAACTCAGAGATTTTGCTTAAAGATCTTCATTAGAGGTCTTCAACTCTTTTGCTGAAGTTACCATGAGATCTGTCTAATGCTTCAATGTTTTCTCTGTATCTTTTCCTCCATTGTTTCCATGAACTGTTTCGGAAGACTCCCACTCATATATATGCCAGAATGACAAAAGACCGGAGAGATCTGAAAAACAGATAGGCGTGGGAATGCCACAGGAAAAAGTCTCATGCTGTAGAAGCCAGGTTTTATGTACTATGGAGCACATTCCTACATGAAGGGTCCTGCATCACATTCTTGTCTGCTGCTTGTGTATATTCATCTGCAAGCATTTGCTTGTGAATTGTAGTGATTTCTTCCATGAATGCTGAAAGAACAGGATCAAAGCTTTGATAACAGTTGTCTTCAAGTGCTGTGCTGTCGTACTAACCCACGAGCACTTTATTCACTCTAAATACAGGATAGTGTGTGTCTCCTCTAAATGAAAGAAGCAGCCTGAGAACTGCTGGTTTCCACTAATTAAAAAATTATCTCTGGCTATTTCACTATCTGAGGACAATGAACCTTTTCACTATACTTACCAGAAATCCATTAGTTTTTCCAATAAATTGGATGGGCCTACATTGGTAAAGATTTTTATTTTATCTTCCTTCTTACAAAGGAAGTAAACCAATATGGATTCATTGAAAGGTTTGCACTTCTGGAATGGAAAATATTCAACAGTTGTAGCTGGGTTGTAACAATATGACTGAAGATTACACCCCACAATACAATAATCAGTGCCAGACATGTCAGTGCACTGCTGAATCTGAAGGGTAACCGTGGTTCTCCAATTATTTCACTCATGAAATATGAGAATTGGCTTCTACTGAAATAACTGAAGTTAAAATAATATGATGGATATAATTAGTGCCAGTCATTTATGTAAAGCAAATAGTATTGCTTTATGCCAAATTTATTGCCAAATCTGACATGTGGTGAAATGGTATTGTTATCACGTAATTTCTTACCTTTTCATTTTACTTTAGCCTCAATTGTAAGAGTAAATTTTAAATAAATTTAAAGTGAATTTTAAGAAAATTCATTCCCCTTGTAAACTGGTGTAACTGCTATTGAACTACAATATAGATGTCTCTATGACAGGTAGAAATGCAGTCTCTAAAAGCAATGCCTCAAAATGAAGGCTTTCTTTAGAAAGCTCTACCTTTTACACAACCATAACTCAGCCACATGAAAAAATGTCTGTCTCCTGGAGAAAAGTGACTTGGAAGCCAGAGGTTAGAGACAACATATACAAAGACCTTTTAAAATCCCGTCATCAGCTGTGTCCTAAAACAAACACCTATTTTTTAGAAAATGTCAAACGAAATAATGACACTGATTTTTGTTTATTAAAATAAAAATTCCCCAAGAAAAGTAAACTACAGTATTAGAAATCAGCGAAGAGAAGAAACTGAGAAACTTAGCCTGTTTGAGACCAGCAACTCAACTGGCCACAATAACCCCCTGCAGCACTACAGACTTCCAGAGTGGCTGGAAAGTGGCCCCGCAGATAAGGACCTGGGGGTGCTGATCGACAGGAGGCTGAACATGAGCCAGCAGAGTGCCCAGGCGGCCAAGAAGGCCGATGGCATCCTGGCCTGCATCAGGAACAGTGTGGCCAGCAGGAACAGGGCAGTGAGCGTCTGCCGGTACTGGGCTCTGCTGAGGCCGCACCTTAAGTCCCGTGTCCAGCTGTGGGCCCCCCAGTACCAGAAGGACATTGAGGTGCTGGTGCGTGTCCAGACGAGGGCAATGGAGCTGGTGAAGGGTCTGGAGCACAAGCCCTATGAGGAGTGGCTGAGGGAGCTGGGGTTGTTTAGCCTGGAGAAAAGGAGGCTCAGGGGAGCCCTATCCCTCTCTAAAACTACCTGAAAGGAGTTGTAGAAAGGTGGGGGTCAGTCTCTTCTCCCAGGCAACTAGTAACCTGACAAGAGGACATTGTCTCAAGCTGCACCAGGGGAGGTTCAGGTTGGACATTAGGAAGAAATTCTTCACAGGAGGGATGATCAGATACTGGAATGGGCTGTCCAGGGAGCTGGTGGAGTCACTGTCCCTGGATATGTTTAAGGAAAGACTGGATGTTGCACTTAGTGCCATGGTCTAGTTGACATGCTGATGTTTGGTCATAGGTTGGACGCAATGATCCCAGAGGTCTTTTCCAACCTAATTGATTCTGTGATTCTGTAATTTTTTGACAGCTATTAATCAATGTAAGGAAACTTCATTTGTCTCTACAATACTGGACAAGTACAAAGTATAAAGATGTTTTTAATGTAAGAAAATGCCCACTGCATCTTCTACTGCTTTGGGAGCCAAAGTATTTTCTTACTGCTCATGCTTTGGGTAGCAAGGCTTATTTTAAGGGCTGCTTTTTGTTGATACTTGCCCTAGCACTGCTTAGAAGAGCCAGAAGGCTCATTTAATGTTTCAAGCTACTGCCAATGATGTGTGAACTGACTTGCATGAGAAATTTCAAGTTGATCACCTGCTGGTAAATTCCAGCTTCTAAGCAATTTCAGATAAAGCAGTCTTCACATTAATGTCAAAATAATTATTCACATTAATCTAAAATGTTTTAAAGACTACAGGTTCTTGTAAATTAATTGCAGTTAAGTTTTTTGGGATGTGTAGAGTATAGCAAAAGATTCTAGTGGGTTGATCTCTTTAGTCAATTTCATGAGGAAAACCTAGATTTATGACAACCTGGCTTCAGTGTGAACAACCAATTGCTAAACAAGAGCCAGTTTTTTGAGAGCTAGGGATATGGCAGATGGATTCAGTAACAAGAACAGAAACTTGTTTTTACAGCATGCAAAGTGAATGTTAAGCTGTAAGCCAATCTTTCAACCTTGTTATAAAAATAGGTCCACTTACCCAAGTGAGGATCCTTATGTCTAAATTTTCAGGCACTAGCCTTCTACAGGATTTTCATTACTTTTCTACCTATTTTTAATTCCTACAAGAATGAAACTATAGAAACTATTTTTTTCCTGTTTTTCAATGGAGGAAATGACAAGTGGTTTACTCTCCCTCTGTTATCACTTCTGCCCCTTTGGCCTGTCTGTGTTAGAGGGCAAGTTCTGTAAATTAATCTATATTATTAACCATCTCCCTAAATAAGACGTAGTATATAATTGTACATGTGTTTTGGAAAAAATGCACAGTTGGTAGTTTAGAGATTTCATGAATATTCCAGTTAGCCTGCTTTAGAGACGATCAGCACAGTAGTGGAAAACTAAGTCTGCGGGTACCATAGAATCACAAAATATCCTGAGTTGGAAGGGACCCACAAGGATCATCTTGCTATGACTGAAGAGTCATGACTGTGACTTCCCTGGAGTTGTACTCCACCACTGTCTTCAAGCAGGTTTTTTCCTAATTTGCTCTATTTTTAGAAGGGAAAAGTCTTGATCGATAAAGATGTTTGCTGCTACTTACAAGTAATGTAAACATTCTTGATACTAGTAAAATTTAAATTTTTTCAATATCGTGGAGCCATGTAAGTCTACAGTGCACTGGTGCATAAGAACTTAACTGACAAGGCAGTGTTACAGAATAAAACACCATTTGCTTCTGTATGGCAAACATCGGTAGAATCCATGCTCCAAGCTCTGCACTGACAGACACCCAGTTGAGCCTGCCTGTGAGCATGCATGTGCCTCAACGTCCCAAGTGTTTTAAAAACAGTGCTCACCACTCTGGTAGGCCTGTCTCCGCAGTGTTCTGGAAGCTCTGTGTCCCTTCTTCTTTAAAAACATCTGGCTTCCTGAGGGTAAAGGAAGCAGAAGGGGTATAATAAAGAGCCAGGGAAGGAGAGAGTCTCCTGGGGTCAAAGGGAAGCTCTGTGCCCAGCTGTGTCCCCCTTGGTGGCTCTGAATATTCAAAATCACCATGGGAAATGCTTCCTCTTTGCAAGGCCAGCCAATGAGAGAGAAAGAGATTGCATGGGAACATCTTTCTATTACAGTTTGGACAGGCTTCTTATAAGGATTGAAAAGTGAAGTTATAAAAGGATTTAGGCTGAAATAGGCATGCCAACAATGCATAGGTAATTTTTCCTTGCAGAGTCTATGGAGAAACTTCTTTACTCTTTACTTCCAAACAATACAAAATGAAGTCTTAAACAACGGGACATTTTGGAAGGAGGATCACAGATACTGGGGAAATATTTGGAGATGGGTCCCACTGAAACATTTTTACTCACACTTTTAGCTTCTTATTAAGCAAATAGGTCTCAAGGCATAATAATTGTCACCTTCTTGACTACAAGGGGGAAAGAGCTATTTATCCTAACTTTATAACTCCATAGTCAATAAAGATGCCACTTCATTCATGAGAAGCTTCATACCCAGCAACCCTTTTGCATGAGGCAGGATCAGAAAAAATGTCCAAAACTGAGAAAGTTACTCCTATCATGACCTTATTTTAAACAATTAATGTTTTGCTATGAATTCCCATTTCATGAAGGCAGCATTACCTTTTACATATCCTTCCTCCAGGTCAGTTTTACTGTGAAAAAACTACTTTTAGATAGTGCGCTTTGTAACAAAAATATAAAATTAATAGAAACCTATGTTTTTATACTCTTCAATGTAAGACAATTAAATGTAAAATGTAAAAAATCTTCATTTGACATGAAGATATATAGATATACCTTTTTCAAAAAACTAAAACACCATATTAGAGATTGAAATGGACCATGTCATGAATCATCACTGTGCAACTCCTGAATCCATTCTTCTTATCAGCTGCCTGGATTGTTAACAACAAAGTCAACATCCCTCCGCAGTTCCCAGCCCAGACTCAGCTGATCCTGCACAGAGTAGCTTCAGTCTGGCATTTCAAAGATCATTTCTGGGCACACACAGGTCCTGTCTGACTGGGGAATGAGAGGATAAGACTGGGTCAATGCCCCTGCGCTACTGTTATGCTGTTACACATGCACACAGTCACTGCTAACATGGAACCTAAAATCCTCTTTTATCACCTTGTAAATCCCTGCCAAGCTTCTTCTTATAGGTCTGAAGAAAGCGTCTGTGAGATCAGATACATACTAATGTTGCTCGGAAGTCATGGAAAAATATTAAAACTATTGAGGTTATAAGTTTAGATATCCATTTCTTTCTGACAGGTTTCCCAAGATAGCCATTTCCTAAAACGGCTTCAGGACCTCATTTGTTCTTCTATTCATTGCCAGAGAACAAAGCCAATCTTTATTCCTCAAAATAAGGTCACTGTGTCAGGAAGTGACACAGAAGAGACTTTCAGGTTTCATAAATAATCCCACCTTCTGGTTCACTCATCAACACTACGGACAGCAGTTTCAAAAATCCAAATCTTTTTCCAGCTCTGTTGACTTATTTCTGCTTGCACTGGTCTTCTGAGTTTGTTCTTCTACATATCGTTCATTACTATAACATGAAAATTAACTTAATTCTCTGAAGTAAGACTTAAGAGACTACTTGCAACCAGGGGAAATAATTTTCATTTTTGTATGGCTTTTATTTAAGATAGTCTGAGAACCTTCCTGAACTTGCTTCTGTTTGAACTGTAAATATATATCCAATCTCACTTTGAAATGAGCATCTATCAAAGCATTTGATACAGCTTCCTAATTACTATCGTTGTTAAAATCATTCTTTACTTACAGTTTGAATTAGTCTAACTTGAACATATAGGTATTGCTGCTGAAATAGAAACTTTATTCAGTTTATTCTCCATGTGGCTCAGTATTATTGGAGTGTACAAGTCATCTTGTAAGAATATCTTGTTGAACTAAACAGCCTGAGCTCTAACACTTTTGAGTACACAGTCCATCTTTCAAGCATGTAAGAAATTCAATGGTTCTTGTCCTGGGAATACACAGGAAAGGTCAGAAATAACCTAATTCTATAGGTGATTTAGCTCTTTATATATATGCTAGAATTTGTATTTAGATGATTCTCACATCTTTTGCTAAATCTTTACTTCTCAGGATATAATCCTCCATCCTGTAAATTTTACTGACATTCTTCATTCCTATATATATCAATTCATACTTGGCTGTATGTTTAAATAATATGTTTAAATCAGTTTTCTAAGTGATTCCTACTGCTGACACAGTGACCCATCTTCAATGTTCACCACTTCTATGATTGTTCTGTATCTACTGCCTTTATTACTTTTAGTTATTTTCTTCAAGAATATTAATAGTAAAATTTCAATCCTTTCTCAATCCAAATTTCTCAGACAATTTGGGAACCCAAATTCCTATATATACTCTAGGTATTAAGAAAGTCATTTAAATGAACGGTATTTTTGCCTCTAGAAGCTGAGGCTCTCTTGAAAACAGAACTTCTGATGAGAACTTATGTCTCCAAGTACATTTAAAACAGTTAATACATGCCTCAAAAATAGGCCACAGTAATTCCTCTTTCCCTCCAACAAATAGATTCCCTCTGTTTCCAAAGACAGGATTTTCATAGCATTCTGTCCTCTTTACTATTTGCTGTTTACTGTCATATTTTACTACTGGGCTGCAATTCTATAAATACTAATTCAGGAAGAAGTCCATGCTTGTGTTGAAGAGAGTTAGGAAAATGGCACAGTGCTGTGCATTAGCTTTGCACCTGCCACCTCTGCAGCATTATTACCTGTCCCACTACGTAGTTTCCTACTAGTACAGAAGCTTTCCTGGGCCTTTCACTGCCCTGTTTTGCAAGTTCTTTTTTGCCCTCTGTTTTGGCCCAGATGTTTCTTTGTGTTTTTGGAATACATGTATTAGATGAGATGACCTGTCAATAAGACAACTTACTTGAAGTTTTCCCTAATGATTACCAAGAGTTGTTGTGACAGGTATGAAGCATTTCTGCTTGAAAAGGAGAATATTCTTGACAGGGCACAACGAAGGGGACGACCTCCCCATATGAATCACCTTCAAACCATTACCCTGTGTCCCTGTGTTCATTAGTCTATGATCACACTTTATAACACCATCATTCTGTGAGCAGATCTAGAACTGAAGTCACTTTAGCAAAAAGTAATACTGTGACATTTAATTTAAGGCCTTTTCTCTAACAAGTGTTTTCTTGCAGTCATTTGTAAGATGATACCACTACTACTGTTGTTCACAGTATATTTGATTGTACCCAAGCTGGGCACTGATCTGGTGCGGGGACAGGCTAGGATTCTGTGCCTGAATTCTGCCTGTAACTCATATTCTAACTTGGATCATGATATATGTCAGGCTGATATTGAATGAGAAATTCTGGTGTTGGAGCAGTTTCTCTGCTTTTCTCCCTCCACTCCAGATGTTCCATCAGAATTATAATGCTGGTGATTACATGCAACCCACACAAGTACAAAAGATTTAAACCTTTTTTTGGGCAAACATAAAATTCAAGCAGACTAAACCCTAGAATAAGATCTCAGTATCCCTTCCAAAACATGAAGGGACTCTTTCAAAGCCCTTATTTTAGGGATATTATAGACTAATGCTGTCACAATAGCAAGGGTGATGTTCAAGTGGTGTACCTGTCATTTAGAAGCTCTTTGTCAAACAGTGTGTCAAAAAGGGGAGGTATATAAATAAACGACTAAACACGTCTAATGTAGAAAACCTCTCATAGGCTCTTAGGATTTATCTCATAAGATTTAGTAACTATTTGCATACATTTTGAAAGAAACTGAGCAGATGATGTGAATTTCCTAAATTTTTCTCCTAAGGAGAGAGAGAGATTCTTTCTCTCTCCACTGTTAAATCACAGGCTCCTAAACGAAAATGCAGCCGGAAGCAGCTAATGTTATACATGTCTCTGAGTAAAATTATAAGGAATTAGAAAATAGAGAAACGAACATAGAGAAGGGGGAAATGCACTCATGTAAACAAAGGTAAAAAGAGAGGAAATTGAATTCATTACATATGCAATCAAAATTCTTTAGCAAGTTTAATAAGAGAGGAAAAGCTGTCAAAATGGAAGATGACTTTCTAGAACAGAGGCTCAGAGCAGATTTTGCTAGTGTTAAACCTTACACTTTAAACAAACAGTGGATAAAAAGAACAACACAAATGAAATAATCAGACACAAAAATATCCTGATAATTAGACTTCTACAGATTGGATCAGAGCCTTGTTTTATCAATGGATTCTAAAAACCCAAATAATTACATAACTATAAACAAAGGAAATTAAATTAAAAGCCTTTTTAACTTGGTCTTGTTATTAGGAGGTAACACGCAAAAGTACGCTGGAATAGGAGGTTTAACTGGCCAGTTGTTTTTTGAAATTTTTAGCAAGTATTCTGAGATTCAGACAAAAATGTAAGACACAACAGTAAGAACAACATCAGAATGGTTCTTCCTTTTCTTGGTTTTGCTTTTGTTTCTTGTGCTTGGAGTAGTTCTGGAAATGGATATATCTTCCATTTCTACTCAGAGATGTGTGATTTTCAAACAGCTTGGTTTTACTTGCTAAGAACACAAGAGAATCTTGGCTTCTAGCCAGACATAACTTCACGTATTGCATTTCCAGGTCTGATCTCTTCTGTCTCCTACTGCTTTCTTCTAGGATTTCAGCTCTAAACTTTATCCGTGTGTTTTGGAATTGCTGTTCTTAATTTCATTTTTAATTTCAGTTTTGGAATTGCTGACTTAAATTTCTGAATGTTGAATCATATATACAATTTACGAGAAGAGAAGCAAACAACGACAGAAATCATTAAAATGCTCCCAAAAGAAATAAAATATTGCTTTCAAATGAAAATACATCTGTAGGCTAGGTGACACTCGAATGGTCCGTTCAAAATGTAACTTCACATATGATTAATATGCAAAAGTATTTTTAAAATATTTCTAACAACTCTTCAGAACCCTACCGACATTCTGCGTACTTCCCTACCCTTTCACATTCCCTCTTGGAATGTGCTTACACGTATCACAATCCTGGGCTTTGAAGCTGCTGGACAAGCTATTTTTTTACCTAACCACCTCTGAGTGATTGTGACCTCCAAGTTTGTCTTTGCAAATATTACTCTAAAGCAATTTTCATACTTGAATATTAGATCTGCAAATATGAACAGGATTCATTAAAAAAAAATTAGGAAAAAACCAATCCAAATCTAAAGTATGGGAAGGAAGAAATACATTACCAGGATACAATTAAAAAAAGAAAGTAAAAGTTTTTAATTTTTCCCTTGGAAAAATATGTTTGCCAGTATTTTTACTGCACCTGTAGGTATTGCAGGCATATAAAATCTTTCTATTTTTCAATGTCTGGATACATTTTATACATACAAAATGCACATATACATGAGTACACACAAACACACATAATCTATGGTTTAACTTCAGTAAACCATAAAACACACACTGAAGGCTTGTTCATCTTTTCTACAAACATGCTAACTAAAGTGTCAAAATTTTACCCTTTGTAACATCTCTCTGGTAAGTCTACTGCATTTGTTCAAGTGCCATGGTACTCCATCAACTCAGTCATATTAGTGCAAATGATATCTAGATCCATATGGGCAGTGTTCTGTTAAGTAGCTTTATAATGTAATGAAATAATGCCATACTTCTTACCAAACTCATTTACAGAATCATATTTTGCTTTTGACTGAAACAGAACTGCAGACGCATTTAGCTGTAAATATATGGATTGGGCATGTGAGCGTGGACGAGCAACAGAAGACTTTTAAGACTAAATCCTGGTATGAGGTGCAGAAGACTTTTGGCTAGGTCAACAGTACTGAATTATTCTTTGAAAACTTATTGCAAAATACAAAAGCACTCTACAATTGGAGGCTCACTATTTCTATTCCATGAGCTAAAGGAACGACCTCTTGAGAAGTGACTCTGGAAGCACAAAACTAAAAAAAGCATGAAACCAAAAATTTAAAAAGAACTCTTACTACCTTTGCCAAAGTAATACTATCTCAAGACTCAGAGATCATCTTAATAGTGAGGATTCAAAAGTATCAACCTCTTTCATAACTGAAAGCAAAGCTGCAGACACTACTTTTGACTGATATATATGTTTGCTGTCTGGTTTTCAGCTAGCATCTGACAAGTAAAAAAGGGTCACAAAACATATTCGTAAATAAGTAGAAAAGTAAAAAAATTCTCTTGGCCTTTAAATCTCGCTACAAGAAAGACATTCTAAAGCTGGTGAAGGGTCTAGAGCACAAATCCTATGAGAAGCAGCTGAAGGAGCTGCGGTTGTTTAGCCTGGAGAAAAGGAGGCTCAGGGGAACTTTATCGCTCTCTACAACCACCTGAAAGGAGGCTGTGGCCAGGTGGGGGTCGGCCTCTTCTCTAAGTAACTTGCGACAGGATGAGAGAAAGTGGCCTCAAGTTGCACCAGGGGAGGCTTAGACTGGATATTGGAAAAATGTCTTCATCAAAAGGATTATCAAGCATTGGAACAGGGCGCCCAGGGAAGTGATGAAATTTCCATCCCTGGAGGTATTTAAAGATGTAGAGATGTGGCACTTTGGGATATGATTTAATGGTGGACCTGGCAGTGCTGGGTTGGACTTGTTGACCAGAAAGGTCTTTTCCAACCTAAATGATTCAATGATTCTAAAGCTGTTTGCTATCTATTCCTGAGAGCTTTCACGATTACTTATCTTCACAGACGCTAGGAGGTCATAGAAAAGATTTCTGCAGGCAATGGAGTACCCAGCCACAGTTTTGCACAACAACCTTAAGTTAAAATCTCCATATGATGGTGTTGACTTCATAGCAAAGTTGAGACTACACTTACTTGATTATGACAAGGCCATAAGGAACAAACAAGCTTCACACTCTTACTTTTCCAGAGGGGACTACCAGGGAAAGCATCTTTTCCATTGGATTAACACATTGTTAATGACAGCATGTAAGTTGTCATTGACAGTAATATTCGTAACAGTAGCTGTTACTTTTGGTCCTGCAGGTGCTAAAAAGTTCCACCCACAGTAATTTGCTGACAATCCTTCTTTTACATGGAGGTGACTCTCAGCAGCTGAGAGACTTTCTGTGGTTTTTGTTTGTTCTTTTTTTTTTTCTTCTCAGCTACGCAAATCTAGAATCCATATATAACAGTTTTATTTGAAAACTTCACTACTTATGTTTTAAAGTTTAAAATGGTCCTGATAATATGGTAAACACTCTAGAGATACGGGACATTTAGATACCATTCCTAGAAAGAACAATCTCACGAGTTTAGACTCTGTATGAAATCCTCATCTGAAACTGGAAGCATTCCTGGGCAGGAGGTTTTTGACATTTATTGCTCTTTGGAACAGCAGTGATGTTCTGCTAGGCCAGAAAAGCAAAAATGATGCCTGGATATAGTAAGAGTATCCAGAAGGGTTTGCTTTTCCTAAGATCACAACAACAGCTGCTGGTTGCTGTTTGTCACATTCCCTGTATGAATACCTCAAATATACTTTCTGTCAAGCTAGTGATGTTTTTTGTATTGAACACTGCACTAGGAAAGACTGGTTGTGAAATGACCTCCCTTGCAGTAACCTTCTCTCCCTGGTTGGGACTTTGTCATCAATCACTGTGAAATGTGGGTGCTGAAATTCACTCCCTCCCTTCTTTCTTTTTTTTTTCTTTTTTTTTTTTTTACATTTTTAACTACCCAGAAGGACAACCTGAAAAATTCCCCATCAGACCAAGTCTGTCAGTTGGTTTGATACCCAAATTGAGAAACAAGAAAGCCTGTTCAAAATCTCCAGGGCTCAACAGATTGAGGAAATATGTTATGGTGAGAAACTCAAGTCATGGATGGCAAGTATTGCAGAGCCTTCCAAAGGACAAAACACTGAACACTTCTATCACTTATCCTGGAGCTCTCAACAGATAGGACTTCACTACCACTGGGAAACAAGAAGCAATCACTGTCAGATGAACAGAAAGACTGATCAGTAGGGTGCTACTCTGTGGCAATCAAAGTAGTTTTTTTTTTAAAAAAAACTCCTTTTAAATTCTTCCATGTATTTCTGGAAATGTCGAGCAACATGCAGCAGAGGGGCCTTCCTGAAAACACAGTTACTCAGAATCTGACAAAATTTCTTACTCTAAGTTAATTTTGGCGTGGAAAATAAACTCTGAGAGAAACTTTCCTTCTTCATTTATTGGATCAGAAAAAAAGTATAGTTGCTGTAGAATTGTCTTGCCTTATGTGTATTAAGTATAGTGCTTGGAATGATACTGCAGCAATAAATTCAATTTGCGGCAGTAATAGATATCTGTGCCAACAATAGAAGGCAAAACAAAATAAACAACACTAAATAAAAACTTCTTCAAATGATTTGTCTTAATATTAGAAAAGACTTACTTATTTCTCTAACAAAAAGAGTGAAATACCTACTCCGAGATGTGCCCTGTCACACCACTGTGACACTTGGAATGAGTGACATTTTCTCTGGTATTCCTTTTTTCCATGGATGCCATAAAGTGCATCGCATGAATATGAAGTGACATCTTTACTAACATGTGGTACTTACTTATCACCCACAATTCCCAAGTTGATTGTTGGATAGCCATGTTCTTGGATTGTAGCTAGGAGAGTTGAACGGTTACTGTCCCGAATCTTTCCTGGTAAGAGGTCATCTTCAGGATTCAGCAGCTATAAAACCAGAAACACTCTCAGTCAATCTCCTTGGAATACCGTGCCTTTACACAAGTGAGAATTTTCTTCTTCAGATTGGACAGGATATTTTTAGCCACGTAACATAAAATGTATGCATAAAGTGATTTAGTGAGTTTAAATTAATAAGACATGTAAAGTACTTGTTTAGTCCAATCATCCATGTTGTTTATTTCATTTCTATTGGTTCATGTCTGCAAAACCTTCCTTCTCCTTATGAGTACCTGGCTTATAATCTCAAATATTAGCAATCAAAACAAAACAAAAAAAATTTCCAAGTTATTGCTTCTCTTTAAATGGTTTTAAAGGAACCTCATTGATTTTGCTAATTAGATTTAAACATATTAAATGAAATTTTTAAGTTAATTGTCTACTTGCCAACATGTTTTTTAAATACAACAATCTGCATTAACAGATAGAAACTTAAAGCTTAGTTCTTATATCAATTACTGTTTTGGATGAAAAACTTTCTCTCAAGACAGTATCATGGCAATTGCCTTATATGTGTCATGTATTTTGGAAGCTAAACTACAAAACATACATATGAAAACATGTTTTATATATATTAGGAACTCTTCTGTAGGACATGGAAGGACAATACAATATTGAAGGAGGTAAATAATAATACTACTAATAAGAATGTATCTGACAAAATTACAGCCATAATATCAGGTAGTAAGGCAAAAATAACCAAAGGTGGAACAAGGCTAAATTTTATGCTTTGTGCAGAGGTTCATAGAATGTTTCAGAAACCCACTGTGCAGGATCTTTTTTAACATGAAATGAAAGAGAATGCCCACAAGGTAAAGAACCCTTTAATGGCATACAAGAATCTACAATCATACAGAAGTTACTAATCAGTAAATCATCATCTCATCTCTAATCCCTGTAGCTCTGTGGATTTGTTCTTTAGTTAGCCATATGTTTCCTGCATGCCACACCCTGTCTATGCTACGAAGCCTGGCAAGATTCTGTCCCAGCAAGGCTGGCCTCAGCCACCCACAGTACCTAGAAGTTACCTTCACTGGGGCTGTGGAAGTTGTAAGGACGTGCCAGATGACAAAATTCAACATATTAGAAGTTTTCAGAATTCAATATATTCCAGCTGTATGAGAATACAGCTACTGAGTTAATGTTTGTGCCTGTATTTCCAAAGGTTTTGCTCTCCTATTCTTTCTCTGCCCTGCTGCGGGAGGGATTGAGCAGGCACAGTTGCTGGCTTGGACCAAGACACAACATATGTAAAAGTAGTAAATTAAGTTAATCTTGAAGCTGATTTTTCTGATGTAGTTAAGACAAATCAAGGCACAATACTACAGCAAGGCATTTGGTAGTACTATTCAGTTTTGAAAGACATGTTATCTGCCATTTGCACTACAGCTACAGAGGAGAGCTGCTCAAAAGAAACTACTCTTCAGTCCTTACTGGCAGTCTGAATTAAAGCCCTGACTACTCCACAGGTTTTCCCTTGCTGGCAGGAGGAAAGCAGCTGGCACACCGTTGGATACGTTATCAAAATTTTGGCAAAGATAGTGTGTGAGACCTGTGAAAGGGCCCTCGAGGGAGAAAATACAAGCAGGTGATCATGGGTTGATCCCCCACAAAAATATCTCGTGTCAGCATGAATTGCAGTTCAAAAAGTGAGTTTGCTTGGGAATAGGGTCAAAGTCACTATCCAAAACACTGTCCCAAAGAAGACATAGTATTTCAGACCTTAATTCTAAACAAACTTTTTTTACCTCATTCCCTGTTGACATTACTGCAACCACTGGAAACTTGTTAACTTCTACTTCGGTTACTCCAACAGTTGCTAAGAGACCAATCTCAGATGGACCCATGTGGGTTCCTTTCGCCAGCACACATTCACCTCTTTTAATGTCATGTCCTATAGGTCTGAAAATCACAGCACAGAAAAAAAACATGAAAGAGAGACAGAATAAGATTCAAAGTATGAAGATATTTTACTGATTGGTCTTGCTCCAGGTGGGGAGTGTCCATGGGCGTTCGTTAGTCAGACTGTCAAAATGTCCGTACTACTCATTAAAAAATGACCTTAAAAATCAACAGCTCTTTTATTCCTTACAGGGATATTTTATTGTTTACAAATACAGACCTGATATCTTGGCCTGGTCGAGCTTGCACCAGGATTCGAACCTCTAGTTCTTCAGTGCCCTACAAAGATAAAGACATCAAACAGAGTCAGCTGAGATATTCAAAGAAGATCAATGTTTTAAAGTTAAGGGCCCAAAGTTAAAGTTAATAAATGTGTTATTACACATTGTGATTCTGTTTACCTACTGTGAAAATTGAAACCCCTGAAAACCAGAAAATTACTAATTAAAAAAAAAATCTTACTTTATCCAAATATTTTCAAAATATGCTTTTATTGTACATTCTGTTTCTTTAAATCTGCTCTTTTTGCATAAGAGAAGAGATGATTTTTGGCTCTGAGTGTTCAAAATGGCTGTGCTGGTGTCCAGGATGGCCTTTTATCCCCCGTTATTGCCATCAGAGGCTGTAAAAGCTTGTGATAAAAAATTAGGGCAGTGGTTAGTCCAAGAATGATTTTATTTTTATGACACTCTGGGATGGTTGTCCAGCCATGAAGATTTGAAATTTCCATATCTTTGATAACATTTGAAGATAGATAGGAAGATTTTAAGGGAATCAAGAGGAGAGCCAGTGATACATTTGAGTAATATAAAAGGTTGATGGATATCTGAGAATGCTTAAGGAATACAAGACAAATCGAAGTGGCTAAAGACAGGGCTTGCAGAGAGGTATGCCATTATGCTGAGAACATCTTTCACTTGGTGTGTGTCAGGCAGCTTTGAACTGGTTTGTTCTGATGGCTGTTAACAGTCAGCATCCATAGTGATACACTGATGCTCGGTCTTTTTTTGGTTGATCACATTGAATTCCTTTCTTCTACAAGGTGACATACAAACTCAAAATGAAAAGAATGTAGATATGTTTCTCAATTATTGTGCATTTGGCAAGCTGATGAGAATTTTTCTTCTTGATGGATAGCTGTAATTCCTTTCAAGCCTATGACTTCTACAGTCATTTGGGGAATGCTTGCTATGAAATTTAAGTACTGGTACCACAACCAAAAGTCAAGGAGTGAGTTCCTTTTAAAAATAATCTCTTTTCATAAGAACATTTTTTAAATACTAGAGATTTCATTTCAGTTATATCCCAGCCCTCAAGGAGTTCTTAACACTAAAAAGAAAAATATTCCTGGTGTAGCCACCCAGACATGAAAAGGGAGAGAAAAAACCCCACGTATGAATTAAACGATACTAATTATTATGAGCAGGATTAGCAGAGTGGCGTATTTAAAGACAAGCTGAAACTGAAGAATTCTACCTCACACAGGCAGAAAAAAGAAGTTGAAGGTGGCTGACCATTTGAGAAAAAATTCAGAGTTTAAGCACAAAGACAAATAATCTGTTCTCACATGCAGAAGAGAATACATACATAAGAAGTGGAAGACAAGACAGAGACATCCAAAGAAGTAGAAAATACCAGGTTATCATGTATGTTGCTCTGCAATGTGGTAGTCCTCTCATGATGAGGTGAGCAATGGCCACAAAAAACCTGCTCACTAAGACTAATGGAATGAGTAGTAAGTAGTGAAGGCAATGGTGTACTTTGCAGGATGATATATAATCTAAACATACACATCTGTAACCCCAGAGCAGGACTGACTCAATAATTTCTCTGACAGGAAGAAGAGCAGCCTAAACACCTTGCTGAGTTCATGAGATGTAAAAACACATAGTATATTTATACTATATATATATATACTATACATTTATAGTAATAAGGCATGAGAAAGGATCATGAGAGTATGTTTCAGTTTTTGCTCTCTTCATCAGCTCTGAACACTAGAATTCATCTGCTTATCCCCCACAGAGCTACAGTGAAATGGAACACCTTGTCAGTATGGCAGCAGAAAAGCAAAGACTGATTTGAGCAGAGAACCACACATGTAGTTCATTCCAAAACTGAACTCGGAAGTTGTGACAACAAGAGATGTATCTTCTTGCCTTAAAATCTCTCAGAGGGAAGCAAACGTGGTGATGGTGTCCTGAAATCACAGCTGGGTAAGTGAAAGTAATGATTCAGGAGGAATTCTCTGAACACAAAGGAAGTCCAAGATGGACTCTTCGCAATACAGGTGTTTACAGAGAGCTCCTGTGTTTCATAAAAAGCACAATTTACTTTGTTAAGACAACTGTGCATACAGAATTAGTACTACATATTTTTCTGTGGTATTTTGCAGCATCTGTAAGGCAGTGCACTAATATGATTTACAGCTATGCTGGAAAATCTGTTCAAGTCAAACAGAGTTAAGTTTACATTCTGGAGGCATATGCAGCTTATCCACTTTCTGAGGATTTTCCTCCATTTTCAGAGGTCTTAAATTTAGCAATTTTCTCATTTTAAAGCGCACGAAGGTCTATTTTAAAAAATCAGTTGCGGTTTAAAAAAATTTGGGAGGCACTTCCCCTGTTTCGTAAGAAAACCCCTTATTCTAAACAGATGCATTGGAAGGTATACGTAGAAGACATTCTCCCAAATCCACCTTTGTTGAAGTGAGATAATTTCTGATAACACAGGCTTATCTTCATAACATAGTTTAAAAGAACTGAAGTCATCCCATGGATTTTGCAGCACTTAAAAAGTTCACTTGCCCCCAGAAAATCCTATTCAGTTTAATTACATCAGCAGTAATGCTGCACTGTAATATTTCAATGTATTATTCTGGGATCAATATGTAATTTAAGAAAATTTTTTCCCTTCTTGCTTGGTGAGACTGCCACTATTCTGTATTTTAAAATGTGAATACAGTAGGCACTAAAATTGGACTGTAGTCATGGATCTCCAGAAGGCATTTGCCTTTCACTCAAATCATGCTCCCAAGTGTTTTGGTGTCAGCATTTTTTTGATGAAAAATCAGTCAGAACAGGTAGGTTTGTGATACTGTTATCACAGCCTGAAAAAGTGAGAATTGCCACTAGGAACCGATACAAAAATCCTCAAACTTCTGAGATTATCAAAGAACTTTTCTGTGGAACAATCTTTCATATTTACAGGATTGTATCGTGAGCCATTTTCTGCTGCACACAAGAGAAAAATGAGGTTTTGAACTTGTGACTCACATCATCTGATTCCCTGATGAGCTCTGTATCTTCCACTTGCACCACTGCATCAGCACCGCATGGAATTGGAGCACCAGTTGTAACGCGCATTACCTGACCAGGCATCACAGTCTGTGTTGGCTGAAAAATAAAAAAACCAGAAACAAATCCACTTTTGAAAAGAAAACTTTCAAACTACTTGAACTTTATGCAAATAATCTGAAAGACTAGAATTCTCATTTGCAGCATGACTCTTGATATACTGCGAGTGATATCAACAGGTATAATAAACTCCAATGTATTTAAAGACTATTAGGTCTTTGCTTCACATCTGGCTTTATTTATGTGGTGACATGTTAGGTGGCTTCAGTTTTTTCCCCTTAGATTTCTATCACAAGAATAAGTTTCAGAAGAAGCAAGATACTGATACTCTGGTTGGCTCAGAAAAATAACCAGCTCAGAAATTTAGCAGTTAGATACCTCCTCAAAACTTAGATGTGCAAAAATCTAGTACTTCTCTGTACATATATATGTTTTGTAGAGTACTGTAGTCCCCAGGGTTGAAATTTATGTGCTTTGGTTGGATTTTTGGTCTGTTTTGTTTTACCAGGACACTGTATATGGAAAACCAGCTTATAAGCATGGTAATGTAACCAGCTGCTTCATTTTTAAGCAGAGTTCTTCACACTGAGAGACAGCCCAATACTAGCTCACAGAGAATATCTATCCTTGTCAGGGTCAGTTTAGCAGACCCTAAAATTGATAATGTTAATTATATGAAGTCGCAGAATATTAAAAGTTTCAGCAGACGCAATACAAAGAATAGAAAAATATCAGAACAACATGATAAAACAGATGACTTGTTTTCAATAATATTTCTCACCAGACAGACTATTTTAACATACATTTTTAAAAATCCAGAGTAAACCTGTAATTTGACAATAACTACTAAATAAATAAGTAACTAAAAGAAGATTTTCTAAGAAATGCATTTAAAAGAAGCTGATATAATGACTTCACTGCTGGCTCCCCATGGCACTGCGAGTAAGCCAGACTTGTTTAGGCTTTACTGTTATTAGTGAACATGTGCTACACACAGATCTACACAGCTGTGATCAAAGCAACATACTCTGTACGTGTCACACATGTAATTCATGTACAGATTGACTCTATATTCCATATGCAGCATTGGAATACATCCAGGACTTCTCAAGCTGTGATTAGCACATATTTGACAGCAACCCACAGGGCTGCAGGCAGCACTGCCCAAGCACTGCTACCTGTCCTGCCCAGCAGTCACTTACCCCACGACTTCTGACAGGAGGCTGTCGACACCTGCAAACTCTAGACCAGTGGCCAACGTTTCATAAAGCTGTTTGCCTTGCCCATTCTTCTGCTTCACTTTAGCACTGGCATAACCTCTGAAAGATTTTACTTTGAAATGCGTATATTTCAAAGACTACTTACTGGGCCAGAAGCCCTACGAAGAGGCTGGGAATGGTCTGTACCTGGCTTACCAGAGTTCACAGTGACCGATGCATCCCAGGAAACAACTGAGCCTGGAGCTGATTGAATCTTGACCCTTTTTACAGGCAATGTAAATCTAACATCCTCCGAGAAGAACATCAAGAAAATACTAAAATAAATTCTAAAAAAATCACACTTGCCATATGTCACGGTTAGTGTGTTTTTAGGCCAAGATTCACACAATGAGCTGCGGATGGATAGCAGATACTACCATTTATAGTGAGGCTGCTTAAAAGGGAAAATAATGTTGTAGATATAAACTAAATGTTGTAGATATAAACTAAAGATTTATTACAAATAGGTAATATTGTTTTGAACTAAGTATTGCTGACTTTGGTGACAATTTTCAGAGGAACAATGTACTACAGAAAAAATTTCTCCCACTTAAAAAGCACCACAAAGAATACAAAATGTCTACACAAATCAGTGCCTATGGTGATAAAATGTGCTGCAACTAACTGTGTTTTTGGAGTTTATTATAGATGAGTTAATTTTTTGAGATGCAATGATGTGATACATTTAAGCAAATTTATGATACAATAAAAATTGCTGTTAGAATTGGTTATGTTGCTCATCTATTTAATTTCCTTTTTGTCCTCTGGGAATTTGATCAGCGTAACTTCATGAACAAAATTCAGCCATCAGATTTGTGTGTGAATCTCCAGGGCTGTGTTCTCCTGTGCTAGAGACTATGAAGATAAAGAAATGATTGCTTCTTAGAAATTAATATACAACAATTTCACAGAAGCTCTTTTAAAGGCCTTTGAGGTCTTGCTTTTACCTGGAACAGGGCAATACTGGTTTCTGCCCTTTGCCTTCATCAGTGATAATCTACTCAATTTTAGTCACTGAATAAAACCCAGAAATAATCTACTGAGCACAGTCCCCATCTCAGGCATTTTCTCTTACACACGATTACACCTCTCCTGTGTGATTTACGATGAGACATGCTCCTTTCTGTAAAAGAGCCCAAATCAGTGGGACCACAGAAAATGTCTGTTTTTCATCCTGTACGGTAGCTGGCTAGTCACGGTGCCTCTTACAAACACCTTGAGAAAGTCTTGCAGGAAAAGTTCTGTTCCGACTATGTAAGTCTATAGGAAGGTAACCGTTCTTCCCCATCTGTTTCAAAGGCCATGTGGATGGCTCGTCACTAGTAATCTCAAGTGTGCCCTAAACTTCCCAAAGCAGGATAGTGTCTGAAAGTTTTCCTCGATACAAAATAAAAAATGGTTGTTAACATGAACATGAACCCCTGGAAATGGAATTCAGAAAATTGTACACAATTTAAAAATTGATGCAGAAATGGCCAGCTTGGCTATATGGCCTCCCTGCGATTCTCAGTCCCATTTTCTTCATTTCTACTTAGTACTTGCATAACCTTTTTCCCTACAGGAGGAGCCAAACCTAAAACTATTTTGAACTCCCTGCTGTGAATCACTCTGTTAATTGGTCTGTAACATGAAAAGCAGAATGTTGCTGCTGACAGTGGCTGAAGGGTAAAATGAGACGGAGGAACCTTTCAAGGCTATAAATAATTTCTTAGGAAGGAGATGAACCTGAAGATGTGTTGGCCCAAGAAAAAAACTTTGACCAATTATTCAGAGGTCAACAGTCTCGTTTTTCTAACTTGCCACTGGTATTTCCATGCTCTTTCTTCATGCCTCCTCCCACCCAATTTTTGTTCCTTGCCAGAGAGGCTCCCTATTCCCAGTAATCTGGGAGGTCAGACTGTTCCTGTAGAGAGACATTTGTGAGCTCTTGAACTTTGTAGCAGGGAAGCAAGTTCCCATTTGCCCTTTTATCTTTTGTACAAACCTGCTGAACTGATTAGGACACTGAAACACTTTAGATCTCTAATGAATGGGCAGTCCTCCCCATCAGAGACAGCTTCAAACAGTACTGCTTTCAAGCACCACTGTGCTGTGATATTTAACTAGCAAAATTATAATATTGATGACAGGGGAATAGCAATAGGAGTGATAATTCAGCTGATTCCTCTGCCGGTTCTTGCTACTTTATAGTGACCATAGAAAGAGTTTCTGGACTAATGCTTGAAAATGCAGTCAAGAAGGGCTAAAAATACAAGGCAGGTTAAAAAAATGCTGATTTCATTAGTTTGCCTTTTTTTTTTTTAAAGTATTTGAAGTAGTTTTTACATATTTTGTACTACAAATTCATTAATCCAAGTTCACATGAATATCGGTACTGAGAAGGTGTCTGTTATACCAAAGTATAATTCATGGTGACGGATGGGACTTAAAGCAAAAATAATTTTCACAGTTCTCTGTATGTCATGATTAGCCAAATTAAAAGTCTGTTACACTTTTAGAGGCAGTTCAGCTCTATTTAAAAAAAATGGAATAATCCTGCAACTGGTAATACTTTTAAAATCTGATGCAACTTTTGAAATACGTCAACTCTACTTGGATTTTTTGTTTCAAAGTGAAAATGGACACATTCTAAAATCCTTATTAAAACCAATCAATCCTTTGTTTTGCCTTCCACTTTTTCCCTTTCTCCATCATTTCACATACAAAGCACAAAATTATAAACTGGGACTTGAAATAGCTGGAGAAACATTTTGGATTACCTCATGTTTTCCTAAACAGAAGGTGGCAGGTATGATTAAATTGACAGAATAACAGTGGTTGAACATAACTGATTTTTTTCCTATTACCCCAGTATTAATACAGAAATTTCAGGAAATGTACTCTTGAGTTTGAGATCAAATCACAAATTGTGTCTATATATGTATATCTGCAGAGCACAGCAGGTCACAAATGGATCCTGCCTCAACTTGCTCTTAAAATCAATCCACACATTTGCTAAGGTGCACAGACACTCTTCTCAAACAAGGCTGCTGCCAGGCTTCCTCAAGATTGTTCTATCTTCTGTCTTTAAAAGCTTCATGCTAAATTATTACACTTCATTTTGCAGGTATCAGTGCAGAACACGCAAGCGTCTTATGGAAACAGCTATTGGGCTGTTTAAGCCCTTTAAAAATCTGTCAGCAAGAAGAGGTTAAATCAACCTTTTCTTTGTTTAGGAATCGTTCAGCCACTAGAAATCTTATGTCCCCAAACATTGTACTAGGACAGACCATTACTCTATGCACTCCTATCAGACATGTCAGCACAATGCTCTGAAGTATTTTGGGATATCCTTGTTAGTTCCTTACATAACTGTACTACCTCACTTTCTGAAATCATGTCCCAAGGCACATAGCAGGAGGGTCGGTACAGCTGTGTCCTAGTTCACGCCACATCCAAGAATACTGAATTTTGAAACACTAGCAAGACTTGTACAAAGACAAAGCAAAATCTTACAGAAGAAAAATATATAAAAAAGAAAGGAAAAAGAAACTGTGCTTACCTGCTCACCAGCCTGGGATTCCCCTATGATGAATCGATCTCCCGGGCCATCAGCAGCTGTTAAGATGGACAACACAAATGGTAAAAGGTGAACCAAGACAAATGACGGCATTATAAATTAGGAATAGGAGAAATAAAGGTGATTTAAGATTCGGTTCTTCAGTGCCAACATGACTAAGGTTATAGAAGTTCTGCAAACATTTTACATTTTAGGTCCTTTTGAGTTGTGTTTATTATTTTGAAAATTACAGGTTCTAGAGAACAGAGTATTTTTAACTGAAAATTTCTGGGCAATATGGGGTCAAGTAAATGAAGATTAGGAGGAATTACATTAATAACAAAGATTTCAGATTGTTCATGAGATTATTTCTATAAAAATTTCCACCGTGAGCAAATCTTTAAGTGAAAGCAACACAGGGGAATCACATGTTTTGTAAGTGTATTATGCACCTCTTTTTCTAGACAACAATGGAATATTGACATTTCTAGATTCTATCTCTCTCTTTGAAGAGAAAATTGGAAATGGAAATGGAAAAGTGCAGTGATTACAGACTGCGTAGATGACCCCACAGTTGTGAAGAGCAATAGGGTTAAGATAATGCAATGTGGACTGACACATTAGAACTCTGAGTCCTGTTCCTTTCTGTAACTTCAGATGAGCACTGATCTAGCTACCTTACACTTCTTATTGAAGCAATACTGAAAATTAGAAGTCAGAGATGACTGATTTAACAAGTCTCCAGGACCTCCAATTTAGCAAATCTGTACTTTCACAGGGAAAAAAAAAGGCACAATTACTTATGAAATTTAAACTCCTGACTTCCTCAAAGGTCTTTCAGCAAGTTGGTATTCATGGTATTATAGGCTTTACCATGATGTAAAGCATGTATGAAGCACAAGCAACTTTGGCTTCCCAAGCACAGCTGTCATGCTGCCAAGAGTGGTCAGAAAACCTGGGTTCGTATGATCACATTTAAATATGTATTATTATTAATTTTAAATCTGTAGCTGTCAAAAGCTGATTTAGTAGAGATGAAGTCTAATCAGTGACAACCTTTCTCTTAATATCTTCTGTTTTACTTCAAGAGCCCTGAATATACACGTAGATAACCTTATATTGAGAAGAACTGCTTTCAGGAAGAATGCTCATTCAGTCTGCATAATGACTGATCACATCTGTACTCAGGCACTGGCTGCAGCTCTGCAGATAATTATCTATGATAATTATCTATGGTACTTAGTCATGTTTGAAGACTAATAATTAACATAACTTTAAAAGCCTATCAAACATACTAATCTATGAGCTTTAGAACAAAATCTTAAATAAGAAAGTAGAAAAGGACTTTTCAACTAGTTGTCCTTGAATAATGCATGTAATACCAGTGAAAACAGTTGTCAGACCTTCACTTAAAGAAATCCCTAATAGCAAAATTATTTTAAACCTGATAAAATACTACTGAATTAGATTTTATTTCCCCACTGGTAGTAATACGGAGACAAAGTCTGTAGATGATGTACAACTTTTGAAAAAAGGACAAGGTTTTGGGCAGACAGGTTTATGCCACTGAAAGCTAATCCTTAATTTTTTGGTAAGAAATATCCAATAGTCAATATTGTAGTCAATATTGTCTCTCCCTACAAGCGTTTATTCTCATATCCTAAGATAACAGGTCCATGAGAACAAAAAGAATAGGAAAAAACCAGAACAGAATATAACTGCCTGTTCAGTTCAGGACCGACAAAAAGATAAAGCAAATCATTAAGGGCATTGTTAAAATGCCTTTGAAACACAGGCTTGGGGCATCAACCCACCCTCTAGGAAGTCTTTTCCAGTATTTGACCACCCTCTTGCTAAAGAAATGTTCCCCAGTGTGAAGTCTAAAGCTCCCCTGGCACAGCTTTGAACCATTCCAATACATCCTGTCACTGGACACCAGCGAGAAGAGATCAACACCTCTCTTTCCCCCTCCCCTCTTCAGGAAGCTGTAAGAGAGCTGTGAGGTCACCTCTGAGCCTCCTTTTCTTCAAACTAGACAAACCCAAAGTTCTCAGCTGCTCCTCATAGGACATTCCTTCCAGTCCTTTCACTCAGCTCTGGATGCACTCAAATATTTTAGTGTTACTCTACTTGAATCCACTGCAGAAATTAGGGTCTTTTGCGTGTTGTTTCTGACAGAAGTTGTTGAAGACTGTCCATGATCATTCTGTTCATTCTGCATGTTTACTAAGATTGCACTTGTGCTTTCCCTTGCCCTGCAGCAATCAGGTTGCAAGACAGCATTTGCTTGATCCCAAGGCCCTTGTCACTCAGCATTCTACTCAGAGCTCATCCTTGTAGCTTTTTTCAGTCACATAACCTGTATTTCTCTGGCTACATCCGCACCCCCTTGCTGCTATTACCAGTCATTTTGGTCTGCCTGTCTCTCATACATAGACCACAGACAACTGCAAACTCATCCTGTAGACCTAAAATTTTATTTTTATATCAAATCTAAGGGGAAGCTATTGGAATACATCCACTGCCTGGGTTTGCAGACTATTTCACGGACAGTTGCTTTGTTTCAGCTGCCAGTAACAAAAAGGATATTTTAATGTCCCCAGAAGGAAGTTGGGTATTGTGTACAAATTTCAACATGATGTTACAATGATTTGATTGATACCACAATTAAATCACTACTAGTATAATGTACAATCCTGTATATTTTAAATTTTCTTCACAGATATCTGAGGTGAGCATCATTAGCGTTACTTTACAAAGGAAAAAAACCTGATGCACAGAGACGCAACTGGCTCAAAATGATGGAGCACTTCGTGGCAAAGCAGAGTATGAATTCAAGTCTCCTGGGAAACTGTATTCACTGCTTGCAATGAGTAAAGTCACACTACTAATTTTCACAGAATACTTCACAGAATATTCTGAGTTGGAAGGGACCCACAAGGATCATCAAGTTCAGCTCTTAAGTAAGGGGCCCATACAGAGATCGAACCCACAACCTTGGTGTTATTAGCACCCTGTTCTAACCAACTGAGCTAATCTCAGGGTTATATATGGCAGCTGCAATATTTTTAGAGTAAAAATCAGTTTTTCTTTTGAGGTGTCTTCATAAAAGAACATTCTTGTAAGTTTTTTAGAAAATTCTCTAATGCAATTAATAAAATATTCACTAATAGGAAGTTGGATCTTTAACAGTTCAAGAAAGTAATAGATATGTAAGTAAATCCCCATTAAATCAAAAACAGAATACAAGAAGAATCTGTAATTCAGAAACAGATGTTCCATTACTCTCATGAATTCTTAATGAAATGCAAGAAATGCACTAGCAACAGAGGTGCATGTCTATGAGCACACATGGATGTACATTTACTTGTGGACATGTGTATCCACTTAAAAGATCTGAACTCAGCTTTATGGCCTTCCTTCAAGACAGCTGCATTCTATGTAACTGTGACTTCAGCACTGCTCTGAATCAAATTTAAAGGAAAATAACCATTGCTGGATCCAAAACAGGTGAACTAACATGTTATAAAGTGGTTTTCCAGACACTGTCTACAAAGTGAATATTTACCTCTGACAGCGTAGCCATCTTTTACTGATGCTGGAAATGGTGGTAGATTATCTTTTGCATATACATCTTGAGCAAGGACTCGGCCCATTCCATCTAGAAAAGAGAAAAGACCACGCTCCGTATCATTACAGCTAGTGAAAGGGGGAAAAAGTCAACAGCCACGTGCTCTGATAGGTGCAATGTGTATGTATGGGACACATAGATCTCTCAGGCTTTTGATTTTTGTCTCTACATGAAAGAAAAAAGACTGGTGTCTGAAAGTACTAAGTATAAAGTACTAAATATAAAGGATTTGTTCATTGAGTCTGTGCTCCTGGTTATGGTTAAACTGCTGACAGTAGATTTGAATACCAAGTATCCAAAACCAAAGGTTTGGATAAAAGCTTTGATACAGGATCAGACAGAAAAAAAGGCATTTGCTTCTTTAAGACAAGTTTTTCTCCTGAGATCTCTTAAAATTACGTATTTTCCTTTACTTGAATTTTTATAAAATTTCTTCTTTAAAAGCTTTTAAAATGACATTGCAGAAGTGAATCTTGCGTGGATTGAGGACTTGACAGTAACAGTGGACAAGTTTTCATAAGTTGAGAAAAAAGTTCTGCAATAGATTAGCTTTGCCTAATTCCTGAGAGCATTTCTGCTTAATGGAGGGTGAGTGAACATAAGTGTCAGGATTATTTATGTAAATTTACACTGTTATAGTTCTAAATATTTTAATAGCTTTTCAAGCATGCTCTTTCCCTTCACTTAGTGACTGTGACTGACGAGTTGTAATTTGGCTCAGCTTCCCTGTAGAGACTGGTATGAATTACTTCACCCTCAGTCAAGTGGCTGGTACTTTCATGGCAGCAGCAAGAGCCTTTTTCAGTGTGATGTGGAACAGAATGGAAAATATGTAACTCAGCCCTTCATAAAATGTGAGCATGAAAAAGCACATTCATTACATGTGTGATTAGATGGATTGGAAAGGGGTACATGGGTCAGAACTACTGAGATTAGCCTGATTCCAGTATGTCTATGTAGAAGAAGGGAAGCTCGGCTTATAAGAGAGGCCACTGTTCCTAGGGTGCACAGGAAGGCAATATCCAGCTGCAAGTATGAAGGAATGAGAGGATGCATGAATATTTCTACCAGGAGAATTTGCATGGATATGTGCTTTAGAGATTACGGACTTTGAGACATGCCAAAAACGAGACATGCATAAAGTACGTTTCTTATTTTACAGACAGGGAAATCAATGTGGTTCTGGATTCACTGGGAAGGCAGAAGACATAACACTGCGGACTAAATGGGCAGGTTTTGTTAAAAAGTGATAGGCTTCAGTGAAGTGTATTACAATGAAGATTTTACTTACTAACACAAAGTGGTTTAGCTAGCAATTAATTATCATAACTATAACATCATTGTGTTCATATCCATATGTATTAACTTTCAGCCTGAATTTAATATTCATGCTGCATTTCTGAAGTAAGTATTGCCATGAAAATGCTGATAAAACCTGTTAAAGCAACTAGAAAAGCACTTTTGTGATGGACATTAATTCACCTGTGCATTACTGCATATCACTCCCTGTGATACACAATATACAAGTTATTAAAAGCTCACAAAAGCTTGTACACTTACATTGAATAAAAGAATGCAGAAACAGACATTTAAATTAAAGCATGGAAAAGGCAGCTATCAAAGGCCCAGTAAAAACACCCTTTGTTCCAAGACGCACGAAATCTCATACAAAAAGTGATGCTTCTAATTTTAGCAGGCATGTTGTGTCTTCCTTTTGCTTCTTGTCTGCATGCAAAATCGCACCAATTAGAGCAAAGTTGAACAGTATGTTCTTGGCAGAATGCCAAAAAAGAAATAAATGGCCAGCCAGTAATGGGAATGAATTTCATTACAGGGAGAAAAATGTTAGAATTACTTGGTGAAGCAGCCTTAGGCATTTAACATGAAGTAAGTCAGCAACTAAAGGACAATCTGAAGTACCTCTGTACTCTCTTTTACTTAAGCAATTATTCTAAAAATACAGTTTGACCTTATTTTGATTAATTGTAATTCAAAAAGATGTTCTGAATTATTTTAATGTCATCAAACTACCCCTTGTGATGCCCATAACTTTTTAACACAAAATGGAGAATTACATTAAACTCACTTTTCAAATGTGGCTATTTGCTAAAGCTTAGGTGATGGAATTGGTACAGTTCTGTGAAGAACTTTGGTTTCTCAGGGTATTGATCCTGGGGCACAGCAGTAAGACAGATCTTGTACTAAAGGTGATGGATTTTGTAAATATTGCCCTCGTAGTACTTCACTGTGATATGAAAAGTCAGTGCTATCAAACAAATCAGCTAGCTTCTTGGACTAGACCTGCTCTATTCTCACGCTTAAGCCTAAGCTTAAGCTCAAAAAGTGTAGATTGCTTCTGCATTGCACTTTTACTAGCAATTAAACTTCTGCATCTTCTTAGTTTCAGAAGAATAATCATAATCATGTTGTCTAAAAGCTTATATGTATAAAGAGCTTTGCTCAGGTACCTGAATTTAATTGGAATAACAGGCTAATTGGGGGCTTCACACCAGATAGCAATAGATGACAGGTGGGAAATATGCTTTGGATGCCTTTGGTTTGTGGCAGTTCTGTAAAATGTTTTAGGACTGTCCTTTTTTAAATTTAATATGAAAGAGGTTACATGATCTATTGAGTCACTGAGCAACACATTTACCACTGCGAAAGTCATGTTTAAAAGATAACTTTACTTGTCCTCCCCCTCATGTTAGGAGAGAATATATAGATTTGAGAGACTGCAGCATACTTTGACTTAAACAAGAATAAAATCAGGACTGTACTGGCTATTTGTACAGAATAACATTTGGCAGCTTTATTTATAAGGATGAATGCTATGCAATATGTTTAGTAATGTAACTGAATCAGGTTAAATTAATTCAGCAATTTGCAATCCTAGAACTTCACACATTTCACTTTCCTTACAGAGAGACTGTGCCCCTAAAAGATCGTTTTGAGGAGCTCAGTGTTAATCCAAGACACAAAACCACAAAGAAAACAAACATGGCACAACAGTGCTTTTCTGAGTACAGTTTCAGACCTCCAGGACTACATTTTTATTATTTTCCAGAAACAGAGGTATAGGAACTGAAAAATAAATGAATCCGTAACTAAATGAAAAACTCAATCTTAATTCATTGCATTCTTCAAAGTTAACATATTTTATCAAACATACATGTGTGTGCACACATGCACACATACACACAAATATATATATGTGCCTATACAAAACAATCCTATCTATATGCTTGTCTGAAGAACATTATGGTGACCACTTAAGAACTTCTGAAAATGAGTTTTCATCTTGAGATTTTTATCTGCAGATTAAGAGAACTGAATTTACAGTATCATAGACACAGACGTGTCCTTTAGGATGTCTCCTATAGGCTAAATCCTGAAATATCACATGATACACTTGAGAATCTTACAGTGCTAATATAAGATTGTGTACTTCTTGAAAAATAAATTGTGAGATACAATTTTGCACTAGACTGCAAAAATATGAAGGAATATGTCTTTGTTAATATCTTCATTATTGGTACACTTCTGCGAACATTAAATCAAGACTCTAGTTCCGAAGCTAACAGGTGTGATAATACATACAGGCTGCTAAATCAGTATGTCAATATAAAGACATCTTGAAAGTTTATGGCAGCACAAAGATTTGGTGAAGAGTACGAAAACTTTGAACTTCCAGGCCACAAGACAGAACATTCCATTCAGAAATCATTTGGACTTCTCTGCTATCTGTAGTCCACCAGTGTCCCAAACCCTTTGCGTCTTGAGGCTCAGCGTTTCACTATCTTTTTGCTCACCACCTTATCTCTGAACAATCGGGAAGAATCCCTAGAGGAGGTTTCCTCTCCCCTACCTACTTTAGGTTTACTTCCCAGCATGCTTCCTGTCATGGTTTTGTGCAAAGAACGTTCTCCCAGATAATGGCTAAGCTTGGTGTAAGGGACAGCAGAAGCAAAGGAGGCACCTAATAGGCATTATGAACACATTATTTTAGGAGAGAGGATAGTTTGGATAATAAACATGAGAGGTGCCCTGCTAATTTCTTTTAAGGCCAGAAAATGGCTTCACCTATCCCTACTTATTTATGAGTATAGACACAGTCACAAAGTCTGATATTTTGCCTGCTGTTTGGTGCCTTTGTATAAAACCTGTAAAAATCAAACGTAGTTACCCTTTAGTTACAAAGTTTTGATAAATCAAATATCAAAAGGAAGTAAGAAAATGATCAAACATAGTGGTAGAATAGAAAAGGAATTGTTGTGTTTATGAGAAGGGGAAAATTCTAGAATGTCTAGTAGGCTAAGTAGAAACTAGAAAAACAGACTGACACGAACTGTTAAAGATATAGACATGGAAAAAAGTGACCTGGAATCAATAATAATCACTCTCCTTTGATCATTAATCTCAGATTGGAAAGGGTCTTAGTGAGAATCTCCCACAGCAAAAGAACAGAGTGAGCCAATCACCGTACAACTCGGAGCTACTTGGCATGTACAAAAGTCCATTGTTAACCACTGAGGCAAATTATGGTTGAGTATAATATGTTTGCTGCAGATAATATAAATCAGAAGAAAATTCATTTACACATTTTATTAGAGTCCCATTACAGACTCCTTCAGGGAGCAGCACTGAGTTCAGCTGACATTCTCCTTACTTTGAAAGGAGATTTCCCATATTACTGGCATTTTCTAAGGCAGTTTCTTCTGGAGAAAGTACTGTTTCAGATACCTCACAAAATTAGTAAAAGAGGAAGTAAGCTGTCAGATATGGAAATAACCACACTAATCCTCACAAAATATCCAACTTAAAATACCTCTGTAATTGATGATTTCTGTTCCAAGCACTGGGGTCATCTCCAGAACTGTGATGAAGGCCTTGTCCATAGATGTCAATGGGAATGGAGACATGCGGTGTCTTCTTGCTACCTTGGTAATGTCAACAGCACTGTGACCTGCAATGAGAAAGAACCAAGTTTATGTATGCTACAATGTGCAGATTCACACAGCGATGTTAATTTAAACCACTTCACTGAAACTAATCTGGCACTTTGGAGTAAATTAAATTAGTTAGTTATCATCCTTGAGCATTCATGTCAGCCACTGGGAAAGCACTGTATTCAATTAGAATCAAGAGAGATTTAAAACAAACTGCATTTTAGAGTTGAAAAAGTTCACAGAAGTGTGTATCCTTATTTATAATGAAAAACATACCAAAAGTGTTGATGAGCATGAAAGGATTGGTTAATCCAAAACAGAAACCCTTCAAGATGATTCAGTATTTTACATTGAAGATGATAATCTGAGGCTAATTCAGTTCTATGAACTATGAACTCAGGACGATTCACTCCATTCTGTTCTCCACAAATACATCTCAATATGCTCTGTGCCGTGCACAGATAAAACATAAAAATAGACATTGTGCCAGTCTGCAATCCAAGAGTGAGATGGGAGTCAAAAGGTTTGAAAGGAGGGTAGAGAGAGCACAATGAAATCACTGGGCAGTCAGGACAGCAGACAGTGTTTCCAGCTAGCGGGCATCCTACCCATTGTCAGGATTTTGCAGTCACCGTAGCAAAGTGTTGTTTAAATGTATAATTTGAGTGAAGGCAGCAGGACAGCTTAATGGAAGCTTACTTTTCCCAACTACAAGGGACAGGCAGGGAGAAAATATCACAGAAGTTGTTTGAAAATGAAGCCAGCAGCATGTTTGATTTCATGATACTTACTGAGAGTAAACAAGGAGACAACAAGCTTTGAAGGATTTTGGAAGTGAAGATAAGCAACTGAAAAGAGAACTATTGCACAGCTACATAAACTAGAGTAACAGATACAAACCAAAAGATTAAGACAATTACAGTTGCAGAATATCTTTAAAGGATTTACCTAGAACAGGAAGGTACTTATGAGAGCCAAACTGGATGATGTTCTATATGTGATATGTAATGATATTCCTAAAGCAACATAAATTATAATAACAAAGCATTAACAAATAATAGGAACTAATTGCTAATGACATGATTTTGCTCTGCAGTAGCTACCTAAATATCCCATTTGCTGCTGCACATGCCTTCAAATTCTGGAAAAAAATAAATTATTGCTTTAAGCATAGCCTTCTAATAAAAAATAACAAAAAACTGTAAAACAATCACACAGTGTAAGTTCTTCCTTCAGAAGAGAAGGTTTCCTAATTAATCTGTACATCTGATACTTCTTTCAGCACTAACACATGATTGCCTTTTTCTGTGGGAAATTGTTCATTGATTGTTTTTTGCTGTTAACACAGTAACTATCTTTCAGAGGAAGAAGTAGGGACAAGTAAAACCGCCCACCTAATTTTCCTAAGAAAGATTCTAGAAGAAACATATTTGAACAATCTCTTTGTATATATTTAGAATATAACACGATGACAAAACCAGGCACTGTGAATTTGTCAATCACAAATAATTTTTAATTGACCAAATTCCTTTCCTTAAGATTGCAGCTGGCGTTCTGTGGAAGCCAGAAACAGCCAGTGAAGTATATTCTAACTATATTAAGATTTTGCACACTCTTACACCTCACTTTCTCATTAGCGAACTTGGGAGAAGAGATCCAAATTTAACTATTATAAGATAAAAGTGTAACTAATGGAAAAAACTGCACTCCTCGTTCTAACAACAGGAATCTCTCTAGTAAGCTTGCATTTCCAATTATTATGCCTGTATTTTGTTAACAACCTCATTAAAAAGGAAAAGGAAAGGGAAGCACTTGTCATACATAGTCAAACTTCCCATACCCTTCCTCTGCATATAAAAAGAAACCCTGCTTAGCAGCATTACAAATCCTGCAGGTCCAGCAGATTCTGCACATTTCCCTGATGTTTTCTTATAAGCTGGGAAAAATGAAGAAAGACGTTAGGAAAAAATATGTCACAGGAATGAAAGTTGAGGGAATTGTGTGGCAGTGAACAACCTTGATGCTGCAGCCATTAGATGCTTTTGTGTTTTAGTGTGTCCTAAAATTCACTGTAAGCTATTTCAAAGACTACATTTTACTTCTTTAACCCTTAAAAAGTGAATGAATTCAGAGGTTTTGAATGCTTTGAATGGTGCCCAGAGCCCTACCTCCAGATTTGCAAGTCCGTCCCTAAGACAGCGTCATTTGCTTCAGCAAAAGGTTCTGTTAAAACCTGAGAAATCTCAGAGAAATCTGACAAACCTGCTTTCTTCAACATAGATAAAATTTCCTAATCTCTGACAGCTTTGTTCTAACACCAAAAGTAAACCCCATTATTACTGCAAGAGAGGCCAAGAAAATAAATCATCTCCAGGTTTAACACTAGCATGAATAACCTTAATGAAGAAAGGAAGAAAGATGCAGGTGTAACTACTAACCCTTCTCTCACCCTATTTCTTCCTACAAACAAATACTAACTCTTCTATTAGAGGTATCACCCATTTAAGCAGACCCAAGAGACAAACAAATAATGATTTTGTAAATTCTAGAATTACTAAATGGTACTTTTTAATTACAAGTAAGTGACATTAAACAACCCCTCACACTTTCCCAAGTTATCTTTCACTAATGTGAAAATGTCAGATGGCTCTAAAAATAACTACTTACATTAAGCTGTGTGTTGTATGACAAAATAATCCTGTAGCTTAGAAACAACTAAGTCAATTGGTTGCACAAGATGGAAAATTCCTGACAGCCTTCTCTTTTATCACCAAAACAACTTCCTATTCCTGTCATTACACATATATGTATACACACTCACACACACATGTATGATGGATCAAATTTTACACTAGGAAAATTCCATAAAACAAAGGAAAAGAATTGTGCAAATGAAAGAACACATCGTTTGGACTAATCTGAATTCTTAATTTTCTCATTTTTTGGTTTGGTTTTATGTAATCCAACATTCAAAGTAATGCTCATGAAAATAAAAATCATGTATAGTCAATTTGAGAATTTCCATTTTCACTGTCTTTTAGTATTGATTCTTGTCCATAAAACCTGGACACATGATCATTTACAACAATACATCACCACAAACAATGCAGACCTCCATGTAATTAGATAAACAACTTGGAAGAATAAATTAAAAGATGACTCTCCATTAATACATGAACAACAGGAGCTATTTACACTTTTATCTTTGGACTGAATTTCACTGCCTTCAGTCATTAAATTTCATCCGCAAACCCACTAATGTCCCAACCATATACCTCTGATCTGACTATCATTTGCTGTCTCCTGAGCAGTCTTAGTTTCTCAATAGAGCTATGAAGTTTCAGTACTTACTTGCTCTGAGGATGTTCTCCTTGCTGCTGCACCTAGACTGGACCTGCAGAGAGAGCACAGATTCTATGAGCTACAGAAGTTAACAAGAATGCAAAATACAGAGATAAAATGGGCAAGCTCCTGGGATCTAAGACAGAGGCTGTACATATTTTCAGCAACATTCTTACATATTTTGCATGAGATAAGAATATTTATGCACAAGAGTAGTAGCTGATGGTCAGAATCTGATACAAGCAATTTGATTCCATACCCTTCCCATAAGAAACAACATGGCCTAAGGACAGTAATAGGGAAAAATCAAAGAACAGAGTGTTTAAAGTCACGTGTTAAGCTTCAGTTTTCGACAAAAAAATCCACATTTTCTTATACAGTTGTAATTACAGTAGCTCTGAATCTGGGTCCTATGATTAGACAGAACACTGACATAACTAACATATATTATCATGACTTGATTTAAAATTAAATTGTTGATATACTCAGGTACTATAGAATGAGTTTAAAGTATTCAATATTCAATTTCAATTGTGTTGATTCTGAAAATGTTTAATAAGAATTCTTCACAATTGGATAAGCAACTCACAATTGTACAAACAGCTCCTGGCGGGAGCCAGATAAATGTACTCAGCTGTTTCTGTTTGGTTAAAAAAAATGGTATGTTCAGTATAAATTTTACAGTGCAATTCTACTTTAAAAAGTAACTGTGTGAGAATGGCAAATGGTTTCTCAATAAATTTCTTGATGCTTAGCTGCCACTGTGCTATTTCAGGCAGTCTGATTTCAAGAAAATTCAACAATTCATACCGGTCTAGTATTCTAGTAAAACTGGACATTTAAAGTTCCATCTGTTTACCATGAAGATTTAAAAACCAATTGTTTTTTTGAAGAGTAACAGCACTGCAAACACAACACAGTTTCAATTTTATCTGTACTGAGGCATCAGCTCTTGTTAATTCTTCTCAGGTTTGGAAAGATAGCACAATGTATAATAACCCTGAAGCTGCAAGTTTCTGGATGAACTACTGGCAGGCCAGCTGACTGAACTGGTAGCACTTGAATAATAAACATTTTGTGTGGACAAAACCCCAACTAAAGTAAACTTCACAAGAAAACAAACCTCTGAGTAAGAATGGAATCCTTCTCTTTTTTACTTTACTGACAAAGGTATTTTAAATTTCAGTGAGAGTATTAATAAAGTAAAAGCGTGTACATGTGGTGAAAGAAGTGGAATAGCACAGGCGATGCTGAGGGTGTAATTTCCCAGGAAAATTAATTTTTCTCTGCTGAAAGAGCAAAGAAGTTAATCCAGATTATCTGTCAGACCTCACTTGGAATTTGCAGTTACAGAAAAATTGGCTAGAAGGTGAATATGTATGATCTAACAACTGATGAAGAGTGGTACATGCTTGACCCCCCAAAAGCTGTCTCCAGAAAGGAACGACCATTAAAGATTGAAACCAACTGTGTCCCAGCTTCTAAACCTCTTTCTTCTGTTCCACAGCAGCTTGCCCCAGATGTATATTCACATAAAAAAATTGGATTCTACAGCGCAACACAGTCTACTTATTGTAATGGAATAACTTATGGAAAGTAATGTTGCAACTTAGAGTGGGTTATGGTGTCCTTCCCTGAAAAAAACTCTTGTTTAACAAAAACAAACAAAAAACCCCAAGCCCTCCCCCCTTCCCACCAAAAATACTATACAAGAAAACTGCAAACAAAATATTAATGATGCCCAAATTTGGCCCAGAGTTGTTTTACCAGATTTCAAAGGCATAATATGAACTCTCTCTGAAATAAGTAAATATTTACCTATAATTTACCAAGGGACAATTCTGGACCAAAAAGATGGTAAAATGGTAGGAAAGAAAGCACAAAAAAAAGAGAAGCACGGATTAAGAGAGAGAGGGAGAGAGAGAAATAGAGAAGCAGGATGGATGTGGCAAGGCAGAAGATGGTGTGTGCAAAAGGAGACATGGTTCTATGTGTGTAAGACTACTGTTCAAAATGGAAGAGGCTCTCTTATTTCTCACTGAAAAACATATGAAAAGAGAAAATGAGGAAGGGGCCTGCTGCAAAATAACCAAGCGATTCAGCAAACTGTGGAATGAAACTCGGTGAGATAACACAGTCCTAAAGAAAAAGGCAAAAAACCAAAAAATACAAAACACAAACATTTGAAACAATCTACTAAAACAAACTAAGTAAAATATGTGATCCAAAGGACACAGATAAAAGCTACTAGAGAGGAGGAAAAATGTTAGCAGACAAAGACAGTGCTAAAGAAGTAAAATGGAAGTCAAGAGAGAGTCTTCAACAAAGTGGAGGAACAGAAGGAGCCCAAACCCATAGCGCAAAGCAATGTTTGCGAATGGAAAACAGCTCCTTTGAGCAGTAATAGTTACTCTCGAGTTGTAGCCTCTATTCCTCCTCAGTTCATCTTTAAGCCCTTCCAACCTATAGTGGAGCTAGTGTATGGACAAAAACAAGAGATTTATAATGAACAGAGCAGCTGAGATTTGCAGATCAAATCTTCTAATATAAAAAACGTGTCGACAAAGTTTTGCTCTTACAATGTCCAAATGACAATGGCAACAAAAGACAGCTGGCTTCACATACAGCCTCTTACAGGTCATTTTTTTAATTCTGTGCACACAGAGGACTTTATATCTACTTTTTGATATCTTACACCCAGCCTACAGTTTCCACATTATCACTCACCTGATGGGCAACATATGCAGTATGAGAAATAATTTGCTTCCCACAAATTTTAAAAGCAGCTGTGGAAGAGGAATCCATGATAATAAAATAAAAGGCTTGATCAGCTATACTTGATCGTTTCCCAACCTATACTCACAGCTGCAGAATACAAACCATGTTTTAACATAACTGACATCAAAATTAGTCATTACATAATACTTCTGTTTAATATGAGTTGCACATTCTTATCCTAAACGTTCTTTTTAATCAAAACTCCAGTGAAATGATTTTGAATAAAACCCACCAGTCTCCTAACACATAGTTTTAGCAGCAATGGAGCTTCGTATAAATGTGGTTATGTACTTCAAGTGCCTTTTATCATAGTCATTATTTGTATGTTTTACTACTTTGTTATTTGTGACATTAACAAAAAATCTATATTCTTTTCACACCTACTGTTAAGTGAAGAATCCATATTACATTACATATAGTACCATCACTAACTGAGGAGAGTTAGTAGTAGTAGTATTTACTACAATTCTTCTAATTCACAGGCAGTTACAGAAATAACAACCTATGGCTGTCTTTCCTTTCACAGGAAAAGTATAGATTTATTGTTTGTCCACTCTACAGCCTCTTTGCTCACAATCTATCTTGGCAGAAGATACACTGGGCTACCAGCCAGTACCATTTTCCTGCGTAGTTCAGACAGGATGTAATCAAACCCAAAGCATTCAGTTCACATTACTCTGTTTTTTAAGCAAACTGGATTTTTAAGTTCTTGAAGATAAAACTTCATCATGCGGAATGCAGAGTAAGCTTTCTCCCATAGGCTGAAGTAATAAACAGAATGTGAAATAAACTACTCAAAAATAAATTATGGGAATGGTAAAACAAAGAGTTGTGCTGACAGCTTCTATCTATCAGTCATGACTGATCTGAAAAATGAAGTCAATGACTAGACTAAATTATCCAATTTAAATTTACACTATATGTTTTGCTGCAAATAAAAATCTGTCCACAAAAAATTTTTTTACAAGTAAAATAGAAAAAGACACAAAGAAAATTTCATGCTACAAGTGAAAAATTAATGTGAAAAAAAATGAAAAAAGAGAACTGAGAAACCCTTTAACACTTTACCATGACTGTTAGGAATTGTTAGAGAAATTACTTACCTTTTTAAAGTCATAACAAGATTAGCACAGAGTATTAAGTCAGCTCTTCATTATGGGAGGTACAATTAAAAGCCATTGGTTATAATAAAACAAATTGCTACACAAAGATGAAGATTTTCCAGCCCAATATGAAAAGCTAACTCTTACGGGAGTATACATGTCAACTCAATATTACAACATGAAGAACATTTCAGAACAATGACATCAAAACACGATTTATCACCAACAGAAAGAGCCTGTTTCTCAGGAACACACAGCCTGTAGGAGGCTGACCCATAACCTTTAGCATTTATGGGAAAGCACATCGCTCCACTTTGAGGAAGGCATGCAGAATGTGGAACCACCAGCAGAAACCCAAATGTACACAGAGGACTAAGGTACAGCAAAGGGAATGAGTTCGCCAAGCTGTAATGAAGGAAGCAGGGAATGCAAAGCACAGCAGCCGTTAACAATTTAAGAACTGTATTCGTCTCAGTGCCTCATGAGCACCAACCAGGCCTGTTTATGAGGTATTGCACCCACTACACTTACTGCTGGTGAGAATGTGCATAACTCATATAGCCTTACCCTGAAACTTCAGCAGCTTTATGAAGACAACCTATTCTCTATGATGTGGGAGAGTATGATGCTGCTGGTCTTTTTCCTGCATGTGTTTTATTACTAATTACATAATCTGAGTTCTGTGGTCCCTGCTTTAAATCTGCCTGCTTTAAATACATTTCAAATCACATGTGATCTGATTTATAGCTGTAGGGTTTGCACAGTGTCTTTTACCTAAAATACCTTTTATCCTCTAGGAGTGCAACATACATTATTCAGTGTCTCTAAATAAACACATAAGAAAAAACGAAACCATGAACCAATAGCTCAAACTGGTTATAAAACAATACTTAAAAAATTGATTTTGGCCTGCTACTCTAAGCAACATCTGTAAGGTTAACGTAGGAGCAAATAAAAAAAATGCAATGAAATACATTGGTTGGTTTAATGAAAAGAAAGTTTTAAATCCAATCTGAAGAACAGAGAGAATTGCTTTAATTGAATTAATAGGGTATATCTTAAAGAAGTTATTAAAAACCATTCAAAGGAATGGCTTGGGTTGGAAGGGACCTTAAAGATGATCCAGTTCCAGAAAACGAAAAAAAAGTATCTGGAATTGCGTACTTCAGAAAACGCTCAATAAGGTATTTGAGGATTAAATAATCCTATGACAACATGCCACCTTCCTGTTTCAGAAATGCATTCTTATTCAAACAGCACTTTTACACTGAGCTGAACGCATGAGGTCTTAAGAGAATGCTTTATGGCCATCTGAATTATGACTAAAGTCAGTTCAAAACAACAGAATAAAATTTTTCTTGTTATACTGAGACCACTTCTGAAAGGGAAAGAAAAGTGAGCACAAGGAATTTGATAACACCAGACATTACTCATTACACAATTTTTTAAAACAAGCAGCACTGATGGTGGGATTCACCTCACCAAAATTTAAGTATGACTAATGTAGTATTCCATGCAGGGAATCACTCATTTGGAGTCAGTGGGAAGAAAAAAGCAAAAAATCATTTGAAGCCAAAATCATTTTAGAAGCAGATTTTTACCACTTATTAAGTGTTAAGTATATTAAGTGTTACTGGACACTGAGCAAAAGTAACTTTCAAATTTTGAATATGTCATTATGTCTTCATCCATATATTACTGAGTTCTCTTTTCTGAGTTTTTCTCTAGTCACCCACACTTTACATACAGGTTTTTAAAATTTCAATAATTGTTTCCCAGTAGATTATGATCACATATATGGAATTTTATGGTCAGATTATGATTAACCCTGACTACTGTTCAAACAGGATGATGGAAATGATTGATGAATACACTGAAGAAACATGAGGCCTGAATTGGTTCCTTTTACAGGAGCAGTATAAAAGAAAGGTATTCAATATTTGGAACAATATGGAATGAAAAGGCAAAGGGCAGTTTTCTGGGATTAGTCATCTCTCAGTGGAAACTGACCTTGTTCTGGAGAGGCAAAGTCAAAACATTTATTGCTAGAAGAGGATCCAAATAAAATCTTACACATCAACTAAAATCGCAAGCTGAACACCTCACTGAATGAGAAAACAGGAAGATCTATGACATATGCAGGAAAAAAAGGAGACAAAATAGCAAACTTCTGGTCAGTAAGCTAATGGGAAAGCAAACTGGCTCCTACAAACTGGTAGTATAGGTTTGATAGTGGAGAATGAAAGAGGCAAAGAGGGATTTCTTTTCTTCAGAGTAATTTTAATGAAATGTTTACATTTATATGAGAAAAAAATGAGCTGAATTTTGTGTTCTTCAGAGCATGGGACAGCATACAGATATGACATGTGAATACCACTGGAAAGATGGCACATTTCTGTGATATTTTAGGGGCTGTTCAGAGCTTATTCAATATCATAGTGCTTTTGTTCAGAAGCCGCATTAATTAAAATACCCAAATATGAAGAGGTCATGCATGCTAAAGCCCCTATTAAATCAAGCCATAAGCTTGACTTAATTTTTGCCAAATTTGTGCACAAACTCCAACTGGTGCTATGAAAATTCAAGTGGGATTTGTAAGACACAAGAAATCTCTAGGAACACTGCACTCAGAAAAAATTAGTTGTTCCCCTACTTGCATTATAAGGTATGAACAAGATCTTTTATTTGTCTGAACGAAAATCTTCAACATTCCTCAAGTGCCCCAGAAATATTCTCCAGTTTGAGAAGTAGATAGTGTAAATAAAGACAAAGAGAATAAGTTGTATTTCCTAAGAGATACAAGGGAAATTCCTGTTGTCCTTGTTGGTTGTCATAAGAAAGGGTTTGACTGACAAACCATCTAGCCGTACAAGTATGCATTAGATGCCTGACTTATACTCTATCTGACCAGCATTAAGACTTTTTAAACTTTTTTAGAAGACTTTTTTGTTCATTCCATGTTAACCAGCCTTTTAAGCTACTGTCAATCAGATGTCAATCAGATATATAAGAGATGTATAGAAATTCTTGTCTTCAAGCACACCATAAATTACTCTCTAACCCTTGACATACACCAATAAGGCTGACATTTTAAAAAGCTTCATTTGTATTACACGTATTTTGCTTCTCAATGAAATTTCAACTAGTTTCACATCTCTACTTCTTGATCCAGCAACAGCTGATTTCAATGAAGCGTTAAAACAATGAAATATCCATATAACTGCAAAAAAATGGAAACTTGAATTGCATGACCCTCAAAACAAAATTTTAAAATAAATTCTTCATTCAAATATAGTCAAGGAAAATTGACAAGTTTAAGTGAAACAGCTTTTAGGACAGACCAATGCCATGTGTGCAACTCTTCCTTTTACTTTGACAAGTAGGCATTGTGATTATTTTCATCAGGGCTTCTCATAAGACAAGATAAGGCTATTTCATTTTAATCTTCCTGCTCAAAGACTATTTTAATGTTTTACTTACTAAACGTTATCCAAATCATCTTGTCTATGGGGAATAATTTAGTTCTGTACAGATGCCTGTTGTGCTTGGTTCTACAATACGGAACACTGTAATACACATGAAGGAATTTATTTTTACAAAATCTTTGTGAAGCAGAGGCATGACTTGATTTTACAAATGGGAAACTGAGACCCAGAGACATCTAGACTAAATTTAACTTGACATTCCCACAAGACAATCCAGTTGGATTACAGAGATTAGATCATCAGCTGCTATTTATTTCAACTACATTTGGAGAGCTAAGCATAGAATCATAGAATGTTTGCCTTGGAATGTAACCTTAAAGATCATCTAGTTCCAGCTCCCCTGCCATGGGCAGAGAACCTTCCACTAGACCGTGTTGCTCAAGCACCATCCAGCCTGGCGAGGGATGGGGAGCTAACAACTTCCCTGGGCAACCTGTTCCAGTGCCTCACCACTCTCACAGTAGTTTCTTCCTAACATCCAATCTAAACCTACCCTCTTTCAGCTTAAAGCCATTCACCCTTATCCTATTACTACTAGCCCATGTAAAATGTTCCTCTCCAGCCTTTCTGTAGCCCCCTTTAGGTACTGGAAGGCTGCAGTGAGGTCTCCTTGGAGGCTCCTCCAGGCTGAACAACCCCAACTCAGCCTGTCTTCACAGGAGAGGTGCTCCAGGCTTCTGATCATCTCATGGCCCTCCTCTGGATTCTCTCCAGCAGGTTCATGTCTTTCCCGTGCTGAGGACTCCAGGCCTGGACACAGTATTCCAGTGCTGCCTCACCAGAGCGGAGTAGAGGGGAAGAATCCTCTCCCTTGACCTGCTGTCCACACTGCTTTTGATGCAGTTCGGGACACAGTTTGGCTTTCTGGCTTTGAGCGCACATTGCTGCCCGTGGCGTGACATGAACGTTACACAATATGCGTCTCAAAAAGGACACACAGAAAATAAGTACCCCTGAAAATGGTGCAAGAAGTTTTTCCAGCATGAAAAGTGAAGTCAGCACTAATACGGAGACGGAAAATGTGATATAAGCTTCCTTGGTACCCATTTGGGCCTTCTTGCTACAGTACTGCGCTTTCTGTTCCAGCACCATTCAACCCAGCTGCTACTGCTGGGAAACACAGTTCAGTTCTCTTCATATCTAGTCAGTGTCAATATCTGAATAAACATCTGTGGGGAAGAGGCAAGAGGCCAGTCTGGAAATTTTAGCATTACTGGTTTTGCTCTTATCTGCTCCTAGGCCTGTGGGCCTTCATCCCTTGAATCCAAGGTCTGCAGGGTGAAAATCATCTCTCCATTGATGTCTGAAGGAGTCTGACTCAAACTTGTAACTGCTAACAAAGTCTACAACTCCTATTTCATGCTTACAGCTTCCGGGAAGCTGACTGCACAGGTAACATTACTTGCATTTCTATGTTAAAGGAATATGAACACATGCAAACAGGAACAAAAAAAAATCAAAGACTATGTGGCTTCAAAAGCCACCAATCAAGTGAACAGGCCCAAAGAGTCAACAAAAGGCCATCACCCAATTTCTTAGATTTTTAAATGATCTTAAAAGTTAATTTTCACCTTTTTCTGTTGGTGTTTACCAGCAATTTTGGTTGGAGATTTTTACAGTTATTATTATTCTAAAGCAAATAGTTGGACTACGTTTTGAAACTATATGAGCAGTTTCCTGATGTGGTATGTTCATAATTTCTGCATTAGCATAACTCCAGAGGAGTGATTTTAGTTAAGCTTAATATTTGAGCCAGGAACATCACATTTGAAGGGCTTCAAGTACAAGAGCTAAAACTAGTAAACACAGGGAACAATAATCTTATATATGGTGTATATTATAGTCACTGATGTATACAATAATTTAGCCACAATCTCAGACTTTCAAGTATAAAAATGAATAAAGCTCTTTTAAGTTAAGCTTCAAACAAGTGTACAGGTGTACTTGAAGCCCTTCAAATTTGATGCTCCTAGCTCAACTAAAAGTATTGAGCTTAACTAAAATAAAGAAGTTTCCATGTTACAAAACTGCATTTGAAAAACTGGAAAAAAAAAGAAGATAACATAGGGAGCACTGATGGGAACCCACTGACATTTGAAATATGCATTACTGATACTGACACCACTGTGTATATCTGATTTCCGTGTATTAAAAGACACTGCCCACGAGAGATACATGTAAATTAGATGACATGGATGGCATTTCATATCAGTGATTACTCCAAAAGCCATAACAGCAGTGTAATAAAAGCTTTGCTCTACTTTGATTCATTGCTATTTCAGAACCTAGACTAATTTTTCCACAGATTCTGAGGTTGACTCTGAAGAGTTAGATTGCTTTGAGAGCTGAACCTAGAGAACAGCTGCATTAAGTGTTATTACTAGTGTAATAGAATGCAAAAAAATTTCTGGCTTTTCAAACAAGCTGATTTAAGTAGTAAAAAGGTAAATTCTAAACACGACATGCTGGTGAACAGCTTAATGCTGGATTTAAAAAGAAAACAGTGGTTGCCTAGAAAAGAAATCTCACAGTTATAGCTAATCAAGACAATTTTATTGCCATACAGTCAAAAAAATGGTACAGCACAAGAAAATGGAAAAAAACTCCTCTGCTTAAATGGATGTATCTTTCGTGAAATAATGACAAGAGTGACTTCAGAAAATGCGAAGGAGTCTAAGCTATAATCAGTCAAAAGGAAAATGACATTCATAGCTCTCTAGCTTGATCTAATTTGTTCCATAAAGGATTGCACATCTCTAGCACGGTCAAATGTCTCCCTATTATGTGGTACAAGAAGCAAGGGGAAGAATTTACTAAAAACTGAAACATAAAGATTTGTCTTGAAACAAAAAGTAAGGAACTTCAAAGCTCCAAACTGGGAAGGATGGAAATTATTTCTGAATCACTTGGATTTTAGAATATAGAAATGTATATCACATTATCTGGAAAATAGTTGTGATTTTATCATTCAACTTCTTAGTGCCTATGCTTCCTAATAAACACTTTAAACTTTATTTGTTCTTTCTCTGATAAATGCAAAGCTGGGAAGTATTTTACTATAAGGAAAATCAATAAAAAGTATTGCAATTTTGTTAAGTTGAATATATAAGGATTAAGCCAAAATCTGTAACATGAAATGAGATGCCATTCAAAACCCCTTTTTTTACCACTCTCCCAGGTGTTAGATAGTTCTATGTAAATGAACTTAGTGCTTGAATTGAACTTACTAAAAGAGAACAAAATAATAGCTGCAAAGGATTACTATAAAGGGATAATTTTATTTGGCAGAAGTCACAAGGTAAGTAACATGCACAGAGAAAATGCAGGGTTAGGTAAAATTCTGCTTCTATTTTGAATGTATGAACTATTAATGGATCTAATTAGGAGATTCAGCAATGGGTAAACAAAGATAAATAGTATTTAAAGTATAAATATAGCAACATTCCTTAATGAATTTTAAAATATTAATTATCTAAGATGTCATTAATCAAAGTTATTAATGCATACTTTGATCAATTACTGCAATAACATACTTTCCTTTCTGATGTAACTTGGAAGTTTTGCCATACTCTATTTTCATATGGTAGAGAGAATGCTAGAGAAGATACTGTGCAATCCTAATCCTAAACTAATCCTAATATCATGAATGAAGATAGAACTATCTTCTATGAATAAGGAAACCAGATCACTGTTTTCTCATACATTTTTGCACTTTAATGTGCACTAAGGAAACCATGTTTCTCTAAAAGTAAGAATTTTAATTAATTCATTTTTCTTAAGCCTAGAGTAAGGTGGTACTATCAGCAAAGCAAAAATGCAATTCTTTAAATGGCAATTGCCAAACAGAAAGCTCTGACCTGTTGTTCATGTTTGAAAGAGAAATACCTATAAATTCTAATTTTACTTAAAACCTCATTATTCCATAAGCAACTGCAGAAAACCTCCCCAAAAAACCCAAACCACAGAAACTCTGGATTAGATTGTTCCAGCATAGCTGGAGGAGCCCCAATTGATTGGTGGATCCTTAGTGGCTCTGTTGTGTTCATTTATTTCTTGGAAAAACATTATTTCAAATTTTGAAAAGCCTCTCTACAAAGTATATGGCGTTCCTAAGGCAACAAGATAGGCAATTGTTCAATGGCTCAGTATATTTATGTCAAGTGTAAGGAAACAAATTCTCTGTCTGCTGGACTTCTGCATCAAATTTATTTGTGCTATGCAGGTTTACAACAGATATCAACAAAGAACTTAACATCCTGTGCCTAAAACTGAATTGTAGGTTCTGTGCTGGTGGTAAACATCTGAAAGTCAGAGTTGCAGTTCCTGGTCTTTCAGCACTGCCTTCTATTCAACCTACATTAAGTAGGAGAACCAACCTCTTACCTATCCTTAGTTTTTACAGAACAAGATTCAGTTATTAAGAATTTTGTAATGTATACTATATAAAATAGTTTAACCTAGTGCACTTAAAAACCTTCATGTGGTCTCTGAATGGCCTTCTGAAGTCAACTACCTGCTGCAGGAAACAGTAGTGACTCTTGTTCTCTGAATACTGCTACTTAATTCCCTGTACTGGTTACTCTGTATAATTAGGTAAGACAATACAGGTCTCCGTTGTTTTATTAACAATGCTAACTCTACAACCAAATCTCATCAATAAGTATGCAGCCAATACATACTCCAAAACTATTTTAATGGAAATAATTATATTTTGTGGGAGAGAAAAGTAATGTAATATTTTGCAGATCTTTCCCAATAAAAGGCACCATATTCTAACCACTCAATGAGGCTAAATAAAACATGACAAGCTACAGACCTGAGTGTCTTCCTCTCTGAAAAACTTAAAAAGCAGGAATAGCACTGCAGTAAGCATTTTGTTGCCACTATGCTTCCAACAAGCAGATCAATAGGTTTCCTTCATTACGCTTTTAGCCAAACACAAAGCGCATGCAAAAGCCAGAGGACAGGGAGAGAGGGAGACAGAGGGAGAGAGAAACTGATGTTGGTAATAGAAAGTCTGTGATACAAATGAGAATAAAAAATGGGGCCATTGCATAACACTATCTGAGTGCAATTTTATACATTAGGAGACTACGGACCTTCACTGGAGAATCTGTTCAATTTACATTGTGGTGATATTTGTAAGATACAAGCTGATGTCAGAGTACTTCAAAAAATGTAAGTGAAGCCAGTTTGATGCAATAATTTCTTAAGTGAACTACAGCTATTTTAAAATAAATTACTATGTTTTGTGACAACTGGATAATAAGTAAATTACAGACATATTATGCATATACTATACTTCAAAACTGCTAAGTCATTATTAGTCCTAATCAGTAATTTTATTCTTAGACAATTCATTTAAGTAGCCCTGCTAAAGTTCACAAAAATTACAGGCATGAAGCTAACTGGTTTTTATCAAGGGTAAAAAGCTTTTTTGCATACTGTGAAATTTAAAGAGAATATGAACGCATATTTTATCATTATAGTATTTTAGAGCATTAAAGATTTACTTCTCTTGACACAAGGAAATCACTATTTAAAGAAACTCACTTCAATTTCACTGAATTGAAACAAAGACAACACCTCATTTTAGACAAGTGGAATTGTTAAGGTGCTGACTGGGGCTAAATAGGTATATAATACTACTATCCTATAATGCCTGGAGCTCAACAAACTAGGAAAACTTTCTGTATCTGAAAGTAAGCATAAGTTCCTAAAGTCTTTCTGCCCGTTCCTCTCAAATAGGCATCAGCTGACCACATCTACAGTTTCATCCACGCAACTGGTGACAATAAAAAGGAACAGGTGAAAAACTTCTTCTAGTTTTGGACTCAGATGCAAAATAACCTCTACAAGAACATTTTCTGTGAAAAAACATAGGGAGCAAATTCTGCCTTAAATTCTTCACAATGCAGAATACGCAGGTACCGTTTCTCTTCTGCTGGAAGATCTTCAATTTCTTTAATCAAAGACCTTGTATGTAACAGCAAATCCTCGACAGTACACACACTTTCATTTTTGGCAATCTACCAGTGCCAATTAATCCAATTCCAGAGCTCTTCTCAACAACGAAAATTAGGAGGAAATTTTTTATGATGATTCTAATACACCTATTTTCTAAAAACAGAATTCAGAAATCATTTATATGAGGTTCTCTCTTTTATCTTTTGTTGTACCTTAGTCAGAAGGCACATTCAGCTGAATTCCCACATCACTGATTCCATTTCTCTCGTTACTGTGTTCCTGATATCATCTGAAGATCCAAAGCTGTTTGGTGATGACTTCGACAAAGAAAAGTAAGACTCTCCAAACTTGGTGCTTTAAGAATGAGCTTAAGAAAAATATTTTCTTGGAATAAGAACCACAGAAATAGGTGTGGACATAAGAAACAACTTTAAGATCCTATCAAAAGTGTGGTCCTTTTTCCCCCTCCTGGATATGAGACATTATACAATACAATATTACTCATTTTATTACCCTGATCAAAACTGCTGGCAGGCTTTCGGACTTGATTTAACAATACTTCAGTTTGGGAGATTTCCTATCGTGTCATTTAGAGGTCAAGATGTTTACTCACAGGAACCTTTCCCATTTTCCAAAATAATAGCAGATGACAATGAGCACTGCTTGACATGCATCCTGACATTAAGCTGTATTTCCAAATGAAGAGTCTCTCGCAAAGACAGAAATGAGGCTACAAATCCTTTAGGGACCCCAGAGAACCTCCAATCCTTTCCTGCCTCTTCAAATAGCTACAACTGCCACAGAGATCTTAAAGTTCAATTGATTTGTTCCTTTGGATCTGTCACTGGCTCGAATGGTCTATTCAAAAATACACGGGGTGCTATCCTGCCACCAGAGAATAATCTATCTTGCAGTTTAAAACAGGGCTGTTTAGGTCTTGCACTGTGTGTTCCACGAACATGAAATTCTGATTTCTGATTAGCTAGAAACTGCATCACAAGATCTGGTTCACCAGATATGTATATTTTAGATAGGAAGACCTTGCCCTTGGACAGAGCATAAAGGATGAGCTGCTTTCACAGTCTTTCAGTGCCATCTTGATACTTCAGCTAGCAAGGATCTTCACTACAAATTGCAAATAAGCGATAGCTTTGGAGAAGGCAAAAATGTTTTTGGGATCTGATCAAGCAGGAGACCCATACATGTTGACTAGTCACCAGCTGCAACATCTGGGTTTGTATTTGTTTCAAAGACAGCGATCCCTCCATAAAGCGGAGGGAATCACTACCTTTGAAAGAAATATCCCTCCATAAAGCGGAGGGAAGGACAAATAGATGAAGTTGCAGCCAAAGCATGAAGAGTCCATTTCTGCTGGAAGTGGCTTATTGATTCATAATCTCTAAGAACGTGTTCACCATCTTTGCCGATGTGTACTATGAAATGCCTATTGATCCACTGCTTTCTCTTAATTTCATACAGATCATTCAGAAAAATGGAGTGAGGAATGGCTTCTGTCTTGCAACTGTGAGCACTAAACTTAATTTCTTGCTCCCATATTAGCTCAGAAAAAAGTATCCTTGTATGCACATGAATACAGTATAATTTATTTATTCTGTATTGGTGTTTTGACAATAATGATAAAAACAATGAGGCTTTCATATAGTGATGAGTCACAACAAACCGCAGAATACGTATCAGATGCTTTTAAGAACATGTACATGATTATTTTTAGAATTACTTGTCTCCTGGTGCAGACAGACAACAACTATTGTTCCATTACAGAAAAACCGGTAAGCATCTTTCTTCTTAAGAACTCTTCTATTACATCTTTTGCCTAGTCATACACTGAAACTAGGAAAAAACTTTCTATTACTAAGGATAAGGAAGTGCTAGAAATGATTGCTTGAGAAGCTGAAGATTTTGAGAATAAATTACACACAAATCAGCCATGTACTGGTTACACACAGATCTTTCTGTTTAGGGACAAAGTGATCGAGTAGGTGAACTCTTTATGCTTGCATTTTGTATAATTTCATGAATAGAACATTCAGATCAGGTCTAGAACTTGGCCCACAGTGTGAGATAGAGCGAACTGTCAACTTTTTATGCGATCTTGCCAACTTCAAGGGATTATTTTAAAATACAGAATAAATAGCTCTATCTGCTCAAGACTGATTCAGTATAACAGAAAACCTGAAGTCTATCTTTTTGATACTCATCAATTTATCAATTATAATAAAATGCTGAAGCCTGATCTTTACACAGCAGGTCGTGGTGTTAATTTGACAGTATTTTATAAACTCTGTTTCTATCTCATGATATTGTAAATTCTAGTTTATCTTTACATATTTCTTCTTTTTCCTCCATTCTAATTACAATTGAAAGTATTTTGATTTTCAAGTCCTGTTAAGATGGTACTATACCTTATTATAGAAGATGATCATGAAGCTGCTACAGAAGTATTTAAAATAGTATATACATTTTAGCAGGCAGTGAACCAAGCTTTGTGAATTAATAATAATCTTCAGATATAATGAACACACCTATATCTAGACAAGTAATTAGTAATTATAACTTGATGGCCATCTTTACAGAGTCTTTCCAGTTTCACTATTCAAAAAGGGGTCAGACTAGCCAGTGCAGCATTTAGCATTTTGTTATTTTTATTTTAATGTAAGAGATAACTAAGGATGCTTTTATCATACAATTTAAGCTCATGTGCTATGCAGCAGATGCCTAGCTAGACTATACATCCTGGTGGCCCCAGAATGGTACAGTGATTTTAAAATCACGCTGAACATGGTTGCAGATTGATCATGCAAAATCTGCCCCCCAAGCTGAATTTTCCCCACTTGTGCACAGTGCAATGCAAAAAAAAGAAAGAAAAAAAGTAAATGAAATCAAAAAAGTGTGATGGGTGAGCAGGTCGACTGTGTGAGAGAACACGTGCAAAGTATACCTCAGAAACACTATAGGTGGATGAGCACGAAGGGAGTCGAGCCTGGTTGTGCAGTGGGGAAAAGAAAACATTGTTAAAAAAGAAATGGTGGCACAGTAAGGGTCTCAGAAGGTTTTCTGTATAGGTGGTTCCAGCACTGAGATAGTAACAGGGAGTTCATAAAGTTTCCATGACCAGCTATTTCAGAAACTCCAAATTTATGCCTTTTAAGGTGGAAGCTTCTTAAAAGAAAAAAGAAGAGTGTTGTATTTGAAAAATAATTAAAACTAATGATGAAATCTGATGACAGCTATCAATCCTTCCTCCTCTAAATAACTGACAACACTATCCTTAGGACAAAAAGGTATTCTAGGATGAAACTCTACTAATCTCTTTCATTTAAAACTATTAGTTTTATTCTAACTCTGCAAAGGCTACAAAGTGAAAACCCATTCGAGGTCCTGTGTATCTTTATGTGTTGACATACTCAAAACTAGCATTTTAACAATGGAGGTTTTTCTTCAATCTCACTGCCCCAAAAACCAGAATAACTTGCAAAGTTCAGTGACTAGTGGCCAAATAAAGGTTAGTAGGAAACTGCAGATTATGCCCCTAGGTAACACTAGTTTTACTGATTGCTTAAGACAAATTTTGTTTATACAGGATAGCCAATACTCTAAACTACTAATCGCCCAGACATAAATCAAGTATTAAAAAAGAACTCTCCAGTAATTTATAGGAAAATCCTTCCTTTGGGTGAAAATATTTCATGTGTCACTGTCTGTGAAGAATGAGTAAATGCAGCCTAATAAGTGAAAATTAAAAAGACATGGTTCTTACAAATGCACTAAAAATCTCCTCTTGATTTTTTTGTAGGAGGGGAAAATGAATTATGAGAAGCCTAACTTCCCTAGGAAACTAAGCAGAACTTCCTTAGACCTAAAAAACTGTTCAGCAGTTTGGATACATTTGTGGTAAAGATGAATCCAGCAAGAATTTCCACATAAGTTATTACTGACCACTTGCTGATTTAGGTGTATAATGGACTGAGCAGAGAACATGATATTCATAAGAAGTCTTTGAAGAATATTTTCAGTCTCAAATGTGTATTTCATACTTTTTCATTGAAATATAAAATATCACTTCCACAGTCACATCAGTCTGTGTTAAATTATGTCTCCATTATATGTTGCTATACAATTGATTTTTCCTCCTTGCAAAGTTTTTAATACTCTGAAAATATTTTTGTTCCTTTCTTGCATTGCATATTTCATTTATAACACTACCAAGGAAATTTGAATCACTTCACATCATCTTAAATATTCAGATCCTCAGCATTTTCTTCAAGGGATGAAATGTTTTCTTATGTTGAGATGATTTGCAGGATTAAGACAAACCCAGAAAATTTCTTCAGACAAATAGCAAGACTAAAACCCACAGTTTTAAGAAACCAATTATTATTCGTAAACAGTCTATTTTATAATTAAAGAAAGAAAGAAAAAAGAGAGATCCTCTTCTGACAGAGCAAAAACTGTTCCTAGAAACACTGCTTTTGAAATCTTTCTAAGAAAGGTAGGTGTGCTTTTGCTCAGAACAGCGGTGCAGCTATTCACCTAAGACTTTTGGATGAGTTTCTAATTAAGATTCTCATAAATAATGTCCATCCATTGTTCCCATGGTTTGTCTTTCAACAGCATGGAAAAAACCATCAGCTTGGGCTTTGCAGGTGAGAATCCAAAGTATTCAGTAACCACAAGAATCACCACAGCCTCAGTTTTTTAAGTCTGAGTAACTAGATTAACAAAAACAACAATGGTGAGGAGGTTTGGAACCATACTCCACAAAGATCTCACCCTGTCTACTCTCACCTCAATTTACAAGGGGTATGGTAGACACTTCTGTACTTTAATCTTCTCTTAGACAACTACTACAAGTAGAATACTATTACTTTCCTTGTCAAAGTATCCTGTAATCTAATTATCCATGTTTTCAGTAATAATGGAACCATTTAACTTTGGTTTTATTCCAATTAGAATTTAATAACTGTAAGTAATGTTATATTTTCTTTTTTATAGTTCTAATTCTATAAAAGCAAATGATAACACTCCCTTCAGTAAGATACCAGTATATTTTATTTCTTCCTGTGCTAAAAAGCACACACACACAATTTTCCTTAATCTCCTAATCTTACTCCAAAATTCATTTTTTCTTATGTATAGCCTATCAATGTACTTATTTATTTTTCTCATAATGATGAAATCAAAGGTATACTGAAGTGTTCTAGTCTCAAAATGACTGAATGTTCTTGAGGAAAGGATTATGCTGACAGCACACCTCTGCACATGGGGATTGCTGCTTGTTTTATCTTCAACTGGATCACACAATGTGAGTGTTTAATCTACTGCACACTTACTATTTCCTGATAATTTCTACATGTTGCTTTCTTGCTAAACTAGTCTCCATTTTTAAGCATCTGCCTGATTCCTGGATTTTGTAAGCTTCTGTGCTATTAAAATTAAATGTCAGTCCTTTTCCAAGCTCCTTGGATGCTTCTGCAATCTATCACCTACTCTACTTAAAATTTGTTGTCATATATGAACTTAAGTGATTGTTTCTTCCAGTCTGACAGAGGGGGCAGCTCTCTTTATTTTACATGCTACCGGACAACCCCTACATATTATGTTAGGTGAAGCTAACGTGCTAACATTTGGGCTCTTTCCCCTCTCATTAACATTCAATTTAAGGATCAAATTATCAGTCAAAGAAACTTCCCACCATGAAAATTATTTTGAAAGAGCTATGCCTATTTACATTAACTGAGAACTTGGCTCAGATGCTGCAAGAGCAATTTGTTGTCAGTTGGAGGGCCTTATTGGCTTCATTCAGATGTTTAATAATGGAATATTAGGATACAAAATAAAAATCATGTAAATGTAATCCTTCATCATGGCCAAAGAAGGCAGGTAATTAAAATTAGACAGAAAATGCATGCAGGAGACTGTAGACTCTGAGAGACACAGGTCTGTATGATAAATTATTATCCCGGTTTCACTTAATATAATCTATTGACAGTATTTGGCCTCTGCTATGAATTCTGAGAACGTTTTTCCTGAACAAACCCAGAATCTCTGACTTGGAGCCATACTGCTTAAGAGTCACAAAAAATTGTCTGGCATATCACTTGGGAACTCTGTGTAGAAGTTTTATACTTAGATTTAAAATTTTTTCTGATGGGCTTTCCATAATATTTTTCTGTGGAAATTAAACTTGCATTTAAAATTATTAGCCTGCACAATTACAAAAAAACCCCAAACCCAAAAACTGTCCAAAGCACCAACTGAAGCGTTATTGTTCTGCTGAATTTCAGAGTAATTCCACACTTTCATTAGGGTATCAGTTTTAGCAGGTATTACAAGTTCTAAAATATAAACCAGTCAACTCTTTCACTGTTGATCATGTCAGTAGCAAATACACTTGCTACTACTACATTAATTAGAACAGTGGGGGAATGCTAGCATATCCAAGTGATAGAACACTATTTTTTCTCAACAGTTCAGCATCAAACTGGTCTCTGGGAGGGGCCAAAGGATTAAGGAATGAAAATAACATCAAGATGAATGAATTTCTCAAGAAGAAATGCAACCCCAATATTAGGTCAGGATTAAATTTTTGTAAATGGTTATGTGTTACTGCTGATATTAAAAGATATTAAAAATGAAAACTACTCAACTTCCAAAATTGCTTAATTAACTCTGATTTTCATGCCTGTTTTCAATGCAATTTTATTTCAAATATCTGGCAGGCTTTCTAAGCTTTTGGTGGCATTTGGGATATTCCGCAGAATTCCAGTGTTTCCTACATATTTCCAATAGCCTTTGAATTTAATCCAGAAAGCATGTCTTTGCAATTCATTCTGGAATGAAGGTTCCACCTTAATGGTATTTTGCAATACACAATCGTGCAATATATTTTCATTTTCATTTATGAAGCTGGCCATCAGATACTACATGCTCCCTCTCCCATACCATTCAATACTTTTGCCACATTGTAGGAGTATCAGCGACTTACATCTAAAGCCCTTTCCAAAAGCAGTATGGAAAAGATGAAAATTATTTTAACAATGAGCTATTAACAGATTCCTCATTATTTTTTTCTCCAATTCCCTCCTATTGAGAACTGCCCAGTATTTCTTTTCTTTGATCAGTCATTTGTATATTGTCTTTTAAAATGCTGTCCTGTCTAAAACACCGATTATTGCCGCACGAGTCAGAGCAGCAGTGACAAAGCAATAAATTTTAGCAATGTGCCCTGCTTGTTCTAAGGAACTTGAAGGCATATGCAGAATATGTGGAACATTTCTTTGTTTAATTACTTACATTCTTTACTGACTGACTGATTTAGATCGTGTAGGGTATGGTCACGAAATATCAGATAAATTGGCACAGAGGAATGGGACAATTTCATGACAACTCATGTAATGTCATAGTCATGTTGTCCCCGCTAATGTAGTCACAACTTTTAATTTGAAATCTTTCCCCATGTGACAGTCTGTGGTATAATGTGTGATTAGAACATCTTTTTTGAAATACAAGATTTCACGACATTTTTTTTTCCTGGCTTTATACTTATATTCTTAAGTATTAATTCACAAATTTAAGAATGAGTAGTTTAAAATAAAGGAACTTGCTTTGTCTTGATTGTGACTAATAAATTTGAGTTGCCACCAAATCTGAAATATGACAGTCTATTCCCCTCAAAGCTTGATTCTTAAAAGATTTGCCAGGAAAAAGATACTGTCCTTTAATCAAATTTATTTTATAGAAACTGCAAAATATTAGCAGCCCCATTTTCTTGTATTTGACCTGCAAAAGATTATAAACTCAAAAACTTGTATTTGACAATAAGCAGTGATCAACTTTATGTCAGATATATAGCTGGATAAGCAAAAGCACCCAAAGGGGTGAAATTATCAAATCATTATCATTACCAAAATCATCTTGCACTGTATAACCTTAGTGGATTATGCATTAGGATGATAGTGCTGAGAATGACAACAATCATAGTGTATGGGAGACAAACACGACATGAAGCCAAAGACATTATTCAGAGAACCTCCAGTGGGTGGATGTGCAAAGGGATAAAGGGTCACTAAGTTTCACATCTACTATGCTAGAAGTATAATTTTTTTCCTAATTTTCATGATATACAAAATTATTTGGCGTAATGTCACTTCTATAAAATTGCTGCAAAGCTGATCTTAATTTATGAGTTGAACTACTAAACATGAGGTACTGCTGTCTGTAGTGTTATGTTGGATTTATCTTGCTTTATTAAATATTTCTGTGAAAAATGTGCAACTTTATAGGGGTGTCATGACATACACTAGATTCTAATTATTTTTCACATTTGTTTTCATTAAGGAATAAATGTAATGCCTAGAAAATATGCTGCAGAATTGTATGCATTAGCCTGCTAAAAAAAAAGAAGCAACAAAATTTTCACAGCTGTCATTCAGCCAAATATTAACCTAACCCGAAAAGACAGAAGCTAAAGACAGAGGTACATGTGAACCTATACGCTTTTGGGTTACCTTATATCAGCCATAGTTTTTGGTTCAGGTAGGAATATCAATCACTGGCAGAAGGCATTTTTATCCTTTAAATTAATTTTATTTATTCATAAGTTTAATAGAAAGGAAACTTTTAAATATGCAACTTCGATTTTGGAAGTTTTAGATACGCAACTTTGATTTTGGAAAGGGGATTTTTTTTTAGTTTCTGTAAAGCCAAGCACTTTGATTAGCATTGATTAAAATGCAGTAGGATATCCTTTTAAACAAGCTGTCAATTAGGCCAGGTTTCTCATACACATTAAAATGAAGCCCCAGCTAGAAAAGAAAGAAAACACAAAAGGAGAAAGAAAGAAAGGAAAAAGATGGGGGTGAGAGGACAAACCAATCAGATTTGGTGTTACCAGCCAGCAGAAGTTTTAAAAAAATCAGATCACCGAGTGAAATCGTACATTTACTCGGAGAGAGCATCCTTTGACATTGCCTTCTAGGTGATCTCTGAGCTCCTCCAGCTTTCGATGGAGCTACATGTAAACATCAGAAAATGAATTGAAAAAGCTACCTGTTCTTATCATTGGGGGTTTCCCCCCTCATTTCTCTTTAGTTCTTCGGTTTTGTGTTTTATTTTGTTTTTAATAAATCATAGCTTAGCACATTTCTCACTGCCTCTGCAAAAACATTTCAAGACATTAAAGTGCTTTGAACAACATGGACATACAAACTCAGTAAACTTGGAATCTGGAAGCAAGATATCTTTTCTTAACATGGCTCTTTCCCACTAGAGGAAAAAAAAATTTGAAAAATCAAGGGAACTATTATTCTAAAGCTACTGAATTTCTGCTACATTGTTTATTATGTATGTATTTATTTATTTATTTGCTTGTTTATTGGTAAGGCTGTGTCTAGAATTTATTTCCATAAAGAATAATTTTTAGAGGTAAATTTTCATGTTTGGGGACCTCAATTAGGATTTCCCATTTTCTAGAAGGAAGATTTTGTGTCTATTTTGGGTTACAGAATTAAATCCTATGCAATCAGATACAGAAATACTCATCCAAAATTAGGTATCATTGGGTGTCCATAAAAATAAAAGGTGAAACTCATCACATAAATAAGCTACATCTTCTGCATATGTACATGCATTACGAATCTAGAATTGTATGTGATGACCCAAGCCTTAAGACACACAGGTCACTGCAGTTACATACACAATTTTCAAAGACAGCATAGAAACTGTGCTGTCTTTTATTTTCCTCCATGTGATTTCAGTGGGCTGAATGTCTCCAATGGAAACAGTGCCTCATTCATGTACTGTGCTCTTCTCATCTACACCACAATTAAAACCTCTTCTCAAATTACAAGATTAAAAGATAAAGCCTCACAGACAGTGAGGAATGCTACAGATGCCTCTAGCTAGAACTTGTAAAAACAACCAGTAGCTGGCTTCTTTTTTTATGCTGAGATAATTTAAGTGGTGGCATTACTGGAAAGAGGTACATAATTAATCTTTTCCCTCCTCTTTTTTGTGCTCAGTGAAATAACATTTTCACAAAGAGCAGCTGTAGAATAGCATTAGAGAACAGAGAGGATGGCTTGTCCTGGAACAAAGGCAATACACTCATATACAAAACCAAAACCAAAACAGAGGTAAAAAAACAAGAAGGCAGAAAAGGCAAGGAGAATGCACAAGATAAAACAAATAATTAGTGCCTGAGAAAGTGCTAAAAGGAAATAAAGTGGGGAAAAATGAAAAATTGGATAGTTGAAATAGAGGTAACACTTGAGATGGAACCTAAACAAAATGGCTTGGACTGCATATGATGAGCATTTTGGTTCTAAACCATTTATCAGGGTGTAACACTATGCATGGTGGATACTGGTTTAGATATCTGCCTGTTCTGTTAAGCAATATCAAAATTTGGGCATATTTATACAAACATCAAAAGGCAGAAGATACTAATTATTAGCAAAACACTGGCTCCATTCTTAGACTCATGCGAATCTCTCATTTTATCTTTATTTACTCTGGTATTTTTATCTAATTTAAAGGCTACGTATATATGAAATATTCAACTATCTGGTAATGGTGTTTTGCAGAATTAAATGCAAAAAGTGTCAACACTATAAAAGTTTAATTATGTTTGAAGATGGGAAGCAGTAGTTTGAAGATGAGTAAGCCACTTCTCCATGTAACAGGTAACAAGCAACACAGATCAGAGAAGTGGTTTAACCATGATCACCAAATTACAGGCACTTCAAGAAAGTTGTTACTTACTCTTATTTCTAGTGACATTCAAAGCTACCTAACTGGCAGCCTGCCTTCAGTAGGTTGTTCTATGTGTAGCACAGAAACAAACAAAATGTGACCCAACAGCAATAAGAATACTGAAATAAAAATGATGGGATGGTGAGAAATGGAAAAGCCCCTTCCCTCCCTCCCCTCACCTCCCCCTTCAAAAGGAAAAGTGTAGGCTATAGAAGAAAACTTGCAAAATAAATGTTAGAAACATATTTACTTTGAGGGATCCAACTCTACTAGCAACTCCTTTGCTTTCATCCGGCCGTCTAATTTGCTACAATGGGGGAAGATGGGTAAAAAAGACAGAAGAATAAAGAAAAAGTGAACTTAAAAAAATTTCCACACAATCAGTTAGCAGTACATGCAAGACATCAATTTGACTCTCTGAGACACCTCTAGAGGACAAAGACACAGACTCTTAATTTCTGAAATAAATGATGCTTTATCGTGGCATTTTAAACTTGCTTTGTTGATCACTTTTATCTCAATATATTACCAATCTGGCACACATGTTGCATGCTGAATTCACTAACATTTTTGAAAGAATACATGTTACTTATCTGATTTGGATATAAAAAATAACAAAGTTCTTAAAGTCTCACTGAAGAAAAACCAGCCTACACCTTCTACAAATCATATGATCAGAGTATGCTATAACTGGGAGCCTGCAAGTATCATGACTGATACTTGACAGAATGCAATACAGATTCCTATTGACCCAGGTCTAGAGATTTTAGCCACTGCTATCAAGATTCCCAGGTAAAAATTATGCTGCCCAACCAGAAAATTTTAATGCCAGACCAACATTATATTTTTATTTTCAATATTTAAATATACCACATATATAATCTCCAACATCTCCTACCTGATTACTTTTCCTTTTTTATACACATTTTTTCCTATATGATGCAGAGTATGGAAGAAACAAATTAGGTAGCTTCTCAAAAGGCTTCATATTGTTAGAAGCATGTAAAATAAAACACGCACTTACAGTAAAAGTTCTTTTCATAATTGCTGAATCTGGTAAACAAGTGTCTTTTACTGATAAATTTAATTTATGTTGTGTCATTTGAAATAGAGAAGAAGACTATAAAAATTATTTTAGCAATATCTTTCCAGTCTGAGTCAAGACTGAATTGAAAATTTTTATTATCTGATGGTTGTTTCATAGCTTAAGTAAAACAAAATCCCACACAACTGAGGTGAACCCTTTCAAACCACACTAATTGTTTTTTCTTTAAGAAATCTCATCAAGGAAGCCAAAGACTGAATGAACCATGGAAATTCTGTGATGCTTTATGCTCTCTGGAGGACACTAGCAGAGGCACGAGTTAAATTGTCCTGTGTCTTTTTACCTGACCCATGTAAAATAGAGAAATTCTTACTTAAAACCCAGTCGACTGAATTTTGTTTTTTTTTTTTAATTTGCATTTGATTCTCAAGAAAACAATGCAACTAAACAATATATTAACAATTTAAGTATTTAGTTCTGATAAGGGTGTCCATTAGCAAAATACACTGGAAATATTTATGTTAATTGTTGCTTTCCTTCCCTGGTCTTATGGCATTAAAATAGCATCTGATTTGAACTCTCAAGTGAAACACCCACACTACTGTTATCATGGGACTCCAAGTAAATCTCCAATCAATTCTAGTATACTAAAAAGAAACTGTCATTCTTAAAAAAAATGTCTCCTTTGGAAGACAAATTCAGTTAAAATATATGCAGTTATAACCTAGTTGCTATGTATTTCCTAACTGAGGGGAAAAAAAGGAAACCTCAGTTGAGAAAAAAATATTATCTGAAAAGAAAACATCAGGAGCTAGAGCACAGATACTTTCCCCAATATCCTGGCTGAGACACTACCAGTTCCAGATAATAAGACATAGTCTAGCAGAACCCCAATTCATCTTTCCAATTTGAAACTTTTTTTTAAAAAAATATATTCAGTTTTGTTTTGAAAAATGAGAAATAGAAAAAATAAATGCTTATAATCTCACATAATAACAATAGAACTAGGCCATTAAGAAAAATGTTACATAACACAGCAAACTGAGGAAAAGTTCTAAGTGGCAACAATATGCATTACACTTCATGGAAAAAGTTTTTTCTTGAATTACTCACCAATATGGGTATTGTGGCTGCTCAAGCTGTGCTGAAGGTTTAGGATTCAGTCAGAAATGAGATTGGAGATATTACAGGTGCATATAACTGATACTACTTACTCTTTCTTCAAAATATATACAGAAATACATACTCAATGTGTACGCTACAAGCAACGAAGTTATAAATGCTTGGACATATAAATTATGGGAGATAGGCCAAGGTCAACTCTTGCTTTACATCCATGGCACAGTTAATATACAATGTGTTTTCTACAGGAATCTTGCAGAGTGCAACTTGAATACTTCTCACGGGATGAATCAGCGTTATATGAGTACCGGACAAGCTATACTACATATGCCCTGGGAATTAAATAGGGAACTACCAGGAAGGCAAAGGGACAGTAGGAATAAAAAAACCACTTTTTTTTTTCATGGCAAGTACCACAAAAAGGAATTCAAGTATATCTTTTATCTTTGTCCGGTAAACTCCTGTATGATGATCTAGAAATGACAGATAAAGTACTATTTCAGAAAATGGCATGGGTTACACACTCCTTGTTTTTCAGAAACTCATACACAAGAACCCCATCACAGATGAACACTTGCAGCTATAAAAGATTCTGATGGAAGATGTGTGTAAATGTTCTAAATAAAAAGTATCTATACCATAACACAAGCTAAATAAGTGGATTAAGAGATGAGGCAGGAGCAACACCAAGTAGTTACTGGCAAAATGTTACCTGAAAGACATGAAGGTTTTGGAACACTCTGAAGGTGGCCAGTTAAGATACTCAACGTAATGAAGAAAGAAAGGTGCTGTGTAGGCAACATTCCAGGAAACTAGCAAGGTATAACACACAGACAGTTAAGATAAATGCATTACATTTACATCCCTTTCTTATCACAAGGCAATAATAGTAGGAGTTAATAGCTAAAGATATCACAGGTGTCCCTATCCTGATATCTGAAGAACAAGGTGGAGCTACAGCTGGAGTAGAATGAGCTAGGAAGCCAGTGGAAGAAAACTTAGGAAGCAGGGAAATCAGAACCAAACAGTTAGCAAAGAGAAATGCTCAAATATACCTAATGACCTTGTTAGAAGATGAGTGAACAGAAAATGTTTTCTAAGCAGAAGTCTTGCATTTGGTTTATTATTCTTCTACCTTCTACCTAATAGAGCACATGAGAAATGTATCTGTTTATCTTCACCCTTGATTTTACTTCAGAAAAAAGAATTTAAAATACCTAACCTTAAATACATATCTAGACTAGCAGTTTTACTTGTCATAAAGAAAGAACAGCTCTGAATAACTAGCTAAATTGAGACTCTGCCTTTTGCTGGATTATTTAAAGGAAGAGTTCCACAACAGGAGAAACAACCTCAAACATTTAGCACTATCCATCTTAGACTCCTTCCCCCTTCTGATAATATACTCTCTTTGGGCTACTCTGAAGTTTCCCTGCTTACACTCTGACGAAGAAACTGGAATGGGGCTGGACCTAAAGCTTTCATAAATGCGTTCTCCCATCCACATTCACCAAGAAGCCAAACCTCTTTCAAACTTTTTTTCAAAATCCTGGCCAATACATGCATGGTTCATATTGACAATAACTTTTTGATATGATCAATTTACTTAATTCTGAAATTGAATAAATGTAACACTCACAGTGGAAACTCTTTACAGTAGTAGTTTAAAAAGACGTCAAGTATCTCACTCAGTGGTTTGGGCATGCAATACTGGAATCATGATAATCAAAAGTAAGAGATTATACTACACAGCATCCAAAACAGGTTCAGATTATTTGCTGTATACGTAAGAAAAATTTTTTGCCCACTTGATTACTACACAGAGATCAACTACGAGTAAAGACAAAATACAGAAGAAAAACAATGGGATGAGTCTCCAGTCCAGGTGGATATTTGAGATGGTCTGTGAAAGGTACGCGGATGTATAAAAGCAAAAAGAGATAAATATATTTTTAATGTTGCAGCAAATCAATTTTTTTTGATTGAAAAAATGCGTTATGCATAACTTTTACATTCATGTATGAAAAATAGACTTGCACTTGAAAGCATTTTTACTTCTGCACTTTTATGTCAGACAAATACCGATTAGATGGGGCTTCCTAAACAAGTAGGGAATATTTTCAAACAAAGGGAACACAGGCTTTTATAAAAGAGACATACATTCTCAATCAATAAACATATTCCTGTCTGTGCATTATACTGCAGTATGGCATAAAAATTTTATTATGGTTGCTGCACTTCATATATAAAAAGCATATGAACGCTAATGAATGCCAATAAAACACCATTATCGTATCATCACAAATTTTGCTCACACTAACAAAATTTTTTTTTTAAATAGGCACTACTCCTCACATTGTTCCATGTGCAGATAAGGGAATAAACACAGTGCAGGTGGAACAATCAGTGGTAGAAAGAAATGTAATTTTCTTGCAGTATTGAACCTAGTATCATCACTAGATCATATGCTTTGTTAACACACAGAGTGGCAAGGATAATGTAACCACGTCCTAACACAGAAGACTTGGTAATACACTGGTTATTTTACACCAAGCTGTGGCAGCCTAGTTCTTCAAAAAAATCTATTCACTTAAGTGAAATTTAATGGCCAGAAATCAAATCTAAAAGTTGGTAGGTAAAATGCACAGCCAGGGAAAGACAGACTACAATAAATACAAACATTATATAGTATGTCTCTATTTGTAGTGACTTAACGTCCTAAGTCTCATTTAAACTGGAGATCTGGGTATATGAGAGCTGGGCCCTCGCTTTATTATGCAGTTAACAGTTGCACAACCCTCCTGTCACTCAGCTGAAGGTTTGCAAACCCTTCTACCAGCTCAAGGTTGCTTTTCTCCCGGTTCTTCCTGACCACAGCCCTTTCTTTTCTCACAATGCTATTGCTGCCTCCTGCATCCAAGCTACTTCCTACTCTTCAAACCTCTCTAAGCCTTGCAGCCTCATCACTCAAGAGCCACAAATACTGCTTTGCTTCATTTTAAACCTTTACCCCACAACTTTTACATCCAATTTCTCCTCAATTCAGTACTTTAAATTCTCTCATTTCAGAACTGCTTGAACATTGTTTTACTGTCTGCTGGCACATTTTGTTCCCTGCCTATGCCTGCAGCCTCATTGATTGTCTGGCTTTCACCACAAAGGAAAGCAGAATTTGCACCTCATGCTCCAAGTAGAGCTTTTCATACCCAAACACTTGTTGCATATATCAGAAATCTGTCTTGGCAAGCAAGAAAGAAGGTCATATTTAAGAAAAAATAAAAACATATTAAGTCCTAGGTGGTGAAGTTTTGCATTCTTTTTATATACCTTTTCCAAACTGACAATTCACTTCTGAATGTGCTGCTATTTTGCCTTGTTGTCATAAGCTGAAGTTCTAAAAGCTGCAGCACGTACAGGGCTCTAGCACATCTAGTGAAGGACAGAGTCCTTTAAACATTTTTAGACAGTAAGCTAGCTATCAAAGATATCTTGGTGATCATGGTAAAAACTGTTGCACCAATGAAGTCACTCAGAAGTGACCTGATGGTTGCAACAGGCAGGTTATAAAGCAAACCAGCTTTCTGGTAAGGTTATAAAGCAAATATTTGTTCTATTTGACCACTTCTAGTAGCAAAATTTAGGGAGAGGTGTTTGTACTGGGTGTCAGTGTAACAAGGAAGATCTCGTCTTTCTGAAAACAGATGGGCCAGTGGGACTTCAAAGGGAGGAGTAAACCTCTTTAAGGATAAGTGCATTTAAGATTTGTTCTCAAATATCTGTAACAGCCTGTACTTTTGACTAGACAGGGCTATGTTTAGAAAAATCTGTATAAAGCTTCTTGTCCCATGTATTTCCTCACATTTACACATCCTGAGGAGTTCAACTGTAAAAGAGGAGCGGAAGGGTTGGTAAGGATACTGGAAAAGGGTGTAGCCACTAAAGCCATAGGAAACAATTAAAGCAGTGAGAGTACCCTGGAAGATGAAGTTCAGGTGGAAAGATCCGGGACTCAATTCACTTTGCAGAAGCTTAAAACAATGTGACCTTTAAGTGGCTAACTACTAACAATAACCTGGGAAGTGACTAAGGTCACTTTGTCCATACTGACAGTGTTGTTGAGTGGAATCATTGTCCAGGGAGGCTGTCTAGAAACCTTAATAAAGCAAACCAAGTGTTGCAAAGAACTGCTGTGCCAACGCATATGAACTCCTTTCTCAAAGGCACTCCTCATATTTTGAAAAAGTATGTATAAAAGAAAAAAGCAGTCTTGCAAAATAAACTGCAATGAATGGTGCAAGTTTGAAAACAGCCAACAGCTGTTTTGAAATCTTGCCAAACCTGTTACTGTTTCTTACAGAATAAATCTACTGTAATCAAGTGGGAGGCCCCATTTCCAACACAGTCATTGAAGAGAAGTATGTTTCAAATGCAAGCACTTTCAATGTCTCACCTTAAGGACCCCTATTTTGTCATAGACTTTTTCCATAAATACATTCCTACAATCTCCAGTATGGCTAGCTTAAATAAAAAATGACATACTGAAATGTATGCAGGTTTCAGTAAATGTAAATATCAATAAATGCCTACAGAAATTCTCGTCCAATAATACACAATGATGGTGTGAAAGGGATCAGAAATAGAAGGAACCACTTCCATTCCTTTCAAACAAGCAAACGTACTGTTGAAACCTAATTGAAGAAATCAAATTCTACCTTATTCATAAACGCCCCTTTTAAAGAGATTATACATATTTTGCCTTATAAAATTAAACTAAATGGGTAAGCAAAATAGAGGCAATGATTTCAGATAGTAAAGATAATTTTGAGTGTAATAAAAATGGGGATTCATTGGACTGCTGCCGTTACTAATAATCATCAGAACACATTCTAACACCAGATCTTGAGGCATCGGCAAATGGAATAGTATCCTCATGCTCATACAATTTTGAACTTTCATTTTAACATGCCATCAGAGTTTCATCATAATTTGTGCTGCTACAGTTTATTAATTTTGCAAAGGCAGAAGTGTATAAAAAAATTACATTTTCTCACATAATCTCTTCAAGAAGCAAACAGAATGAGTTACACTGCTTGCTGATGTTCAAAATGGGACAATTCCCTGAAGGACTATAATGCCTTCTCCCTTTTCCTGTTGTAGAAAATTAAAGCAGGAAGAACAATCTTTGATTAATATTTTACTAAACAAAAAGTGCACAATTAAACAAAAATTTTCTCAAACACAAGCAATGCACTTGGCACATGCTAAATACTCTTTGCAGATCCAGGACACAGAATTGGATAAGTATTGACCTAAGCCTTACATGGTTTTATATACAAAATAAAGGGCTTCTAACTTTCATTGTGAAAAAGGAGGTAACGAGAGTGATAAGCAGAAAAAGAAGTTGAATTTAACAGGGTGAACTGTATTAAGAAATTTAGAATGGTTGCTTAGGAGAAGGCTGGACAAGCAATTACAACAAATTTTCTTTTGATTCTAAAAACCATTACCTTTTCCATCACATTTTTCTCTCATTTCCTAGCACTGTTTATTGATGCTTAGTGATTGTTCCAATTTACCAGGACTATTTAATGGAATGGACTTGCTATGCTAGGGATTACAATAATGCTTTCAAATCTTTCCAGATAAATTTATTTCATCTAATTGTTTAATGACCACTGTTCGCTTCAGGTACTCTAAACTGTCATCTACTGCACTTAAAACAGATGGAGTAGGACCACACCAAAGAAATATAGCAGCATTAACTTAGTGTGCGCATCTTCCTCTGGTATGGTGACACAGTAGGCTGTAAACATGTGCACGGATTATTTTTTTTTTTTTAAACAATCATCCTGAGGAATAGAGAGGCACAGACTGAGGTAGAAGAGAGAACATTAGGCCACATACCAAGTTTCCATTTTCCAGCCAGGAAATAAGGCACGGGAACTTGGTAGAAGAATGCTAAAGAGAAGGCATCTTGTCCATTTTTCTAAAAACCTTCTGGGGAAATACATGCTAAATATAGCTACAGTACAAAAACTTGGATAATCAAGATGATGTAAGTACTTCTTGACAAATGAAACTCTCAAATGCTGGTAGCAATTGCTCAGCCTAAGTCCTAAAAGAAAATGCCTTGCCTTGTTTATCTTCGGGGAAAAAACCAAAAGAATGACTATATTCACACTTGATGCATTGCTCTACCAACCCAGAGATGTAAGGCTAACATGATTCTGAGAACTAGCTTTTGTAAAAGAGAAAGCTTATCTGCTTGGGTAAAAACGACACCAGACATGAGACCTTGATAAAAGAGTTATTACAAAAAAATTCTCAAAATTAAGATAAGGTTTGTATTTCCTAGGCCTTGTAGAAGGAACATTTTAAGTGCCATGCAAAGCTGACACACACATATTCTAGAGTAAATGGTCTACATGAGCCTTGCACTGGGCTCAATCTGGTTTTATATTAACAACTTTTGGATAAACTTTTTCTTTTAGATAAACTAACTTTTTGGAGAGTCGCTTTTCTTACCACATCAGATCAAGAATGACTTCACATATTATAATGAAATTTCCCGATTGCTTGGCTACATGAAGACAGACTTGCTGTAAAACAGGAAGTATTTTTAATATGGATTCAACAAATCCAAAGTGAACAGGTACTCAATTCAAACAAGACTGATCTTGAAAAATACATTTTTCTGTATCAAAAGATAAAAGTTTTATTCATCAAGGGCAACAAACGACCACCTTTCATCAGCCTTTTGCAAAAGTACCACTCTGACTTCAGTTCACAGCACTTCGTGCAGCTTCTGAGGACAGCCCATCAATAAGACAAGACAACCTAAAATGGTTTACTGAGCAAAATAAAGAGCTGAGACACTGACAGATAATGTTGGAATGATAAAAAGTAGGTTTAGATAAAGAGAACACAGTGCAGTGAGGTGGGACCAGATGGAGAAACAAATATCCCTTTAACTATCAGCTTCTAAAGAGTATAAAAGGTAGATTCAACAGTGACTTAATGGATACTGTCATAAGAAGGATGCTAGAGAAGTTGTGGAGAACGTTATAACTGGTGCCCAACGTCCTCTCCATCATTTTGGGCAATCCTGACCAGATCAGGTGGGTACACACTTACGGATGCTGGACAGACCACTGAATGTACGTATCTTTGTGCTCTTGAGTACAGAGATATGAAAGGGTGAATGAAATCCCTTTTGTTTTAATATACACCATCTATCTCTCCTGTATAGCTGGCATCGAACTTTGCTACAGCATCATTAAATTATCTGCTCTGATAAGAAAGAAACAACTAGAAGAAGATTGTTGTCTATCCTTCCAGGTACACATAATCCACAGCAGTAAGTGATGTGGATTATTTATTATGTCAATAGTCAGTGAAGGAACAGAAGCAAGCCCTCCCCTACCTGAGCTGTTGATTAAGATCAGGCTAATGTATGAATGGGCTAAGACACTGAAGAAGAAGAGCAGAAGAAAACCAAATTCCTACAAATGGAACATATGACTATATGAAAATTCAACCTATAAGATGCATAGTTTTACTCTTGAAACCACTTTCCATAAAATAGATTAAGTCAGTTGGCCTAGGTAATAGGAACTAATATCCCCAATGAAAACAGAATGAATGGAGATGGGAAGTCAATATTCCTTCTCCAAGAGGCCAACTCCATAAGGCATCAAAATGATCTCCAAGTGCCAACAAACTCAACAAGCATTGGTGAAAGACCAGAACTAGATATATTGAAAAGGGAACAATTCTGTAAAGATGCATTCACAGTAATTTCTAATTGAAGACACTGGATGAAAGACACATGTAACTACATTGCTATTGGGAAAAAACCAAAATCAACAAACAATCCCAGAAAACCTCACCTTGCATTATATCAGAATTCAAACCAGAGATTTGCTTTGGATAGGAACTGAAAAGGTGTAGGTAAGGAAACTAATGTGAGAAGAATGCACATATTTTCTTTTTCTTAAGGAAATGACAAACTGAAGCTATGGGAATTTTTCACTTGGCCTTTAAAGACAGCGTAGGAAGAAATGAAAACTCTTGCTCCCAATACTCATTGAAAAAACATTTCAAGGAGGAACTGACAAGTTGATGCAGGATAAACATACAGAGATTAGAACTCATGCAATGCATGTGTGAGCCAGGATGTATGTACTGACAGAGTATTCTCTTCTGAGGGGATACACATGAGGAGTAGTAACAATGTGAAAAAAATTATGTCCAGGGAAAGACTGAGAAACTTTTTTCTGACATGTTTGAAAGTTTCACTGGGCTCAGGAAAAGAATGAAGTTCTGTAGCTTAATAAAATACCACCTGGTTACTAAGAAAGAGAGATGTAGGGATCTTTTGCACATTACAGCTTCTTTCTATGATTCAATATCTAACAGGTCTGAAAACCAGCTGATTCTATAAATACAAGAATTGTTCTGGATCTTCTGGATACGACGCCAGTTCCCAGCTACTCTAACACCCTTCTTTAGTTCTGTTATAAGCAGTTCTTCAGCATGAGTAAGGGAAGGGAACTAGATTTTGGCACTGCTATACTATTTATCAATATTATTATTACCATCAATATTACTATTTCTATCAATAAATATAGTACTAATTGAAGCACAGATATTCAATAAATAAAGCTAAGTCAAATAAGTATTTCCACTGAAATTCAATGTTCAGCTTGCACCTGACCCCAGTCTTGATTCTTCCTCTCCAGAGACCTCTTGATGGGTCTATTTTGGTACTAACAAAAAAACCCTAAAAGCCTACCCCTCTAGTTTTTGACCTTCCTACAAAGTGAATTTTTGATTTTAGAGAGGATTTTAGTAACTTTGCTTTTATTATTTATGATGTATTTGAAGGTTTTTTGATATCCTGAGCACAGCAAGCTGCTTCTTAGTTACAATGGCTCACTTTTGAAGCTGCAGCAGGTTGTTAACTAACAATAAGGGTTTGTAACCAAAATGTAAACTAAAAATGATACTTGCTAGGGCTCAGTTATCCACGTTTTCCATTATTATCCACAGTTATCCACAGGACAATACACTCTAAACAATAGGGGGAAAAAGCAATGATTATATGAAAATATTCTAGTATCTTAATTAGTAATTGATTTGAAAACCACTGCTGCACTGTATTTGAGAAGAACCCAGGGGGATATAATAGTTTAGTAGTGTTAGTAAGCAGGATTCCTCATCTTTAGGCAACTCTGGCTACTTTCTGCTCCAACAGATACTCTCTCAGCATCTCTTTTTACTAAATATAATTTTCTGTAATTCTGGAATGTGCACTACAAATATTTTAGAGAAAATTAAACCCAGAAATAATCATGAAAACATCAGAATTTTTAGCAGGATCAAATAACGAACTATTCCTGTACGTATTTTTACAGGAAAAACCAAGAAACCCTTGCAGTGCTTGGGGGTGTGATTTCTTCTGTGTAGATGACCTTAACAATTTAAAACATCCTTTGCAATTTTCTATGGTCCTCATCCATATCAGAGACAAAGAGCTGTGCCAAAGCACTTGCTACTTACCCAAGCAAGTTTCTAGGCAGAAAAAACTTCAGCTCATGCAAACTTCATAAATAAAAAGGAAACAAACTTCACTTCGAAATTTAGTGTATGTATTCCAACTTTAAAATACATTCACATACTTGCCCTACTGCTTTCACCTTGATGATCACCTTAAGAAGAAATAGTAAGAATCAAGATGAAAAAAAAGAAATTATGCACTCAAATGTATGAAAAACATCTACACTGTGGATAAAACTACAGCTTGCCAAAACATGTCTTGAACAGCTTCTTATTATGAACTAAGAATTTCTGAAAGCATCCTGATCTTTCTTCTACTGAAAAATACTGAATATTTCTACTGAAAAAATAGTAACAATAATCGACAAAAACACCTTCCCAACTCCACCTGCTCCCATCTGCTAATTTCATTACTTCACACAGCAGCTGTATATTGAAAGTCAAACACTAGACTGAAAACAGAAATCATAATTAGGTTTAATATAAATCTATAGCTCACTTGACTGTGTGGATATCAATGTACACATTCAAACATTAAATCTGTGGTTCACGACAGGTGTTCTAAGCGTCATCTTTCATTAGAAGCAAGCATGAGAAATTACTAAAATAATAAGATATTTTTGGTCATGAAATAACTCTGGTCAGCCTTTTATTTTTTTTTAAAAGGTTTCATGTATTTTTTCTAGGCTATCTTATTTCAGAAATTCTCTGCAACTGAAACATGTACATAAATTACAAGTATCATAACTTTTCATATTGAGAATATTAGTTCTTTAGGTGAATGTCAACTTCTCAATGATAAATACAACAGTTCTTCAAAGGAGACAGTAAGTTACAGAAAGTGATCAACTAGCAGAATTAAATGTACTGTGCTACAAAGAAGGTGTGGATGGCTGGAGTGGTGGACAGGTGAGCTGATCTGTAACTGGAGTGCTCTGTTGGATGGTTACAGACTCTTCAGGAGGGACAGGCAGGGCAGAAAAGGTGGAGGGGGTGGCACTTGATGTAACAGAAGGGTTAGAATGTATGGTGCTCACAGTTGGCACTGGCACAGTTGGGAGCCTCTGGGTAAGAATCAAGGGGCAAACAAATAATCTGGATGTCATCGTGGGAGTCTGCTATAGACCTCCCAGCCACAGAAAGGGACCTGGGGGCCCTGGCTGATGGCAAGTGGAATCTGAGTCAGCAGTGCCCTGGCAGCCAGGAGGGCCAACCCTGTCCTGGGGGCATCAGGCAAAGCATCGGCAGGCAGTCAAGGGAGGGGATTGTCCTGCTCTGCTCTGCACTGGGGGGGCCTCACCTTGAATATTGTGTGCAGTTTTGGGTGCCACAATGTAAGAAAGACACTAAGCTCTTAGAGAGTGTCCAAAGGAGGGCAACAAAGATGGTGAAGGGTCTGGAAAGGAAGTCATGTGAGGAGTGGCTGAGGTCACTTGGGCTGTTTAGCCTAGAGGAGTCTGAGGACTCATTGCAGTTACAACTTCCTCATGAGGGGAAGAGGAGGGCAGACACTGATGTGTCACTGATGTGACACTCTGTTGTGACCAGTGATAGACCCTGAGGGAATGGTCTGAAATTGTGTCAGGGGAGGTTCAGGTTGGGTGTTAGACAAAGGTTCTTCACCAGAGAGTGGCTGGGCACAGGAACAGGCTTCCCAGGGAAGTGGTCAGAGCACCAAGCCTGACAGAGTTCAGGAAGGGTTTGGACAATACTCTCAGGCACATGGTGTGACACTTGCGTTGGACTAGATTATCCTTGTGGGTCCCTTCCAATTCAGCATATTCTGTGATTCTGTGACTGTTTTGTTAGACTTGAAAAAACTTCTGAAAAGCAGCCTTGCTTGCTCATTTTAGCTGTAAGATAGAGCCTATATACTTACGTAGGAATCAAAAGGCATCTATCACAACTACAAATATATAAGGATCTAACTGACCACCAAAGTTTTTGTCTGGTTCAGTATAACTAAAGAAAGGATAGCTAGGGATGGGACAGAAAACCAGCAAGTAGAGAGAGACTTTTTCTTATGCAGAATATAAGAAGTTATGGCAAGGAAGTAGCAAGATGGAAAAAGAAAAACATAACTCTCATCTTATTACAAGTTCCTTAGGATAACACTGAAAGAAACTTTGCACGTTGAAGTGGAAGAACTGAACATCAGTGAGACTGACAATTTTGCGAAGCGAAATACTTTGAACACATCTTGTCACTGAAATGAATTCCTGGCAATAATTTAAAATCTGTCCTTAGTTTTCTAGATCTGCTTCATTTGACTTCGACACACAACATTGCCAAAAATTAAATATTGACTACACCATTTATATGGAAAAGTGAAGACTTCAACTTGAAAACGGTAATTTTCTTTTATACCAATATCATCTCCCTAAGAGGAGAACAAAATGAGAAGTTTGAAATAATGACTCAGTTATTTGCTCTGGATATATTCTTCTAAGTTATCTGAAGTTATAGATCTAAAATTTTATATTGTAAGTGTAAAAAAACCCCAAGAGTCAACACAAATAGAAATATTAAAAAAAAATAATCAGGCAGCAAATTGCTTTTGTGTCTGAAAAGAACATTGCATTTTACTTGATGAAAATGCCAACTACAAACACACACAAAAACATAGTAAGATTTCAGGATCTGAGCAGCTATTGGAAATGACCAGAAAAACCTGGAAGTCACACTGTGTTATCCTAAACTTTTGTCATGTGAGTATTCAGAAAAATCATCTAACCTTGTTAAGAGAGCAGTAAAACTTTTAAAAGATCAAAACTATATTGTAGAAAATAAAACCATTTGTCACAATCAGTATCAACTTTATAGCTGAATGACTCAAAAAGGGAGAACTGCTAGTGCAGTTTTCCTCTGAGTAAAACTTAGATTGCCTCTATATGTGAATCCATCTGCTATAAATATGGTTTAAATGCTCCTTGAGCAGTGGTCGACTTTGTTTGAACCTCAAATACAATTCAGAGGATAAGAAAGGTGTTCTACAAAGATTTATTAAAAGCTAACAAAAGCTACTTTGCTTAGTCTTGGGGGTGTACCTAATGACAGGCAGAGTAGTCCCAATGGCAATTTGTCTAGAGAAGTTCTAACCTCCCAAGGGGCTCAAGCGAAAAATATATAATACAAATCATAAAATAGTTTGAGTTGGAAGGGCCCTTTTAAAGGCCATCTAAGTCCAACTCCCCTGCAATAAGTAAGGACATCCTCAGCTACAGCAAGTTGTTCAGAGCCCCATCCAAGCTGGCCTTGAACACTTCTAGAGATGGGGCATTCACAGCTGCTTGCAACCTGTACCAGTGCCTCACCGCCCTCACAGTAAGGAATTTCTACCTAATATTTAAGTTGACCTTCCTTCAGATTAAAACCATTTCCCCTTGTCCTATTGCATCAGATCCTGCTAAAAAGGTTGTTCCCATAATTACTTCTTTTACCAGGAAATTATGTTTTTGAAGATTGATTGAAACATCCAGGTTCAAACTCAATATTCGTAATTTAGTACTTTGTTAGAAACAGAGATTTTCAGAAAACATGGACAATTAAGTGTAAACAGTAAAGCAAATTTAAAATTCAATGTTGTATTTTGTCTGCATGATCTGTTTTCTATATAAACAACACTAGTATGTTTATATTACATCCCAAATATGATTATGAAAAGGTAAAGACTTCTAACAGATCAGGAGCATTGGTAATGTATTCTCCCACACCTTCTCTCCAATACCCTCATGCATTAGTAACTTGCTACTTACATTCTTTTAATAGAGGTGCTCCTGTTATTGCAGAAGCTCCATTTTTTTTCTGAGGCACACACAATTTTCTGCTATTCAGCAAATTCAGTAAGGGCTTATGTACACTTAAGACAAAAAAATACATAAAAATGGTACAACAAAATAAACTGGAATACTCAGTTGACAAAGAAATACAGTGCCATTAGCTCTGTGGCTAGACCACCACTCTGAAAATACATATAATGAAAGAAATAATTTTTTTTTCCTGACACTCCCTCATCTTTGTTTCATGTCGTATATACACATTATGGAGCCCTGAAATGAGTTCCTAAACTAGCAAATGAGAACACTGAAAAGATATACACTTGCAGATTAAAGAAGGGAAAAAAAAGCACCTTGTAATATCAACTGGATCCTGAAGTACAATTTACCTTTATTTTCATTATTGCGTGGATCAAGAGGTCCAGTGTGAACTAAATTCATATTGCATTATTAGAAAGCCAGGATCCAGAAGGAAAAACTCAGTAAGTGAAGACATTTAGACATATTGATAATCTTGAAGAATATGAATGAACCGTATTTCTTGATGAATTCAGATGATGTTTGAGAATTTGTGGGTACTGAAAAGGGCTGAACAGAAGGATATTGGGTAGTTTCTTCAGTTTTTTAAAAGTAATACGTAAAATGAGCAAAGAACTCTCTAAGTGGCAAAGAAGCTTATACTTTTGTGCAAAATCCAACCTCTAGGCAACAGGAATAGGTGACATCACGTTTCAAGTTTATTTTCCAGTTGAGCTCTTCTTTATCTTTGCCTGTCTTGGCTTGTACCACCCACCTTTGAAAGACATCACAGAAAATCTACACTAGCTAGATGTTGCATGGAGATTCCTATCATAACAATGGTGTGGTCTCACACATCTTGAACAAAATGTATTTTGCAGTAATACATGAAAAGCAGGTCTCAACATGAAATATCAAAGCATGATCCGATTATGAAATGAGCTCATCTCACCTAATGTCCCAAACACAGTTTCAGTTTGTTAGTCTGTTTCATAGTTCTTGTAAATTCCTTCTGTATTCTCTGAATCTTTGAAGACACTCTAGAGGAGTACATTCTGCTTCATAGCAGATTAGCTTTACTCCTTCCCACTGTGATAAACTTCCTGAAAACACATAGGCTTCATACAGAGCTATTTCTCAGCAGAGCTGTCTCTTATTTATGCCTGTTACTGGTCTCCTTTGGTTTTCTTTTAACACTCTTATTTTGTCAACAGGCACAAAACTCAGTGCAGTTTCTCTGTTTTGTATTGCTCTTCTGCTCCTGGTTTTTACTTTTAAGCCATTAGACAAGACACAACTTTTTAGAAAACAAATGAAGGAGGTGCTTGCAGATAGAATTTACTGAGCAATCTTAAGTAGACTATATAATGAAGCTCAAGTTTGCTGGCCATCAGAATAATTCTGATTCTATTACAGTGAAGGTGACTACTGCAATAAACAATCCCACAGTTTAAATCAAAATATTTCTATGGGTGGTTGCCAATAAACCTTGTTTGCTGATAGAAAAGAATGAGACAGCAGGAAAGAAGAACTAGCAGATGCTGGGCAATCATTTTAGCAAGCAGAATAATCCTACCTAAAGGATCATGAATTCGATAAGGAAGAATGTTATTACTTGCCATCTGCTACTGGTCTATTAGTATGTCAGCATCTGGTGCCACAGAAAGATCTTTGTGATGTGAACGCACAAAGTGAATGCAGACAGTTTTCTTCTGCTGAAAGGAATTCTGCTGAAGGTAAACATTACAGGCCTTGCCACTGGTCAATTTGCTTAGTTTTTCATGTATGCTATTTAAAGTTTGATAAAAAGAGAACATTAATAGAGTTCACCTCAATGATTAAATAGTATAGTGTAATCTGTAAGAATTGAATTAAAATCCCACAAGGTTGGCATTAAAACTTTCTTTCTATTCAATTTAGGCTGGTTTTGTTTCCAAATGTCAGGCAGCAAAAATCTAAGTTTGAGCAAAGCCAGTTGGTTTGAAAGTGTCTTAAACTGATCAATAATAAAGTGGGGCACAGATCTGCCCCATCCCAGGCTAGAAATTTGCACACATATTTTGTCGACAAAATACTACTTGATCAATGTTGTTACTCAGTGGCAGGATTATCTATGTTCCTGGGGATACTGAAGCATATTAAATACATTCAAGGTGCTAACAATTTCATATTTATGACAGATATTGCAACATGGTAACATGAAACTTCAGTAATCATAAGGTGTTGGTGGATCCACATATTAAACTGTGCAACAGTTATATACGGAACAAGCTATACTGTCTCGTGTTTATCTATTATGTAGAATGACACAACCCTTGCATGCGAACCAACCTTGTTCAGCAGAGGCAATACATTAATCTGATAGATTATATAGCTGAGCATGGAGCTTGCAAGGCATAAGCATACTTACTTTTGGTGTTGGGCAGGATGCAGTGGAGAGACGAGAGGTGGCCTGGGCACGAGGAGATTCTGAAGGAGTAGTACTGAGGGAGGCTGTATCACGTGGGAGAACCTGAACACCACGAGAGATGATGGAATCTGGAATCTTAAAAAGAAGCGAGATAGAATTAATAGTAAAAAAATAACACTATATGTAAAACTTACTCAAAACCTTCCATCAAAAAAATAGGAATACCCCACTCCTCCGTTTGCGTACCTCCTCATACTCAGTGCTTGGCAGCGGTTAATGGCATGTTCTCCTAATTTCAGTAACAAATTCCTAGCAAATATATAAGATCATATTCTAAATGAAGTAGCATAGAACATACTATTTGCCCTGAAAAACCTATGAATCAGACATCTTACGACAGCAAATGATAAGGAAATAATCATGGCTAGGCTTCGCGAATGAAGAATAGTTTTCCTCTTAAGCCTCTGTTTCAAACTCAACAATGCCCAAGAGTGATTTCTGCTGTGGCATGAAGGGAGGCAGACTTTCCATTCTCTAACTATGGGATAATATTCTGAAAAGAAAACTGCTTCCTAGTGATGACGGAAACCCTCTAAAGAAATGTCATGCAGTGAGAAAATTTCTCACAAGAAATCTCATGCAGTGCGTAAATAGTCTTTATTCCATGAAGACTTTATTTCAGCTACAAAAATTCCTGATGTAAGGTTTGTGCTGCAAAAGCTATAGGCCTCTCTAGAGGGAATAAAGGCAATGGCATTAGAAACCACCATCCAAAGCCAATACTTGCTTTAAAATACATTCTGAGGGGAAAAATAAAAATTCGGTCTTTTTTTTTACCCCACATAATATATTAGAGGGCCAGTTAGGAAAACTATTGCCCCTGATGAAAATCTGGCAAACTGATGAGGAGAAGGCTGAGGCACTCAACAATTTTTCTCTCAGTTGTCACTGGCAACCTCTTTTCCCACACTTCTTGAGTGGATTGCCCTTAAGGCGGGGACTGGGGGAGCAAAGATATGTGGACTGTTTTGTGGATGAGGAATTGGCTGGACGGTTGCATCCAGTGGTCAACAGCACAAAGTCCTGATGGACATCAGGGACAAGTGGTGTCCTTCAAGTGTCTGCATTGGGACCAATGTCATTCAAAGTCTTCATCGATGACACAGACAGCCGGATCAAGTGCACACCTGAAGGACAGGATGCCATCCAGAGGGACCTGGACAAATTTGAGAAGTGGGACTGTGGGAATCTCATGAGGTTTAATAAGACCAAGTCCAAGGTGCTGCACCTGGGTCGGGGTAACCCCTGGTATCAGTATGGCCTGGGGGATGAACAGATGGAAATTTGTTTTCTCATCCCTGCTGAGAAGGACTTGGGGGTGCTGGTGGATGAGAGGCTAGACACGACACAGAAATGTGCACTTGTAGCCCAGAAAAGCCAATTGTATCCTGGGCTGCATCAAAAGCAGCATGGCAAGCAAGGCAAGAAAAGGGATTCTCCCCCTCTGCTCTGCCCTTGTGAGATGCCATCTGTAATACTGTATCCAGCCCTCTAGTCTTCAGCATGGAAAGATATGGACCTGTTGGAGAGAATCCAGAGGAGGGCCACAAAAGATGGAACACCTCTCTATGAAGACAGGCTGAAAGAGTTGGGATTGTTTAGCCTGGAGGAAAGAAGGCTCCAGGGAGACCTTATTGTGGCCTTTTAATACTTAAAGGGGGCTATAGATGGGGACAAACTTTTTAGCAGGGCCTGCTGTGACAGGACAAGGGGTAACGGCTTTAAACTGAACGATGGTAGATGTAGACTAGATATAAGGAAGACATTTTTTCAATCATGCTGGTGAAACACTGGAACAGGTTGCCCAAACATCTTATGGAAGCCTGATCCCTGGAAACATTTAAGGTCAGGTTGGAGGGGACTCTGAACAGCCTGATGTAGTTGAAGATGCCCCTGCTCGTTGCAGGGGTTTGGACAAGATGGCCTTTAAAAGTTCCTTCCAAACCAAACTATTCTGTGATTATATTTCTAAGCTCGAATTTTAGTGACAGATCCTTTAGCTGGTGAAATAAATGGAATTACACCAACTTACGACACTGAGAAAGCATTCTTATTTTCAGTTATAAAAGTGAATCTATCATTACATCTTATCTTCTGTCCCTTCTGTCAGTTTTAAAGAAAAGAGATAGAGGAATGAATTTGAGAATAAAGCTTTTCTTAACTTTTATATGCTGAATCTTAGAAAGTTGGTTCTCTTTTATTACTGCAGGATTTGGGCCCAGCCATGTAGCTATCACACCAGCTTTATAATTGATTAGATGACGATTTTAACATAATGATTTATTTATTTATTTAGTGTTAAATGTTAAGACATAGAAATGATCAATACCTCAGACAGGAGAATTGATCTCTAACATTATTTCTACCACTCAAAATGCAATCGATTCCCCTATTACAGACTCTTTACAAAGATTTTGTTTTCATTATTCTAACTTCTTCCTTTTTCAGAGGCAGCAATTCTACAAGATCACTTTGCTCTTACTTCCTGCAATTCACTTCTCTATCACAACAAACAAGAAAATGTAGACTTTCAGATCTTTGAAGGAGTATATATACATACACATATCTTAAGATCTTTCTCCCCATTAAGAATTTCTTAGTTCAGCCGGATGTTGAAGCTCCAAGTGAACCACCAAAAGAACCCCTGTGTTTGGGGGAAATGGCAGTAGCAGACAATAAAAGGAAGCAAGAAATGAAGATCCAGTGAAAAGCCAAATCACTAATGTTTGGCATTTCCAGATGGGATTTTTTCTTAAATGCAGATGCTGTTACCTATTCTGCATAGAGGCATTTTGAGCATTCTTGTCCTGTAAGACTTGAGAGCACACAGATGCCAGGAAGAAGCTTGAATCCCAGCTTCAAACCTTTATCTGTTGCATTCTTAGGACATTAAGGCAGCTTTGTTGCTCGTCTCAGTGTAGTTAAAATGACCCATCTTAATACTCATATCATTAAATACTGTTCTTTTAATGTCATTTCTCAATCCCTCAACTTCCTTGGTTCCCATCTATAAATAATGACTATGACTAACTTAGCAACTTTGACTTAGACATACTGGGTTATACCTAGGAGATTTCACCATATTCCCTCCTCCCCATATTAAGAGTTTCTCATGTTTATAACCTGTTGGTAAGTTGTGTGAAAACAGATCTAGTGCACAGTGTGCCACCAACTGCCTCCTTTTTGCTTTACTGCTTTACTGTGTTTCTAGACTAACAGAGGGGTTTTTGCCAGTCAATTTCTGTCAGTGTTTAAAAATCTTATTGATGTACTTAAGATGTAAACAAGTTCAATGATATTCTGAACATTCAAACAGTTTGTAGTCAGAAGTACAATTTGCCTTCTGTTCCCTTTTTCTCCTGAAATCCCATCTTAAATTTGTTAAACCCAAAAATAGGCTGGCATCCCTAAGTTCTATATTGGCACAGATACTACCTACAACTTTTAATGCTTCCTTTTAATCTCCATGCCTAAGGATAATACAGCAAAAAATTACATCTTGAGAAAGGCATAAAATAAAAGACAGACAATAAAAGAACAGTTTTAAGTCTTTAAATAAGACACCTTTTCTTTACACTCCTTTGATACAAAGTTGCACACATCTTGAGATGAATTGTGTATGGTCCGTTATCCTTTTGTACACTCCAAGACCCCACAACACAAATAACAATATTGCTTTTGCAAATAATACCGTGATCCAGATCTCTCTAGGTTTACTCTAGTTGCTCTAGAGTAACCAGATATTTCACATTATGTCATGCTCTTCAGGAAAGAAAAGTTTTGGTTTTTTATTTTCTGCCATATTGATCAATCATTGCTTCTAAAATTTCATGTGATATAACCTTCTTCATAACAAAAAACCTCTCTCATTAACAATGTGACCGAGACAATCCCAGTTTCTGCTGAACTTAGTACTACGCCGTATGAGTAGTACTAATTTTTACCTGTGAAAAAATTAAAATTTAAGTAAAATTTCACTCAAGACATTAATCAGAAAAGGAAACTGAAGATAAAGGGAAAAGATGATCATAGGCATTTAATTCCAATGACAATTATTGCCTAAGCACTACCTCTATATAAAATACAATCCCCAGAAAACAATTCATATATAAACTTGTCTAGAACTCTATGTTCTAGAAAAAAATCTAACTGAGAAAATTAAGTTAGTTCACAGTTACAAATTTTGCTCTTTTTCTGATATGGAAGTGGAATGTGTTGTATTGCTAAAAGCAGAACTAATATTCTCTTAAAACACTAAAACCTGCTGAATTCAGAGAAGGCACTATTATGTACACTGCATAAACAGAAATATATAAAATTGTGATATGGGGAATTGCTGCTTTTTCTCACCTATCTTTAGGGTTTTTTTCCTTTAAAAATTAACAAATTAAATTTAGGCAATCTAAGTCTCTAATCAAGGCAACTTGATTAAAGAGGTTAATAAACCCGTAAGAACCTTCTGTGCTTCCTGGAGCATAGAAACCTACAATAACAACGGGGGGGGGAAATACTATTGTATTTTGGATGGACTTTTTAAAAAAAACTTCCACAAAGTCACACTCTGAGCATTTATGATGTCTCTCCCTGAAAGTTTTTACTCATTTTCCATTTTCAAATAAATTTAATTGTGGGGAGAGATCTCAATACTCTAGATGGGGTACAAAAAACCTCTTAATTCAGTGAAAATAGTTTCTGTTTGCACTAGCTGGAGTGGAAACCCTGTTGTAACATACTGACGAAGAGAGAAATGAATGAGAAACAAATGAAGTGACAGAGAAAGATATTCAATGTATCCATCAGTTACTGCTTCTACAAGTTTAATCTGACCTGGCCTTTCTGTGAAATACTTCTACACTGGTTTAAATATTTGTGTTTTCAGATTAGAGAGCTAAGCATTGACAAGATAGGAAAAAAGGAAAATATATGAGTTCTTTATTCTCTTCTGCCTAGGACTGGAACAAAGATTGACAGTGCTGGTGAGGTAAGAAAACAATAAAGTAGATGGTAATAACTATGAGTGTTATACAAGAGGAAAAAATGTCTTAATAACATAGAGAAAGGACAGCTTAAAAAAACCCAGTAGCCTGCGAAAAAACTAACCACTTTCCGCTGAGTTCCAAGATCTGATTTGGATTATAGAATGCATAATACAATAGCTCAAGAGTAGCTCATATAGCTCAAGAGTAATCTGCAAAAGGGCACATAAACGTGGATGACATCTTAACAGCGTGCTTCAGAGAGGCTAAAATCACCGTCCTACTGATACTGAAGAAGACGTTGCAAATTCTAGTTTAGCAACCTCAACCCAAAAGAAATGAACTCTTGCAATAAATGAGTATGTGAAAGCATGTATGACAAAGCTATGTATATTGCTCTGTAATCACGTCTGTGAACTTCAAAGTCTTCCCATTTCCCAAGTGACTTTTCAAGACACATAGAATCATGTTTTAAATACAGAGGAATTAGGCAATTTGACCGATGGTTTTAATTACTATTTGCCTAGGGGAACAGGTTCTTTCTACTGTTCATTGAAATAGTTGTCTACTATTCACTAAAATCCAGTAATTTATATTAAGACCACTGTATCCTGACTCCTGAAGTCTTCTGTTTTTGAGAAATTCTACTTCTAAACGGAAAATAAAAATGAGGGAGGAACTGCAAGTGATGAAAGCAAACTATGAGCATTCAGTGCAAATGCTGTATTGTGTTGACAGAAAAATCTATTGAGGGAAATGCAGCAAAGCAAGGCAAACAAAGGAGAAAAAGTTACCATTTCATAGCTCTAAAGCAGTAATTTTAGGAGATTATTTTAATTATATTCAATTATTGAGTATATTAGATGATAAAGCCTATGACTAATCAGAAACACAGGCTCCACAGCAATTATTATCTCAGCAGCTAAATGATTCAAACTGACAAAATACATGAACTTTACCTTGTTTAGCCCTATATCTTACACAGACATTTTCTTTGGCATGTGCTCTAAAAGATAGCACTGATGTGTCTTTGTTAGAAGAAAATAACACGGTCTGTTACACAGACTAGGAGGCAGGCAGTGTATTTGTAGCTAATGTTAGTGCAAAAGCCTCTTGGAAGTGTCTCTTACCAGTTCTCCTGCACTGCCTGCTGCGTGATGGCAATAACTGATGAGACCAGGGATGGGCTGTTCACCTTTTGCCATGATAACAGCTGAACTGGTGTAGGATGGATGCTTCTAATGCACAACACACATAACAGCTATGAATACAGTGACAGGAAAACATGAAACTATACAAGCAAATGATCAAAAAGGAATGAGGTGAAAACAAGTGTGACACTGAAATGCCAAGATCATATGAACATAGCCAGTTTAGATCTCAGGTATTTTTTGCCATTAAAAATGGCACATATTACTTGTCTTTTCCTATATCACAAGAAATTAAACAATTTAAAGTTTGCATTAATAAAAACTGATACTTGCAAGTGATAATTACCTTAATTCATCCCTGTAAAGACATATGTAATCAGGATTTTCTGTATATTGGGAGATGATCTCCAGCTGCAGCTGTCTTAGAAATGTCAAGATGTCTCAGACCTGAATTCACATTTCTGGAGTTAGAATGTTGCAGCTTTGGTTTAGAAATTGTTTAATATAATTTTGAGTTACTTAGACTTTCAATTCGCATAATAGGAATTAAAAGCACAATTTGTGGAGTAAATATAGAACAAAGCAGTTTGGAAAAAAACCTTTCCAAACACATAAGGATACATTGTCTTTTCACTTGAAAACTGAAGACATAAAACTGAGGTAAGTATTTATATATTGCTTTAAATAATACAATAATTCTTTGGAAAACATTTAAAATTTAAACTGAAATTATTTACAGGTGTCTCTTTTTTCTTTTTGAGTCTCCAATTTATTATTTTAGTTTGAGTAATATTGATCTATAATTACTGGTTAAAGCAAGGCTATAAAGACAAAATGATGATATTTAGTTTGCTGGCAGAATTTCACATCTCTTATGTGGGCATGCACACTGGAACAGAGTAATCTGGACAGCTTATTACTTAATCTGCTACCTATCTGTCATACTTTTTATCAATATTTTCAGAAACCAACATTTTAATTTCAAACCAGATATTATGGGTTAGAAACTTTTGTTGCAATTCCTTAACATGCCACCTACTGGATTTTGCATGTTCAGGTGTGTGAGTACTCTGAATTAAAAAAAAACACTAAAAACCATCTGCCACATCAGAACAGTATTATAAAAACATATGTTAACATCAGGGTAATAAATCATATATCTCCCACTGAAATTTGAAATCACCTACCAAACCAGAATTCTTATATTTTTATGACATTATATTTCTACAAAACACACCTAAAATACATCTGTTTAATCACAGAGACATCAATATGTAGTCTTAACATGCAAATGAATGAATATTGGTGGAAAGTACCTGAGATAGAAACTAAAGGAGTCTCTTAGGGAAATAATTAGGCAGACTCACCTTAGCTGCGATAGCTGCTGCTGTTATATGTGAAGAAGAACTGTCCTCTGTTGAGGCAACTCCGCTATCCTTCTTCTCTTCCTCCTCTTCCTCACACTGTACTCCTTTGTCTTCTGTCTGTTTGTGAGGGCTGGTAGTTGGAGGAGGAGAAAGAGGAGGTGGTGGTGAAGGTAGATCTTCAAGCTCATCGTGTACCTCCTTTACTTTGACAATGGCATCCCGCAAAAGATCAATGGCGTGAGGTAGGGCTGGCAATATAAACTGAAAGCATTCCTGTGCACAACAAGAAGAGAAATGACTATGAAAGGTTACCTGCAAAAGTAAATTGGGATCTTTCAGATTTACTCTTCGAGTATATTTGGGACTTCACCCAATGTAAATAAAACCTTACCTGCCCTATGCAATTGCTCACAGAGGGTAAAAAAAAACTCAGAATGAGACCTGCTGACTATTCTATATATTTTTGCCTTTTTTCATGCAAATAGAGTAAATCGCACAATAAGTCTACTGTAATTAAGCTCATATTGTATAAAAACTTCAGAAAACAAGAGTTAAATTTTTGTGAATATGTAACGCAGAAAACAGCTCACAGCAGCTGGCAGAATGCTACAAAAATGCAGAATAAAAACATTAACTATATCCCTGCAGTGATATTAGCTTCAAATCATTCCTATTATGCTCCTTCACAATTAGAGAACAATTCATAAGGGTTTCCATAATTAAACTTTTATATAATTATATCTTTTTTTATTCATGGACTTATCCTATATACTGGAAAAATTACAAACTACACTGATGTTATTATAATGCTGTGTAACTCAGAAAAACTGGTTCATAAATAGTCTATTTTTCAAACCTCTCTTTGCTCTATGATCTTAAAAACAATTAGAAGGTTTATTTTATATGGCTGGAGAGAGCAAAAATGCAGACGCTGTGCAATTTTCTTGTTCCATAATGGGCACACACATATATAGCTACCTATGCTGCTAAAATATGCTGGCATTTTATCAAATCAAAGAGGAACCCCAGGACGTCATGCACTGCAGCTGCCTGATCAGATCAGGGTCAACACGAAATTCAGACAGGTTTCTTAGGGCTTTGTTCAGTAAAGTCTTGAAAAAAAATCAAAGAACAAAGACTCTACAACCCTTCCTGTCAACCTGGTCTAATGCTTAATCAGTCTTTTTGTTGGGATTTTTTGTTTGTTTGATTGTTTTTTTTTTCGTTTTGGTTTTCCATTTCTTTTTATCCAGCTGGAAGTTACCTTCTTCAATTTATGACTAAAGTCTCTCATTCTCCTGCCAGGCACCTCGGTAAAAAGTTTTCTTCATGTCATTTGAGCAGACTGCATATAAACAGTAAATTATTTGAAAATAATGGCAGGCTCACAAGAATGAATTGCCATAGCAATGCAGTCAGGGAACACACAAGTTGACAGGCAAAGCTGCCAATTATTCCTTTTGTTGCACTTCATTTTCAGTTTTGTTTCAAGCATAAGGAAGATTTGAAAAAAATGTATTCTGAAATTTAAGAGTATCCAGAATATAAAGAATGATGAAAATTTTATAAACACATATTGAAACAAATTATTTTCAATAAATAAAAATGAGTACGTAAATAAAATAAAGAGCTAAGCCTGCATCAGAAATTACTGGAGTTTATGTAAGCCGCTTTGTAAGTAAAACGTGACTCACAAACACTATTTCCTCAAAGGTTCTAAATAAGAACACATCTTTCAGTTACTCGTTTAAGAGTAATGAATGATAAGTCAGACTACTTCATAGATTTATAACTTTTTCAAACATTCAATCTGGTACGTGAAGAACTAGAGTAAACTGGATGATTATAAGATGCTGTATAAAATTAATATATATTAAAACATATTTGTAAAGATAATAAAAATTATGACTTTTAATCTAACAACAGACCACAGTTATTATGCCACAGTATTACTTTTAAAATGGTTTAAAATACTGAAACATACCACCACCATTACTTCAGCAAAAATGCAGACCTCATGTAAGTGATAAACAAGGACAACAGTCTCTGAACTGACCAATAACTGTGAAAAAGTACATTAATAATTGACTCATTAGAGAATCATGTTCCCCACTTCTACCACTGAAATAGAACCTTGTCGGCTTGACTGTTGATGCAACGGTTCCCAGTAAGTACTTTAAAAGCTCATGTTATTTGTGAAACTCATTGTGTTAGGCAATTGTTACTACAATTATGAAAATTGCCACTGACCAAATGATTTTAATAAGCATCTGGTAATTTCACACTTCGCCCTCTTCATAACATTAGCTATCTTTTGGAAGGCTAAAGAAAGGACACCAGAAAAAATGGAACTATTCTACACATCTGGATTCAGTGGTACATGTTACAAAAACGTTCTCTGGAGAAAACACATTTGCCATGTGGTTAATTTTTGAGATGAAGCATTTACACTGCTGCCTTTAATATTTTAGTATCTATTAAAGTAATATGGATATTGCTGCAATTTCATAGCTTCATATAAGTTTCTTATATAATCATATTTATACAATGAAAAGGAAATTAGCAAGTCATAAAAGTGAAAAATGAGAGAAATCCCTGGTAACAATCTGTCCTTTTTGGTTCTCAAGAGTCAGCCTGTTAGGGAACAATTTTTTCTACTATTCATCTTAAAAATCTCTGCTGAAATCTGATACTTTAAAGATGCTTCGTACGATACTAAATTGTGACAGGACAAAGGATCATCACAACAGGGACAAATAAAACATCAGTTTATCAAAAGCTTGCTTGTATAATGCAATCATAGGACATCTTTTTCTTTTCCAGCAGAGTTACCTTTTTTATTACTTACTCTATATCAAACTATTGTTAGAATACTTATTAACACTTTTTCATTTCTTTTCCTCATTTCTGCAATTTATCTATCTTCACAGTCTGATTGCCTCAGGACAGAAAATGACAATTGCTTCTGTACCTCTCATGTCAGCAGTGCCACCGAACACAATAAAAACCATTAGAGATTGTAGGCTATTTAATCTCTTTCATAATTCAAAAAAAGAAGTACTCGCTTCTAAAATAATCTTCTTACTGGGGCACCAGTTCTTTAACATGTGGGGCCCATTGCTATGTTAAATAAATGTACATCCCTACGATTTCCCACCCACAAGTGGAAAAATGTCAAGAAGGTATACTCCCACCTTAGCATCCTTCAACTCCTGCTGTATGCTTTGAAGACTTTTAAATTTCTTTTTAATTACAGTCTTATTAGATTTCCTAAATGGGCCCTAAGGAATGGTAGAATCATAGGAGGGCTTACTGAGTCCTTTAACTGAAACGTTGACAACGTATCTGAAAAGCTGCAGTGGCTTCTTGAGATTACAGCATTCAAAACATTTCCTCTTCAGCTTCCTGGTGACAGCCCACATAAACGCTTTTTACTTATCTCCAGAGACAAGTCTTTCAAAAAACAGTGACTTCAGGGCTGTGCTGCTAAACACATTAGTTAGTACTGTCTCCTCTGTGACTGGTACAGAAAATGTCTACCAGATATGCATTTGTTAGAGGCCAGAGGTAAAGACATTTTTTAATAAGGCCACTGACACAGTCTGATCCCTGAAGAAATAGCTTCTTGTGATGGGGCAATCTACCTTAGCAGTTTTGTATCAGGTTGTACAGTCCACTATTCAGCTTGGCAGTATTTGTGTGAAGACTGTTTCCCTATCAGCCAAGAACACAGCAAACAGTGAAAGATCTAGCTTTACTAATTCTCTCTCTCTCACACACACACACAAAATCCTGCTGAAATTTAATTGTGTTTCTCTCAGCTATACAGTCAAAAAGAATGAATGAATAAAAACATAAAGCCTAACTTCTCTGTCCAAACTGAGCAAAATGCAGGAAGAAAACAAACTGTATAAAGGGTGAAAAGTTAGATACCCATATTGAGAAGATTTTAAAAAATCCTCAAATGCTCAAAAATTCTGTTTCTTTTTTTCCTCTTGCTGATCAAAACTGGGAATGTTCTTCATACAAATAATGCTTTCTTGGAAGCTGTAGACAACCCAGGAATCAGGTACAGGCTAACTAGAAAAGACGGAGGAAGTGTAAGAGACTATTATAGTCTTCATTAGTACTGCCTGCTAGAGTGAGTGCTTGCTTGCACTACATGTAACATCGTCCTGGTCACGCAGCACCTTCAATCAGATTGAATTGCATCATCCCTGGCTGAGGGTGATGGTGTGTTCACTTACATGAGTACGCATTTCAGTTCACTTCTGTAAAATTTGTTGTAGTGGGCACATCCTACTATTCAAGGCAATGAGATGTACTCATCATGGCTCCTCACTAGCAGATCAGTAAGAACACTTCTTACCTGTGACCCTTTCTTGCTACCTGGTAGATTAATTATGAGAGTTTTCCCTCTGATTCCACACACAGGTCTGAAAAAAAAGAAACACAGACTGAAATTCTTGCATGCAACTATCTCCACTGTTGAAACAAAACCAAAGCATTTAAAATACATTCTATGATTTATCAGATTTTTAAAATCTAATTTCCAACATATTTGCTGATAATGTTCTCATAAAAGAACTGAGGAGAAGCCGAGCTGAGAAAGCATCAAACAAGGTTGACAGCATCTAACATTGAATTGACAGTATAAACACTGGATAGATTTTCATCTGTATTTAGATCTGTGTAGCTCACTTAATTCTACTGTTTACTTGTATCCAAAAAACTATTTGATATAGTCCCTATTTGATCATACACATGTTCCTTTCAATGTAATTAATGGTGTCAAACACTATGTCCCTGGTCAGGTAAAATACTAAGTCAAGCTTGTTGCATTAATTCAAATATGCCCTTTTCTTAAAAAAAAAAAAAAAGATGCAACATAAGAAATGCAAAGAGGGCAGTAATTCTCAAATTAAAATTGCACTTATGGAATTCGTATCTAATTCTTCCTAACAGTTTTTCCCTCCCCCTCAAGAAAAGAGGGGCAGGGAAAGTAAGTGTCAAAAATGGAAGTTTTTATTTCACTTTTCTTGTCTTTAGGAAGTTCCTTTGGTGTTCATGGGAGACCAAACATAAACACTCCAGCACCAATTGTTTTCTGTTGTTTAGAGTTTGACTCTTCAATATTTTAGCTAAATATTTTCAAGAAAAAAATATAATTAAAATTACTGTTTTGTCTTGAGGTTACAAAGAGTGTTTCTGCTGTTTATGATAACAGCGGTGAAAAACACAGGGTTGGGATATAAGGATAAGACAAAAGTAAAAGGCAATACCAAACCACAAAGACACAGATTATAGTTAAGAGAAACTGTAACCATCACTTTACTGAACAAAAAATGAGTTATAAGTGACAATAGAATAGAAAAGAAAAGAATTTCCAGTTATGGCACTACCAAAACTTCTGAGACAAAGGACATAGTTTCTTGGGTAGCCAGTAGCTTCTCTGGATTCCTTCTTATACAAATAATTCTCAGTGATTAAAGTAATTTATTGGTAACATGGCATTTTTTATCAGGGTAGCAAATATTTCCGCAACAGCTGTCATAATGCTCACAAGTATATAGCAGAGAGATCATTTTTGTGCCACAAAATGAACTTCTGATATCACAGTCAAGCTAGCCTGAAGAGAAGTCTTGTCTTCAACTGGCAGTTTGAATATTGCCTGACTCCTAGCTTCTGTTTTCTCATATTCACTTCTTTCACAATATGCACACTCAGTTCAGAAAGAATTCCCAGTAGCCGAGGAATGCTCTACTGTAGCACAAAGATCAAGAGCCTGAGTTAAAGAAATGTGTTCATTTATTCTTGTTGCAGTTGTCAAGCCTACAGAGCGCAAACTCAGTCTAGCAAATCCCACATGTGGCTTACAGTTTATGACCGATTTAAAAGAAAGGAAATAGGAATTGTCCACAGAAAAATAAAAATGAGGTGGAATTGTGTTTGGCAGATAAGCTCCTTTAATAGTCTTCTTCTTGGCTCTTCTGTTCCACTTTAAATAATTTTGAATATAAGAAGATAAATAACCAGTGCAATCAACCAATAATAAAAAGGGATTAAACTAGCAGTCTTTCTCCTGAAAACTGCAAGTTTTGGCTGCCAATAATCAGATCTAGTGGCTCAAGAGAGAAATGGAGCTGACAAAAATTTCTCAAGAGAGCATGCAAAAGTGAGTCAAGGTACCTAAGAAATGCATGGCTTGCAAAAAAATATTGCATGTGCTCACAACAGAAGCACACAAAATGTGCAACCATTTTGGATACCTTGAGAGATAAATTAATGATACTCCTCCAGATGTAGACCAGTTGAGGGGGACGATGTGGACCTCATCTTATTCTCAACCTTGTGACGCAGTGGACAGAAGTTTAAATTAAAAAACAAGAAAGACTCGGAAAAAAGAATATGAATAGAAGCAAGGGAATCATAGGAAAAACTGGGTGTGGGAGAAAAGAAGTGCAGGTCTGATGCAGAAGTAGGAATGAAGAACGCGATCTCTTTGGGAAAAAAAACCCACATGATCTCCCTGATAAGAAAATACGCTGTTAAAAGCAGAAAAGATGGGCAAGAGAACAGAGAGTGCTTTAAAAAGCCTCACTAAAGACTGGCATGGCACAGGCAGTTGACAGGCAAGGGATCGGGTGAAGGGAAGAGATAATTCTGGGATAAGGCCAGTTTTGGAAGGTCACAGAGAAGAAATGGAAACACTTTCAGGAAACACATAAAAATGTCTTTGATGTTCTAACACAGTCCCTGCTCAATTCTGGGTCCAAATCTGAACTGAGAATGAGAGTGTTCCTGTCCTTCATTTGTGCCCTACCCAGCCTACAAAACTACTTGCCAATGCCGGCCCCTAGGCAGGAAGACAGCCTATAACTTGTAACAAGTTTGAAAAGTTCAAGTGATAAAATTCAACATGACTGACCTAACATTTCCAAACCTGCAGGTAATTTAAAGATGTATCAGCTTAATGTTACACAATGGAACTTCTGCTTTTGTTTTATTTGAAAAGTCACAGAAATTACATGCAGAATTATCCATTAGGACTTCATTTCAAAACAAAGTCAGTGAGAGGTAAGCTTAGGGTAAGTGATGTTTAATGTTATATATTTTGAAAAATTAGGATTTACATTTCCCTAACTCTGTACCTAAAATTAGTGGAAGCTTCTGACCTCTCTTACTGTGTGCCTTAATTCTCCTTGTAAGAAGGGATTACAGCACTACCTCAATTTGCAGAAAGTATATGAAAATATATTAACAATTTGGGTCTTCAAATAACAATTGATGTAAGAAAAATCCCAGAGAAAGTGAGCCTGCATTCAGAGAAGATTCTGAATAAAAGAGCACCAATACCCATAGTATTACACACACGACAACAAACAAAAGAAAAGTAAGTTCTCTTTCCCCATCTTAAGTATTTGCACAGGAATTCTACAAAAAATTCTAATCATAATAACCACTGCATTCATGCTGAAGTGAGATTGCACAAGAAATCACAATGTTGTAATTTTGCGTACTTAACTGAATGATCTGAACAGTGTTATAAAAATAATGGCCTTTTGTATGCTGATTGCTTTTAGGCCTGTTCACTGGGAATTTTTTTAAGGCCTGACTGCATGCAGCATCTTCGCTCTGTTATCTCCCGTCATTCTCATTAATTACTACGGAAAGTGGCTGTAATTTAAGGGCCATTTTCTGTCCATATGTATAGAAGAGCCAGGAAGCAATCCAGCATTTTGGTTCCACTGCCACTGCAATATCCTTTCATCCACCCTGTTCACATCACATCCCAGATCAAACTTGGTAGTGGCTATCCTTTTCTCGGTCAGAAACAGAACAGTTAAATTAGCCTTTCTCTCCTTAAGCAGCATTCTGTTATCCTTTCCCTTCAGATAAATACAAACTAATATAAAAAATTCTATCAGATAAAAAAGTGAAAATACTTTTTAATTGGGACAGAATTTGAAGGTGTTAACCTGGTAATGTTGCCCTTTCAGATAGATATGTGATACAGAGTATGAAAAGTTTTAAAATACCTTGTTGAATCATTAAACTTCTCATCTAAATGTCCTTTAAAAATGCAACTATCTGAATACAAACTTGTATTTTTAAAATTATTTTTTTTTATTTCTTATATAATTATTTTCTTGTTATACCCTCATTATATGAGAAATGAAAAACCTGTAACAGCCATAGTTTCTTACTTACCTTGAAATAATACGTAAGTCCAAATTAACTGATGAAAGGTATTGATATTATTGTCTATCTTAGGTAAAACGAGGCAAATTGACTGAATAAAATAAAAATCAACTCCAGAAAAAAAGACAAAATAAGAGGTATCACTTATAAAAACCAGAACAACTACAGACAGAGTAACAGTTACTAGTTACTTAGTAAGAAATACTAAGCTCTAGGAATTAAAGTACAATATCTGAAAGATGGAACAAAATACCGTTTATCTTCTACAGAGACCTTCTGCTGATACTGGAATAAAAGCAGTATCAAACCAACACACTTGTTTTTATCAAAGGTTTGGGGTTTTTTTTCCAAACAAAGCATTTTCGTACTTGATGAACAACATACAGAAAAATTCTTCACTCACCACTCAAACGCCACAGTTGCACAGTGAAAAGACGCCTATTTAACAATGTTCATCAATATTACAAATAACATGGATGAGAAAATACTGGAAGATACAGTTTCTAATAGAGACAACAAAGGGAATTAAAAGAGAGAATGCAATTATCATTCTTCGAATTTGGCAACTTCTCTGAAGTTAAGACTTCTAGTCTTGATAACAATGGCAATATTCAGGAATTTGTGCATAGTCATTGAATAACAATGTGTATTTCTACGGAAAGAGTTCCCTTTATATTTTTAAGGAAATAGTCTTACCTAGAGAGCATGCCCAGAGGAGTAACATTAAGTGATCCCATCAGCATTGCCAGGGCCATCCCTGGGGCTTCTCGCTCTATTACTTCTTTAGTGGCCTGCAATCAAAGATTAAATAGCAAAGTGAGTGACGAGGTATAAGAACAAGAAGAAAATGTGTAACGCCAGATAAAAATTGGGTAAGAACATCTCCTTATTTTCTTCTGTCACAAAATGTTGTTGCTAAATTTTCAACACTGAAATATGTTACAGAATTTTCTCTTGGTTGTATAAAATAAGGAAAGACAAGGGGGTTGGGAAGTAGTACTGTTAGCTGACTGTGAAGATTCCTACAGAAAATTATAAAAGTCAGGATCCTTTAAATATAGAAAGCGTTAACCAACACCACAGAAATAACAACTGCCTCGAACAGAAAGGAAAAAGTGTTTGAGAATAAGCAAAGACTGCCTTCTCTTCCTCATCAATCTCATGCATTTTCCTGCTGAATTTTCCCAGGCATGAGAAGGGTAAATCAGTCTGCAAGACAGAAAAAAAGATTTGCAAAGGGAAGCCCATGTAGCAGGCAGGCAGGAAAATAGTAAAATGGTAATGCTAGTGGCCAGAGGCTGAGGCCTTCCCTTTCAATCATGTCAGCAAAACAGTGTTTCCAAACAGGCTGATGGCTTTTATTCACAAGCAGTCCATATGCAGTGGGCACTGAGAAGTCTGGAAGCAGAGTCTGGAAACTCTTGTCTTTTTAGTCCTTTTTTCCACCAAGGGAATCAGATGGAAAATCATGCACAACTTTATGTCCTTACTTCCTAACACAAATTTTCTTGAACGCACAATCCGTCCAGTCTCCCAACTTCTAACTTTAGTTAGGACACAACATCTTAAAGACTGCTTACAGTCCCACTGTCTCTTCATTTCCCCCACAGTAGTTGCTGTTCAGTGGATCACACTGTTCCATGCTCTGAAACAAGATTCTAACTTATTTGGCATAACTAAACTGCTAGCAATGATCACAAAACTGTGAAATCTGTGGTATAACAGACAGTCAAACTACAACACTTTGGTGGTACACCTATCAAAACAGAAATAGAAAAGAGCATCTTCAATATAAGAATATGCCGAATAAGCTGAATTTTCTTGGCAGTTTGATATAGCAAAATAAAAAAATGGAAAAAACCCAGGCAAATTACTTTGTGGGAAAGATTCAATTATAAATCGCATCCTTGTACTTTTTTAAGCTTTTAGTTTAGTCCTAGAGAAGGAAAATGACAGAATTAACCCATCCCTATAAGAAGGATCCAGGAGTCCTATACTACTTATATGGATAAAACACACACAAGAGGCAATAAATAAAACAGAAAAAAAAAATCCTTGAACAGTATAGATATTCATGTGTCCATATTCTCAAACACTGTAACTAACATTTAACATGTTTTAAAGGAATATGCCAGTATCAGAAGACATCAGAAACAGCTACCATGTAAACCTTTGGATATTTTACTAATAAGCAAACTGGTTATGTACTCAGTTGTGGGAAGCCGGAACTTTGGTTTATACAAAACCAAGCAATTTCAATTCAGTAGCTGACACCACAGCCTCTTTTATTTGAAGCATAGCATGTTGTTTTTAGTATCTGCCATCCTATACTCAGAAACAGAAAAGCCATATAAGTACAACCCAGTGACAGTGCTTTTACACTAGGGAAATGAGAAGAAGTGGCCTTGGAATGATGTAGACAAAACTAAAACCTCTTCATGGAGGAAGATTACCTTAGGATACCTGCTGAGGTATTAAATTATCAATTACATTAAAAATTCTTAAGACCATCCACAGACCTGATGATTTTTATAATATAGAAGGAAAAGGCACTGCAATGGTAGAGACACTTTGCTGACAAAGAAAAAGTTGGTGAAACATGGAATTCTCTCTGTGTGCATACATAGGAAGTTCTGTATCTATGCCTTTTATTTTCAGCTAATACCAAGCTTCAAAGCTATTCAAAACTGGTTTCAAATATAAAGTGCATTTTGAAATTTATTTTTTGCCCTTGAGCACAGTGACACTTTGAAGATATCATTAGTTACAATTCTAAACAGGCTTCAAAGGTAGTACAAGATGCAAGAGAGTTCCATAAACAACGATCCTGCAGCTCAGGGAGTCCTTCAATGAAATTCAAGTCCATTCTCTAGCTTCACAAGAAAAATGACCTTCACAAAATGTCACTGCTAGCAGGCAATATGATTATTAAAAATGTATAGACTAAGCAACAAAATCTGAAAGGGCACGAAGTCCAAACAGCAGTAACAGTCCTCAACAGAAGCTTCTAAAAATACTTGTTTCAAAATATATATGCTTATATTTATTTCTGCAGGCAGACCTCTGCAAACATGGGAATGCTTCTGGTTTTTGTATTTGCAGCCTTACTGCATGGATGTTAAAAAAACTGCTGCTGCTAAGTAAACCACTTTTACAGTGACATCTGCTCTTGAAATCAGTCACTGGATAGCCCACTTTTGGGATGCCCTCAAATAACATGACTTAAAATGTGCAGTGTACAGGAACTGAAATAACCATCACACAGGGAAGGACACTCTTAATTAGCTATACATATATAAATGAAATTAACAGTGCTGCAGTGATTTACAGATAACTTCTGTCTACCTGTTACAACTCTTTGTTTCACCTCAAAATATACCAAAGTACTGGTGGCCAGCTTTTCCAATATTTCTTTCAGTATTTTTCCCTTGAAAGAAGGGTGGAGGAGAGATGTCAAGCCTAGATTTTCATCTGTGTCCAGTTCACGAGTTAACTGTCTGGTACCGGCACCTGCCTGCATGAAAACTATTAAAGAAATAGTGACTCAGCACCTTCACATTTTACCAGTATCTAGCAAGGCTGAAATAAGACTGTTCAGCCTTATTTCATGGACCAGGTTTTTGTTGGTAGTCTCACCATCAGCCAGCTGTTGCCTGCTGCAGGGGGCCACAGTGTTGGCACAGAATAAATCACAGATCAAGGCTATTGCTGCTGGCTCTCCTACAACAGCAATGACGACACTGCTGGGCACAAGCGGGAAAAAATGAAGGTATTTCATTCAGAGCTGTCACACTGATGCCTTAACTAGGACTGAAGGTATATACTGATTCTCAAACCTGAGGCTGATGACTGTATAAAAGGTAGGTGAAAAATACTGGAGTAAAATTGTATAAAATACTAAAATGACAGCAAAAGAGTGTCCCCCGTTTCTCACACGTAAGGTGGTAGCACAAAAAAGACAAATGCATACAACAGGGATGTAGGTGGAAAAGAGGGTTTGCAGAGAAGCAGAAGTACTTGCAAATAAAAGCAAGAGTTCAGGAGACAGACAGAAATGCACAAAAATCCAGTCTGCAAAGAAAGGCAAGGTTTGTAGTTTAGGTAGCAGAAGGGAACATGGGAAGAAGGAAGCTAAAGTGGGAAGGCAGATTTGTGGAGAGGAAGTCTCAGCAGTAGGATTGTGAGAAGGGAAGAAATGAAAGTAGAATGAGAGCAAGTGAGTGAAGTGAGTGGGATGGAAAATAGCAGGGGAGGTTGAAAACAGATGATTTTTAAGGTCCTTCCAATCTAAAGCATTCTATAATTCTACAAAGGAATACTGCACAAGGCAACTTGGACAGACAATACATGAGGGAAAAACTCAGGTGAAGCAGAAAGTAAGGCAGGACATGACAGAAATGTCAGGCTGTGAGGGAACCATGGAGATAGACAATGAGACTCAAATAATATGTTAGTTTCTACTCCAGAGAGAAGTAGGGACAAACAATTTAATTATTCAGGATTTACTAACAATGTCTACGAGAGCAATGCTTCACATATTTCATTGCTATATGAAGAAATCCAACCGATTTTAAAGTACATTTTTGATTGTTTACAAAGTGCCTTTTTATTGGAGTTAGGGCATTATGTTCCCAAACCAACTGATATATTTTTAGATATCTTTGACGTAGTTGCAGTTGCTTAACAGATGGCTCGCTGCCAACTGGTTTCACAGAGTTCTCTGCTGCTTCACTGCCTTTCTTTGCCTCCACATAAATTAAGTTAGTTCAGTTCCTAACCTGTGGAAGCCCTCCCAGGCAGTTTTTGGAGGATATACCCACTGCAGCCTGATTTAATTAAAAGACCTAGGACTAGTCTTCTTGAAATGTTCAGAAACTCCTTATCTTTGTCTTTCAGGTACTAAGCACAGCAAAGTTTGACCTCCATAGTAAGTAATCATTTGAGACATTTTGTATACTCTTCAGCAGTTTTTGGACAGTAATATAGTTTTATTTCTTCAACTGAAATGCAAATATGAGACTCAGAATCCATAATAAATTCAATTAAATTAAGATGACAGAGACTGCCTCTGTGGAAAATGTTATTTCTGTTGAAAAAGTTAAAATCTATGACTCTGCATAGCATATCATGGATCTATATATATGCAAAGTAATGGACAAATCTGCAGGTAATTTACATTTAACAGACTACAGAAGTGGCATCGATAACATTTTATTACCTATTTGAGCTTTTCACCGAAAGCTGAAATCTTGGAAGAGCCTAACAAAAGAAATACTTATATACGCTCTGCAACAGAGCTCACAGACCACAGTCAAACCTCAGAACAGCAAAGAAAGGACAAGAGAGAAAGATCAGTCACATATGCAACAAAAAGGTCAGTCACGTCAGTCAAACAGTTGTGTAAGAAGTGTATACTCTAGGAATAAACATTGTATCTCTCAGCCTGGAGATGAGATGCTTTCTGCAAGGTTATTCAGAATACCTCTGCTGGAGACAATGTGCCAGTAATTTTTATTTACAAGTCAGCTATTTCAGCTTATGTCTTATTTCCCTACTCTTCTTTTGCAGGGGAAAAAACAGAGCTTACGTGGAGCTAGACTGATCAGAGCTTCTTGCCTAAAAAACACCTATTTCTTCTCCATGTGCAATACGAAATACAGGTTTTATATTGAAAAGTTTTTGGATAGAGATCAGTTTTGAGTCAACTCATTCTCACCATCTTGCTATCTTTCCTTGAGGTCTTCCTATTCCTTGCCACCAATAACCTGTGTGATGATAATCTGTGTCTTTTTTTTAATGGATGTAAGGCTTGACAGGAACTGTGCTCTTTGACGTTTTCCAAAACTAAATTTCCTTGGCTAAGTTAAGTCTTGCTCAGTTAACCTGACACATGGATAAAACTGATCACGTATGCTAGCATTTCTGCAAAACAACCCAAGTCAAGTAGGTCCTGTCATCAAAGTTAACAATGTTCTAACCACATAGTGGCCCTAACACTTCTTTAGAGTGCTGCAGTAAGAGATACACCATGCAATGGCTGTTTTCCCATACGTATGCAATTAGGATTATCACTGATTTCACAATATCAAATCACACAGATCCATGTAAGTCAAGAGGGCAACGTATAGCTGCTTCTGGACAGGATGGATCCCAGAAGCAGGTGTTTGTTGTCATTCTAGAGCTTTTGACAGATTCACACCCACATCAACGAACCACATACACCTTAGAAAGGTCTGACAGTTGTAATTTCCTCCATTAGTGCTAATGATATGGGCCTGTAAAAACCCATCAGCAGTTGTATAGTCCCAGGGTAGCAGAGAATAACTGATGTAAGGCTAAATTAAGCAGCAACCACTATGTTTGGGCTCACAGGATGGACTGGTGGTGGCTAGGCAGAGATCTGCCCACTGATGACTCCCCTTATGAAATAACCATCCAGCTTCCATCTCTTAACTGTATAGTAAGAAACTCAGTCTGAGATTGAGCCTCCATTTTGATGTTCCTGTTCGGTATGTTTGATTTTAAATACAGTTATCTCTGTCAGACATACATAGACACATACTGAGAGCACTCTCAGATTTTTGTGTTGTGGTTTTTTTTTTTTTAATGTAAAATAAAACAAAACAAAACATGTCTAATCATATTAGGGTGGCTTACTCTACCTTTACCTCTTATCAGTGGTGAGCTTGATACATACTCCTCTGTAACTGACCAGATTTCACGTTCTTTTTACTCTTCTTTTCCCAACTTCACAGCCAAAGGTGAACGAAATCCTGATTAACGTAGGCAACTAAAAATGAACTCTACAAACTGGCATATCTGCCCACACCAATAATGCACTGACAGTAATTCTGCAGTACAAGAATACTGCTTGCACTCTCAGCATATTTGCAGTGATTCTGCTGCCACCAAGAACCTAAATATCATAGAACGGCCCTACAAAATTTATCTGGGTAAGGAACAAAAATGTCACAGCAGTACCTGCTCTTAGATTAAATACAGACTCTGTTTTCTCTATTTCTCCCTATACCCATGATTCTGCCTGCAAATTGCCTGCTCCAAATTCCCTCACTCCCTTCACTGAGACCCATCAAACCATTTATTGTAGCCTAATGCCTATAGCATGAGACTCTGGTGTCGGAAGCTAATTCAGTGTCCTCCATGTTTATAAACCAGTATCAGTGAACTATTTTATCAGTACAATTCCACTGTGTATATGACCAGAAGTACCTCTGACAGTACTCAGTGACTTATGCATGACCAAGCCATGAATATATCTAATTCTAAATAGCTGAACTCCATTGATACTTATTTTTGTAAACAAATAATTACCTATAATTATAATAAATAAAATGTATGTTACTTAATAAAAATCTTTGTATTTCTTGTAACTTCCCTTAAAAGCTTGTTTTCTTTGACTGAAATCAAATGAATTAAAATATTTACTTAATAACACTCAGTTTCTTTTTTATTTACAGGCTGCAAAACATTTGGGGGAATATACTCGGCATGTTATACACAATAGAGAAGCTGAAAATTTAAATTAATACACTAGAAAAAAACAACACTGTGGAATTTGTAAATTGCTCCTCCACTTTAGCAGATCTATATCTAAATTTTGAGCTAAACCTGGTTGCATCTGTTTACATAAATTTTATATATCAGTGATTTGCCCCATTTGTGTAATTGAAATGTTAATGAAATTTATGTATTTGGGCAACAAACCATGTGCATTTTTAAAATATCACTTCTAATATATATTAAGTGTTAATATTTTTTATTCTTGACTGCTAAACAAAGTTTTAAGATCATAAATGTCTATAAAATATTGACCACAAATCCTAATCTTAACTCTATGATTCTGCCTAGCCCCATACATTGTCAGAAACCCACTAGAACAATCATTTTTACTATCTGTTAAGCGAACAAACAGAACACTAAATGCTTTTCTGCACTATAAGGAATGCATTTAGGCTCTACGAAGTTGCACACAGCCCACCAGACACGTATGTTACAGCTGTCTAATGGTGTGCGTTAACCCAGTGTCAAAAAGCAGATTATCTGCAATGGTGGAGAGGTTAGGAGGATTAGCTCGTTAAAACAACAGCTGGAAACAAGCCACTGCACGTAGTACAAAGAAGGGTCGGGTATCTACTTCCTTTTTCAGCTCTCTATTTTGTGTGCAAACTGCTGTACTTCCCACTTGAACTCCACCTTGTGCAAGAACAAATCCTTTTCTGCTCAGTAACAGTAGTACAGTTGAAGACTTCCCAGTAAAAATACTAATACCATTAATGTAATAGTAATACCATGTAATACCTGCTATTACAAAAACACTGTTAAAATTTTAGCTATTAACAATTACTATTTGTTTAAGTTTTCCCTCAGTTACTCCAAACTGCTTTATATTTAATAATACAAAATGTAAAAACCTAGGAAATCTAGCCCAACTTTCACATAATTCTCTAAAATTTGAAGAAAAGGAACAAAACCTGAGAAGTGAAAAGTTTTGTTCTCTGCAAATCACAGTCATGCAGCAGAAATGAGAGAAGTATGGGTATCTACACTATTTAAATAAGAATTCCACATGACCGAACTGTAGAATGTAGGTCATTCAGAGTCTCATGAATGTAACGAGCTTTAACTAACAGTGTAACAACTGGAAGTACGGTCTCATAAAAAAGTCTCCTGGACGGTGCTTTTGATTATGCGTACAATCTTCTAGACTATGTATCTATACCAGAGTGGAGTCAGGTCACAGTTAGCTTCATTTCAAAACTAGTGCCAAACCTAGATTCTTCCATACAGGGGAGAGAGGGTGTGTTTGTGGGTCAGGGAAGTATACTAAGCAATGAAATCTAGAACTACTGTGATATTTAGTAGGAAAAGAATAGGCACTACTCCTTAGAGATTCTCATTAGTACACATAAAGAGTGAGGTCACCAGGTAAAAATGCACACTGCTTTCTTTTAAGAATTTGCCCAGTCTCTTGGCCAGTGAAAGAAACAGAAGTTTTTACTCGCAATTTCACTGCCGTAAATAAATAATTTTGCAACGCTTCAGCTCTAGCACATTAGTTACTGAAACTGAGATGTGAACTCCTTTCTTTTGAGGACATTGTCTGATATTTCCTAACATTTGCTACCCTCTGCCAAGAACAAATATGGCATACGAAATTTTGCACTTCTAAAATGTCCAGTTTCTGCCACAGGTAAAGTAGCTCCTCCAAACAATTTCAGATCTCAAATCATCAGTGTTGAAGATTTAATAAAAACCAGCGCTTCCTGAAATACACCCTCTACACTACAAAGGATGGACTAATGAGTGATAACTTTTCAAGAACACACCATGGCAACACAAGAATTACAAAAAGTACTTCACTTTCTCTTAATGTGCTCTTACACAGTATCTTTACTCGCCAAGTAAATGATAAAGCATCTCTAATAACAGCAGCTTTAACGTATTTCTGCCATAACCTAAAAATTCTTAAAAAGGATTCTTTTGTGACATCCACTGATGCAATTCATGTGTTCAGAATCTGAACAGTTGTCAATTTTGGCACATGTGAATGATGCTTTTATTAGAACTGAACAACTAAACAGATTTTGAATGACCTACTGTGCATTCTGTCAAACGATTTCCTATACAGGATTATTTAACTTCTGGCACGAATTACAATTTTTTCCTCCAAGATTCTCATGGAAACAATTGAATGAAAATGTTTCTCAAAGAAGATGGAAAGTACTTTGTTGAGACTGCTGCAGCACAGAGCAGTGAAACAGAAGACAGAAGAATTCCTAATGTATACTGAGTGAGAAAAATTAAATACATCGAGTTAACCTTTTCCTCTGGTCTTTGATTTTACTATTTAATTAATGGTTTACAACACTTTATAGTAACAGTTAACAAAAAAAAACCCAACCCAGTATAGAATATATTCCCTTTATTACACTGCTCCTAAGATGTTTACTATACATGTTTTCAAAATGCCAGGTTCTTCCAGTTTTAGAAGACATTAAAGTATCTTTCATGCCCTAGGTAAAATCAGTTCAATCATTTATTGACACTACTCAGCTGTGATAGAGCAATGCTTTTACTACAACTTCACATTGTATAGACATATTATGCCAGTTTACTTCCCAACTGGACAATCTTAATTTTGAAACCCTGAAGTTGTTATAATGTACACACCTTTTCATTAATACACATATAGCAACACATATATATAAGCACCTCCCCTCACATACAATTCTGCTGTGTTTGAAGCAGCAGACCATGTTGTGCTGAAAAATCTTCTTGCTTTTTAATAAAATTCACTTTGTGTCCAAATTTTGTCAGCAAACTGATTTTTATACCAGCAGTGGGTAAGTAGATCACTGAGAAACAGGAGTCGTTTTTAAGACCTGGTAAGGCAAAAGAGATCCTTAGATAGGCACAGCACACAAGTTAGTTCTTGCTCCATGTATTCAAAATACAGACAGGGCTGGACTCTTGTAATGAATGCTAAACATCTCACTACCACAGCAAGTTTCTCTGCAGTGTCATGGCAGGGTATTCAGCATGCTGGCTAGGGGAAGCGGGGGAGCACCAGCTGGTGAATAGCCTGAGGCCCTGCTGCAAACTGAGAGAAGAGGAGAGGGAGGTTTGGGGCAGGGGAAGAAGGAGGCAAGAGCAGTCACTCAGTGGGCATTCCTGTTGGAGGTGTCTGCCCACCCTCCCTATCCCAGGTAGCGGTTGTGGTCCGGATGGCAGGCACACGCCAGCCCCGAGGGGCACCACAGAGCTCACCTCACACAGCTGGCAGGGCTGGAAGGAGCTTTTACCAGCACTGACACCACACCCAAGTCTGCCATAGTCCTAACATCCCTCAGGGCACATGGGTAAGCGCAGGGGGTGCTAGTGGAGACACTAAGCCGTTTCCTGGCCATAGCTTCCAGTCAGACATACTGATACAGAGCCAGTCAGGCTGCTGTGGGGGTGGCGAGGCACTGGAGCAGGTCACTGCGATGGTGGTGAGGCCCCGTGTAAGAACAGTCAGGCTTTAGGAAGAATTTGTAATGGGAAAGCTAGAAACTTGTTTTCGCTCAGGAAGCCTGCTAAGTGCCTTCTCAAGAGGGCTAGATGTTTTCTTTAAGTGTACAGCAACTACAGACATTATACCTCTAAGAAGATCAACTTAAGTAAAAAAGATCAGTATTTCTGTATAAGATATACAGGGGATGGAAGACAGTAATTCAGAATAACAATAATTCAGAAATCAGATGGACCTAAGGTTAGCTGCCCAATACTATGTATCTGACTAAATGAAGTATATTTTAAAAAGTCCTCTTTTAAAAAAAAAAGGTTAACAAGGAAAAGAAACAGAGTCACAAAATATTTCTGGGGAAAATAATAGACTGTCTAAGCAGTGTTAAAGCTATTAATTGAGAAAAACCACAGCTCTAGCTAGGTTAGCTTTCCTATCCTTAAGAAAAATCAAAAGAAAACATCCTCTTGCCAGCAAACAGTGATGATGAGTTAATAGCAGCTTCTCATTAAGATGCTGCAGGAAACAAAATTCCTAGGAAACAAACACATTAAAAGAATTTCGAGCCTTTCTCTGTTGTTCTCAGTCCAGGAACAACCAATGCTGACCAGCAGAAATCAATAAAATATGCATGATGTGTAGAAAATTTTGAAACACTGTAGTGTTAGGCCTTGCTGTTCATGAATAAATTCCGTATACCACTGGATACATAAGTATTAGTAAAGAGGTAACACCAGAGAGACACTTGAACTTACTTAGTATCAATATTCATTCAGCAAACTGTTACATGAGTTGAACATCAAAAGCCTTTGTCGATGATGACAATGCATGAAACAAAAGGCATATATGTTCTTTAGCACAAGTTTCATCTAAGACATTCTTGCCTAAAATTAACCAAATGAGTTTTTCACACTGAATCCAGAGGCAATATACAGACTTAAGAAAATCTGAGGTTGATTCGAAGTTGATATGAGTGTCAGACACACTCACTTGTCAGACACATTATTCTTAAAAGAATGGAAAACTTCAACTGAAACTGAAGGCAGTGGATCAGGGCAGTGACACACCTCCTGGAAATCCAAAGGGTAGGAAAATAATTATACACCTGTCTTTCTTTTTGAGTGCAAAAGGCCTGTATTAGTTAGGAATTTGGTTTGGGTTTTTTTCCCAGAAACAACTAAAGAAATTAGTTGCTTAGAGGTTGCAATGTTGCTATAATCAGAAAGGATTTCTTTAGAAAACACAGAGAAGAATAAAGAAAGCAAACAGTAAAAAAAAATGGTTGGAAATTAAAAATTGCACTGAAGTGAAAAAAGATGTGAAAAACAGTCTCTACCCTGACAAATAATTTGTAGGATTTAGACATTGTAGTTCAGGAAATTACTATGAGAACTGTAACAGGTTTTTTTAAATCAGAGATAATATGGAAGGACAAGAGTCTAACAAGAGGAACAAAACTGAGATACAATTAGGCTGATAACAGGAAATTTAGTTATCCTGGAAAGGGATATGAGCTGGAAAGACTTGTAAGTCTTCATGACTGTTCCAAAAGCTAATTTTTGGCTGAAAAGTGCAAGACAGACTAAAGAATACCTTGTAAAAAAAACCCAGAAACCAGCAAGAACAAAAGATCAAACCCTCTTCCTCCAAAAAACCCTACTGAAAAAAAAAAAAAAAAAGTATATCACTGTTACAGGGATTTGATAGAGAAGACTCTACTCCCAGGGCTTTGTGTGCAAATTTTTCATTGTTTCATTAACCAAATGTTGACTCGTTTCTAAGTCAAAACCTACAATGTATTCTTTCAACTTACCACAGATTTTTTTTAAAACCAATTTAAATATTTGTACCATGGTCACCACCAAGCGACCATTTGATCAGATGGAACTTGATATGTTACCGTGCAGCTGCCTGAGACAGAACTGCACCAATTTCGTGATAGGTATAGTTTTCAACTAAGAAAATTACAAACATTCAAGAAAAAGCATTGTCTTCATTTTCCTCCAGTTTCTGCTGCTTTTCTGCATGTCAAATTTATGTATCTTGAATACTATTTGAAAAATATCCTCACATTTTTCTGAGATAATATTAAGTTTTTTAAAACTTTATTCAAAAAACTAAAATGATACGTTAAAAAATTAGTTATGGTTCTTGGGATTAGAATTGAGTTGTAGCAGCATCCTGCAGCCCTGCAGCGTTAGATCAAATATTCCTCCCCCTTTCCAGCACCTGATACACCTCTCAAACAACAACCTAGGGAAGCATCACAGTAACATTGCAACTTAAAGCTTGGAGAAAGATTTACCACTGAGATCCGTTCTTGTCACCACACCCTTCAACAGCATGAAGCTGGTGGGAAGTGAGAGACTGCCAGCCTACCGTCTTTAAGAGTTTGTGAAGTTGTGAAAAGAATATGCTCGTAGAAGCAAGGGAAGGTTGGGAAGGCTGAGAAGAGAGACGGACAGGAGAGCCTATCAGAGTGTAAAGGAGGGCATTCAGGTCCTCTGGTTCCTTGGAGTGGAATGCAAGTCTACTGGTTTCTAGAGGTTAACGTGAAAACTGGGAGAAGGATCCTACTAGCTCTTACTAAGAATATTGTCAGCTGTCCTGGGAGCCATCCTCCACAGCAGTAAGCTGCTGTTGGGAGCATGGGAACAAGGTGCTCTCCCACAGTCTTCCTCTGATTCCACAGCTGGTCTCACACTCGGTGAAGGAGGTTACTGACTCAAGGGCTGCTGACCTGCCTCTATGCTTAGACATAATTTCACATATTTAAGGCACATTTGAAGATAGCAAAAGTAGTATTAATATATCTGAAGATATTAAGATCTAGAGTTAAAAGACTATTACACACAATTTATTTTAGTGTAGTGAGAATTTATTATGAAATTATGACAGGGTTCATTACAACAGAATATTTTCTCCAGTTCCTAGTTGGTACTGGACTCAAAAGCACAATTAAACCTACACATAATAAGCTAGAAACTGTGGCAGAGCTACAAAAAGACAGGTCAAATAAGCTGCATTAAAAGAAGAGGCAGGAAATCCTGCTTCTTATTTGAAGATGTGACAATGATTTATTCCCTTACTATGGACCTTACCGATACAGTCAAGTCCTCGTTCTTAATATATGAGAGAGCGGTAAAAGGTTTCTGTAAACCGGCAACTGACCACTCTCTCAGTACAGAAAGAGTGGGAAGCAGCAAGTAGGACACACTGTGGTTTGGCAATACTGTACTGATCCAATGGGTTACTTAGATTAGCTGCAACTCTCTGTTTTAAATTAAGAGGTCTGTAAAATTTCTTATTTAGCTCCTTAGATCCACTGTGTTTAATGAACACTGCTCTACATTCAAACCTTAATCTTTCTGAGCCTCAGCAACAGATTGTTTTTCCTCCCTGTTATTACCTACCTTCCATGGATTCTGAGAATTACGGTGGGTAATATTAGGATTGTAGTAATTATTTAGTATTGAATTTAATACTGAATACAGTATTACTGAACAGTAATATGCCTATCAAAGTGATGGAAGCAAAGACTAAATAAAATTCAGTTTGTTTTGGGTTTGGTTTCTTTTTTTCGTAAGGTCAAAAGGGTTTTGAGCAGTTCGATGAAAAAGCTGAATGCTGGTACTGAGATCAGTTTTTGGTTGGTATGTTAAACTGAATCAGATCATGAAGGAGCCAGACCATATTTTTCCCCCATTCCTTACAGTTCTTCTTAATATTTTCAGACTGGTACATATTTGGAAATAAAATCTAGGCAGATGGGCAGGACAACATGATAGAAATGCCAGGCATAAAAGCAAGTGGATAGGACAGCAAAAGAGCAAGTATCAGTGAGTAAGCAGACCCAAAGAGCAGCAAAGGGACACTATATTCAAGGATCAGGTGAAAAGGCAGAAGGAAAACGCCAAACATTCAGCAAGCTGCTAAAGCAGTACCAAACAGTCAGCAGGTGTGCCAAGCAGCAGAAGAGCAATTTCACAAAGTCAGCAGATGCACTCAGCAGAAAGGCAATGCCAGGCACTTGGAGCAGGAGACAGCGCAGCAGAAGGCCACTGCCCATGTACAGTCAGACTGAAAGGACAGTAAGGAGGCGATACGTGCCGTTCAACAGATGGACAGGGCGGTAGGTAGCCAGTGTCAAGCAATTAGCTGGTCAAGAGGCAATGCCAGCCAGTCAGGCAAAGGGCCAAGACTCCAGGAGGACAATGCCACACACAGCCAGCAGGTAGAGAGAATAAATGACAGTAGTAAATGCCAGGCAGTCCCCAGACAGACAAGTCAGAAAGAGACCAAAGCCCACAAATAATCAGATGCAATTTTCGGCAAGGACAAAACATAAGCTTGCCAAATGATCGACAGGGCAGCAGGGTGGCAGTGCTTTTCAATAACTTAGGATACCATGAGTGAAACAGCCCCAAGAATCCAGACGCTCACCCTTTGGTAATATCATTTGATCAGAGTGAACCATGAAAATCCACAGGATAATAGCACACAAATGGAAACAGCAAATGAGTCTGACCCTAGCACTTGGGGAGGCCATGGGACCTTCCTATAAAACAAAAATATGAAAATCCACAAGAAAATCAAACAAATGGGAAAAATGTGGCTAAAAACTGTTTCTGATGATGATTAAAAAAGCAAAAAAATACTAGCAAAGAATTAGTCTGGAAATGATTGGGTGGGATTGAAGATGTTGCTTACCCCTCTCTGGAGCCCACATAATGGGAATGTTGGGAATTTCTGCAGCAGAAAAACAGAAGAGAAAAGGGATTTCTGACTCCCAGTTCAAGGAAAGCATGTCATTTTAGGACTGGGTAATCTCTTTGGGCAAAAAGTAAGAATTCAACTGAATCTTTGCCCATCCCCAGATACATGCCTTAATTGAGGTTTGTGAAAATTTAAGAAGACCACATCACTTTCACCTCATGACCTCCCACCCTTGATCCCCAAAACCACACTTACCTCTAGCACCTCTAGTATAAGAGGGGAAAGGGGATGGTCTTGTGAGCTCATTCCCATAGCCACTGCAAAATAGGTTGTGAAGTTGAACAGGAGTACCCAGTAGCCACTGTTGGCCATTTGTGAGATAAACTGGAGTCATCGTTCGCTGTTACTCATTATTAGTGTATGTCGGTTTTTGAACTTGGCTTAGATACATCCACACTCTAATGAAAGGAACTAGTCTCATGAATCCTGTGGGGTAAACTTCTTCTAAGTGAGCAACTTAGAAGCACCTTTTTGTTACCTTGAATATCCTCTTCTCTTTAACTTAAGCACTCTGCTATTTAATGTGGTTGTTTTTTTAAATAAATTAAACTATGTTTCAGAAATCTTAGCTGCTGGTCTATTTCAGAAACATGTAATGAAGTCTGAAACGTAAGAACTGAGAAAATCCCAGCAGTAATAACGTTCAGTAATTTGACTCATCTGTCATTTCAGTCATGAGTCTTTTTATTTAGTAAGTAACTAAAAGTCAACCAACCAAGAATCAAACTTCACTATTTCTGTCCACTTAGAAGTCCACATTGTGTGTGCATTTATCCACCTGCACATGAACTTCTTATTGGCAACACTCAAAACCTACATTGCACTTTGACAAGGTAGTAATATGCAACAAGAAGCCAACTCTTCCCTCTTTTGCAAACTGTAGAGAACACCAGATAATACGAAGGCATCATTAGCTCTGCTGTGCCCTGCTGAATCAGGATTTGGGAAGGTCACAGAGAGAACCTGTATGAACTTGCCATGCACTCATACACAACAAAGCTCTTAAGGAATACAGTAGCGAGAGGCTAAGCTGACGGAACGTCATTTATACTGATCCTCTGGGTATCACCCACTCATTCTTCTTGTAGTTGAGCAAGGCACAAGAATAATAGAGGTTAATACAACTTCAAATTTAGAAATTGGGGTCACAGAAAAGGAATTTCTTCCATATTCAAACCTTCCTGTGTCAAACACAACTATCTGGGCTTAGAACACAATGGTAGGAAATTTAGGCAGAGAAGACCAAGAGACTTCCCTCATATGATTAGAAATGGCATAAACCAGCCAGGAATTGCAAACACAAATTAGAGCACGAGGTAATTAAAAAATCCTGTGATTTTGTGGCCAGCAGCAACTACAATGAGCTGCACCACATCAAGAAAAGAATTGCCATCACCTTCTCTCTGAAGGAAGATCTTTCAAGCTCAGTGAAAATGAACTATGACAAACTGATCTCAGCATACCATAAGAAAATGTTTATTTGTGGAGGAAAATCCGGAGTTTTTTTTAATCCAGTGAAAGCTTAAATGTCAACAATTAATAACAGCAGATTATGCACCTCACTATGAATTTAAGTATCCCAATTTAAAAATAACTGGGAAAAGAATATATGCATGAAGGGACAAGAAGCTAAAATATAGTCTAAATTAAGGTTAAAAAGTAATAATTTTCTTGTCCATAATTGATAAGACTTTCAAGCCTGAGTGTGACAATAGTCATTTTGGTTCTGTACTTTGGTATTTATACCGAGTCAACATTTTGCTAAAGCTTCACTGCTCCATGTGGTAGCAATTAGCAAAAGCAGGTGAAGGACTAATTATAATCCTAAGAATAACTCCTGAAGCCAGCTGCTTTCCAAGACTCTTCTAGTTTCTTACCACTTAGTGGCTGGAAAGGCTGCTACACAGCAGGCAAGCAGCAAATGAGAAATTCTCTATTCTTTAATGAGTATTAGTTTTAATGACCAACTATGTTAATAGTGAGTCATTTTGCTATTCTGGTGTGCTTATGTCAAAAGGACTAACTCACTCAATTTTTCACACATCTTAAATCCAAACTAGTATTTGCCCTCTAGTCATCATGACTTTAAGCTGCCTTCACAAAGAAGTCTTCCTAACATGTCTATACAATTTTTTTGTTAATTTTCCCCGTATTAAGCTTTTACTCTTTGCAATAGACCATGACCAGAAAAAAATGACACATTAAGGGCAAAAATTGTGTAATTCCAGGCCTGACAATGCTTTCAAGATTATTTTCCCTTAACTTGATGTTTAATTTTTTTTTTCAGTTTCCTATTATCTTCTCTGAAGTGATGCTTTAATGGAAACTATTTTTAGAAATGCTTAAGAGGAAAAAAATTCCAAAAGTTCCAAATTTAAAATTGATTATGCAGAAGTTCTATGGCAGGCCTATTTTAATTTCCCCAGTTAGAGAGGACTGCAAAATATATTCACTGTTGTGGCTACATTGCAAATAGGAGACAAGCCAGTTAACAGACAGAGCTGTGGGCTCTACAGTGAAAACATGGCTAAAAGGCATCAGTAATACCAAGAGGAAGAGAACTCTTTATCTTAATAAAAAAGTAAACTGTAATCATATTGTTCTTTTGGCTGTATTTTTGGAAGTATTTGAGTTCACTGGGATAGGAGCCATTTGTCTACCCACAGGACACGCCATCCTTCTTCCAGCTTCCATTCTGAAACCACCTTGGAAAAAAAACCTTATTTTCAAGATTTAAGAATAAAAAAGAGAGGTTTCCTGGCTCATTACTGTGGCTTTGCTTCTCAACTTATGGAACATTCAAATCCCTCACTGCTGTTTCACTATTCTTTTCAGCAGAGCTTGCAAATATTCCATAGATGTTTGAGAGTCAGAAAACAGAACTTCTATTTGCTATTCAAGAGTATTAAGGACAGCTAAAATAAAGCAAACAAAAGCTGATCCTCAAATGGGCAAGCAAAAATACCCAAAGGTGTACCAAGAATTCTATTAGCATCACCTTTGTGATATGATGGTCAGACAGCTTTATAAAGAAGATTAATACATTAGTTAAGTAATTTAAAAGTTATTTGTTCTAGCATCCTCAGCCAGTATTTTCAGGGTTTTGCATTTCCAAAAAAGAAGCAGAAGCAACTAATGTGATAATTTTAAATTCAGGAAATAAAACTGTTTAATTATTAATTTCAGGATCCATTTTATTCAAACTCTCTTCTCATCTAACACATACAGAACATAAAGCCAGAATCTAGTTTGGCCTTCCATGCAGGATAATTCGTTCAACATCATCTGTGACTTTTTTTCTTATTATATTTTTCTGACTCAAGCTTTCTATCATCAGCTATTTTTACAATTCTCTGAAGTAGGCAAAAAAGGCCTTCAGTACCTTACAAAGCCTTTAGTACTGTGCATTATTATTTCCCAAAGAAAGTACAGGTAAAACCCAAGATATTTCCCAGTTTTCTTTATGACAAACTAAACAGACTGAGTTGCATAACTCTCACAGAAAGCCATTATATATTTTTTGACCCTTTCCTGCACCCATTGTGACGTTTGAAACTTTTTAAAAGGGAATGTCAGAGAAAATATGCAGCTTTGCATTTTAGACAAATCAATCCCATATACAGACAAGTATCCTCTGTATTCCAACACTTCTGTTTTCCCCATATTCTTCATAGTTGTCTGTTGGAAAATCTAGACAGAAACAAGTTGAGAGACATACATTCCTTCAATCCAGTATCTCAGCTGGATTGACACAGACAAAGAAACAAGTCAAAACCTACTGTTTATGCCGCAGAATATCAAGAATTTACCAAGCCCTCTTTATTTATCAAAATAACCATTCTTCAGGAATACTCTCTCTGCATCTATTTCCTTCATCCTTTGATTTTTTTTTGTTTATTCTTTTGTTTTGTGGGTTTTCTGGTGTGTTTTTTGTTTGGTTTTTTGTTTGGTTGGTTTTGGTTGGTTTTGGTTGTGTTGTTTTTTTTTAATGGAGCGGAAATGGGATCAGGCTTTCTTCACCCTCACATTTCTCACTATAGGTGTCCTGGCAGCTCGCAGGTGTGACAGTGACTGCAGTTGGTGATAGCACAACCAAGCACCTCAGCGATGATGGTGTGTTACCAAGCTTCCCTGGGAAACTCAAACAAGAGAAGAGAAGAGAAGGGCACTTTTTGGCCCTTCCTAAGTCAGCTAAATCAGTATGGAATTTCTCAAGACACAGGTACTTCTGTAACCTGACAGTGTACTGTGTAGTGCAAATAATTTGTATATTGCTTCTCGAAAAAACTGGTAATAGTTGTTAAGTGAAAAGTGCTCTGCAACTAAATATATCAATTCTGTTATAATAGCTTGCCTTCCAAAGAGAGCTTTAAAATCTAAATAAAGAATTTTTAATTAAATCATTATGGCACATAAATATATTTGGATTTCTGTAACACCAAATACAGCTTTTCAAACAAAACACTTCATTGAAATATTAAAGCAGACGAGATAAAGGTCTAATCATATAAGGACTGTCTAGAAGACTAAGAAAAAGGCAATAGTATTTTATAGAGTTGCTGCTAAACTTCTAACAGAGTAGCACAGAATTTGGAGGAGTCTGTCACAGAGCAATCTATTCCATTCAAGCATGTTTGTTGCCTAGGTGCATGTGGCAAGGTTTTGTAATTCAGATCCTTTAGGAGCAAGCTGGGTTGGAAACAATTTTCTAAGAAATATGAAGGCCTCAAAAGGTCTGATGGCAAGTTACAGGATCAGACATCGTCCATATACAGCATACTTCATTATATAATAGGTCAACACAGGAATCAAACAATGGGGAGCAAGACCTCCATTAAAAGATATGGAAAGCTACAGTTTTAATATAGACTACAAAAATATATATATATATATATGCTGAAAAAGGCTATTAAATTGGAGGGTACCTGGAATACTGAAGGGTGAAAACCTGAAACAACAGCCTGCGTAATTAGAGATTGTAAATTTCATATTATTCCTACCACAAAATTACTTATGCCTCATGTGAGATGAAGGCTCCATTCCTCCTCACTATGGAGCCATCCTGAAGTGACAATTTGTAAAAAGAAAGTAAGTTTCTTTTGTTCCAGTGACACTAAAATATTGCTGAAGAACAGAAGCACTCCTATATCCACAACAAACAATAGTAGAAATCCTGCTCTGGAAAGGCACTATTTGAACCAGGGAGGACAACCCCCCTCCATCCCCAATATATTATTTCTAGTTTAAATTATTACCTATTAAATGGAAATTGCTATTTGAAAGTGTAAGTCTCAGTGGATTTGGCTTAATCTGAGGGGAACGCCTGTTGCTGTTAGAGTATGTTGTGTCACAAACATCTTATTTCATTAACAGAGTTAAAGGTAAAGTAAACAGACAAAACACATGAAAACTAAAAATAATAGAGATTAAGAGGGTTGCCAACACTACTTGAGACAGAGGAATTGAAGGATACAGATATCAAAATAGTCTGTGGAAATAAAATGGAACTTGAAGAAAAATCCTGAGAGATACCTTAGAGAATGGGGGAAAGCCAGGTGATCGAAAATTTGCAATTGGTAATGATTATAAAAATGCTGTTGCAATTTTGAACTGAATATACAAAGACTTATATCACAGCAGAATTGGGACCTTCTTCCCCCCAAACATGGCTTCTGTGTGGCTATGTTTGGAGCATTTTGTTTATTCTCAGCATGCGTTTTTCAGAAAAGGGAGTTCCAGGGAACAACGAGCTCTTTTCATGGACTAGAGAACTCTGATGAAAGAATAAACAAATAAGCATACACTGTCAGATTAAATGAAAACAAGAGTGCGTCTAAATACATGTAAAATCAGACTACAAGTATTGAAGAATATGAACAGCAAGAACCAAAAGAAGCATTCATAAATTTTCCAGAACACTGAAAAAGGAGGAAGACTATAAGGACATATCTGTCTGGTTTGACATGCTGGAAAAGAGCTCTTCTATGTTTCTTCTAAAGCATTATCTTAAAACTTCAGGGCTGAAAATCATCTGCAGCGTGGATGAACTATTTGTGAATATACACAGCAACACAGCTCAAGAATGTCTAGCAGCAGTTGAGGCACAATAAGTTGTTTTCTACTGCTATTACCTAAGTACATAAAATTAGTCTCATAGCTGGGCAAACAAGACTTGCACAGAATCATACTAGAGACAGAGGATAAGAAAACAGCTAGAAGGGAAGCAGATGTGACTTTTTCAGAAGTATAATTTTGCAAAAGAAGAAACGTAAAAGTAGAGAAGACAGAAAATAGAAAACTGAGCAGAGCACCTGTATACATGAGATTTTTTGCTTTCCCTTTTGTACTAACCAACAGCAACAAAGAAAATATCTCCAAAGGATACCTAGTGATTGATAAAAATGTTGCAATAATATTTAATTTTTTTTTACAAAAGCTAACATATATTATTCTCAATGTTCTTTGAGAACTACCACTAAAGTATTGTAGTTCAAAGGAAAAAATGTTTGCATCTGGAAATGCAAAACAAAAGTTCCCTAAATAAACTAAATAAACTAACTTGGGCTATACATAAGTCCTGATCTCCGTCCACCAACAAAGACTTGTCAAATCAACAAGTAGACTGTATGAACAGTTCCAGCAGAGATTTAAAGACTATCCCCATAAATTATACGTAAAGTAAGACTGGAAAAAAATGTGGCTGTATCTACAATATTAAGCCCACACTTCAGCTTTAGTCCAAATGCAAACCACCACCAAGCGTCATGATAAAGAATTCCAGCATTCACTAATAACATCTATAACACAGCTACTTTCAAATTCAGCCATCCATTGAGTGAATTTGGTTTTTTAAATATCCACATGCATTTCATAATTTCTAGTCATGTAGTCAAGAAAGTGAAGGATATCCACACTGCTTAATTAAACTGACCCTCAACCCTCAAAATGTGAATTGCAGGACTAATGCAAAAGCTTCTCTCCACCCACTGACTACACTGAGGCTATAAATTTAGGGATCAGAGAGAAGTAAGGAAAATCAGATATTGCAAACATACCTAAACCTGTCTATTTTGGTACAAGAAAAAATGTCATTACACATGATTGAAACAACTGCAATAACCTGGTATGGTTCTGATATAGTGTTCAAAAGGCAAAGTGAGTGGGGAAACTACTAATTTTTTTTGAAACTCAATTATACATTTCTGAGATATCAAGAAGCTATTTTTACCCACATTATGCTAGGCACTGAATTTCAATTTTATCAATAATTACAAAATTTAATTAACATTAAGTCTCTGGGGTATAAATACTCTTGGGAACTACCTTTAATGTGTATGTACAATAGCAATTATATATCTATACTCAGAAAAAAAAGCAGGAAAACATGCTTTCTAATCCCAACTACAGGACAATCAGGGAGAAGCAGGACTGAAACATACCAGCTGAAACATGACCCATGGGACCACTCTCCCTATTCTCGGGAAAAATACTAAAACACTTTCCATTATCAGATTCAATTCTTAACAGTTATAAAATCACATCTTAAAGATGACAGCTCAGTAGCACAATGCCATGATCACACCCTTTCATTATCAGTTCAGCAATGGCAGCATGCTGGACCAACACCACATACAGAAGAGATTAAAACCACTGCCTGCATCAACTCAAATTTTCCTAAAGGCTTGTTATTGCACTGCAAGTTAATTCAACTTTATTGAGTGAAAAGTGAGTAAATACTCACTCTCCTATGTAAATTTTTTTTTAAGTATGGAAATAATTTGACAGTCAAAACACCCGATTCCGTTATGATCAGCCCAGGTCTTGCATACGTGTTACATTTTAAAACAATGTGGTTTTTCTACAGTGCAAGTTATTAATGATTTTTATATCAATGTGTTTTTATTATATAAAGACACATTAACAACTGAGATTAACTTTCAAAACTCATCAACTCATCAAAACTGATCAAGTCACCCCCAGCTGTCTTCATTAGTTTGAGTAACAGCAATGCAGTGTCAGGAAAATACTAGGTGTTTATATGCAGAGTTCTCATCTGTTTATTTCTTGTCCCAAATGCTGCTTGAGAATTTGTGGCTAATTTCTGGCACTGGCTGCAATGCTTTCTCTGGCACTATTTCCCAGGCTCATCCCTACACAAAGGAAAACTGAAGAAATTCAGTCATCCTACACAGTCTTCTTAATACAACCTTCAAAACCATTAAGTTAGTTTGCAAGTGAGATAAAAATCTAACCAACGCACTTTACACTTTTGGTGGCTTTAGCACAGGGAATAATATGCAAAATCAGTTTCACTAGCTAGCACGCTGAGGTCATCTTACACTGTTTCCATTTCCTGATAAACAGACCCCCAAGTTTTAGTTACTCAAGATTTCTAGTATATAATCTAAAAACATCAGAAGTAATGAACGGAGCATTTTGCTTACATGTTTCTTTGTAACAGAAATGTTATACAATAAATTAAAAAATGTTCATATATTTCTAATGGAAAAAAAATTAAACTGTAGCCATGTGACAGAACACATTTGTAAGTAAAAAGCATTGTAGATATGCTATAAAGAACTGATATCAACTCCAACATGAAAGTCTAAGCAATTGAAAACTTGAGTACTTAAGAGAAATCTAGATCTGTTACATTATGCAAATAAACACTTCAGTCACTCAGTCTTAATTCTGCCCTTTAGTGAACATAAGCAAATCAAATAAAGTATGTGATTTTAAAAGTTCATATTAATCTAATTTGGAACCATAAATACCAAAATACTTCAGTTGCAATCACACAGTAATTTCATATAACAACTCATGGCCATGAGGTCATTAGGTTAAATTTCCTTTTTTTCCTCTTCACTTCAGCTCCGTGTAACTGCAATATAACCAGATCTCCTGTGCAACATTTACTGGTGCAGGTTGCCTCCATTTCTGTGCCTATTTAGCTTCTTTTGACAATGTGGTATCAAGCAGATCAATAGTAGCTTTGCATGTAATTTTTCCCCCCTACTATCTGCATCTCACACTCCAACCTATAATGCAGTAGTTGTCAATGCAGTATTCTGCAAGGGATAATTAAAGGATCTCTCTTATCCCACTTTTCCTTGTGGACATAAGATTTTGCTTAGCAGTGTTGTACTGCAGTGCTAAGGAAAATTATGCCAAAAAGCCATCAGAATTTTGGTTTGTAAGGGGACTGGAAAACCATTATGCCATACCACATTTTAGTTTGAAAATCGTTTTGGGTCAGAACTCAAGGTCAGAGTTATTCTCTTATGCTATAGTCTCTATTGCTTTGTTTTGCTTCCAAGTTGTGTATCACTTGACCTGTCCATAAATAGTGCAAAGTAAAGTTACAGAGGAAATTCAAAAAAAACACCACCCCCCACCTCTTCCAGACTTATACATTTCTACACCAAAGGGCAGATTTTTCTATTCCAAGACTATCTCACCTCTGGAGTGACATCTCGTGGTGCAAACCCTGTTCCTCCAGTTGTTAAAATCAAATTAAGTTCCTTTTCATCACACCAATCTATCAGCGTCTCCTGAAAGAGAACATGAAGCCTGTCAGATCTAGCAAGCAGTATGTGGGATACAGTTACCTCAGAAAATACCTGAAGACTTGAAATGTCTTAAAAATAGAGGCACACACAATAAATACAGGGAATTGTAAAATCACTCATGCTTTTTATACAACGATTTTAAACCACTATTTATAACCAAGATAAGACAGAATAATGCAGTATCCACACAATATTTTTGAGGAAATGGAAATTAAAATTCTGTTCTCCATCTCTTGACCTGAAATGGAAAACAAGAATTCACAGTTACTAATTTCTATCACTGTTTATTTTTATATATATCAATATAATATCCTTTGACACATGGTAATAGAGTATGTGCATTTAATTCAGATTACACTGTTGATTCTTGTCACAGTAACTTTGGTTTCCACACTGCACTTTTTAATAGCTTGAAAAAAGCAAGAACCACATATTTGTAAGCTTATTTAGTAAAAGATGCAATAATGCACCTGATGCAGCAACACAACAGAGGATCTATAATCACCTTTTCTACATTCCCTCCACCATCTCAGCAGGAGTGTGTATACACATTCCAAGGCTGGACTAAGAATCTTTCATGTAAAATGACTTGCAATACTGGATAACATAATTGAACTACTAAGTCAGGCTTTTAACTTCCATTTTGAAAAACATGTGAATTATGGTAGTAAAAAGCATTTTATGTCTAAAAACTGTTTGTTTCAAGAACATAAATATATATCAGAAAATTTATTTTAAAGAGGTGGCATCCTCTCTATTTTATCATCTAGAAATGTATTTTTCTTGACTTCAAACAGGTACAAATTTTAGAGAATACTTCAGAGAAGTTCACTGTTTGGCAAAGGTAGACCTTAATATTGCATGTATTTTAAAAATTATTATAATCAGGAAAAACTACTCAGTATGAAACAGGAGGGATATATTTTGGTGTTTTGATTTGTTGGGGTTTTTTCCTTAATGCAGCATTTATCTTTAGATAACATAAAACCTGTCAAACTCCAACTGGTTATACAGAGAAAAAAAGAAAAATCCTTCCTCTGTTCTCATTTTGCTACAGTTCAGTAACACTCTGGTTAATAAGGGGGAAAAGAGTAATGTGATTCCCTACAATAAACTAAAGAAATCAGTACCCTAACTCTTTAATTATCTGAGCAACAGGTGCCTTTTGCTGCTACTCCATCAGTGTACTTACTTCTCTATCAAGTTCTAGTTATGGTAAAGAATCTTTCAGCCTTTCAGGAAGAATACCTTTCACTGTAAGGCAGTAAGTTTGGGTTTCATTATGTTTTACAAGTGCAAATTTATAACTTAGATATTTTCAAACCACAGAAAATTACCTGAGACTGATATTCAGCATATTTACTTTCTCTCTAGCCCACAAAACTGACCCACCAAATATTCTCATTGATGTTTTAAGTATTTAAAAAAGGAAGCCCCACACAATTGTGGACAAACAGTGGACTCATATTCATTTTGCTGCTGACAGCAGCCCAGCTAGATTCTCCACTGGCTTTGCAGAATTTTCTGTGTCCTCAAATGAGAATTCCTGTACGCCGGTGACCTGATATTTGGCTTCACTGATGTCATACAAGCAAAATTATTATATAACATCTCAACCAAAGAAAATTTCATTTAATAATTTTATGCATATTTCCATCCCTTCTATTGTTTCACTGATGATAAGCTTTCAAGAGAAAATGAGACTAGGTCAACAGATTATGTAAATCACTGTCATTTCATTCAAGTCAATGGAATAGAGCTGATGGATACAAAATATGGTATCTAGCTCTGAAAACAGTACTTTAAAATTACCACCAAATCTTTAAAAGCCAGAACAAAATTACAGACCTTCAGAAGAAAAACCTTGCCTCATTCTTTCTCTGAGTTCTTAGTCTTTCACAATAATGTAAATTTATTGATTTTCAGACCAATAAAGACCATTTCCTCACAGAAAAAATGCCTACAAAGTGTATGTCACAGTGCAGAGACCCTATGTGTATCGCAGATATGTGCTTCCAAATTCATACAGGCACTGTCACACTAAATTCAAATTCTTCTGGAACCACACCTAAGCTACTGTTACCTGACATTTCAGTCACTGAACGCCTAGAACACTTACAGACATATTTCCTTCTGCACAGGTAACTTAAGCATCTCAACGTCCGAGATGCAAAACTATCTTTAGTCTAAGAGGCAATGGGCATGTCACAGAATTCTGTATTTAAAACAAATTTTAGGACTCAGACTCCTCAATTAACCATCCAGCCTTCATCTGGAGGGTTCAAGAGAGAAAAAATACATAATAATTTAATTTGGTAGGGTTTTCCAGCAGCTACTCATGATTATCTTGAATATTGCTGTGTTTGTAGTAACTCTTCCTTACTAATAATTTCTGTGGAATAATGCTCCACCATGACACATAAGAAACTTGCTCACAGAATGCACCATAACAATGGCGCTATTTTGTGACCCCATTAATGTACCATCCTCTAATTTATATTAGGAAGTGAACAAGAAAAACAAACAGGGTTTCCTTATCGAAATGAAGGGAACAATTCCCTGATCTTGGAGGTAACTGAAGTTCATGGGTTACTTATTTCAGTAAATTTTTGGATTCTCATACAATAAAGCCTTATTATGGACACTCTACATTTCTGTGCTTGTTTGTTGCTTCACTTAAATAGCAGAGTAGAGCAGTTGTATATGTGTATGAATTATTTCCTTTTCAGACTGACAGAGGTCACACGTTCATTGAAACACTATCATAAAGCATAGTGTTAGCCAGGAATTTAAACTTGAGATGGGCTGCAAGACGGCTCCAGTTCTCTTACTGCTACTGTATGGTGGTCTTCCACACAGATATTGAGACTATAACCCTTATCTGCAAGTACTACAAACACACAAAAATGGTCACTGGGGATCAGACTAAATGCCTGCACAGAAGAGCTGAGGTCCTGAGGGTTGTTCCTTTTCTATGATGCTACGGTCTATGGTATTTCTTGTCTTTTTTTTTTTTTTGTCCTATTTTTGCCATGACTTTGCTATGAGAGTGTGGTAACACTCCCACATGTTTATGCTTCCAAAATTACTAGAATACATTCTTTCAAGTCAATATTCTGGTGCTTATCACTTAAGACTAACATGTATAACTTTTTCTTATCAATACATAATTTACTTTACAAGGACTGTAAAAATGATTATAAATATATATGCATATTTTCATACACCTTAGCCACTAGAATATGACATGTACGTCACTATAATTTAAAACATCCAGAAAGGAGAATGCTAAAAACAATATAAACATGTGGGTTTTCATAAAGAATCCATACAGAATTCTTTCATTCTACATTCAGTATTGAAATTGGTTAAGCAATTCTGTAGTTAACAAAGATGTTTGGTATTTTGACACATGCTAAACGTTTCTAGCACAGTGCAAATTTGAGGTTATTTCACCTTATATGCAACACTAATCACACATTAAGGACCATTTAAAATATGCAAAAATTTAACGGAAATTGCTGAATGAATACATTAAATATGAAGTTTAATTACGAAACAGCATACATTTATTTACATTGGACTTTGAAACACAAGTAAGTTAGTATAAGGTGGTTAACAGACATGCATACTATCCAAAAGTTCTCAAAACAACTTCAAGTGACTTAAAGATGATTGTGGCTTCCAGGAAAAAATAACTCACAGCGTTTAGAGACACAGAAGTCTATGTTCTCCAGAACAATCTCAAAACTACATGTAAATTCTACATTTGCAAGTAAATCCTGTTTACCCTAGGAAAGCATATTTCAAAATGCAAGGACAAACACGGAACAATATGTTCTTAAAACTATAATGATAACTTTCCTTAGAAATCCAAGTTGAATAAGAAAAATTCTTACATAAAAAGCCACATTAAATATCAATTTAATTTTCATTCAAAATTTTTGGGCTCAAGCTAAAAGAGTGTCTGAGACAAATTTCATTTAAAATTATTTAATATCATCATGATGAAAAAATTATAATGAATGATAATACAGAAAAACATATCAAAAAAGAGAAAGTCTGCATAGTCACAGATTTGCTAAGAAAACTGGATGTCATTTTGACCACTGAGTTTCAGGAATACAGGAACTGGCACATTAAGATCTCATAACAACCTTTACTTAGTCGTGTGGCTTGAATTACTCCAGACAGACCCCAGCTCACTAAAGATTAAGCCTGATACTATGACATGAGAGAGCACAAGGGCACACATAACTGAATGAATCAGAAATTCATGTCACAGCACACAAGGCAAAAGAAAAAAACCCAAAAAGTAAATGTAACACAGTTTTCCGCATTGTTGTATTATTTAGGAGTTTGAGTCTTCTCTATTCAGTGGACCGTGGCTTGTCTATTAATTTTAATAGATGCTTGATGTTTTCCATTATTTCCACTCTTTTTTTTCCTCCCCCCACCAGCAAAAGGCAAAAAGTAAGATAAATGTTAGAATTATGTTCATAGTGTAATCACTGTAGTCAAGTGACTTGGTTGAAATGCAAGTACATATCTCAATGTATCTAAATAGACCTTTTCATATTTTCAGGTTTTACAGAACATAGTAAGTATTCTTCTAAGGATTCTACAGATATATTTGCAGTTTCCAGCATCACACTAATTTTGCAGTTGTTTTTCTAAATAAAGATGTATTAGCAGATGTCATAAAAATGCAACCATTTCACTGAAATGCAATACTAAAGGAGGAAAGTAATAAAAATGTACTCTATAAATGGCTTATTTTTTAAATGGAAATTTAATTAAAGGCATTTTCCATTTAAAGTAAATTGCAGTTATCAAATATTTCAAGGTTCAACAAACCTATGCAGTTTGTAACACAACCTTTTTTTAAAAAGTACTTCACATCTTCTAAAATCTACTGTTCATGATAACTATTCCAAAAACAGGGATAAAAAAGTAGGCAATGCTCAACAGTAGTCATCTATCCAAATGAGTGCGGAAAGTCAAGCAGACAGACGTGCAAACACTGAAGCGCTTCATCAAACCCCCAGGACGGGGAGCGCCAGCGCTTTCAAGGGCTGGGACTGACATAAGAATTTCTAACTATTATGATGGAGAAAGACAGAGTAGAGACAACATACAAGATTGACTTCACACAAAAAAAAGATAAGGTTTTAAATGCCTTGTGCTGATTTCCCTCAGAAAGACAAAGGACCCTGAATTCAAGCTAACTACCTTGACATATTAGTCTTAGCATAATTAAGAAAAATAGTGAAATTATTGTATGATTTAACAAATTGCACTAAAAAAATACAAGGACATCTAGGTCAGAAGCAAACCATGCATCTACATGCGCACCAAGGCTCAAGACTTGCTTCCTTCTGTAGAAAACCTGTTCCCATCTAATGCTGGTACCAGTGGTACCCTCCTAGAGTGCGTGCTAAGGTCTTGAAACAATGGCTACTCATAAGGAAGGATCGGGCACTGTGGCATGACAGTTTTCTTCAGATCTCTGGAGAAAGGGATGGAACTTAGAGCTGTCGGAAGAGTCAGAACTAGGTATTTTCCAAACATACCTGTTTCTTGAAATAACTTTCCTGAAGACTCTAAATTTGACAGATATATATGTATGTGTGGGCCCAAGTGCACATGTGCTCACCCTTGCATAATAAAAGTGTATTAGCAAAAGTACTGAAGTTCAACATCTCTCATTTCTGTCATGTGTAAAAGGCCTCTCTAAAATATAATGTTCACTTGCTAAAATACATATTGCAGAGCTATAAAAATTCCACTTTTCTTAAGAATTTATTTGAAAACAACTAAAAATTTAAGAAAAACACAATGCCTCCTTGTCAGTATTACTTTTCCTAGTGAGAATCTTGGCATCTAATATATGTGCCTTTAATTATTCCTACAACAATACAAGCTAAAATAACAACTGGAATGAAAAGGGGGGGAAAAAAAGCACAACCCCAAATAAATTAATCCAATACTGCTCACTAACAACTGATAAAGAGAAACTTTCTCTCTGCCTGTATTTTTTATTTTTTATTTTTTAAATATAAACAGCACTTCAAAGACCTGTTTTCACAAGATATAAATGGTTGGTTTTAGAGCCATAAACATCAAATTAATTGTGCAGAACAAGATGGCTTTTTCCACATTTTCTTCCCATTTGCATACATTACTGTTCATCTAAGGTTGTTTAAAAAACTGTTTACTTCAGGTTTTGTTCTCAGAATGTGAAAAGGCAGCTTGATATTACACAAGTCAGTAACTTTCTAAAACTAAAGCTCTTCATAATATTTTATCTATGTGTACCAACATCTACAGCACGTGTATCTCATGCACCACAGATCAGAAGTTTCACCAAACTTTGCCAGCTGTAACTAAGCTCAGATAAGCTATATCTTCATCTTACAGAAATGACAAAGTGACAGAGCACCAACCATAAATTTCTAGGAGCTGCCAAGACAACACTAACTTCTACAACCCTAAGAAACTGGTAAAAGCAGGTCCACCATATTGGCAAAGGTGATAGGTCTCAGAAAAGTCTAAGCACAAGCACCTCAGGATTGTATTTCTGTAATAGCCCTCAACTCATATAACCTGCACATCTTAGAAACTATACTTGAAAATAACCACTTGTAGAATTTGCACGTAGGTATTTGCACACAGGGACAACTACAACTCCAGTTTAAGCCAGGTTACACTCCACATCTACTTGTTTAATTGGCAGGAAGTGAAGTGAATTAAAAATTAATACAAGGCCTCTGTGATTAAAAAGAAAAAAAAAACCAACAACAAAAAAAACAGCATGAGAAAGCTAGCTGTGGAAAAAACGTTTAAATTCAAATGATGGCTTTTCTGCAACCACAAAGTTTTAAAGAAAAATATTCAAGTAAAAATATAACTGATTCTTACAGAACCCAGTTCTGTTTCTAGCTTCACTTTCTAACAGTAAATACAGTCTTACATGTTACTTTCTGCACTTAGCTACAGTTGTGTAAGACATTTCCTTTTATTTTTTAAATAATATTACAACTTATATGATCTCAAATTTCGGTGTAGCTCTCAGTGGAAATCCCAAATTGAACAGAGCAAAAATATTCAAATATCTAAAAACATTAGGATAGGGAGGAAAGACGAGAGTTGAAATCATTAGCAAGACAGGGACTGTAATGCAGTTTGTGGTATAAATTTCCCCCCATGTGTATTGTTCATGCATATCATCCATAGAGTCAATGAATTAAATTGTTTTTAAAAGAAATTCTACTGCTTTACCTGCAAGAATACAGTAAAGAAAATTTACCTACCAACGAACAGCTGCAGTACTTTGAGACACTTAGTCCATACATATACTCTAAGACTGGGTGGGCTCGTGGCCTGCCCTGGAGTGTCCCGGGAGGGGCACTCTCACTCCTCCCCTCTTCCTGCTTGAGGCATTGACACACAGGGCAGAGTGCATCCGCCACCACTGCAGTTCCTCTTAAATGCACAATCAAACCTGAAAGAGATCCAGAAAGAGGGGAAAGGCAGGTAGGAGACTAATGTACATGCAGACTGTACCTCTCAAAGAACACCAGTTACTGACGAGTAACCTTTCTTCTTTGAGTCTGCATGTACATTCCCACAACGACTCGCTCTGATCAGTTACCTTTGCCTTTTCCCATCCAGGAGAAGGCCTGAGGACTCCCACAAACAACTGCAGCATCACTCCACTGAAGGCTGAAACAGCCCTGCATACAGTTAGTCTAACACAATGCTGGAAAAAGCAAAGAGAGAACTCCAGGTGGCCTTACAGCAAATGCCTAAATACCATACAATACAAATACTAAGTTTGCCCAGAGATCTCATAGAATTTGATTTGGCCATGTTCCAAGTTCCTCGAGTCCACTCAGAGACAGAAAGCCATCTGAACAATCATTGTGTGAATACAGCCAAACTTTTTGATATTCAAGCAGTGCAACAAGCAAAGAAACAACCTAGAAGATTTGGACCTTTGAAGAGAAATGATAAAGGCCTTATGAAATCAAGAAAGCAAAGCTTAAAATTCAATGAAAGAAACGTAAGATCTGGAAATTATTACTGAAGGACTAATTTCATAGCTGCTCTGCAACTTTGGCACCACTTCAAGAAGGACTTCTGGATGACTGAAGAACACACACTCTTCCCATATACAGGTAGTATGTAAAATAACAACCGTAAGGAGCCATATACTTCAGTAGCTAGCTGAGAAAACCATCTCCAAATGTGCCACTTCCATAGACACAACCAGAAGCAGTAAGCAGAAGTAAGAATTTTAGAGCTCAAAAGGGGAGAAGGAACCACTATAACTGATGGTTTTACACTGCATGAACGATGGAAAACTGTCATCAGTCGTGAACAGTTCAATGCATCAGCTGTTAGGAAGGTCTGAGTTGTGACATGTGTGAACATCAGTGTACAAATCAGAGAGAGCAACCTGGTACTCTCACCACTGTACAAAAAGAAATCAAAGGAACAACATGGAACAAGTATTCTGAAAGGGCTGAGATCAAAGCAGCAAAAAACACACCATACAGACAATACTGTTTTCTCATACAATATGCATGTCTAGATTATGTTTTCACACTACTGGCTCTGCTCATAACTCTGGAGAGTAGCAAAAACGGACTACCCCTGAGATTGATTAATGTTTCAGCTTGGAGGATCCTAAGATTGACACAGATTGAAGAAAAGCCTGGGAAGATCTGAAATTCAGCGTGTATGGAGACTACAAAAGAAATCTGACATATCTGCTTATGACTACACCCACAGTCAAAACATGGTAAAATCACAAAACAAAAAACCCCATAATTCTGCCTTTACTGAATACTTCCCTGTATGTGTGCCAATCATGGTAACTTACAATCAATACATCATAAAAGAAGAAGAATCACTTTGGAAGCCTAATCCAAGCAAAACTGCTGTATGGCTCTATTAAGCCAGGCATCTGCATGAGATGCCAAAACAATGAGTATATTTTAGCAGAAGCACAGGCAGTATTGCAAAGAACAGACTGACGTCCTATAAAGAATACCCCTAAATGAAACAGCAAAGTCAACTGTATCCTCACAGAAATTTCCTTGGGTAAGTCTAGTTTATCAAATTCTAAAGAATATACTAAAATGGGCCTGGATAGAATCTCAGTTGTTCTCTCTCTCTGTCCAGTTTAGGATTATACTGTCATCCCTGAGAGACATCTATCTTCAAAACTTTAAAGATCAGTAAATGTTTTACTTTTGGACAAACAACCAGTGGAAGAACAGGTGAATAAACTGGTTTAAACAAAAATCCAAGCTTCTGGAAGAAATATAGAGATTTGGTCTAAAGTATCGTATCTATCTTCCAAAGGACTGTAAAGAGAGCCAAACCCACTTATATCAGGGGTCACTGTCTTCTGTATGCAACAAAGAACACTGTTATGTCAAACAAATAGAACTCTGAAGAATCACATTAATATTCCAAATTTGAGTTAACTCTCCTACTTTAAATGGAAGTCTGATAATCAGTTCAGGATTAATACAATTTACATGCAACCAAACTGGTGAATGAAGTGTGGAAAGAACTGCTGCATGGATAGTAGGCTCACAACTTTCCAATAACTGAGAAACAAGGCCTTCATAGATAATTGATGCCTCCTGAGGTGAAACCACTGCCATTTTGTAGCATATGTAAAGGTTATGGGCTCTTTTATACCCAAAATGTTCTGTATGTTTAAATAGTCAAATATGTTATTACACTTCACTGCATGAAAATTGAGGCCTCAGTAATGCAGGAATCTGTTGGTCTGAATGATCAATGTGAGGGAAAAAAACCCAGAATGATGATAAAAGATGCTCAGAATTCACCTGAATTCCAGGTACTGATACTGTTCAAGACAGAATGGAGTGATTGTAGTGACTCAGGCACTACTTTTTCTTAATCACAATAGAATAAGGATATTGGTACATAAGTATTGATCTGAAATGCTTGAAAAAACCCCATATCTCCCTATCAACTCAGATATTCTGTCCCTCCAGACATCTTTTCATTTCTTGATGTTATCACAGATTAATTACTCTTTGGTGGATAATACTGGCAATACTATCGCCTATTTATATTTAGAAAAGTTGATGTTAAGAAGATGTGGCAGTGTATTTTGAAGATCCTGGAGATAATGGCTTGTAACCATTATTTTAAATCAAGCCCATCAGTTCCATAGATGGAGTAATTACATAAAAGATGGATCTAGCACCTCCATGTTTGCTCACACAGTGCACTATGATGGTGCCATTCACTCAAAAATTATTGTTCTGCTCATCAGTGCATGGATACAGAACAGCACTCCAATATTGTCTAGTAACATTTACTAGAATCACAGAATATTCTAAAGATGCTCCTCTTGTGCAATAAGGAAGCCAGCCCAACTGACACCTCTACATATTTGTAGTGGATCCTTCTACCAGCTGAGAGATTTTAAGATTACTATCTATCAGCTGTATTAATTCTCTGACATAATCATAATGCATAAATGAAATGTACAATGTTTCCAGTCAACTAGTGCATGTACAGGCCATATGGCCTAATAACTAAAGGTATGATCTTATTGTGATCTATGATAGTACCAATTTTAGAGGGTAAATGACCTTCCAGGACTAATAATCGATGTTAGATTTAGCTTCCAGAAGATAAACCACAGTACAGTAGCCCCTTCAATCAAAACAAAGCAATGTTGTTCAGTTCTCTAAATATAAGGAAGATGTGGACATCCTGCTCTGATATACTCTTGTGATAGGGATATACAAACAATGAAGAGAAAGGTATATGCAAGCAAAGAAAGAAGACTGCAGTATTCTGGAACTGATTAGACTGCCTGCACTTTTCCATTATCTGTTGAGTAGGAGTAATCCTGGAGACTCTGCAAATGATTGTCAAAAGCGATAAGGGAAGGATAAAAATCAGTTCAGATTCATTGATGGTTCTTAATGCAAAGAATATCTTGACAGCTGTTGAAGGCAATGAAAAATAAATAACTGTGATCATTACAGAAAAAAGCTTTTTTCCTGTGAGCCTTTATTGGTGATTGGGGGGGGCTGTTGTTTGTTTTTTTTTCCCTGGGGGGGTGGGGTGTGTATGTTTTGTTTTTGTGGTGGTTTTTTTTTTGTATGTGTGTGTGTTTTGTTTGTTTGTTTGTTTTTTTGATAACGATAGAGCAGAATAAAAGAATAATAGAATGAACTAGTAATAGGCTGCCTCGCTGATTAGGTTATTGTCTATTCCTAAGTGAGTGTAAACATACAAAGAGTAAAACGTAAAAAACCTTTTGATACTTATAAGACAATCCGTTACTGAATTGAAAAGTCTTCCTTCTTCAAAGGGAAGACCTTTTCAGGATTCAGTCCCTGCAGAATCTCTCTTACATGCCCAAAGGATTATAACTATTACATAATACTGGGTGAAAGCTGTTACTATAGAATTTGATGAGCCATCGTCTGCTTCCACTGCAGTTAGCAGAGGTGTCTTAGCATTAGATGATCCCACTGCAATCAAAGATTCCAACTATTATACTTGGGAGAAAAATGATGCAGAATAACTCACATTAGAAAGACTTCTTTCCCTAAGAGCTGAAACTTTCTGGTCATTTCTCTTCTGATACGTTTTTAAAAGAGGCTAATTTTTTCTTGATACATCCTAACAACAAAATTACTTGGAGTCAGGTGGCAATAAAAGCATTCAAAATCTTAAAAGATATTTCAAAATCACCTTCCAACTGTTTCTGCAGCTGGTATAAAGGAAACTAAAATCTGCCAGGGTACTAAGGTTGTTCAAACATGCCTTTAAGCTGTTGGAAATCCCTCAGGCAAAATAACATACAGAATATCAAACAACCTTCAGCACTTTTAGAAAATTCTTTGTATTCCAGTCTCCATTGCTTCTTAGCTCCTAAATTATTGGAAATTATTTTGTTCTATAAAGAAAGATATGCTAGCACTTTTTTTATGTTAAAGATTCTAGGTATATAAAAATAAAATACGTATATCTTTCCTAGCCAAGTAAAGTGGAGATATTTTGTAAGAAGGCCTCCTAATTTGATAAAGTTGCTGAAAATGGGCAAACAGGAGCTCAACTGCTTCACAGAAGAAGCTCAATCCAACGCTAAAATGCTAACAAAGCCATAGTTGACTAGGACATGAACAAAGTTCAAAGAAATACATGAAAGGAGTTGGAAAGGACAATTCTAAGCAGAATCACTCGTCATTTCTTGGTTTTCTAAAGATATATGCCAAACTTCACTTACTAAATTATAAAAGAAATACTAATCAGTAGTATCAGAATGAGAGAAGTGTAGAATGCGCTCTCCTTACAAATGCTTGTAGTGATAGCATCAAGTCTCTTGACTGCTGCAGAGATATTCAAGAACTGTCTGGATACAATCCTGTGCAAGGGAGGGAGACTCCACAGCCTCTCTGTTCCAGTGCACGGTACCTGCACAGTAAAGAAGTTCTTCCTCATGTTCAGAGGGAACTTTCTTTGCATCAGTTTCTGCCAGTTGCCTCTTGTCCTATTGCTTGGAACCACTGAGAAGAGCCTGGATCCATCTTCTTGTCATTCTCCCTTCAGATACTTCCAGACATTGATGAGGTCCCTTCTCAGTCATATCTTCTTTAAGCTGAACAGGCCCAGCTCACTTAGCCTTTCCTTGTAAGAGAGATGTTCCAGTCCCTTAATCATCTCTGTTGCTCTCCACTTGACCCACTCCAGGAGTTTTGTGTCTCCTTTGTACTGAGGAGCTCAGAACTGGACACAGAACTCCAGGTGAGGCCTCACCAGGGCTGAGTAGAAGGGCAGGATCATCTCCCTTGACCTGCTGGCAGTGCCTCTTCCTAATGCACCCCAGGATAGCACTGGGCTCCTTGGCCACAAGGACACTGTGCTGGCTCATGGACAGCTTGTTGTCCATTGGGACCCCCAGGTCCTTCTCCGCAGAGCTGCTTTCCAGCAGGTTGGTCCCCAGCCTGTCCTGGTGCCCAGGGTTATCCTTCCCCAGGTGCAGGACCCTGCACTTGCCTTTGCTGAATTTCAGACAGCTCTTCTCTGCCCATCTCTCCAACCTGTCGAGGTCCTTCTGAAGGGCTGCACAGCACTCTGGGCTATTGGCCACTCCTCCCAGCTTTGTCATCAGTGAGCTTGCTGAGGAGGCTTCTGTCCCTTCATCCAAGTTATGAATGAATAATTTAAAGAATATTAGGCCCAGCATTGAACCTTGGGAGACACCGCTACTGACAATCCTCCAAATAGACCCTGTGCCACTGATCAGAACTCTTGTTGCTTAAGCATGAGTCATTTCTAGATTTGTAAAACCACAGAAAGCCCTCTGGACTAGGAAGTACTTGTTTGTTATTTTAAATAATATATATCTTATATTAAATACAATTTAAGAAGACACACAAAGTAACCTTTACAAGAATCCAGAGTTATTTATATAGTTCAAAGAAGAGTTGCATAAGAAATAATGAGTCTTTTCAACTGTGTATCTCCTGCTTTATATATCATTATTCTAACATATGGTCCGTTACAAGAAAATGTTTATATAAGTAATTTTTGGGTTTTTAATTGCAAAACTTACCTTTCTGTACAAGTTCAATTCTCATTACAGTCAACTGCTCAATGCAACTTAGAATAAAGGCATCAATTCAATAATTAAAAATACCATACTGCCCCTTTCAGAGTTGTATCATTTCCCACACATTCTACTTTGAGGATTATGATACATGCATTATATGTTATCTCTGGACTACTGCTCTCCCTAGTAGAGACAATTGCCACTTTAGTGCTGGAGAGTGATGAAGAGCCTACACAGGCAGCACAGTCATTCAGATAGAATTTTCAGTAAGAGAGAGTAGGTGGCATTAGAGGATGAGGAAGATATGTAAGACATTTTATCTGTGAGCAATAACTGGGCAACACCCTCTGGAAATTAGGGACCACACAATGCTCTGTTTAGAACATTTCTAGTACTGTAGTGCTCCTGACCAGGAGACCATTGTACATCAAGCAGTTAGCACTCCACATAACAGTTCCCCAGAAGTTCCCACAGAAGGCTGCCGTGAGCTCTATGCCCAGTGCGGTTTTCAAGGATGTGTCATGCTGCACAAACCCCTTTGGCCAAAGGACAGACTTATCCACCTCATTGCAACGGAGGAGCCTGTAGGTGCTCCCACTCAATGCTGGTGATTACACCACCAGCATGGTTTTCCTTTATCTAAAAGTGTAGCATGAGTTTATCAGGAGCGGAGAAATCTATCCACAGACTGTTTCAGTGCTGCACGAACACACAGTTCCCAGCATCTGAAGAGAGTAAGATTCATCTGCTATCTATATTCCTCCTCTTATTCTGCTTTATGAAAGCAGGTATTTTATTCAGCTATTTGTTGTCAGGCCTTTCTTAGCAAGAACCAGAACACACCTGGCATGTCCCTCTCTCACTTTCCTGCTCCATTATAGAACAAACAGACACATACAGAGAATTTCCTTTTCATTTCAACTCTCATCCCTTCCACCTACAGAAGGAGAAGCCTTTGCTTTTTTCTTGCAATTACTACCCAAGTCTTTTCTGTCCTGTAAGTTTTCTCTCCGGGCCCAGTAATACCTATGATATTTAAAGACATTAAAAAGCAATCAAAGATTTTTTCTTCTGCTAACAGTTTTAAATTTGTGGTTAAATATCAGGTCTACCAGGAATCCAATAATTCTATAGCAGCAATCTTCTAAGAAGCTTTACAATTGTACTCCTGAATCTAAGCATAGTATTTTGGGTTTGCAGCTGTAACCATCCATAGCAATCAAATCTAAAAAATTAAGCCAATTTCCAAGCCACTATAGCTATTTCTTCTTAAATGTCACAGATCATTTAGTAGTCCCTCAGGTCTTCAGCCGATGTTTCAGCTTCCACTTCTGGCTAACTCCAAAAGTAGGGATATTTTTAGTAGGAAACTAAGCATTTTTTGTCTGTCACCCAAATTTCAAAATATCACCAAGAAAACGTTATAAGACATTGGATACACTAAATATATTTCATTTGAATGAGAGGCATATAGCTTTCTACCCTAAAAAAATAACAGCAATAAAACATTTTTTTTTGTCAGCTCCTTTTCTTCCGTATTCCTGAAATTTGGGAAATTACAATTTCATATATTTCACGTAAAACTAATAATAACCATGATAAAACTAAGACACAGGAAAATAGACTACCACTTCAATTAAATATACTCGATTGAAGGTGTTAATTAGCAAGGTAACATCTGGCCATCCTAATTTACAGTAATGACAAAAGAATACTATTTTGCTCAGGAAATAATTGCAGGCTAACAAAATAACCATGCTTCATGCTTTTAGGCTCCTTTTATTATAATGATGCTTCTGGAGGGAGATATTAAATTTCTCACTGACCTACTTGTAGAAAAAAATTTCATCAGCAATCTCTGTTCTTTGGACAGATTTCAGTGTTTGACTGAGGTTTGATAGGAAAATGTTTCATTCTTTTGCAACTCTGTACTTTGGATGTTACCTTCAGTTCCCTGCGGATAATCTACGACGGAGAAGAGAGATAAATATGGTTTTCACGGAGTTTTGTACGAGAGTGATCTAGAGAACCATTTTAAACTAACTGCTTATACCACAGTTTCAATTTTAAATTGATTTTGTTATTTTTATTTTTTACTGGCATTGGTAAGCTATTACCACCCTCTCTGTAAAGTAAACTTGTTATTTGTCGATGGGCTTGATGGAGTGAATCTTATTCCTGATTTTGGAACCTACAAGTTGAAGTGATTTAAGTGTGACATTAAGTGTGCAGTCAGAGAAAAACTTGTGCCCAGTGTATTAATTTTGAAGAACTAGGTTGTGACTGCTGCTGATGTAAGACAAACAACAAAGTTGGTGAAGGGTCTGGAGCACAGAACAACCGAGGGAACTGGGCTTGTACAGCTTCATAAAAAAGGAGGCTCAGGGGGAACCTTATCGTTCTCTACAATTACCAAGGAATAACAAATAAATAGGATAGGAAGAAATGGCCTCAAGTTGCGCTGGGGGGGTTAGATCAGATATTAGGAAAAATTTCTTAACCAAAAGGGTTATCAAGCATTGGGACAGGCTGCCCAGGGAAGTGGCAGAGTCACCGTCCCTGGTGGTATTTAAAACATATGTAGATGTGGCACCTGGGGACATGGTTTAGTGGTGGATTTGGCAGTGGTGTTAGGTTTACACTGGGCACGATGATCTTAAAGGCCTTTTCCAAACTAAAGAATTCTATGACAGAACAGATTCTTAATTTAAGACAACAAAAAGGGATAAAATTTGAAGATAGCTGATCACATGTTAATTTCATGTTTCATACATATTCAAAATGCACTGAGTATTCAAAAGGACAGAGTATTTCCTCTGGTTTTCTTTCCCTATTATTTAGCCATCCTCAGAAGGCAATTTAAGTGCTCATATATGTCCAGTATTGTTTTCATTGGTAGAGATCTAGCAGAGTAAATTTAAAAATCTTTTTGATAAAAGCTAGTCTGAAATTCACTGTTTATTCCATCAGAGAGGAACCCCCTTTTTTTTTCAGTCTGTATATATGAGATTGCCATGATGTTAGATGAATCACAACATAATTAGCTCAGGTTTTATTTGTTGCAATAATATGACTCTGCAAAAATACTATTTGTCCAAATTTAGGATTGTTTTTAAAGTTTAAGATATTAAAATTGTGTAACAAAACACAGAATTCAAAATATTCTGAAAGCGCACACACAAATAATACATTAAAATCTGTATGCTGTTTCATATAAAACATTTAAATATAAAAACACATTGTAAAAGTGCCTGGATACCAAAACACATGAGGTGTAGCTCAGTTCTTTGAATTAAAACAAAAGGGCAAATGTAGGGAACTGTGTCATTATAAATAAAGCTTCATGTCTGTATATCAACTATTGGCTGAAAAGTCAGAATGCCTGTTGCAAGCGCTTTCCATAGTTAGGTCTGCAGAAAAGAGTTCATCCTAAGAAAAACAATAATTTTCCCTTATCTGTGAGCTTTGATTTCTTACTTCTTTTGCTGGGTCTCTCAGAAGTTGACTAAGTAAGGGTATCTTGTATGTAAAAGCTTTATAATTACACTTAGAGCATAACACACAAATACTCATTTTTTTGTTTTTGAAATACAATAATCCCTTTCCATTTCTCACCAACAGAAACATTCACAGTTTGGAACAATATTCAGAGGCATTTGAAGCTTTTGTATGTAAAGCAGTTCTTTACAGTTCCCTGATTTTAGTCATCTTTCCTTCAAAACAGCCTGAGGATAATTGTGTGCTGTCATTTAGAGCCTCAAGATACTCTGCAAAACTCAAGTGTTAGCTTCAGTGTCCCAAATGACAGTCAGCTTTATTTTTACACACTGCCTGTTTTATATAGCATTTATTCCCTAGAAATACTTTAAAAAATATAGAACACATTCCTTGCTCCAAATACATAAAGAAGGGTTATTTTCTGCTTTATCAGAGAAGGACAAGAATTTTAAAACATTTTGATGTTAAGCTCTTATCCTCAGAAGATATCCCTGGATACTTAGTTTCATATTCCAGAATCATAAATCTTAGGTAATTTTCACTCATTTTAAATTATGTTCAACTACCAAGAATAGTAAAAATGCAGAAGAACCCTTTAAAATGATGGGACTGAGCAGTAAAAATTTCCACAGGGGATCAGCCTAATAGATAGGTTTATGTCATCATGCTACTGAAGCAACCAGTGAAAATATTACAGTATTTGTAATTTTTAAATTAAGGGTATTTTGATAGAGCATAACAACAGTAACAAAGCAGGTTATAAATAGTAAGAGAAAATAGAAACATCATTCTATGCAGAAATGGGGAAAGTGAGTGTATGTGTTACCTTTGCAATCTTAGCATTCCACCTAATCTTGTCATAATGGTGATGCAGCTGAAACTGAATACAAATGTTTTTGACAGAACAATCCTGGAAATCTTTGCGTAGATGTTTTATAAGAATGTATTTGAAAAAGTAAAACTCCGCAATCACTCCACCCTTACTAAACTCTGATAATTCAATGGCATTGTCTGCCCTATACATTTCCTTGAGGACAATTAAGCCACAGAATTTCTGAAATTCTACAATAATTGAAAAGTACAGAATTACAGTAGATAATATCAAAATGCTACCTATTTTATCATGGAGGAATCCAGAAAAAGAACATATCAAAACCACAGGAGAAATGAAAAGGAAAGACACTGAAGATTAACCTTACATCCATGTTTAATTTGAAAAGAATTGTTTTTCTTGCCTAGGTAGATGCATGCTAAGAAACGCTTCCATAAGGAGCTCAGAGATGATCCAGGAGAGCAAATATTGTGACTTCAGTCACAACAAATTACATTATATGTACTGCACTATCAAAATGTTCTGTTTGGCAAAATACATAATCTTGCATCCAAAGGTAAATATTACTGTTGTCCCGTTAAATACATAACCAGTGCTGTCTCCACACACCACTGCAAAAATAATTGGATTTTGTTATGGATATGTTATGGATAATTTGTCCATATCAACCCCGCTTCCTTAGGAATTTTATGCTTCCACCTTAGATGCACCCTGCTCTCATGTCTGTCTTCTTCCTACCTGGTGGCCTCACTTCTTATTTCTTTCATCTAGACCACTGGTCTAGATGACCTTTTTTTTCCCTTTTAATAGTCTGCCAGGAGGGCTGGCCACTTCTTAATTACTTAGCTGAGCCAACAGTGTTTCACTGCTAACGATGGTACTATATAATTAATTTCACATTTGTAACCTTAATATATCGATCACAAGAATACATGTGCTGGAGGCTTGGGACTCATCTACCATAGCTTGTTAGTTCAAAACAGCACTGCACTTTTAATAGCTCTCTGCTTACCAGATTTTGGCTCACATTGCACAGTAGCCTTTGAGCGTATGAACTGGAATCCTTTCAGATAAAACTTATTTGGAAAATGGACATGCAGCACATGTAATCCACTCCAGCTGTTAAGAAGTACACAGAATAACGCTAGAGGCAGTTTGAAATAAAACATACTAAAGTACATACGATGTGGATGCTGTATCTCCAGCACCACATGCTTTACTTTACAGATAGATGCATTTTATTGCTTTGCATGACTTGGTAACACAGATATGATTCAGGATAATTCAGTTTTTGGCACCAGGGATGTGGTGGCTAGGACTAAGGCAGGCATTTTTAAATTTGTCTTTACACACTTTGCTCTGATATTGTTTAGCTACAAGACACCTATTTCTGGAAGCCTTTAGGACATCACTTAAGACAACATTCCAGCTCTGTGCACTGTTAGAGATGAAAAGAGTCACTTAACCAACATACTCAATAAAACATAGAATCCACTTAAAACTTTCCATTTCACATCTGTGCTCAGATACAGGTCATCAGCACAAAATCTCATCTAGACCAATCTTGTGCATCTGATAAGAGAAAGCATCTGAGCAAATAAAATGCCTCTAGCCACATGGTTCAACATGTCAATACTATTTTACACCATTCCTTTATGTCTCCTTGAAGGAGACTGTTGGTTGGTTTTCTGTTAAAAACATGTCACTTTTCATATTCTGTTTTAGACAGTGGACCTTACGTATGACAGTCACTAATAGGATGAGGGTACCATAAAAAACCCAAATAATTATCAGAGAAGTTTAATTAGCTGTAATCACACAGTGAATTACTAAGTATCACTTTATTAATACAGTTTGCAAGCTTGCATATCACAGGAAGGCTTGTGTAGTTTTTGGTGTCTTACTACTGTGGTTTCCAATCAAGCCATTAAAACACAACATTAAAAAGCAACTAGAAAACGTACTACGAAAGCAAAATAAACTACACTACTCTAGCGGAATTATCTGCAGTCTACCGGTTACAAATCTTTTTCAGAAAAATACAGTGTATTAAGCTGGTTTCTGACAGAGACATGATTGCTGTGCTCTGTGTGTTCTTGTTTGTTTTGGTGGGTTTTTTTCTTACAATCAGTACATTATCAACCAATGGAAGACGTATAATCAAAACTTTGATGCCTGCTTTCAGGCAGTCTCACAATTTGCATAAATTAAGCATGAGAGTTAATTTTAAAAGTGCAGTAGAAATAAGTAAGAATGTTGCTGAAATGCAACCAAATGTGCCACTTGTGGACGTTTCTGTCTCAATCTCTTTTTGTGTTCCTCATACAGAAGTGCTACTATAAATTAGACAATTTTTATAATCTGACTCTAAATCTTTTTCAGTCTTACTGTGTCATTTTTGTAATTAGGGGATCAGCCCTTCACATGTCATTGTATATGGTCTGGCACCAGAGGCCCATACATAGCAGAAAAGGTTTAGCATTCTGGTCTTGGTTCCTTTCCTAATAATTCCTCAGTCTTTCCCCTGCTTCCACCCTCCCACCCCTTCAGTTGCTCCTGCACACTGAGCTAAGTAACCACCTTAGCACACTTCTCAGGATCATTCTTGCATCACAGTAGTCTAATTAGAGACTTCATTTTTTTTGCAAATTGGGGATTTCTCTGTCTCCTATATACATCACTTAATATTAACCTTCCCTGATTTTCATCAGATGGTTTGTCAATCAATTAGCATTTCGATGTCCTTACTTGCATTAATACATCATTTCTCTACAAATAATAATTTTCATCATTCAGTAAGACACTACCTGTAAATAGCTGTAAAACCTGAATGTTATTTTTTAAAAAACAAATACAGACAAATAAACAAGAAACCCCAAACAACAACACAACTGATCTCTTTTTTCCTTATATACAAAGGACCAGCACATGGAACCTGAAGGGTTTGTGTTTTTTAAGAAGATGAACAAACCCAGGAAAACTTGATCTCCTTTTTTCCTATATATACAGGACCAGTATTCGCCTACCGTGACAATTACAAAAAAAGAACTTTCAGAAATCTATTTATACAAGATAAGATCATACTGTACATCTCAAACTCAGTCAAGCCCTTAACCAACTATGACATTATCATGTATGATAGGACAACATTATATTTCCTTCATAGATCCCAAAAAAGAATCATCAGAAAACATTCTTATAGGCTAAATATAACCAAAAAACCCTTAACGTAACAGGTCACATGGAAAATTATTAGGGCTTTTATATAAACTTGATTTACTTATATACTTGCCAAAAGCTATTTGCTGCTTAATGAAGCTGAGCTATGTTTCCTCCTCTCATTCAGCCTAAGTGACATTGCATTTAAGAAGTGACTTTTCCAGTGAGAACAAAAGGCACTGAAAACATTTCCCAGTATATGGGGGGTCAGATGAAAAGTAAGAAAGTCTGTGTTAGCGCTGGTAAGGAGATGCCCCAAGAACTAACTGGGTTTCAGGTGATGGCTGGTACAGAGATACGTAGTTAGCAAAAATGGAAAATGAAAGAAAGCCAGGAGGAAGTTAGACAAAATTGGTTACTATGGTCACAGGCAGAGATATTTTTTTATGATGTAAAACAAGAAGAGATTTCAAATCCTGTTTCTAATGCATTTATGAAGAAAGACTGACTAGACAAACAGGACCGTGCTAATGAAAAATCTGATACACGTTATCTCCTCTTAAATGCAAGGGAACCAGAAACGTTGTTAGGATGAGCAATATTCTGGTCTGTCTTGTAAATTAGTTTTCAGCTATTTTTCTTCTCTCTTTGTGGGAGAACCACAGAACTATTTTGTTTGATCTGGAAAGTAAATAATAGCATTACTAAAACGATACTGTGCCATTAGCATGGCATTTCAACTTAAATGAAGGGAGTACCTTCCTGCCCTTCCCTTCTCCATGCTGCACTATTCCATAATCTGCACAACACTAGCAAAATTTCTGTATGTTCACTAAATCACACAATAAAATATAAAATGCATTTGTTTAAATTCTTCTCACATAAGAACAGGAATTAATAACAATGTTTCAGCATCATCTATATTCACGACAGCTCATAAGAGTAAGGCAGCTTGGTGAGGTGGTCTCATCTACCATTTCTAGAGCCATTACGTCTGTGAGGCCACGAAACCCCTGGAATGTAAGATGGAAGACACAGCAGGAAAACAAGAAGTGATAATTCCTATTTTCACAGAGAAAGTTAGTGAGTACACTTTTTCATCCAGAGAGTCTAGGCATTTGATGCTCTTGCCAGGAAAGCAGAGGAATGCTCTTGATACACTCAGCAGTCCTAATAAAGATCAGAGTTAGATCACTAACAGACGTAAAGAAATTTCGGCTACCCCCACACATCTCTTCCAAAGAAAGAAAAGTCAACTGGCCTCTTCACTGCCAGATGCCAAAAAGAGCAGATACTCAGCTTCCCCACTCAGTTACTTGGTTTACATCACCCACATCTCTCAAAACAGTAAAGAAGCAGCAAGGCAGAGAAGAATAGAGTGTACCTGTAACACTGGTAATGTCAGTAACTGCCTGGACCTAAAAGAAATCCCATCAAATGCCCGGAAACATCCACAAGGGCAGAGCTGAATCCTGTTGTCCAATAATTAGGGAACAGCGACAGACACTTCAGCCATCTCTCATCTTACATTCTTTTGTAAAGATTTTTTTTTGGTTGAGAGTCTGTAATTGCATCACCCATGGAAGACGAGAGAAACCGATGAAAAGCCCCTTCAGTGAGTACTCCCTAAGGAGTTTCTATACAAAAGCTTGAGACAGCAATAGCTATAGAATTGAGAAGAGTCATGTCCTTCAAGCAAAAACAGTCTCAAACCTATCAGAGCAGAAAAAATCCAAAAGTCAAAACTGATATTCATGACTAATGGTTTCATAGGTGGGAAAAAAAAACCCCACAACAGAAAAGAGAGTCTTATGAAACACTCATATCTCACTGGTGTGAGAGCGTGCCTGCACAGTGGTTCACGCTTGCATGGCCAGGCTCGGCACCAAAAGCCCAGAGCCAGAACCCAGTATAACACAGACTGCACTTTCCAGAAAAAGGGGCAAAATCAGTCTTAAAAGAAACAAAACTAAGTTAGATCAACAAAGGACTCCTGAGAAGAAAAACTGACATAACACAACAGATAACGAAATCACTAGTCAACTAGAAGCAATATGAAGCAAGGCTGTTGACAAGAACTTAAAAGAACAGAGCACAAATGCATGGCTAAGAGTACATTAATAATACTGCAAGGGGTGCAAATCTCTAGCTTGTAGCATGAATGCATACACATGGAGAGACAATTATAGGAAAGTAATTTTTTGTTTTCTATAAAGTTTTTGATGATTTGTCAAATAATCTCATACTCAATCCTTTAATTCTCTCCAGCATGGAAACAACAAAATCTGTAACATCATTTACGGATTTATATAGCAAGTAAAAAACTCAGAATTCTTTCTGTCATTTAAATGACGTAATTTACGCTTTTTTTGTCATATGTAGCTTGGAAAAGAATACTAGTCAGTGATTGACTCTGCTAATACAGGATTTAGAAATGAACTCAAGAAGAAATCTGTGTATACATCAGGTGAACTTTAATTGCAGGGAAATATGATGAGACAAAGTTGGTTTAACTTAACACATTTCACTTCTTAATTGTCCTTGTTGGATTCATGGCCATAAGAAACTCTCAATCATGAAAACCCGAAAAGCAAGTAGGAAATCCAAATCTGCAAGTTTATCAGGGATTTCATACAGTAAATTGAGATCTGAGAGTCAATTTTTTGTTACTAGTTAGGACATTTGGAAAAGCTTCTAGAAACTTTCTTTTCCTGGATGCAGGAGCACAATGAAACTGTCTACTGGACAAGCAGACTCTGAGTGCACGTTAAGTGAGTTAAAACACAAGCTCTCAGTTTTAACCAACTCACAGTCCAGCATGACTAGCGAACTAATCATGGAATAACACGTGACCATCACAAATTGTCTTAAATATTTTTCAACTTGTATCTGTAAGCTTTAGAGTCCATGGAGATCCTACTTGTTAATATTCACTAGACATTCAATTAATAATACCCTTTCACATCACATTAATTAATAAGACCTTTTGTGCTGTGAATTATAATCTGAGATGCAGAAGGAGGAAAACACTGGGATGTCTATACTTTAAACAGCTCGAGTCTCTTCAAAAAACTCTTATTCTGAGAGGGAAAACCATTTTTCGTTCATGCTGGATCCAACCAGGTAAACAGAATATCTCAGTATTATTACCAAATTCTGATGCCTCCCATCATAAACGTTGGGGAAACCTTGTGAGAAGATCCTCAGCCAGTGCTGATACACTTAGCAGATGAACATCAATACAGTGATGAAGTAAACCAGAAACAGGACAAATTCCTATGCAAAACTGGGATGACAGTGCATCTCCTTGCTTATGTAACGCACTGTTGATTCTGTAGGGGATGCAAGAAATATTTAAATGCTGCCTCAGCAACAAAAAGTAAGACATGAAACCAGTTTTGTGAAGTCTGAATATTTTGAGTCACAACCCTGTTCCTACAGACTATCTACCACAGTACTGATGAGTACCTTTCTTACATTCGTGGGGGTTTTTTATATAGGACTACAAACCAGCACTTGTTGACAAATTGCTACTTATTTTTGGCACACAGTGGCAAACATGAAAATATGTTGAAGGATCAAGGCCAGTGTCTCTCGGCTGCACACAAAGGCTGCATGAATTTCATCAGCTACTGTCACCAGCAAAAAGATTCAGTGATGCAGAATTATGTAGGTATATGACACCATAAGGTTAAAAAACCAAATAATTTTGTGAAAGTGTCTGAATAGACTGATTTTATTTGTAATCATTTTAAAGATACATACTTTTAATGGCAGAGAGTCCAGTTTTGCTCTGAAATACAGCTGATAGTGAAATCAGCTTACTTTGTTCATAAGATGTTCCTATATATGACTGTGTGGAAAAGTTAAAATCTCATGAATTCCTAAGTCATCTAGAGCAATTGACCTCTAAGAAGACACAGTGTTCCCCATTTCCCTTCTGGTTACTTCCCTCTCCCTCATAGTTTTTATCTTTCTTTTAGTCTTCGATCTTTATCACTGGAGTCTGTTGCTCCAAAGATCAAGACAATCTAAGAAGAATGCATTTCAGCTATTCATGAAAATAATTTTCATCTAATAAACTATTAACACATACTTCAAAACAAAAAAGAGAGATATCCTATCACTATTCAGGGGAAAAGCTGTCTAAGTCTTATACACAGCCTTTAATACTTTAGGCAAATACTTTCATTTAAAGAGCACCTATAGAAGAATTACAGGTGTTCCTTGGGAAGCATAAATTGTCTCTCTGTGGAGAATAGAACCAAAAAAAATTCCCTTCTTCCTCCAGAAATGTTTACATCTAAATCTATAATTTATAGTCAGTACTAAGAAAATATTTCTAACAAGATTTCTTAAAATTAACTACCACAGGAGGCAACCACTTAACCTTGTTCTCTACACTGGAATATCTGTCTCATGCCACAAATATAGTCATGAAATAAAATGCCAATGTCTTTCTTTTGCACATTACTTTCATGAATTGAACACCTGCTACAAAATCAATTTCTGGTCTTGAGATGAGATGCATGCATATGCCAACATGAAGAGCATGCGGGAAAGCACGCAAAAAAACCTAAGACAAAGCAATTCAATTCCATTTTGCTGATGACTTGCAAATCCTAGCAAAACAGATTTTTTTTAGAAATCTGTTAATGAGTGGTCTTCTCACTCACTGAGTCTTCTTCTAGAATAATAATCCTTCACTACATCATGTATTTCCTTTCTAATGACAGAATGCTGCAATCAAATAGACCATTTCTTACCTTAAGATGCTACTGCTGACATAAAACTGTCTACAGGTACATCATGCGAACTTTCCCTAATCAGTAAGTCATAAATCGCTCTTTACTCTTGAGAAAAATCTCCATATTGTAAACAAAACTGTATTTTGTCATGAACGTCATTAACTAGAAATAAAGAAATGTTAGGTTTGCTGCTTTTCATTTTCTCTTGAATGCAACTGCTTTAATTTCCAACGAGATGAAGTTCTTCAAAACCAGTGTTGCCTGATATGCTCACCAGGTCCTATGCACATGAAATCATTTGGCTTAGAAGACCTCTCTCGTAGGCACAGCATACTACTACAGTGGGTGAGGAGTAAGGCTGAAATCTGACATTGCATTTTTGCAAGTTTGAAAAGCTTCCTGCTTACAGGACTGAATAACCCTGATGAGAATAGAAGTCTAGAAAAAGTCGAAACAGTGACACCTTCTTAGAAATGTGTTGTAATTTCCATATTTACTGTCTTCATCAGTTCCAGAAGTATTTTAAAACCAGAACGTACTGAAAATGAAGTGGCATTGCTTTAACTGGTATAGAGGAATGACAGGAATGCAGATGGCAGTACATCCATTTAGGCGCTCACTGAACTTCCTCCTTCCTACTGAAGCATTGGTCCTGAAGATCCCTGATAGGTGACAGAAAGTGCATCTACCTTCTAGAAGACTTATCAGCGGGGAAACCTGTGACGGTATCTTAATAAGGCTACCTGTTCAGTGCTCTCACTTTGGGAACCTAAGCACCTATGACAAAAATCTAGGCGTGGTAAGTGACATGACCTTCATTTCACACTGATAGAGAAGCTGAGGAACTGTAGTGGTGATTGGTTCCACACAATTCTTCCTAACCTTGGTATGATGCATGAGGGTAGTTGGGGTACGCGCTATCGCTTCTGCCATAAATACTCCTCATCCATACGCCTGTAAGATGCCACACATTACTTAATTTTGGTAGCAAGATCAACAGCTTCAGTTATACCTGACACTGATGATATACACTCATTCAAGGAAATAGGTACACATATGGACAGGCAATATTCTAGACACATAAACCACATGAAGTCTCACAGTACATATATACACAGAGTGAAATCACACTCATATGCAAAAATAAATACATTCTAAACACTTCAGAATGGAAATATTATAAACACATGTTAAAATTTGTGTGGTACTGCAATACAGACAAATAAATTCTCACAGATAAAACACAGGTTATTTGAAAATTACTAATACACTTAGAAACATGTATTTCATTAATCTTTGAATGATACTTTTCCACTGACAGATATATTAAGGTTTGCAGAATTTTTCCTCTTCCATAAACTCAGAGATACAGCCTCTGCTTACAGTGATGTTCTACCTAGGATGTAATTACATGGATTACAAAAACAATAAGTGGGTTTTCCTCAAAAGTGATTTTGCGCTGTAGAAGAGGTTAATCTACCACCTTTCCTATGCAGACACTAAAGAGACTTCTTTTTATTTGTCATAGAAATTATTGCTCTCTGTCTGATAAAGTACCCTCCTCTGCCATTTAAGCAAGCAGTTTACTTTGTAAGGACTATCAGAAAACATGAATATTACAATTCCTATAAATATAATTCAGCAACCCACCAAGTTAAATCTGATTTTTTAAATGGAGCTATTCTTTTTGCATATTTCATCAAATTAAGCCCCTTAATATTTCACGTTTAAATAGAGGAGGGATAGTTGTGAGGCAAAATAACAGAACAATTGTGCATGGAATAAGATTCCGTCCTCTCTGGAAGTAACATTCCAATAAGCTGATTTGCCTTCTATTTCTCCTCTCGTTTTTCTACTCAAATCTGCTAGGAAAATCGTGCAGAAATTAAGACTACCTATATTAACTGCAAGGACATTTAGTCTCCCAGCTTTTCAGGTGCTATTCAAAATACGTATATGCAAAATAATGCTTTTCCATATTCAACATATGTTTGTCCATTATACTCACTGCTCGTATAGCCTAGCATCTTCCAGTAGTGCCTTGTTTCATACGAGTGACACCTTTTGTACTGCAGCTTAAGAAGTTCAATCATCTAAGGTGTGAGAGGTAGGCTGACCTAAGTACCATCATCAAAACCCCATTACCTGAACGAGACAAGATAGCTACCAGGAACAAGTAAAGGAAGGGATTTTTCCCCAACGCTTTAAATAGCCCTGACTAAGAACAATACAATCCTTCCTCCGCACTTATGTGCTGGCACAACTAAGACTAATGAGTAACCCATCCTTTGCTGTTTCCCAGGATCTCAAGCGCTTAAACATCAGCTGAGTAAGAAAAAGCTGAAAATTCAGAAGAGGTCTCCTTAAGAGGTTCAGGTAAAACCACATTCCTGTGACTACTGATCTTGCAGTAAGTTCCTAAAAGTAAAATTATTTCTTATTTTCCAACATTCCATTTTTCTTTGTTCACTGAACCCAGTTTGAACAATGAAGCCAGAAATAGGAGGTTTCTTTATCTTCAACATTAGCAAAATACCAGGGGGATTTGATTTCCTATAGTAAAAGAACAAGATTGTGGTTTAGGGTTTTGGCATTTTTTAAATAGCTTTAGAGTAGTACTCTGAACATCATGGCAATACTGCGTGACACTAATACATTTTGAAAACCTTCTTTCTTTGTATCCGAGACCAAAGTCTAAACATAATAAATATATTAAAAAATATATATTTATATATCTATAAAAATATATATATTCTAATAAATCATGTTCCCCTTGAAAATTCAGGATAGGTGAGTCCATGCATCTTGAAGTAGAAAAAAAATTTTGATCACAATGGTGTGATAACTTTGACTGATGCAGATACAGACAATCACTGTATTTCCTTGCAGTGGATTTGACTTTAATTGAGGAGGAATAAATTCTCACCACTTCGCACACTGCAAAGTCATGTCTACATCAGATATCATGCAATCACTTCCCTTTACGAGATTTTAAAACTACTCTTAATTCTCTTTGCACAGCTGAAGATGAGTATATGAAACAACACAATGGGTTAAGCAATCAGAGTGAGCAAGCAATATGTCAGATTGACCTACTAACAATCAAAGAACCAGCTACACAAACCATGCAATTGGATCTAAGCCAATTCCCACCCTGCACCCATCTTTCACTCTACTGAAAAACAAAACTGACACAAATTGCTGATGCACTTTCCATGAGTGGACTTGGCTAAAGTGAGTTTTGTTATAATGAACATTACATTGGAGGTAAACTTCAGTATTTATTGTTGTCATTACTCAGAATTAAAGAGCTGGAAATGATTTTGAGTACCAATGACTTCATACTGTTGCCTTCTTAAGACTATTGAAAATTATGGATATGCTTTTGACCTCAAAAGCATACAGACACCATGTTTATTTTTTGTTATGAAAATATAACTCAGTGTTCACCAGAGTTTTGTTACCAAAAGAGTCCTGCATCTCTTTTCTGGTAACAAAGCAGAAAAATGTTGAATTACACATGTTTCTGACATTAAAAAATTCTGCTGAAATCAAATTAGGCTGAAGATAAACTGTACTGGTAGAAATTACTAAAATTCTATTTTAGATTTGTAAATATGGATCTAATAATTTTACTTTAGACAACTTCCTCTCTCCCCCATAAAACACTTCAAGATAAGAAATCACATGGCTTTTTAAAATAACTTTTCTGTAATTTTTCAAACAAAGGAATTCAGTGTTGAGAAGCAGTAATACTGTACCTTGATTTCTTCTATTTCGTCTGGCACTATCTTGTATGCAGATATAGTCCCACCCAACCTGAAGTAAGGAGAAGAAAAATGTTCTTAAAATCAGTATCAGAAAATGCAACATGTTAATGGTGTCATGACTTGTTCCAAAACACAAATATTCCTTCTACCAATTTAGAGGCAAAATCCCCTAAGCCCCAAATCAAGAACAAAAAAAAAAAACCCTTTCATTATCCAACAAAAAATCTTTATGTTATTAACATAACATTAGAAAAAAGGTATTCTTCACCTTAACAATTAGATCAACCAAGCAGAATTACCACCACCAGGATGGTATTCCTTACATTAACAGGCATCAATCACCATATTCTATGATTTCTTGTTTGTTGCCTAAAGCATATGGATGAGTTAAAATATTTGAGGCCTGATGTGCTCTGTGCTCAGTATTTCACTAAGCTGCTGTTTAGTCTCAAAAGCATCTAAGTACAATTCTAGAAATTTAAATTTTTTAATTAAATGTGCATGTACAGACCTCACAAATCACATAGGCTCTAGGGCCTCCAGGTTTGAAAAGTCTCCACAGCTAATGATTGGTAATAAAAATTATTACCAGCAATAGCTGGCACTGATGGAGGAAAATATGGGGTTTTGTTCCACGCTGAACTCACTGAAATGACATTTCTAAATCCTGCAAAAATCCTGGTAAAGAATAGTTTACATACAGAAGGCGCATGAATAGGTGATAAATGCATACTATAAATGGTGATAAATATTGTATTTTCCCCAGAGACATGCAGATATGACTTCTTTCATTTCATGAAGCAGTATCATTGGTAGTGACAATTCGGACCTGAAAATGTAATTGCAACTAATGACCTCATGCTGGCTCTGCACAACAACACTACTCATTTTCTGAGTCCTAAAGAAATGGAAATCACATTAGAAACTATTTATTGTAAAGCAGTAGACAGCTATCAAATGCATATTTGTATTATCCTCCCTATTATTGGAATTTTTCCAATTGTCCGCATTTCTATGCAGATTTATTTCCTCCTAATATATCTTGTAATTCTTACACATATGATTCACTCCACTGAAAAAGGGGAGAAGAGAGTAACACAGAAAATACATTAAGATTTTCTGCATAAGTCCTGCCTTTCCATATCTCTACAAGTACGTCACTCTCATAAATGAACTGTTGAAGGCTTTAGACAGAAGATGAAGTCCGCATAGGAAAAGTCAAGTCTGAAGTCCATCACTCCTCCAAGTAACATCAACTATGATTTCTGAGCACAGACAGGGTTCAGATATTACAGTATTCAAATTCATCATGAACAGTGAGGATACTAATTGCTTTCTCCTCTGCAATTTCCATTGCTCCAGTCGTTAACTGAGCTTAAAAGTTGGAGAGAACTGAAACTTTTCTTTGCCAGTGCAAGTACAAACACGAGCTTTAATTTTTCATGACATTTGTTCAACTGGTGTTTCTAGGGATAGCTACAAGAAATCAGTTTTAACACCACGACGAAGGATTACTTCATCAAACCGTGACACGGGATGGCTCAGACGAATGCATGTTAACATGGCACATGACCAGCCCTGTTGCTACCGGAATGAGGTCCATAAGACACAAATTTTTATTGAGTTCTTTCAGATCCATTCCTGCCTGCATTATAGAGTACTCACAAAATAACTTCACTGACTTTCTACCCTCTAGCAGAAGGGGAGGACAGAGCCTCTGCTGCCAGCACTCCAGCAACTGGGAATTCCATCTGGCAGACTTCTTTATTGGCCACTCTCAACACAACTATTAAGCACTTCCTTGGAATATATTCGAGGAAAAAAAAAATCAAAATAACCGATTCAGTAAACTCTTCTGGCTTGCTTAAACCATTAGTTAGCATCACTTTATGCAAATACTTCGCAAAGTTTTGTGTCAAGAGTTTAACACACTGAATCTGCTAAGTTGCAGTCCACAATTGCACATTTTTGAAAAAGAAAGATATATTGAAAGATACATTAAAAGTTGTTACTGTTTAAATAAAATCTCTCATTGATAGCTCCAGCTCACAAATCTCTTAATATGTTTACAATCCTACACTGACTTATTTAGCTTAAAAATCCAGACCACAAACATAAATAATAACAAACTTGAAGCTGAAAGAGAATCACAGACACCTTAATTTACAATTTTTTGGCTGGTAAAATGTCTTGATCAGCTTCAACATCATGTCAAAACCCTGACGCTATACAACTCACTCGCCAAACAAACTTGAGAGGCAGAACTTGCTGTGATACATGCTGCATACTGTTCACTCAAAGACCATAAACACAAGCTTATTGCTACTTCAACGTAAATACTCCGAGAAGTTTGTAAGTATTTAGTTTGGTGTTACCACATGACTATTACACATCTCCCACCATTAGGTAAGTCCAAAGTGTAAGGGACTAGACAATGTCACGCACAAGGTACTGAGAAAACCAAAAACATTGTGATAAGTGGTGAGAAAACCAGCAAGTCAAGGAAAACTAAAAATCAGCGCATTAATTGATATGTCCAACTTGAAGAAAACTTCATATTTCAAGTATTCATCTGAATTGCATTTAAGTGTCAATATCACCTGGGGCCTGCCCAGAAGTTTACTTGTTATTTTGCAAATCCTTGATTTGATTACTGACACTGTAAAGAATAGAGACCAGACAATTACACACAGGAGTCTTCAGCTACAGGATGATACAGACTCTGACAGAGGACTCGCACGTGGCATGTTTTTTCACTTCCTTGTGAACATCCTCTCTCTGCAGGCTGTTTTCTTTAGAACATTTTACACTAAAATTTTTTATCACAATGTTTCAAGAAGTAATTGCACAGCGATGAGAAAAGCAAAGGACCAGCTAGCATGAGGGAGCACACATTAACTACTATGGATGTTGTATGCTAGAACACAATGCAGAAAAGAGCATGTTAGAATGGCCAGAACTCAGATCACTACAGACCCAATTTTTGAGCAGATTCACTCATGTTTCATACATTTCAGTTTTATTACAGACTTTAATTATACTTCCCTCCAGCTGAATAACACAACATCCAGCATCCTCCAACATAATTGGCATTTCTCTCAGAAAATACACATCCAACTAAAACCGAGTTAAATCTACAGCCAGCTACTTCCAGTACACCAAAAAGACAGTCACAAACTTCATCTAGAGAGACCTAATGTGCAAAGTCTTTCCCAATCGACAGTATTTTCACACTATAGCAAGCCCCATTATTTAATAGTGAAATTCTTTTAAACACTAATTAGCTTTAATGCTTTACATGTAAATGTAAGAGATAATCTCAAAGGTCCCGGAACTTATATTCAAATTCTGATAGACATCAACATCTCTGTACCAGACCCAGCATGTAATACAGGCACTCCAGTTCTCTCTTTGCAGAAGTGAAATTATTCCTAGATGTAGAAATTAGGGCTGACACAATAATAATGAAGAACCACAGCTTTAATGAGCTAAACTGGTGAAGGTCTTTGAGAAGAAAATCAGAAAAGGTAAGATAGAAATTTCATTAAAATAATCGGGAAATAATATCACATAATTATTTGTGCAGGGGTTTTAAAAACAGTAGAAACTTTGTGTCTTTATCTTTTTAGACTGGGTTCACAGAAAGTTCACAAAAAGGATTCAGGAGAATGTGAAAAACAAGGTTTCTATAGCAACATAAGAAATTAGCAAAATACTGGAAATAAACTGAAGTAAGGCCAACACAGTTGTATTGGAACAGATGGAAGCTTTACTATTTCACAAATTAAAGCAGAACATCACTGAAGAGGGAAAAGTAACTCCATCCAAATTAAGGAAAGTTGAAAACCAGGAAGAACTGCGCTCAAACAGAGGCAAGAAAAAATGAACCATGGCTCAAATAAGAACTCAAGACAAAAACTAAAAGAGAAATAAATTACAACTCTGCTACAACAGTAAACCATCCTTCATTTCAAAAAAGCTATCCTTTTATGACCTGTTTGCTGTTTGTTTTACCATTCTATCTAAAACAGAAATTTAATTTCTCATTTTAAGAACAGTAATTCTGGATATAAGGTCAAAATTATCACAGCATTACTTTCCATATATTGCAAGCTGGACTTCTGATTAATTTTCCCCTGTGCCCCTGTACATATGCATGTTCAGATGGACTCACTGGATTATCATTGCATAGCTACATCTTGTGCAAGACACTTGTGCGCTTGGACTGAATCAATACGGGTCAGCTTTTATAATTTGAATTCTGACCAAAGATATGAACACAGTCTTTATATACAGTTCCATATCCAGTGATTGCCATAAGAAGCTAAGTTATTGCTTCATCCGTTGACTTAATAAATGAGTCATACCAAATGCAATGAAGTCAATTTTCTAAAAATAGCTTGTAGCCAGCTTGGCTGCTGTCATCTGCTGAAGTTCTCCAATGCCACTTTAATTAACGTTAATCTTTCTTCAGAAAGATCACTGTCTAAACAATATCAACTTGTCACTAAACCTCCCAGTGAAGCTCTCCTTCATCTTTTAATGGAAGCAAAACTCAAAATACTCCCCTCAACAGTTTTCTTCCAGATCCATCTAACAAATATATGTTTGTTATCTGCATCAGAATATTCTACCTTTTGACTGATTTATAAACCAAGAAGATTATTCAAGAGAGACTGTTCTTAGGAGCAGATCAAATGTCTAGGAGCCAGACAGGCTATTTCTAAGGGCACATTCATTTTATCACAGACTACTGAATGAATACACGCTACGATACTTCTCCTGCCAGCGCAAACTGACCAAGTCAGCATTTTTAGCCCATTCAGCTGGACTAGCTTAATGTTGAAGGCTGTGACATCAACAAATCAGCTTGCCTTGGATCCTCACACACAGCCAAAACTTCACAAAGTATTCCAAGGGAGAGAGGTAGGAGGACTGCATTTGAAAGCAACTTTATTCTCTACTACCTGAAAGAGCATACATTAAAAGCAGACACAGACCTACTTTAATTGATAACGAGTTTCTACTGACCTTTGAGAAATTGTTAAAGCACCCTGAGGGAGGCAGTAAGAAGGCGTTCTATTTTGGGCTCCCTTCCTACACAACAGAACACTGGCAGCTAGAGCAAGCTGGGCTGCAGCTCCTACTGTTGGCTGCATGCCAGCAAGGAACTGTGCAAAACAGCTTGCAAAGCGGATCCCGACGACCGTCTTACTCAGTGTAGAATTACGTGATGAAGATCCACCTCATGTTTTTTGTTTCTTTTTGGGGTTGCTTTAGGAGTTTGGAGGGGTTTTTTATAATTTTTTAAATGGATTTAATAATTAGATCCTTGAAAACGTACTTCCCTTCCTGTCCCCATCCCCCATTAATCTTAGGCTAATTTCAACATGCTGGACTCAAAAACTTCACAGAAATCAAATTATTGCAGACATGCCCTCTGTCAGTTCACGTATGTCATGAACAACAGCTCTGATATTAAGATATCAAACTTACAGGACTCTCCCTCTGCTTCACCGTGTCTCAAAGATTTTGTGCACACACAAAACAATGAAGCAGGACAATTAACCCAATGTTTTAAGATTATTATTCTCTCCCCTCTTACTTTTTTAAGAGTAAGAAGTATACCACATCTTTCACTGCCTTCTGGCTTTTTTTTTTAATCAACAGAAGCAACAAACTACATGAAAACATTATTTTTAAGGAGGAAAACCATGTTATTTTTCTCTTTCACCCTTCAGAGTTTGTTTTTTGGTTTGGTTTTTGTTTGTTTGTGGTTTTTTAATTTTACTATAAAAAAAGCAAGAACAAATCAGAAGAGGATAATTTTTCAGACACCTCCAGCAGGAAAATACTATCACCTCAACAACCTGTTATTTGAAAAGAACACAACAAGGGTATTTGTTCTCACTATATGTCAGAAACCAAGGATGAGGTCACATGAAGGTCATCTGGCAACCACATGACCAGGAACCAGTCCCCCCTTCTAGCAGAAGGAATCTGACTTGATTTCATGCTGGGCAGGACAGTTGAAACTGTTGTGACATAAAGAATATGAACTTAAAATACAAACCTCTTTACAGCTATCAAACATGAATTTAGAGCTTTGTGTAGTTTTCTAAGGGGTATCTTTGGTTTAAGTCAGTGCATGGGGCACACCTACGTATGACAGTTTGGGATATCGCTGCTGCTGGCCAAAAGACAGCTCTGTCCCCTCTTGAAAACGTTTATCAGTTTGCTTACTGCCTAATAAAGACACAGAAGGGGAGCAGGGAAGGCACCATCCCCAAGAATTTTTGGGCTTGCAGGCATTGGTATCCAAAAGAAACAAAATGGATGAAGAGGACACTAAAAATAGGTGGACTTTTCAGTGGTGGAATTTTTAATTTTTTTTTTTTTTTTTAATCTCAGTATGGAGGTGTCCTCTGTGCAAAATTAGGAGGAATGCTGAACTTCCATGAGAAGCAAAAACTACTAAAATTTTGATTGTCACTAAACAAATTAATTAATAATTGCTCAAAAGTCCTATCATTAATGCTTGTATGCTTCATGGCAAGGGTCTGAAGCATGCAAACAGCAAACATTTAAATATTTTTGAATAAAAAGAGATTAAATATAAACAATATGGATACTTATAACTTTGAGCTTTTTTTTTAAGGATTTTAGCATTTAATTGCTAAATAAATAATTCATTATTTGTAACAGATTGGTTCTACCAGATTACAACACAGAGAGGCGCTGCAACTGAAATGGGCTGAGAATAAAGTACTGAAAACTAATTCTGCACTCTGAATTTTCATTACAGATTCAAAATTTTATTTCTAATTAAAACTGACTTATAAAATATTTCCAAATGCCAGCAGAATCTGAAAATGCTCTTGCCATGTGGACCAACAGCAAAAAAAGCTGACTTCCGTGCGGGATGCATGCATGCTTATAGCGCAGAGGAATGATTGTACTATGCTCCATCTGATTGGTAATCTAAATATGGAAATCATACATTAAATCAAACAGACAGAAATGTCAGCTAGATTTAAGTAAAAACGTGTTCAGTGACTTTGAAAGTTCCCACCGGGGCATCAGATGCTTGACCAGCCAGCTCATTAAACAACATGAGCAAGATTGGAAATTTCCTGAGAGAAAAAATATGCAGAAGCAGACAAAAACCATTATCACAAAACCACTAAAACTCTCACTATTTAGACAAAGATATATATATTTAATATCCATGTTTTAGGTGGGATTTAGTTGGTAGACTGAGGACTTGAAAACACTGTATGAAATGTATTTATAGTAAGTGCTAAGACAATAACAAATGTTGATCTTATTTTGTCCTAGAGGAAATACTATGGTAGGGTAACGTATGTATTTGCCTTTTTTCCAGCAAGTACATAACTAGGCATACAGAGCACATATGCAAATGCATACAGAGCATTTGCATATATATTGATAGCAATTGCCTGTCAAAAAATCCTCACCTACCTCAACTGAAAGCAAAATTTTGGGGTAGAGAGTGACCTTTTGCCTACCTTGGCAAATTAAAGGATTTAGGCAATATGATAAGGATTGCAATGATCTACCTGGAAATGAAAGATTTCACTGGTAAATTACCATAGCAGCTTTGTAGAAACCTATACAGGCAGATACAGCTATTTTTGCTGACACTCCTATCATTTCAGTTGAGCTTTATGTGCTTCTACCCAAATGTAAAAGAGAGACCACCTGAATCAAATATTAAGAAAAAGAAGATTCCTCCTAGGAGAATAAGTTGACCCACAACTAGTACAAATGGTAAAGCCAATTCTTGTATAATTTAACACTACTACCGTACAGACTTATCTAATAAGAAGTGGATTTTAAAAATATGGCACTTCCCCATGAACCCTTCAATTTTTTAACATGTATGTTTCTCACATCCCACTACAATACCATAATTTTCGTTATAATAAATTTAGTGTATATTTTCACTTCCACTTTAAGACACTTGAGAATTAATTTTTTGTTTTCTGTAGTTGTCACTCCCTCTTTTTTCTTTGCATATGATCATTTAAAGGTCAACAAAAAGGTTTCTAGGTGAATTTAAAAACTACTGACATATTGTCAATACCACAACACATTACAGCCTTACTCACTATTCAAATACATGGCAGGCTGGGGACATGTGGATCTCAAACAACTTAGAAGGTCTTGGATTAAGTGTATTTGTGCATTTTGTTCCATTCAGGTCTTAAAAATAATTACTATTTTTAATTTCTAAGTTGCTTGCATAAACATAATCCATCCACTATCATATTCCTTTGGACAACAGCAACCACAACATTCCCTGTAACTTCAACGTGCCTCCAGTAATGCCTGAGCTGAAGAACATAGATTAAGAAGAGATTAAATATCTTCCTCAGTTTCTGCATAGGCACAGGAGTGAAAGCAAGTAAGGTGAATCCTAGAGTTTACACTTCTGTGAAATAACTTCGTTGAGTGCTTTTATGTATATTCCATGTCAGTGCACCCAAGTCAATTTGCCTAGGTAAATATACCAAAACTGACAAAGCAGAAATTTAATCTAGAAGTCTCTGCCACTTAGCAGAGTGTTTGGAAATTATCACCTCAGAGAGGTTTGGGGTTTTTTTTAATTTAAATAGTAGAGATCTTTAATTTTCCAGCATGTCTGTGTTAGACTCCTTTTTCTCACAATCAATCAATTTCATATATCTGGAGAACAGTTTTGAAAAATGCTCAAACTACAATCCTGCCAGCAAATACCAAAGTTAGCTTAGAAGTGTTTCTAGGCTTCTGAAACAGCCACTGTATAAATTATAATTCATAGATTCGCATTGGAAAAGATTAAGCACTGTAGATCCTGCTTACAATGTACACCCAGAACTACCTTATATTAATTAAAGGGCTAAACTCCTGACTATAAATAGACAAATGACTAAGGTGACCAACACTAACATTGCTAATACTACTCAAGTACTTCCTGAGCCATGGCGCAGAAAGGAAATCAAAGATGGTTAGGGCAAGTCTACCTTAGTGAGGACTGTACAGTGTATGCACGACACCAGTATCCGAAAAAATACATGAGATTTGTGTACAGAGGTACCTGGGCTTTACATATAAAACACTGTAAGAAACTGCCATTTTCTTGCCAAATCACAATTCACTATTTTACTCCAAACAAGCACTTACTATTATGTAACCTGCCTTTTCCTTCCAGGACTAGCACCTTCACCCTTTACACAGTAACAGTGACAACCACAGAAAGCTAGTTACAAGGGCGCAGAAATAATCCCAACTTGTACTGAAATGAGTTTAAGTGGTGCCTAAACTAAGATACTGAGCTAAACTGCAGCATTGCATTAAGAAAGAACATTTAAAGAACTAATAGAAAAACCACTGTAGATAATGTCAGTAGAATACATTTTAGGACCCTAACCTCTCGTTAAACTGCAAGATCATGTTTTGCTAACAATGCCACAAGATAACTGCTTTACAAGGTTTTGCTCTATTTTGGAATTGCATTTGTGATCAAAGAGCTTAGAGGCAGGTGGACAGTGCCATCAGGTCAAGCAATGAAAGAATGAGAGGCCCATCCTGTGATGGAGGTTCAGTACAGATCCAAAAACCATTAAACTAATACAGCTATTTCTTTCATTTAAAATGTAAAAAGTGGGTATAGAAAGCAAGTGGACTAGAGACCATTTATAAATGATGAGAAAACTCCAGATTTTGTATCTTATAAGATATCCCCATCCCACCCCTCCAGCAAAATATCATGGGTAGATTTTACCAGATTCTTTTAACATAAACTCTATTGTCAGCTATATTTTCATCCAAAACACGTCAGGACATATAGTGGTGCTATCCTCCACAACAACAGTCAACGCTTTAGCTCCCATTTCCTCCAGCCATATCACCTGACTTTAAATGCTCATTGATGCATAATGTTACCCTAGATAAGTGTCAAGATACATCTCATAGCTGCAGTGCCTCTATACTTTAAGCTGCTAGGAAGGCATGTGCAGTGGGTTGACCCTGGTTGTATGCCAGGTACCCACCTAAGCCACTCTACTGTTCACCTCTGCAACTGGACAGGGGAGAAAAAATGTAATGTAGGGTTCCTGAGTTGAGATAATGACAGGAAAGATCACTAACCAATTACCATCATGGGCAAAACAGACTCGAAATGGGGATATTAACTGAATTTAGCACTAACAAAATCAGAGCAGAATAATGAGAAGTAAAATAAATCTTAAAAACACCTTCCCTCACACTTCCTTCCTTCACAAGTTTTACGTCCTCCTGCCCAGCAGCTCAGGGAGACAAGGAACGGAGGTTACAGTCAGTTCTTCACAGGTTGTTTCTGCCGCTGCTCAGAAAGAGGAGTCCTTCCCCTACTCCAGTGTGGGGTACCTCCTATGGGAGATAGTCTTCCATGAACTTCTCCAGCATGAGTCCATCCCACGGGTAACAATTCTTCACAAACTGCTGCAAAGTGGGTCACTTTCCACAGGGTGCAGTCCTTCAGGCTCAGGCTGCGGCCCCCACAGGGCCACAAATCCTACCAGGAAACCTGCTCCAGCATGAGCTCCTCTCTCCGTGGGCCTGCAGGTCCCTG
>JAWMRA010000161.1:30828132-30912186 GCA_035584735.1 Pseudotriccus pelzelni
AGTGACCATCCTCATCCTGTAAGGGGCTGATGATATTTCTGTACCGCCTATTGCCCTTAATATATTTGAAAAAAACTCTTTTTAAAAGTCTCCCACATTTCTGGCAGCTTCAACTCCAGCTGAGCTTTGGCCACATGAATTTTCTCCCTGCAGTAGCAAGCAGAATCTCTGCATTTCCATGTCAAGAAATACTCGAGATTTTAATTAAACCTTATATTCTTATTTCAAAAAAGGTTAAAACATCTCTTTGGCTGGCACTCTCATGCTTCATCCTCATGCTGTCCTTCACATAACAAAGAATTTGGATCTCATGGGACCTCAAGAGTCACCTACAAAAGGCTTGATTGTTTTTCTCCATTTTGGAGATTCACTCACACTATTACACATTTTGCAAGAACTCTTAAGAGGCACTCAGTCATAAAACTGGAAGAATATCAATTTGGAAAGACAAACTCAAGCTCATACATTCCTATCATTAAGCAGAAAGGAGACTTCTTGCACTATAATCTGTCACAGAAAGTATCATAAGCAGTCCTTGAAACCTAAGCGATGTATTAAGACTTTATTCAGTCTTTCAAAATGGCAAAATTGGCTACACTGCAGTCACTTATGCTTGTTATGCTATAAGCAACATAAATTATATTAATCTCTTTTGAATATTACAATCATTTATTACATTATTCAACATGTAAATCACAGTCAAGGAAAAAAAACTAGATTTCATCATTTTTGGTAAACAGTAAGGAAAATTATCGTTTTACAATAAAGGCAATTCAACTTTTCTGAAAATAAACTCTAGAGGTGCAAACCCAAAACTATATGTAGCACATAAGCATACCTGCAGCTCCAAAACACATATAATCCTAAAAAAAAACCCCAAACACAAAAAAAACCAAAAAACCCCCCAAAAAACCCCCAAACCAACAAACAAAACGCCAAAACCAAAAAAAAAAAACCACAAAAAACCAACCAAACAAAAAACCAGCCAACAAACAAAACCAGAAATTTCACACTGTCAGACAAATTTTGCTTGACAATTAAGACCTTTGCACAATACTTAGATAGTTATTGTTAAAACTTTACCTATTGCATTCATTCTGTGCATCTCAAACAACAATTATACATGTACCTCTATAATTTCAGATGTACAAATCAAATGCATACATTATGTCAAAATTTTCCAAGAATGCATGTATATATGCACATGCCATTTACTAGTAGCAACATGACAAAACAAATTCTGTATCTACTTCATTACTAAAAATCCCCTGTAACTGAAAAAGATGTCAAATACACCTTATTTTTCACTACTCAATCAATACAGAAAAATCTGCTCTGTCAGTATCAAGTTCCATCACATAAGAACGCACTGTGGAATGCAGTATCATTCATTTTAAAAACATGTGATTTGTTTCCCTTCTTTCCCTTCCCTTATAACAAGTGGTACACTCACACACTAGCTGGAGCATTTGCAGCTAGTACTGAAGTTAACTGAAGAGAAAAAAAAAATGCAACGAAAAAACCCAACCAAGCAAAAAAAACAAACCACAAAGAAGATTTGATACAATTTCAAGTATGGCTCAGAGCTCATGAGATTGAATTTTATTTTAAAGAAAGATACAACACTAATAAAGACCAATAGTCTTTCCAAGAAGCAAAATTTAGATCATCTGCTCATATACTGGAATTAAAACAGGTAGTAGAGGAAGAAATAAATATCAGCTTTATGAAATCAGATAAAAAGAAAACAGATTCTACATGTTAAGATAACTGACAATAACAGAGTTACCCAATAATCTCCTAATTTATATGCAGTTCCTCCTTAAAGAAAGAGGGGCAACAATATGCATACAAATTCTCCATAGAAATACCAGCATGCACCATCTGCTGTCTCTGATGACTTTTTCACCCTTGACCATATGTGGTGTCTGGAAGTTCGTTCATAAACAGAACTACATTAAAAACAAGGTGGTATTAATAATATTTGCCTGTATTAAAGACTAACAACTTGGCAAGCATATTACCACTAAAGCACTATGTGTACTTCATCATACTACTTCTTTATATAATTACGAAACTACTCACGAGGATATCAGGAAGAAGCTTTTCTTTGCTTAGCAATAAGAGCCAGATACTCACAAAGAAGGGTCTTGGACCAGATCTTTAAGGTTTATCCCACTACGATCCTCGGCAAGGTTCCTGAAGCAACTGTCACTCACTAAAAAAAATAGAAATAAAATTAAAACAAAAAAACCCTAAAAAAAACAAGGAAAAAAAAAAAAGAGATGGAAATTTCAGAACAGAACACAGTTCTTTCGATTAACGAAAAATGGTTTTTTTTGTGTTGAGTGGAATTTGAACATTCATATATAAAATATGATTTTCACTGAGGTCTCACCTAATTCAAAGATAAATCAAATCAACAGAAAATGATAATTACAGTATCACAGCTTAAGCAGAAACAGTTTCAGCTGGTGTCCCTACTACTTGTCCACCTGGGACTACAGAAGTCTCAAACACAAACAGTGGATGCGCCATATACACAGATACCCATACGCTTAACAGTAGAGTCTTTAATCATGCACTGGTCATTATACCTAATCAGAAACAATGAGGGCTGCTATGTATTCAAGTTCATAGTTGTTCATGGGTTAGCAAAAACGTTTAATAGGAGCAATAACCAAAACAAGTTAATTAAGAGTAAAAATTTTATCCAACAACTTAATAATTAACTTAGAAAGTGCATGTAACACAGCTAGTTACTGTAATAACTGAAATTACAGCAAATTTCACAGAAGTTTAAAAGAGTATTAGTATGCTTTCATTTTCTTCACTACTTAAAAAAAAAAAAAAAAAAAAAAAGAGGGATATTTAAACCTGAAACTCCAAATTTGTTCTCTTGTCTCTCAGCATATGTACCCCAATCCTACAAACCAGCTCATTCCTCTTTAATAACACCACAGTCAACTTGAGAGGTGGACAAAAAGAAGTGGTACAAATACTTCTTAAAAAACCCAGCATCAGTTCAGAGGAATTACAGTTATATCTGACTACAGCAAACTTTCTGAAGGACACAGGGGTTATGATACGGAAAAAAAAGTATCAGTGTAAGGATCAATTTGCCATAACTAGCAAAGTAATCTGTCAGATAAAACAGAAGGGAGTTTACAAAGAAAGGCATTATTGCTCATCTTGCAACCCAGAACACAGCCTCATATTTAGTAAAAGGGGATGTGTTTAAAATCATCTGCAAAAGCAAGTGTTCCTACTTCTTTCTCTCTAAATGCAAAATACTCTCTTTAATTTACATCTATAAGTATTCATATGCATCACCAGTGTCAAGGAAATGCAAATCATTCCCAAAATATATTATTTTCACAGATTACAACACATACAGTGACAGACCTACCCAACACACTATGAAACTACAAAATGTTTCTACTAGTACCCCTTATTGCCAATGCATCTCACAAGCTTGAAGCCTGTTAAGTCTGCTGGGAAAGACAAGTATTGGAAGAAAGCATCCCACAAGAGGAGGCTGGGGTAACTGAGGGAACAGGTACTGGCCCCAGCTCACAGACAAAGCCTGACAGTCTATGACAGTAAAGGCAGTACTTGTCAAGTGCTGAAAACATTAAGAGGTTTACCTGCTTTGCACCTCAACATTGTAATAACCCTAACCCTAGGCCTCTCTTATCCACTGTCTCTGAAAACAGTACCTAACAGTTCCTGGTTACACACGGTCCCTGAAAGCCAGTCAGCATATCCCTAGGAAGCTCTTGTCTTTGGAGGTCCTTGACACGGATCTTTATTTTAAACAGCAGCTACTTGTGCTAAACCCAGAACTCTTGGCTTGTTCCTCATATGACAATTTAATCACTGTCTGTATAAGCCTGTTAACTGAAAGTTACTCGTAGCGAGTTCACAAGCGCTGCCCGCACTGCCAGGGCAGCTCTCCCTGAGCACCTTGAGCCTTCAGAAATTTTTCATTTCCATGCCCATCAATTGCATTAAACCCAAGACTCTTGAGGGGATCTCTTTACTCTTGAGTTAAAGGAGTAATTCCACGAACATCAGACTCAAACAACCTACGCTCTGGATTTTATGGGAGAAAAAATCACCACCTAGACTTGATATTTGATAGTTTATATTTGCCTCTTGTCAACAAAATAGCAAACAGAACATTTTACCTACTGTCTTGTCAGAAATCTTACATTACTGATATATTAACATATTTCTTACATTAACACAATACATCATGAATAAAAATTACGGTCAATACTATTTTTTCACTACTAACAGATCAAACATTTCTTAAGTATTTAATATTTAATCTAAACATGCTGCATTTCTTCTACTGTCTTCTCCAATCTCCTCATTGAAAGTAATCCCAATGATGTATCAAGGAAACTATCATGACTGTCTCAAAACTTTTTTAAAGGGAAAATGGAAAATGACAACATAAAATTATCTTATCAGTAAACATGGCCATTATTTGTCTGTATGTACCTCATGTTGTTTAAAAAACAAAATGTGTTTCAAGTAAGTGTTTAAAATGAATGCCTAGATTTGTCAGAGACAGCCTTTTCTTATTTGTCTGAACATAACTCTAAGATTATAATACTCTTGAATTTTGAAACTGCAAACATTCCTTCTAGTTACCAGAGCTCGCAATACAAGCTTTAGCTAAATAAACTAACTCTATATCAAATATCTAGAAACTTTGAAAAAGGTATCAACCTTGTCTCCCTGGTCTTCTTCTTTGGTTTTAAGAGAGTTAGAACACTGGAAAGCTGCGAATTTGTAAGCAAGCCTCTTTTTAGGTTGCTGTTCTAGCCAGATTCAGAAAACACAGAGAATTCAAATAAACGTGAAAAATTTCAAACTCAGTTTTAACAACCAAGAATTCCAACAGTTTAGTTAATACTAACATTTGACTGTAACTGTCAATTACACGACTAGCATTCATAGCAATAAGAGTTTCCAGTGAGAGGAAATCATTCAGTTGAATAGCGTGGAATAAGACCTGCATACAATCACAGCCACGCTCCTTCACATCCTTGCAAACTCTCGCCATAAACAAATGAAAGAAATGTTCAACAATAAGTACAGGGTGGAAGCAATCAAGCAGAGCAGGTACCGTATTTCTCTCAGCTTAGAAAACCCTAAATCAACACTACACATATTTTTTAAAAAATCTATACTCTGACTGAAATGCAAGCTATTTATTTTAAACAGGAGAAAGGAGAATGAAACTCTGTTTGATGGTATGACAGAAATATCAGGGTGAGCAATGGTGCTTTAAGGTTGAGGGAAGAAAAGATAGAAGAAAATTTTGCCACAAACCATATTATGTACACAATGGCCAAGCCTAATTTCTCTTTAAAGCACAACCAAGGGATACTTTTGCATTGGACACCTATACGAACAAAATCTCCATGCTGGATCTTATTGTCTTGCTTCAAAATTCAATTTTAATTTTTTTAATCCTCCAAAAGCTTATAAAAGCTAATATCTTATGCATTGTTGAGTGAACGGTTTACGGAGAAATACAGAATTGTTAGCTTCTCCCTTCTACATAAACACCAAGTGGCTCGGTCTCTGATCTGCATTATACCCCCCAGATGTACTTCCTTGAACACAAGGCAAATGACAAGAAAAAAAAGCTCCCTAAAGCACAATTGCTTCATGGAGTATTGCACATGCAATGACAATCTGTAAGGTACTAGAAATGTTTTTAAGAAACCAAATATTGGCACAAACATCACAGGCATTGACTAAACAAAATACATAGTCTGAAAATCATCACACTAAGAAGACATCCTTAAACATCCATTAAACAGTTTGACTTCCAAGTGAGCTGTTACATGTATCAAAAGCAAACAGGATTTAGCAATAGCTCCAGTTTTCCCAACATTCGTCCTACTTTCAGCTTCTGGTTTCTATCACTGATGTTCTGTTTCTGACTCCTGTCTAGTCTTGTGCCTAGGAAGCAACAGAGGTGGGAAGCTAACAAGGGAATATATAGTTCTCACCTGTCAATTACACAGCACACCAAATTCCCCACAGGAAGGTTAAAATCAGTATTCACACTCTAATGTGCAAACATCAAATTTACAACAGTTGTGAAGCCTTCCCACTTGGCATTTATGAACTTCTAAATTTGTCCATATGATTTTTTCCTTTGCTTTCTTTAGCCAAGTTTTAAATAAGACCATACTGAAGAAAAATGGATTGTTAGCCTGTTGATTTCTAAAGAAGTTCTTTAATTCTGAAAGTAAACTAATATTTTCTTCACGTACAGGCAGGACACAATCTGTTGTGAAATTTATCTTTTTTTTTTCTAGAATGTCCTAGAATTTGAAAACCATGTAGTTCTTTAAACATGTCACATAATCTCTTACTCCACACAGTGTACTCCCAGTAATAAAATCCCCACCCCTTTTTAGCTCAAAGCACTTCCAAATACATAGCTGTTAACTGTCATTTTAATGTCATATGCTTTAGACAAAAGGCAACAACTGCCCTCAAAAAATGAAGGAATATCTACAGTTTGGTAAAGCTAATAAAGTTTACACCCCCCATATGTAAATATGCAATTCCAGAAAACTACTGTTACCTGCCAGATTTTCCTCCTGGTTCCCAGAATTCAGAACTGCTTTTAAATTAGCTGTGACTACCTGTTTATAAAAATTGTCTTGACAACAAAAATGCCACACTCACAAAGGTAGTCACCAACAGTGATACAGTATTAATTTGAAAACACATGGACTTCTACAACATTCAACGGTATGCACTGAAGAAAAAGATATCAATGTCTTCTATTTTTGTCTTTTAGTGGTAACATCTGCTAAGTTCAGTTCTTTTTCTTAGGACCTCTTCATCTGCCTGTAGTATTTTTGCAGATCTCTCTTCCTTATCCCTCTTTTTATAGGATCATTTATATATTTAGATTTTATAACAGATTCATTCAGCAGATAATAAATATAAAACATATTTAGTACACTTGAGATGTTCTGGAAAGTACTAGACTGACAAAGCCTGGTTTTGCTTACCATAAAACATTATTCAGAAGTCTTATTTCAGATTCAGGTAGTTCTGTTCCATGTGATGCCTGCAAACTATAGCAGGATTCAAGTATTTTGCTTTTACAGGCCCAGCCTCATACACACAATAGCAAGCATGCTCTTTTACCTATTGTTGACTTCACAACAAACTCTGCTAAGGAATCTTAGGGTTTAGGATATAAGAAGGTAACAATTTTGTCTCAGATCTCAAAACATCTCCCTTTAAAAGCCTATTCTCCTGCAAACACAGAATTCCTGTTCTATATGCATACTTTACAGCAGGCAAAGGAATGAGATAGCACCAGAAGATTGATTCTCTTAATATTAAAATGATTTTAAGGTATTTTATAGGTTCCACGAAAAGTAACATCAGAGATAAATATCCTGCCTTTTTTCTCTGCTACTGTCATATTTTTCAAGTGAGTGCATGTCAACCAGAAAACACACATAAAACAGATGGCACAGTACAGAAATTTTGTAGCACCTTCTCCAGATCTATCAAAAAAGACAGCAAATTAATTTTAAGAGCAGCACTTATAGTATTTGCATATCTGCACACAAATCTCTGATGTATTTGCAGATTAAAGGGAACTACAAGTCTTCATGTGAACTGCAAATACTTATAACTGCTAAGGAAATACATTGTCTGTGAGTAGCAGAAATAAGGCAGGCTGGTTTCCTAAGAACTTGTGATCTGAACACCATTCGCTATCACCACAATAAAACCACGAAAAAACCCTTCGATACCCACATAAGAGAGCTAAAGCTAATACAAAGCCATGCATGTGAAAGCACCAGTCAACACCAATCTGCCTTCTCAGTGGGACTAATAATCTGAGTCTCCCTTTGCCTGGTTGCTAATGTTCACTTAATTTATAGATAACTTTAAAATTTTGGGTTTGTTGCATTGTTTACTTTCCTATTACACTGTTAGCACATTTTTCATATGTGGGTTAAACTGCTTCACTGGGGAACCCAACAGACCAATGGAAAGACTGAAGGATGACACCATCTTTTGATCACATAAGCCTTGTTCTATGGCAGATAATTTAAAACCACTTTCAGAATTGCAAGACATTATTGTACATCAACTTAAGAGAATGAAATCATGAAGTGGCAACACTTTTAGTTTTAACCCACAATTATTTAACAACAAAAATAGCTGCAGCACCTTAATATAGTTATTAACAGGTGGTGCATTACCTGCACTGTGACAACATGTCAGAGCGGAAACAATTTTAAATATTGCCTTAAAGCACCGTGGCATTTGCAGCACACAAATAAAGAACACTCAAAGACTTGCTTGGGTGTGAGCAGGGTCAGGTGACAAAAAACACGCCATCCCCTCCACAGGTTCACATATTCTGACCTGAGAGCTGCGCAAAAAGTGATAAAACATTTTATTTAAATGGAGCATTAAAAGAGCTAAAATAGCTACATGAAGAAATATGTGTCCAGGACAAACAGTATCAGAGACGGCTAATGCTCTTCACATAAGTCCAGATTCAAATATATTTATTTTTAAACCCATGAGAAAAACAAGTTACATTCCAGAATTAAGCACAGCATTTCTAAGTCAGTGTTGTACCCTTTTAATTTACACAACCTCTTATTTTCTACTGCCAAAGAAGGTTTCATGAACAGTAACAATTCCAGAAAAGCGAAAGTATCTGAGAAGGTCCTGATCACATCACTGAGATAATTTTCCTTTTATCTTTGAAAAGTTTGTCATCAGAAATACAAAGGCTGAGGTACAACAGTTTAGAACAAGTTATGGAACGTATCCATCAGCGGGAATTTTTATTGTAAGTGTGAAAATCTCATATAAAACCAAAGGCTGATTCTGCAAGCTATCAGATGAAATCTTCAGATCAAAGAAAGCTCACTGTTGAGATTAACCCATCTGAAATAAAAGAACAAACCAGTAACTTCAACTTACTCAATAAAATTTATTCTCACTGGGCATTCAGACCTAGTCACAGTATCAAGATTAACTGTAGCTTAAATTCATATATAATAATTCGTTCCCAAATATAAGTTCTCAGTAGACAAGAGCAAGAACACACTTATTTTTTCCAGCTATTTTGATTCACCAAGATCCCATAAGTAGCCACTTTCTCATCCACCCAGTGAGAACTTTCTGTTTCCCTATCACATCAGAAAACACCAATGTATTTGTCCCTATTTTCTCTGACAAGGTAAAGGCTGACACAATAGACAAGCTATCAGCTTCACAGATTTTGAAGACAAAACTGCAGCAATTAGTTTGACCCCCTGCATATATCTGCCCTGCACACCTGATTAACGTTTCTGACATTTGCTTTGGTTGTTATTATACTAAAGCATATGGAAATTCTAAATTTATTTATTCAAGACAGTAAAATTTAACATCCACCTTTACGAAAGTCCCATAGCAAGTCTTTCAATATGTTTTACTGGATTTCAGACCAGAGCAAATCTTCTCTCCCTTTCCCTTCAGCCAAAGTGTTATGAAGTGCCAGAACAGTATCCTCAAAGAATGACAAAGAGGTACTACTATAAAAAAGGAGATAATCCATTGGAATGACAGAAGGGAAAGGTTCAAGTGACCTACTGAAAAACAGAGTGATCACCAACAAGAAATACAAGTTAGACATGTGAATCTATGATTTTTACTAGAAAACACAGGGAAGCACTAATGCCACTTGTAAACCAGAGGTAAAGGAGAGCTATTGCAAGGATAAAGTAAGACATCACAGAGGAAGCTCTCTTCACCGTCTTGATTAGCTTAGCAAACAAAAAGCATTAGATGGTTGCTGCTGGTGTGTTTATATAAATACATCAGCAAAACAAACATCAGAGGGAGAGAAGATAAAAAATAGCATAGCATAGCACAAGAAAAATAACTGTAAGGAAATCATAAGAAACAGAGCACAGATTTCCCAAGACTTAAGAGAGGTGAACCCTCACAAATAATCCTTCTGTAAGAACAGTGAGGGCAAGGAAAGTTCAGAGTGGTTCTCAAGAGATTTAAGAATAGATTAATTGACACAGAAATAGTTCTTGAAGACCTGAAGCATTCCGACCACAGTTGCTAATGCTGTAAAACTTCTGTTAAAGCTTCTCTGAAGGCCATGAACTTCTAACCCACCCCCTAGCTCTCTCAAATTTTCTAACAGCAATTAAATGAGCCTTTTTTTTCCTATGTATCCATTAGTCTAGTGGGTTACGCCTCTCTCAAATGATTTATCATTTCAATTTTACAATATTTGTGTGGCCTAAGGCTACAAATTCTGTACTGGGTTTTAATCTAACATTCTAACAAGCTTGAGTTTCAACTCAGTCACACTGTCAGTGTGATCACTGCAGTGAGCAGGTGAACTGCAGACAAAAAAAAAATAAAAAAATCAAGCCATTAAAGACATTCAAATCTTTGGAGACGTAGCATTAGCAATAGTTCTAACTGTTTGTACTAAATAAAAAAATTAAGTTCCTTGAAGCTACGAATACTAAACACTTAATGGAATTTTTCTTTGGGCTCTTATTATTGCAGATAATAAGTCTGTGTTTTGTGTGAGTTTTTTACCATCAAGTATTTCCTCTAAGAAGTTTTAGTTTTATCTTCTTTCATTATAAAACCATAAAAAAATCCAGGATGGGAAGGAAAAGGATAGAAAGCAAGCACATCCAAGGGAGGAGAAGAGTTAAAACAACAACAACATTTGAAAATTATTACCTCATTTTAGACTTTTCTGAAATTATTAGTTCTATCCCAGGTTACAACAGCTGTCCTTAGAGCAGATGCCAAGAACCATTCCTTTAAAGAGCAGTCTTTACAAGGTCTTGATTGACAGCTCATGCAGATCCTAGGTTGCAGTGTACACCAAGCAAGTCTACACTCCTTTCAGCTAGATGCACTTTTATGTATGACAAAATAGGCCTATGCAAGATGCTAACACATTTCACATCTTAACTGCCAGCTTGATAAAACCCACAAGAATCACCTGAAAAATCAATACTCTGTTTTCCTAATGATATAACCTATCTATAAACACCACATTTCTTAGGTAAACCACTCCAGTGACCTCTCCATTATTATGGACCCCAGGTTTGCATCATGAAATAACAACAGGATTTAAGAAACTCATCCTCATACTATGGCTGGGAACAACACCCCTCTTGCATTGCTGCATAGCTAAATGCATACAGACCTGCTAATACAGAGATAATCCTCCAGGACCAACCCACAGACCCCAGGGTCACAATGTCCTGTCTTCCCTCTGCTCGTAAAGCCCCAGACACCAGAAATCAGGTAACTTGTCATCCTTAAGGAAACAGGTATTTTCTGCATTGTTCAACACAGCCTGCCAAACACTGTTAAAAGAAGCCACCTCAAAAACACATAGTAAAGAAGGGAAAGAAAAAGAAAAGAAGGTACTTTGTTCTGTGTTATTCAGGTCATTGTCCAGTACCTGAAGTGCCCAAAACGTCATAGCTAAAAGCAACAACTCCAAACTTGAGGATTCAAGGTCAGAGGAGACGTATCCCCCGATATACAATGCTGGAAAACTGGTAACAACAGATGAGGAGAAGGCTGAAGCACTCAACAACTTTTTTCTCTCAATCTTCAATGACAAACTCTCTTCCCACAGCTCTCAGTGGATGGACAGCAGGATGAGGACTGGGGCAGCATCCCACTTTAAATAAAGATCTGGTTCATGGCCACCTGAAGAACCTGAACATAGGTAAGTCTGTGGGACCTGATGAGGTATATCCCAGAGGAGGGCCATGAAGATGACTAGAGGGATGGAGAACCTCTGCTATGAGGAAAGGCTGAGAGAACTGGGTTTGTTTAGCCTGGAAAAGAGAACATTGTCGGGTGACCTAATTGTGGCCTTCCAGCACCTGAAGGGAGCCTAGAAGAAAGAAGGAGAGGGACTTTTTTCAAGAGTATGTAGTGACAGGACAAGAAGGAATGGCTTTAAACTGAGAGTAGGTTTGGATTAGATATTAAGAAGAAATTCTTTACTGTGAAGGTGGTGAGACACTGGACCTGGTCGCCCAGAGAAGCTGTGGATGACCCAGGTGTCCCTGGCCATGGCAGAGACATTTGAACTAGATAATCTTTAAGGTCCCTTCCAACACAAACCATTCCGTGATTCTATGATTCCCCTCATCATTGTATCTATGGTTTCAGAAGATGTCTTCCCTGAATCCAGACCTACAGCTACAACTCCAGGACTTCCAAGGAAAGACAGTACGAATTTTAGATTACAAGAAGGCACAAGGGAAACACAAAGACAAGCTATGGAGCCCGAGGAGATCTTGGATCAGATCACAAAGCCAGATGTCTTACTGAGCATTTTGGGTTCACCTTCTGAGTTCAAGTGAAAGCTAAAAGTCACCCACAGTACTAGACCAGGAGAGTGACACAAGCCAAGATTAACAGAAATTTGGAGAAAGAACATTAAACATGTTAATGAGCTAATAAAATTGCAAAAATCCCAATGACAAGCAAGTACAACTCCAAACTGAATGGAGAGTGTTAAATCAGCAGCTTTAAGATTTCAAAGCCTGAAGTGGTAATCATAGCAAAACAGTATCAGTTACCACATAAACCAGAAAATAAACGTGTATTGTGGACAAACAACTTCATTACAGGCAAGGACCTGAAGAAAAAGACATTCCCTCCTTTATTTTTTTTAGACAAAATTAGCACCAGAATCCACTCTGGTGTATCTGTCCCCTTTAGTTTGCACGCTGATGGAATCACCTGGGACAGAAGAGTCTCCTGTAAGCAATTACATAATAACCATTTACTTAGCATAGCTCTATATGCAAGGCTCTGAACTGGGGCCTCGCAAACACCATACTGAGCTATAAAAGGCATTACTTTCTTCTGGTAGCAGAGATGATAAAAAGATGTTGAGATAAAAATTCAGTTGTAGCTATTTATTTATTGGATATAAGAATATCCATTCATACAAAAGCATTTTTAACTATTCCCTTTCATAATTAGATTAATTATTTAAACAAATTAACATAATTTAATAACATAAAATGAGAATATGAGTTTAAAATAAAATTTAATACAGCTACTCCAATTATGTCTCACTTTAAGAGAATTTGATGGGTTGAGACCTCGGACAGAAGTCTTCTCCCTTGGATTCAATACCCCTGGTTTCTCCACTACAAAGACAGAAACCAAAGATGCCCAGACGTAAGTGAAAAAATAACTCTTTACCATGAAGAAATGCTAATAACAATACTGATGAAATTGGGCTAAACCAACTGATGAGGAAAAACTTCCCAAGCCCAGCCCACCAGACCAAATTGAGAAGGCAGTTGGCTTCTCCCACCTGGAAAAAAAACACGTGGCCACAGGACAGAGACAGGATGGCTGCCCTTCCACATGGTTCACTCTCCCCAAGCCTGGAAAACCTGTCAGGAACAGCTGGAGAGTCAGCAGTGGCAGGAAACAGCAGATAGCTGGGAATTGATATTGGCAGATGCTTGCATGGTGCTGGAGTGAGGCTGCAGTGCTGGTACAGGCAGTCAGAGCAGGGCTGCAGACACCCCAGGGGACTGGAAGGACCCACAAGACACCCACTAAATCCAGTGATGAGACTTGATTGTTGCAATTTCTATCTCTGTTGGTCAAAGTGGTGGTTGTAGTTCCCTTGGAGCAGTGGTCACAGTCCAGATCCATTGAGGTGATGGTGGAAACCCCAAGTAGTGAGGGAAGCCCCGAAACTCACAGTTATACATGCTCAGGTTCAGGTGGAAATGCCTCTGGTACCTCCCCTCGGGCGGGGAGCTTTACACTGGATGATGTAATACTGTGAGTCACGGGATACTTTGAGAGTCTTTGACACCTTCTAAGATGTTGCAGCTGTGTCAGCTGAATCCATTATGGCCTATTGTCGCTCATCAACAAGAGATGAATACCTTCAGGCTGGGTGTCCATGTTTAGGGGAGTTATTGCACCTGAGTCATCCGTGTAAGGGAAAAGAAACACTAACCTACTTTGCAGATTTACCTCTTTCCTTATTTTGTTTAATGCCCAGCTTGTAGCCTAAGGTGTTGGATGTGCAGCCTTCAGCCCCAGGCCTGGGGAGCCCCTCTGCACACCGTTGTCACAGCACACTGCTGACTCAACCAGCAGCACCAACAGTCCAGTCTCTCACAGCACCTGGGCGGTCACTGCAGGTGGTTGAATGTTTGAGTCATTAATCACAGCAGTTCAGTCTCTTTAAAGATGGCAAAACACCAAAAAGGCCAAAAAGGCATATTTGGAGAGAAGAAATAAGAAAACGTAGATACCCGAATTTTTCTGTAACCTACAACAAGAGACTATATAAATAAACACTGTTAAGATGGCAGTATAGCTGTTTCACTACTTTCCCCCAAATGTTATTATCAAGTAAATTATATCGAAGTATTTTCAATTTACTGAATGTGAATTTTTGATAGTTTATGGGAAAATTTTTCATGGAAGTGGGAAAAACAGTATTACTGAAAGTCCTTGCAATAATCCTGAAAAATAGGACAGTTCCTCTTTAGATATCCTTTTCGTACGGACTCTGAAGCTTTCTTAAAACTAGTTCTAGTACAAAACAGACTGTTTAAAAAAATAAATATTTTAAAGAGTAATTTTAAACTTTATCTACAAAAAAAAAGAAAACAAACACCCAGTAGCAGAAGTGGTCAAGAAAAACAAAGCGCATTAAGATAAACCTTACAGCTTGTTTAAAAAGAAACTACCACTCTATTGTTTTCTTTTTATTATCGACTTTCCATTATCAAAAGTAAAATAAATGAGTAAAAAAACCCTTCCTCAGATAACAGAAGAAAAATCCCCTGCAGACAGTTGTGACTGAGCATGCAGTGTAACATATCAACCAACACAGCCCATTCTGTTCACTGGGTTCAGCCCAGGCTATCACACACTGTTTCTGGTAGGTCTTACTTGCCCAGCTGCAGCACTGCACATGGACTTATTAAATGGCAAGAGCTCTGTTTGAACTGACAAGCCTTGCTAAATCTGCACCATAGGGCAGAGGCGTCATGTTAGCAGCACCAGCGCCTGGATACAGCAGGGCTAGCACTGAGGCACGTATATTAAATCCTGATCAACGTTCACTGACATTATACACTCTAATGCCACTGCATAAGCTACGTCAGGAAACACCAAGACAGATACACCTAAGCTAATGTTATATGGTACCAACTCGGCCACGACTGGGTTTATTAGCTAAGATTTGCAGTGGTGTTAAGGCATCAAAAGTACCCTCAAGCTCTTGGAAGAAATATAGTCACACTGACACAAAGGTCAACTCATCACTAGTCACAAGCAGTGGGAAACTGTTTCTTCACGATGATCTGGAAAGGTATCACGGGTCCTTCCAGAACACCGAGCTGCCATTCTGGAACTGCTAAGAAATCCAGCTACATTCATCCCTGAAAAACTGCTGATATCAAATCTTACAAAGGAAAGTACTAAAACCTAGAATGTTCAATATTGTTTACACTTATTTCACTGCTGCCCCTACTGGTGGTCTCAGAGGAGTACATTCCACTCAGGTGTCACGGGAGCAGAGGATATCTCACAAGAAAACCTATATTTTATGAAACAAAGAACTCCAAAGGAAACAAAGATTTATCTCTTACCTCCAATTTCTAAATCAAAGAAAATGAAACATTTTAAACTTTTCCCCAATGTTTTGTTTATTTTAATGTTACGCTTATAAACTGTGCCTATTCTCACAGCTCTGGAGCTGACTACTTTTCAGTGAACTGGCTCATAGAACTGGCATTATTGATTCTTCATCTCAGTGTTGTTTCCACATGTCTGTTCCTAATGCTTATGAATAAACTTTGAAAACAGGAACCAATGCCCCGTTATTTTTTTCAACTGGAAGGATCCTAAAAAACCTTTAAATACTTGCAATTAAGCCAATCATCTCAGTGAGCAGTGAAAAACCTGAAAATCAGTCTTAAAGCTAAGTTTTTCCATCACTCACTCATTTAGCTAATTATTAAAATTACAATCTCAAATGATTCCAGAGTACTACAAGTCATGCCTCATATACCACCTGAAACATACACTCCACCAAACTTGAAATATAGAAAATAAAGATAGGGAGACTAAAAATACGCTAAGAAATTATGCCAGGAGTAAACTTTACAATTGTGTACCTTTATTTATGCTTGCCTACTGAGTTTTCAACATTCAAGACTACGGAGTCTTAATTTCCAGTCCCTGATTTCAGGTCCTGATTACAGGGTGAAAATAGAAGCTCTATCTCAGTTTACTGTCCATTCCCTTTCTGCAATCTTGCTATGCTCTTACTATCAGATATTTTCAACAACAATTGTAACTGGCAAATCATGAACTGCATATAAAATATTTTATTAGTTTAAAATTTACTTACTTTAATAGTAGGTGTAAGGCAGAAACAGAATTCCTTTTTAGGCCTATGCAGCCCTCATCTGATATTAGCCAGAGAATTCTAGCCCAGTGTTTCCTCATATGAACGATTCCCCAAGGATTTAAGCACGTTCACTCCTAACATTCTATCTGTGCTGGATTCTTTTTTGATTTACTGTATTTTAGCCATGCTCAAAATTGCATTCCTTATTAGTTACAATAAAATGGGAATTACTGATGTGGTAAGTACCCTAAATTATTTCTGCTGTTTGTTTTAGCTACCTAAATATGATTTTTGACATAATCTTGCTGCTGATTTACCTAACTTACTTTGTCTTTCAGGGACTCCCAGTAATTTGTATTCCTAAACACCTTTGCAACATGCAAATGTTGTCATCTTACTGTGTCCCTGTTTAATATGAATAAATATGAAATATTTTTCTTCGCCTGAACAGAAAAAAATTTAGATATTCTCGAAATAATCTTGTCACACTCACTGCTTACTCTTTAACTTTTAGTTCCCTCTCTTCGCTGATTCCAAATATTTAACTATATTTAATTCTAAGCCTACAGCAAGCAACAAAATGGGAGATGTCTTTAAAGCCTATACAGCCTGTCATCTCTCATATGTTTGCTTATCCAGGCAATGAATCAAATCAATCAATCAGCTGTCAGGACCATACCAAGCCATTCTGGCATTTGTAGGAGAATGACACCCCATATCAACACTTTCTCCACTTCATTTAAATTTCTTGCAGCTCATAAGAAACCCAGCAGTTGCCACATTTGTAACATGGCAACATGGAGCATCCTGCCAAGGGGTTCTCCCTCACTACCTTCTGCACCTAGCCAAGGCAACAGTCCTGGAAAGGAGACAAACAGAGCAGCAGAAGAATACCGAGAGGTTCCCATTGACAGAGCCCACAGAAACGGTATTCCCTGGCAATCATGGACCTCCCCCTCCTGCCTGACTCACCAGGTTTGCTGTGTGCCTGCTGGCATGCTACAGCACTTGGCATTACAGCTCTGACAGAGCCTCAGGCCATGTGTATGTGTGGCTGACTCGGCTAGGAAGGGCAGATAGGTTATGTTCCATTTCTTACCACCTCTTACAGCCCTACCAAGAATAACATGTTCTTGTGGGCCTTCTGAAACTGCAAGTCATATGTGTATCCTGGTTTTCCTTATCTGCTTTGAGTCCCCCCTGCTTGATCAACAATGAGGGGAAGGATGACTAGAATGATAGGATTATCTTGTTATTATTTACTGCACCTTTAGCAATCCTCATGGTTCACAAACAGCCAAGAAAAATAGATGCAAATGGCATATGCCAATGAAAAGTTTGGTGTATTTTCTATCATTATAGAATTACTTTTGTTCTTTGGGCTATCATGTTTTAAAACAGCCATTTGAAGGTTATAAACATGGAAATGGATGTCAAGGTTAATTTAATTGGGAAAGAAGAAAACACTTCTCTGCCAAACTTTTTTTTTTTCCCCGCAGTGTATTCTGAGATCTGCAATAGTATTAATATTAATCCTCTTTAAGTGGGCTGTTGAGTGGATGGAAGACTGAACGTACTGTGCAATTTCCTAGCGGATTCTGGAATTTCTCTCCTTGAAATCAGTAGTCATTAAAAAAAAAAAAGGCTCTTAAAATTTACAGATATGCATGGTATGCATGTTTGCCATGAAGGTTGTCTGAATTCCACTATTGACTTCCGTGCATTTACAGAAATAAACACATTACAATGCACAGTAATAATTAAATAATAAATAATTAATAACTAATAAAGACATACAATAACTAAATACAATATAAGATTAATAAATCATAACATATTGAAAATGTTCCTAAGTACCTGGGAAAAAAAAATCTTAACATCTTACTGAAAACTATCAACATAATCACTATTAAACAATGAAAGCCCAAGTTCGCAACTTGTCCAGTTCATTGAGAAAGGCCATTTTGCTCCTCCAAAGAACTGTTCCATGAATATGGAGCAGATAAGCAACTAAACTTTTAAAAGTGTCAACAATTATAATATTCTAAGGTGCATAAAACTTTCAGCATTGCCGTGACAGAAAAAAATCTGACTGTCAGACTTACATACTAAACTTGGTGTTTTTTAAACCCGTGAGTAAAGATGCCTGCTTTTGCATACAAAAATTACTTAAACGATGTCTATCCTTCTCTCTGTGCCCAACTCCCTTTTTGTCTTCCCTTGTGTTTCCTTCCAAATATTGGGTTTTTAACCTGATGACCAACTTTGAGTGAATTTTACAAAATTAGAGCTGTCAGAGCTTCTAAGTCATTACAGAAAAGTAGAGACATCAAAGACAGTATGACAGAAAGTATGGGAAATCAATGGTTGGAAGGCCAATTAGTACCCCTACAAATTTAGGGCTCTTATCCATTCTAGTCCATCACCAGTTCAGTAGCAGTCAATCATGCAAAACACATATAGCCTTCAATCGCTGCAAACATAGGATGAATTTGGAATTACCTACTGTGTGACTCTGTGGTACCACTTTTCAGCTTGCTAAATGATTTATAATTTAGTATTTGCCAAGTTCCTAATGAAGTAATACTTAGAACAATGCAAAACAATTAAGCAAACAGCAAACACTGAAAACCAAGAACTATTTCTAATGTTTAACATCCCAAAACAAGTTGGTATAATTATGAATGTTGGAGTTCAACTACTTAATGTATACATATTCAGCAACGTATTAAAAAAACTCGCTATCAAAATGAGTGTCATTCAAAGGGAAGTTAAAATGTATTATGGATAAGAAGAAAAGTTCTAAATTGAGACACAAGCAGTGCTATTTTAGGAGGTGAACAGATGGCTACAGAAGAGCAGACCTAGAAATCAAGAACAATGTAGGGAGTCAGAGCAGGGGGGCTGGGATAAGGTATAACTGGAGAACTTGCTTTTCTAATTTTACTACATACACTTTCAGACAAACTCAAGATACTACAAATCTACAACAGAGAAGACATGAATTACATTTCCAGGACTGGCTATTTTGTTCCTTCTCTCTATACATGTAAAAATTCGTATGCAACCATTTAGAAAAATCTCACTACTTTGCAAAACTTCATATACTTTTTCTATTATGTCAGAAGTTACCAAGGAAACCACAAATTCGGGTTCAAAAAGCTGCTTATTTGCTTTAAAACATTTCTGTACAAATATTTGTATTGCAAAGAATATTCGTATTCTAAAGAACTTGCTAAAGCCAAAACAGTGCATATAACCTTTTCAAAGAATACCAAATTTTTATCCCACTGTCAAATCTGTAATTATAGTCCTTTAAAATTGGTAAAAGCCAGGAATACCAATTAAATGTGCAAAAAATCTCATAGCTCAGTAATATCACCTTACATTTCCAAGAGAAAAACGTAGCACATCCTCTTCTTCCCAAATATGAGATGCATTCATGCTTTAGAGTACAGGATATCTCCATGGATTTAATTTTAAAACCCACTAATTCAAATTTGCTTTTCCTGAGGAAAGGCAACAATCATTGTTGTTGTTGTCTTAGTTATTACTGGAACCTTAAGAATAACTTTGTTCATATTTGTCAAATGTAAACACGAAGTATTTTGAGAATTGTATTAGAATGAAGAAAGTTCTTATACCAAACCGGTAGGTCTTGGCTTCAGAGACAAGTTGGCTGGCTTATTTCTCCAGCCTTTTACTGTCCTTCTGGATGACAGCGTGACCCTCTTACATATCTGCCATTCATCCCAGTTTTGTGCCATCTGCAAACCTGCTGCCAAGATCCAGATTATTAATGAAGATGTTAAACAGGGCTGGACCCAGTATTGACCCCCTAGGATACACCACTAGCCTCCAACTAACCTTCAGGCCACTGATCACGACCATCTGCAGCCAGCCATTCAGCCAGTAATTGCCATATATTAGGGACAGTAGTTTCTGTGTTTCCGTTTTAAGTTTGGCTGAGGAGAGGTTATACAAATCTTCAGTTGTCTTCTACACGTCTTATTTATTTTATTTTTTTAAAACTAGAACAGAAACAAGCAAAATAAAATGGCTGTTGCCAATAGAGGGAAGAAATTTATTCAAACGTATATTTTTAGGTCACTAAATGGAAAACTGCTTCTGGCACACAGATCCAAAATCACTAATCCTAATCCATGATTCATGATCAGTAAATAATAAAAGTAACTATAATCTGGAAAAGAGACAACCAAAGCTCCACGTGAGGCAGAAGGAGGTTACAAAGCCTACTTAACTCTCTGAAAGATATCTTCTGAAGCCATTGACAGTCTACAGCATGTTACATACTCCATAGAGAAGAGTTTTTCCTTATGATTCTGAAGGAGTTTAATTATTTAAAAAATTCACGTGTAATGACACATTAATAAAGCTAAAAGATTACATTTTTGCACTGATAGACTCTGCAGTTCTAAAGCAGTGCATAAAGGATTAAACTAGCTCCCTGCTGATAATTTAAAAATCAAATAGAAAAGACTAACAAATTTATATCACCACCTATACAAACATGCTTTACTCACAATTTGAACTGGACAGACAGAAACCAGACTTCCTCCAAAAGCCAGTCAGATCCACTGAAGTGGTGCTATGTCTGAGTTGAGCTGACAGGTCTGCCAAGGTCAGCTCTAGAACTACCTACCACGTTAACACTGACATCAGCTACCTAGACTGAAGAATGGGCAAAGCAACTGAGGTGTGTCTGCAAATAAAAACCTAAATATATCCAGTACGAATATTCAGAATTAGAGTGACACTAATTGGATACCTGTTTCATAATTCTGAACTGTTATATTTCCCATCCAGCAATTTCTTATGAAACAACACATTTCTCTTTGTGTTGTAGAAACAAACATATGTTTATCTCAGCCTTGTGATTTCAGTGGCACATTCATACCTGGAAAAAAATCACCTCTACTTATTATCTGTCTATGCATTTTCAGTTTTAAGGGTTTCATGACTATCAGCCTTTTTCTTTGGTTTAAGTACAGAACTGTAAGGAAAAAAATCCTAACAGATTTACTTCTTCAGCACAGTTACCAGAATTACCATGGTCTTGAGATTTCTTGATGATTATGGTTAGCTGAAAAGTCACTACTATACAGGACAAGTAGTTAAAAAGCTCTTACAGCAGGCATTGGCAGGCATTTGTCTGGGAGACAACTGTGCTCAGCATCCCAGCTGATGCCCCTAAGCAGCAGGCAGCAGACAGTGGCTGCCAGAGGAAGCTCTTGCTGAAGAGACACCATTCTGAGACCAAACTCAACAAAGTTCTGCCATTAAGCAGAGCTAAAAGAAAATGCTAAGCTGAGGAGACAGATTCTGGCTTTTCCCATCTATTTTATGAGGACTCCTCGGCCTCTAGGGCCAAAGGCAAGGTGATTGCAGCATGCTGTGAAGGTAGACACCCTGGGAAGGATGAAATCATTAAAACACTCATTTAGACAGAAGGAGAAAAGATAAGTGAGTACAAATTCTAAGCTGGAAAAAAAAAATCCTTTGTATAACATCTTGATTACTGTAACACCTTTCAAAAGTCAATTCAGTAACATGCTTTAAATTCTTTCTCTTTTGATCCACATTTTCACTTTTCTTCCCAGAGTTACCTGGCTTTAACTATTTTTTTTAAGACCAGTGTGTTCCTCATACTCCTCCCCCCCACACACTTCCATTACAAAAGAAAGAAAAATACCTTCCAGTTAAAACAGAGAATGGAGATGTTCATTTTTGCTGCTCTCATTTGAGATCCTGCTTCACGGCCTTGGATAAGCACCAGAGAAAAGCCTGTGTACTCAAATAGATTTTAGCTTTGCAGTAGACACTCCACTGCGTCAAAGGAACAATTATTGACCACCCACATCATCTCTAAACTTTGGGTGACAAGCTAGGTGTGTTGATCTCGTTCCATTTAGCATCTTCAGGTTGTTAAAGGCCCTTTTATTTGAAGGTTTATATAGAGAATAGACTGAAAAGAATGACTGACCTTCACAGCCTTCACTGCATGACAAAAATTCTTTAAAGCAAACTTTCTTAAGGGTTTATGTCCAACTTGCTCAGGTATTAGTAATGCAATGTTATTATTTAGCTGAAAGGTAACAATTCTAAAAAAGGTACACTCCTGGTTTCCAGGACTGAGCAATTTTCTTAACAGTGTGATATACTAAACAACATTAACAGGAGATACAGAACAGAAATCACCAATAAGGAATTCTAATACTTCCAACCTCAAACACTTAATGAATTCTGTATGAAAAATTCAATCAGTAGCACCTCTGTTCCAGATGCAGACTCCCAAAAGGTTTTCCTGCTGTCACCTTTTATATCACCACCTTTTCTGCACTTTTTTTAGCCTGCTGCTGGTTTTCTGTAATCATATCTCTACCATAATGCATTAGCTGTTTTCTTAAAATGTGAGGTAAAGGAGGAAAACTGGAGACACTGAAACTGCTGCAACACTGAAAAAGTTGTGTAACAGAAAAAAAATGCCACAGTAGTTGCTTGGATTTAATAGGTATACTTCAGAAATATCTTTAGTATATTATTTTGCATGGTTTGAAACATTGCCTCTGTACCATGTGAAGAGCAGAAGCAGTCACATTTTCCTAGGACTTCAAACTCACCAGAGCTTTCAGAAGTGCAAGTTCTCAAAAACAGTTTAAAAAATGTAAGACAGGAAACAGTTACTGCTTGCCTGGATGAATGCACAAGTAATGAATGCGGCACATCCCTCCTTCATCTAGATGCCTACAGACTGCGGTCTGAAGATTAGACGCTAAAATAAAATAAACTGGGTGAGCCACATCACACGGTCAGTGAGCAGGTACTCTTTGTTTCGGTCTAAGTAGCCAAACTTGTGAGAAGTTTTGTTCAAATTTGTATAAGGTTAAAATAATATGTATACCTGGCAGACAGGCCTGAAGTTACTGCATCTGTTCCCAGCTGTATCTCAGTAGCAACAAGGGAAAGCTACTCTAAAGGGCCAACACAGGCTTTTTCATCCTCTTATCAACAAATCTCTAATCCACTGCTAAATTAAAACAAACTACATTAGAATTGTCTAGTTGCATCAAGATTTTCACTCAGAAAACTATCACTGGGTCTTTTCCCTGTACTTATCCCCATTCAAAGCAGATCATCCTCCTGCCCATGCCAAGACACTATGTTGCCCTGTGGAAGACACTATGCTCGAGGATTTAGGAATCTTGAACTGGCAATGCACACTCTGTTGGACCTTGTACTTAGTTAAGTCTCAGGAAGGCCATATGTCAGCATGAGCAGCACTGCAAGGGAACCTGCTGGCATCCCCCAGGTGCTACTGGTGGATATGCCAGAGACGCCATGCCAGGCTCTCAGGAGAAATGACTGTTTGTTACACAAAACAAAAGGCACTGTGAGAGGGAGGAGGAATCTCTCCACAGAGAGCATCTGCATAGCACCTCATGGGAAAGTCCACACAGGGTCCCCCTGAGGCTACATAATCAAGAGGATCCCAATCTTTGAAGAGACATAAGATTTAATCACTGCATTCCTCTTTTTATTCTTCCTTATTAATACGGCTATTTTATCATGCTGTTCACTGGCCAGTCTTTCTTAGTGGGATCCAGAGAGAACTGCAACATCTCCCTTCCTCCCCCCCTGGCAAAGTATTACTGCGAAAAGAGAACAAAACGAAAAATAGCTGAGCTACATGGGCCCTATGTAATCTGTTTCAATATTTTCATTACCTTTTTTTCCCCACTCTGCACTTGCTTTACAGTTTCTGGGCTCTCAAATTTATATACAGCTATCAGTACAATTTTAGATTTGCTATATAATCTTTCTATAAGCTATACAATTTCATATGTATACACACAGTTTATATATCATTGGCCGGATCCTCCTGTATTATGGAAAAATCATTTTTTTTCAATTCTATTTCAATGAATATAATGAAGTTGGAAACAGCAACTCAATCACTCAAATCACTCAAAATTAATATTGATTCAAATTAGTATTGATTTAAATGTTCTCTAAAACCATAAAAAAACACATTACAATAAAACTGTTTAGCTAATAGAGAGACTTGCAATAATATTCAACTGTTAACTAAATCTAAGTCCAAAGTCATCATGTAACCCAACAATTCAGAAAGACTATACATTCTGCCAAGACATCCAGACTATGATCAATGAAAGGGTTAATTCAAGGCAACACTGTAGCACTTCACAGCCAGAATTCCAGCACTCTGTTCTCCTCCTGTAAAGCCAAATGTTGCAAACAACTACTCTCAATATCATACGTAAACAAATTTTTGAGAGTAATCTGAAATCAAGATGTTTATTCAATGCTTGGCAGCTAATTGGAGAGTACTGGTAATTACAAACAAATTTAGATTTAGTTTTCTTAACTTAATAATGCTTATCAGAAGATCTGAAACACCTACCATTATAGCAAAATATCTGAAATATTTGTGGAAGGGAGGAATCAGCGCTTATGTTTAATTATTACCAAAAAAACCTGGACACATCACAAAATATTAATAAATCCCACCAGAACCACAGTTGTAAAAGTAAGGGACACATCTCAGAACAAAACAGGTTTCAGGATTTCCAGGCTCTTCAAATATTAAGCTGTTAAAGCTAACACTGCACATTCAAACCTGACAGAAGTGAAATCTGCAACCAGAACTACGGTTACAACCTGTGCCATGAAAAGTAGTGGAACACAATTTCCATGAAAATAATGAATACATATACATCCTATAATCTGATTGAAAAAAAAAAAAGGCAGTAAGCAAGTTTCTAAAAAGCCACCAGTAAGAAAAGATGGAGATAGAGGAAAGACAGAAAATAGAAGTAAAAAGTGGATAAATCAACATTAGAGGCTGTTTTTGCAGATAAATCTCTCCCTTCCAAAGTTCCTCATATTAAAATAACATCAGAGCTGTCTTTATCACTCATACCGTATATGAACGACAACACTTATAATCTTCATTTACTTGAACTACCCCTCCAAAGCCAATGGTAACTGCTCAACTTCACTCCGTAAGATAACTCACAAAACTTGTTATTATTACAGGTTGATGTTTATGATCACTCAAAAAGAGACTAAGGATTCACACAGACACACTTTCACCAATGCTCTAGAAATGAACGAGTCCTACCTCTGTAGTATATTTCTCTTCTAATTTTACAGTCTTCATTTCTTAGAACTTGGCAGGAAAAAAGGGGTAGACATTTCCAGTCCCTCCTTTACTTACAATCAGCGTACACGTCCACAGACACACTGCTGCATGACCACTCAAGTCTGCTCTCACCCAGGCAGTAGGTATTGGCCTCAACTAAAAATCCTGAACAGAACAGCTCTAGAGTATTCAGGAAGAGCCTGAAATAATGGTAACAACACGTAATTTTTCTTAAAGTATGACTAAAATAACATGATTGATTCAGAAGCAGAAGTTAACTTGATTTAAAGTGTAACTGTAAAACAGAATTATGGATAACTCATGAGGCAAGAAGGATTCTGACTGCATCAATAGCCATCTCGTAAAGCTTGAACATAGTAGAAAGTAAGTTACTGGTGTGCACTAATGCTAGGCAAAAACTCCAATAAATACTGCAGGCAAAGTCAATCCTGCCTACTTGTTCTTAAAAAGAACAAAAAGCTTCTTCCAGGAATTCCATTCCTTCCTTGTCCCCCACCCACCTATTGTTAATTGCTTCTATTTCTGGTACTTTCTATTTCTTTCTATTTCTGTACTTTTCTTGCCTAAGAGAGATCATGAAGAGGACAAAGGAATGAGTATATTTGGACTCAGTCCCCAAATAAACAGTCACAATCCTGACTGTGACACTAAGGCTGTCTGCTCCAGAGGACTGCATAACAGCCCAACAGTAATCCCAGCAGACATGAGGCCAGTGATGCAGCCCCTCAGCACTTAATTATTCAAACCTGCCACTCTTCATCCTCCTTTGTTTGTTTGTTAATTACAAATACTAACATTTTCTTGGAGTTTGAGCTCTTAGGGCCTTATATGTTCTTTTTTTTTCTTCAGAACACTGATAACTAGAAATATTGTAACTTAACAGATCCCTCGGTAATAACACAACTCCAGACTTACGTAGTTAGAGAAGAAAATTTCAGCATTTCAACAGTATATTGCATGGAGTGTAATATCCTATGTCCAGCATTCAGTGTAGCAATATAACCAAAAATTAAACTAAATCAATCCAAAATTTAATAAACTTATTATGCTCCTTTAATTTAAAATTATTCCGTATCTGTCTTACTGCTTTTAATCTTTTCATATAAGCCCCAATAACTAACCAATCAGGAAAGCAATTTATCAGACCCAGATATTGGCCCACACAGCATTATCTCCAAATTACAGTGAAATCAATGTCTCTACACCAAACAGAATGCAAAGAAAGTATATGTGCAATTGTTTTAGCTGCACTGTAGTTTTCAGTATTTCATAATGAAAATGTTTTCACTTTTAGCCTTCAGTCTGTATATTCATATGCTTGTAAAAAAGTTTACCTCGATTTTGTCTTTGAAAAGAGAACAATAGCAAACTTCTGTTAAAACTAAAATCTTCTGACTAATGGTACTAACCCCTTAAAAATTAAAATCAGCTGATCAGTTATTAAGTGGTAAGCTCAGTAAGAGTAACGCTTACTAAAGTTAACAGATACATCAGACTATCTCCAGCTATCTGATAAAGTTATTCAAGTAGCAAAGGTTAAAAACAAGTAGCCCACAAACCAAACTAATAACATGGTTACCGCTCAAAGAAAATTATTTATTCCAGATGTATTGTAAATAGAGTTTAGGAAGTACATCTTTCTAATACACTGATTTGAAACAATACATACAAGTTCGCGGGCAATACAAATTTTTTTCCATTTTCAGTATTTGGAATATATCTTTGTTATTAAAAATGAACGCTTTTCCTAGCGGAGTGTTTGTAAGGACTGGCACACATTCTCTGCAGGAATGAGAGGAGAAGCAAGCAGCAGAGTTTGACTTAGAGAATTCATATATGAACAGGACATAAGAATCATCTTCAATCATGCAACAGCTAACTTTAATGTGCACTGTTTAGTGGTTTAAAAACGTGCCTGTTTCTCATAATCTGGTCCATAATGAGGTATCTGATGATTCCACATATTTATTTTAAACTCAGATTTAAAGAAAAAAAAAATCTAAAAATTACACTTTCATACAAGAGTCTTAAAAATTTTATCAGGTAGGCAAAGATCACATAAGACTGGAGTTTCAATGTAGAAATACATCACAGAAAAAAACCCCTCCAACATATAGCTTTTTCGGTTCCTGTTGTAGGACACTGCATAGCTGCAGGTACATCATAAACTTTGAGCAATGGAAATATGCATTATGGGGAAAGGAAATCCAAGAGCAACAGATGTTCAACACATTTGTTTCAATGGTAGTGGTAGATAATCGTCACTGCAAGTGCTTTACTCACAAGCTTATCTACATCCCTGTGAGGTCAAGTAATTCAGTTTCCTGAGTACTTAGTGAAACACTGTAAGAAACAGAACTAATTTTGATTAAGTTAACAATTTTTTTCCAGGCTTCGACATAATTTATCTTTTTGATTTACACTAAGGTACAGACTTTTTAAAAATAGGAGCCCTTTGTGAAATATTTTGAAAAAACCTTCTGCAAAAGCAAGACATCTCTGTCTCTCTTACCACAAAAATTACTTCATTATACATGGCAGCAATTTTGCAAGAAATAACAAGGGAAAATTTTTCCAAGTATGTATTCCATATCTAGAAATCATACTAGAGGAGAGCATACAGTAATGAGAACTATATTAGGAAAGTAAAAATGAGAGCTTTTTCCTGACCTTAAAATACAAAATGTTCCTACAGTTTAATAGGACTGATGGTCAAAGTTCACATCTTCCAGTTACTCGTCTCAGTCTTCCTCCTAATCTTTGCTTGCAACAGATTATTTTGTGTGTATAGTAGTAGCCATAATGTGCTAGCATTTTCCAGCCATTCAAAAAAGGGATGGTCCATGCTCCAGGGAGCTCACACTCTGAAGACAGGCAGGCAGGTAGACAGAAGTCAGGAAAAACAAAATTAAAAAGTCAAACAAAACAACTACATTCACTATTGGTACCATAACAAAATTGACCTGTAAGCTGAGAAGGTGACAAGCTGAAAGGGTGATGGCTGGAGGCGAAGAACCAGCAGACAAATTCTTCTAGATTGTGCAATGCACTGATGCTGCAGAGCAGAAAGCAAAATTGAGTCTGAAAAAAGCTGACAAACAAGCAAGTAGGAAGCTTGACAAGAGAAATGTAAGCAGAAAGCGATAGTTATATATTGTCTTTCATGTTCTAGTTTAACTTCTGTCACTTCTTAGCTTGTAAGTAATTCCTTTAATAAAGCCCTAGTAGCATAATAAATCAAAATCACTTGGGCTTTGTCAACATTCTTGAAACATTAGTTTCCTATATCTCACCCACACAAAAATGGTTATTTCAACAGAAAGGCCATTCTGTTACCTTCATTGAGGATATCCATCGAAAAGAATGTGCTGGACTTTAAATGCAGCCTTTGCTATAACACTGGAAATCCAAATCAAATTTGTATCTTATTTTTCTGAACCATTTTTTCAAATTTAATAGGTTGAGTGTACAAGCATTGTTATAATTCTGCACAGTGAATGACGTAACACATCGGGTTTTCACAAAGCAAACCAATTGTCCAAGTCTCTCAGAGAACTAGCAGAAGGGAGTTACATGAATACCAGGTTTGTGTCACAAAGACTCCCTGTTTCTGTCCTTAATTTTTCCTCCTTACTTGCCAATGAATCATGACTAAAGTCTGCTAACACATTTTTTTGTAAGTTTGCTCTTAAAAAAATTAAATATTTAGCAGTACGATCAAGGCTCTGATCCAAAAATCTCTAAAAGCTGTTCAGATTTCCACAGTATTAAAAATGTTGTCTTAAGAACTTATGAAGAATTACAGAAGATTTTATTATTTGATAGAATCGCAGAATGTCTGAGGCTGGGAGGGATCCCTGGAGATCACCAAGGCCAACCTACCTTGCCTCAAGCTGGGCCACCTAGAGCCCAGGACCATGTCCGGACTGCTTTTGACTCTCTCCAAAGATGGAGACTCCAAAACCTGCCAGGGCAGCCTGTGCCAGTGCTCAGCTCCCCGATGTTCAGAGGGAACCTCCTGCGTTAGAGTTTGTGCCAATTGCCTCTGGTCCCATCACTGGGCACCAGTGAGAGAAGCCAAGTTTGGACTTCTTTGCACAGCTCCTTCAGATATTTATATACTTTGAGCCTTCTCTTCTCCAGGCTATACAGTCCCAGCTCTCAGCCTTTCCTCCCATAAGAGATGCTCAAGTTCTGTACTCATCTTTTAGACCTTTGTTGGGCATTCTCCAGTATCTTCATGTCTCTCTTCTATTGCAGAGCCTAGGACTGAAAACTGCACACCAGGATTGAGCTCAGCAGTGCTGAGTAGAGGGGAAGGATGACCTTCAATTTGCTGGCAATTCTTTGCCCAGTACAGCCCAGGCACCAGTCATTATCTTTGTCACAAGGGCGCATGGCTGGTGTATTTCAACTCGGTGCCCACTAGCACCTTTACGTCCTTTCTGCAAAGTTGCTTTCCAGTTGACTGTGGTTGTTCCTTCCCAGTTGCAGGACTTTGCACCTCCCCTTGTTGAACTTCGTGAGGTTCCTGTGGGCTCCTTTCTCCAGTCAAGGTCCTCCTGGATGGCAGCACAACCCTTTGGTGTATCAGCCACTCCTCCCAGTTTTGTGTCATCTGCAAAGTTCCTGAGGTAAGCTCTGCTCCATCCTCCAGATTATTAATGAAGATACTAAACAGGGCTCAACCCAGTACTGACTCCTGTGGTACACTGACAGTCACCGGCCTCCAACCAGACTTCATGCCACTGATCACTGGCTGTTCTACCAGTTTTCAATCCAGCCATTTAATTACAGAAGTTTATTACTGGTCAAGTACTACTTCCCCTTGGTGAATCCATCTTTGACTTCTCCTGAAAACCTTCTTGTCTTTCATATGCCTGGAAATTTCAACTAAACCCTCTTTACAGACCTCCTTTCCAGGAAGTCAATGCAGTTGGAATACTAATGCACACTATATACCTGTGAAGCTCTATCTTTAGAGCAGCCAAGTGAAAGAAGGATCATGCAACGGGATGCAGTGACCAATCCTAATGCCATGCTCTGAATTTCAAAGGATAACATTCGACAACAGATAGCTGGGCTGCAGTATTTGTTCAAACCTGACCAAAGTGTTAGGATTACAGACTTCTAAGCAAGATTATCAGTAAGCAGGTATGTCCATATTCAAAAAATCCATTTTCCAAAGGCAGTAAACTAACAAGAGCTGCTGTTAGGAAAAAACATGTTTCTATGTAAAAAGGAAGTTAGACCCCTTATAAAAGACTTGGGTCTCTTGCTGGCTGTACCTCAGGTCTCCTGTTGTCACTAGTAACACATCTCCCTGTTCTCTGCCTTGGCTTTCCACACCCTACTACTACTATTCTATCTATTTTCAATATAAGCTCCTTCATCAGAGATCATGTGCCATGAAAAGTTCATTCCTGATCTTAATTTGAACCACTAGGTGCTGCTGCAACACAGACAATAAATAAGTGCAGCATAAACTGTCCCATAAAATTATCTGGGATCTACACTCTATGTGACAAAACTGACCTTAGGACACTACATGAGAACTCGAAGTAACGTCATCCTTTTGATGTGCTGAAACAGAAAATGAGCAGTTTCCAGCCTGGGGACTGATCTTCTGTTTTTCTTGAACTACAAGCTTTACTCACTGATCTGAATCTTTATTCACTGATTCAAAAGCCAGACTTGAAAACCCAGCATAGATCAGTCTGTGTTCCATTGTGCTCTCCTTCTAAGCTAAGTATATAATGTCCAGAAACATGCCAAAGCTCACTCCCTCAAGTGAAGTTTCCAGCAAGAGCATGTAGCAAGTAGTGTGTTGAATATTGCTGGTCAAGGTAAAACACTGGCAGCCTGGCCATCAGACAGGACCTTTCCTTCGGACCTCCAATCCCTGAGAAACCCTAGCTATCCAGCTCTTACTTAACAGAATATTTATCAGTGTCACTAGCTTATCACAGCTCTCAGAACAGGAAGTCCCAGGATGAAGAGTTCTTCTATTTGCATTCCCTCAAGCCATATCAGGTCTATCTGGTAGTTAGCAAGTTGAAAAATTTAACAAATTGAGAATGGACTGCCACTACTAGAATGGTATCCCCAAGAAACTGATATGATTTGACAGAAATGTTATGACATTAACGTAACAGGTATGTAAGTATAATTTGTGAACAACAAATATACTTGTAACCATAAACCCTTACTCAAACAGACAACGCAAACTATTAGTTTTTAATTTCTGCTTCTCTTTTTGCCAGGATTTTAATTCCAAATAGAATTTGAAATAAAACTGATGTCATCTGTGGGATACAAATTACAGATTTTAATTTGACTCTTTCGGTTCCATGATGCCTAGTGCTGACACTTTCCAAAGGTCTTTTCTTCTCCAAATAAAACACCCAAGAAAGGGAAGATATGGACTTCCAATCTACCGTCTTTTTAGAACAAGAAATACAATGCCACCACTAACTGTAAAAGCTGTTGCCTTAACAATCACAAACATTTCTAATGTTCTAAGTAGTTATCTGCACACAGTGTATAGAAAAAGTCCATCATGATCTAGCTGACAGTCACCAGTGTTAAATTCTTTTTATTGTACAATTTTGATTGAATCTCTGGAGGTCTGGGATGAAACAGTTTTCAATGTGGGCAAGAGTATCTTAATTTCCTCCTAATATCATGGACTAAATTAATTTCTTTTTTAGGAGGGCTTAAACTTTTCACTGCTGCTACCAAGAAACTCAAAATCATTCCTGAAGGAAAAGGGAAATACTAGTGTGTTTTGCTTTGAAACCTCTTCTATTCCAATGAAAAAGTGCATAGTCACATAATCACACTGTCAAAACCCCTGCCAGTCTCCCTGCAGGAAAGGGGAGGTAGGAAAACCATTAGTAAGAGGCAGTTGACTGACTCCACTCAGGGACAGCGTACAGCTTCTGGGTTAGCAGCCCTGCCAAGAAGGACTTGGGGGTGTTGGTGGATGAGAAACTTGACATGACCAATCAGTGCATGCCTGCAGCCCAGAAAGCCAGTGTCCGGGGCTGCATCAAAAGCAGCGCGACCAGCAAGTGGATGCTGCTGACTGAGGTGGAAGGTGATTCTGTCTCTCTCCTCTGCTCTCATGAGACCCCACCTGGAGCACTCTGTACAGTCCTGGCACTTTTAACATAAGAAAGACACCAACCTGCTGGAGCGAGTCCAGAGGAGGGCCATGAAGATGATCTGAGGGTTGGAGCACCTCTCATATGACAACAGGCAGAGAGTTGGGGTTGTTCAGCCTGTAGAACAGAAGACTGACTAGTCCAAAGAATCTGGTACAAAGCTTTCTTCCCAGAACAGACAGGGAACAGTTGTTTCAACAATGATAAATGTAGCCTGAAAAAAATTCAAATTTTCTCCTGCGTCCTCAGTCTGGCCCTTATGGCTGCTGAACGACCATGCTTTCAGTGGAGATACCTACCCTCTGCTCAGGACTCCTGACAAAATTTTTTCCAACTGCCAATTACCCCAAGTCTTTTGCATCTCGTTCCTGAAACAGATTTGTCTGGCATTTGTTTACACAGACTCCTGATCCACAGTTTATCTCTTCTATAGGAGTCCTGGAAAGGAATCTGGAAATACTGATCCAGGAAGACCTGACTACCATGCTCAGTGTCTGGTTTTGGGTTTGCAGTTGGGGTTTTTTCCTTCCAAGATCATGGGACAAAATAAACAGTGGTAACCTGAAGCAGAGACTGTTTCTGAAGGCTTTAAAAAAAGGCTTACCACAACCTAATTTTTTAAGTTTCTTTTTCTTAGTTACATCACACTGACAGTCTACAATTATCTCACAATTAACACATACTCCGTTCTCAAACTCACTCTTCTCTGCCGTTGTCAGCTGATAAACGTACTGCAACATTTTTCTAGATATCAAATACATAAACCTGCATTATGAATCACCTTAACTTTTTATGTCAGTCCAGGAGCAGTCACTGTCTTCTACATAGTATTTTGCCCTATATCAGTGATGTTTTCCAGCTATTACTGTCCCAGTGGCAAGACTGTTATTAGGCAGAACTGGAAGTATATTCTCCCAATGTTCCAATCTCTTCTATTTGTGTCATGTTTAAATAGTTTTCTCCAGAACAAGATAAACTTTACAAACACATTCAAGTCATCATATAAACTTTAAAGACACTGTAACCAAGGAATTCTGCAAGGTAGATATAAGTGGTCTAAACCTGACCAATTTAACTAAGTTCTCATGTACTACCATTACTGCTCGTTCAACTGAAGATCAGCCAAGTCAAATCTAGATTTACTTTGCAGGATAAAGAAAATCCACAAATCTTAACAAAAGAAAATCTTAATAAAATCCACTTGTCAATGCTGAATTTCATGCTCCTTTCTGTTTGCCTCTCTATTTTGAATTATTCTGTCATTAATATTTGAGTATGTCTGCCTTTTAGTGAAACTAAAATGCCTGGTAATTCCATCCCTAGCTAAAGGCAGGCATAAAAATTTATTATTTTGTAGTTACATGGCTATATGCCCAACTTATTTAAAATCCTTGCTACCTACATACAAGACTGGAATATGCAGAAAAAGAGATTCTTTCTCTACTCCACTTCAAAGGAAACTCCTGAGATAAAATTCATACGCTTATGCTGCAGACTGCAATCAACATTTGGGTCTTAAGTGTCTCCTTCATCATCTTCTTTATTTTTGTCTAAAATAGTAAGCTTCTAAATGCGAATCAACTTCAATGTGCAGAAGAGCTCTCCTGGATCAGAGAAGAATTTGCTTCCTCAGAGCATTCATTTCTGTTCTTGCCACCAATTTGTTACGAATCACTGGGCCAAGTGCCTTCCACATGCAGTTCTTGACATGGGCATCCCTATAAACTAGTCCTAACTGGCCATGCCCTTCCAACAGCTACAGTCATCAAGGCACACTGGAGAAAGTAAATATGCTACTACTATGAAGAATTTAGAAAACTAGGAGATCTCAAAGCAAACAAAATAATATGACACTTTTGACCAGACAAACTTTAAATCTCCACTTCTCCATTTGCCATTTGTGGAAAGGAGTAATACTTCCCTACATCAGAGAAGATAAATAAATTCCATTTTCAGACAAACTGATATGCTGAGATGATAAATCACGGAAAACCCGCCAGCAAGACTCATTTCTTTTTATCACTATACTCGTGGAATGGCGAAGGCAGCTTACTGCTCACAAAAAATGATGACGTTATAAAGAAATGCACAGTCCTGCATTCGCAGAGCTGATGAATGAAGTTCACCATAGAATGGAAAAAAATTGATGATTACAGACTAACATGATGTTCAAGCTTAAGAAGATGGGCATTTTAAATCCATACACATATTGAATTTTTGTGCTGAGGTTTATAATTACAACACTTAACATAGCTTTTAAATGCATAATTAAAGTCTGAATAAGGTTCCTAGATTCAGTAATACTTGGTGGAACTGCATGCACATTAACTTTTATAGCATAATTTTTTTTTTCTGTAATTAAGAAAATATACTTTGCATTATCTTTTGACATTATAAACACAAAGTAATCCAAAGAAGCCTCATTGGGTTTGACTAACATTCTTCCAGGTAAATATATTTCTGGCACCTACCATAAATTTTACTTTTATGGATACTCCTTGTAATATGTTCTATAACAACAGTTACATTCATATTGTCCTTATAAAAATTTTAATTTAATATTTAATTTCACATTATCTGTAAGAACTGTATTCTCCTTTATAAATCAATTAACATGACTTCTGGAGAGGCAGGAAAACAAGACTGGGTAGTACATTTTGTTTGCATTTACAAAAGACAGCTGAATGAATAGCAAATGAAAAAAAAAAAGACTAAATTAGAAGTATTTGCTAAACACCTGTTATCTATCACCATACTATTATTTTCCCGATATGTTTACACATCTCTTAGAATGAGTATTAGAAATTAATATTTCCCGGAGCACAAATTTTCCAAGTACCTACCCATGTCTTAAAAGAGATGTTCATATCGAAAGAACAATAATTAAAAGCTATTGTTACAAACTGGCAAAAACATATTCCCTATTATCTTCCTAAATCCCTAAGTTTCCCTTTTTCCCTAAGAGAAACCACCAGAATCTTTTGTTCCAAGAGAACTCTACTTATCAGCTCTATCACTGTCACTAGCAACTTTGTGCAGCTCTACTTTTATCTCATGCCTACATCCCTGGAGAACAGTACTGCAAAGGCAAACACTGCAAGAGCAGTGCAGTATTTTTGTTTTAAGGACTACCGCATCAGGATTTCCCAAAAAAAACCCCGTACTGTCCTGTCTGAAAACAGTGTAAAATACAAGTCAAACATCTACCCGCAATATTCTAAATAAAACCACCCCCAATCCCATGGGTTACAAAGAAAGATTAACAGGAATTTTAGAAAGATGCTCACATCTCTGAGGTCTGTAAGGTTGGCTTTAAGACTGTTCTTAATCTTAAAGTAAATATCATTCTTTCCATAATGAATCAGATGTCAAGACATTTCCCATCCATGGAACCCATGAGCCTTTCCTATGCAAGACTTGCACCCTTACATTAGCTGAGGGTTTGAGGGATTGTGATAAACACACACAAATTTGCCTCCTTTTTATTGGAATTTAAACCCTCACTCTCCTTTTCCCCCCTTAAAATTACTGATCAGCAGGTTTTTTAGAAAGCAGTTTCAAAATGCCTCTCCCGGATTACTCAGTGACTCAACCATTCTGGAAAGAATAATTGCCTTTTGGAAGCCTAGATGCAATTGCCTCCTGTCGCGACAGCTACCAGAACCTTTTAATATATATCTTGACATCCAACTAGATGAAGATATCAGCAAACAGTGGCTTTGCACTGAAAGAAAACAGTTTTCTTTTATACTATGGCAATATTCAAAACTCAGTGCAAAGTTTTTCCATGTTACAATTCCTAAAATGTGATATATTTCATGTCTATATTTAATACAAAACTTTGCACTTTAAATTAAGAACCACACTTTATTCAACCTACAGTTGGATTAATGTATGCAGTTTATCACCGGATTTTAATTTGAGTCAATTATCAGGAAAATCCATAACTTTCAGTTAGTAAAGGAGAAATAGGCTCAAGATGATGTAACAGACATTAATATCTACCTTTGAAAGAGGGAGAAAGAGTTTGAAATGTCTTTTAACTGTATGTATGTTTTCAAAATGCTTTACTAAAAATAAATAAATCATCACAGGCCCACATAAAAGCACACACTGAGGATTTAAAATTCTATTCAGCAATACTGAACAATCTAAGATATAAAACTTGCTATGACCAGTTATTGAGCCTTCAAAAAATGCATGAGAGTAACACCTCAGTCAGCTGAGACATCTTTGGTTTAAAGAGTAAACATTCTTCTAATGTAGAATATGTGCTCTACATTAATAAAACTCTAAGAAAGCATTATTTTTTTAATATGTTTTGGGATATTACTGTGGAAGAACACGAACACCAACCTCTATTATTCAAAATAACATAATTCAAAAAATTATTTTAAATGTTTTCCCCCTGCAAACTATTATTCCAAAACACAATGGGTATTGAAGGACTGACTCTTTGAGATGGTAAACAGATTTTTTTTCAATCAGAAAAGGAGTCAGCACCTACAAAAGCCTTGTCTTTTAAAAATCCTGTTCACTTCAAATGGAGCTGTTTTCAGAAAATTAATAGAAGTCAATTGTAAAAGCAAGGTATCAGTTTCAAAATACCACACATGCTACTACAAAAACAGTTCTTGGCAACATCAGAATTCTCTGAAGGAGATGGCCAAGAATAGAGTCCTTAGAGAGGAAGAATTACAAATAAACAATAGCCTTCTCTTAAGGGAACACAACCACAAAGTCACTCATCCAGAAAAATACTTTGCAAAGTTTCTTCAGCTAAAAGAGGTATGAAAAAACAATGGCCCCACAGGAAGTAAATATTTCTGAAAAGCAAGACATTATTTCCATTTTCTTTGCACAGGTTTGCTTCCATGGTACAATGGGTCCATAACCAAACCTTCAGTGAACTGTGGAGTGCACATGTGTAACACTGACCTCCTCAATCTATGAAACACAAATAAACGACTGTGTCCTGTTAAGTGAAAACCACCAGTTAGGAGAAAACACTAATTTTTTTCCCTCCTATATACTTACATCCTAGTTTAATTTACACCAAGAGGAACTTTGTGAATCAAATATCCTATCAGCTATGAAAATGTCACTCAGTATGGGGAAAGAAATACAGCTTTCTAGTTACGGGGTAGCTAAAACCCTGACAAAATGTTCCATCCCAAATTCCAATCCCGAATTCTGGGCACCTGCAGATCACGCTAAGGCAGATGTGAACCCATTCGGTGACTTGGACATACATATAAAAATTTGCTTTTAAATCATGTAAAAAAAGTTATATGAACATTCAGGGAAAAAATTATCACCCCAATAATTTTAAATATGTAACAGAGATAAAGGAATGGCAAGACTACCCTGAATTATCTCTGCAGATGATTAATCTACTATTAACTAATATTATTACTATTAATATCCATTTAAAAACGGTAGATGACTCCAACACCCACCTGCTCATCAATACTTTTAACACTGAACGAGGATGTTTGAGTGGGGTCAGCCACACTGTGCATACTCTGTGTTTTCTGACTAGAAGAAACAGGTCATTGCCTTTTGATGTTTCTTATACAATAAGAATATGCAGAATAATGGAAGTAAGACTTGTTTGCAAAGGGTTCAGCTATGTTCACAATACATTTTATTTCTCTTTGACACATGAACAAAAAGAAAATGGCAGAGTTATTAAACTATGATCAGAAAGATTAACGTGGCTTTACTACTTCTTCCACGGTCTGACTAGTTCTCCTCCTACCTAGGGAAAAAATACTGAAAATTAAAGCAATGAAAACGAATTTTTAAACTACTAGATTTAGGGTGTTATCCCACCCTTGAAATCACCCAAGCAGAGTTATATAGCAAATTTCTTTCCAAGTTTACATTTACGTAAATGACACATGAACTACATGCAACTGTTTCTCCTGGGTAGGTCAAGCTTTAAAGGACAAAACAAAAAAAGTGAAAGCACGGATTTCAAATGAAAAACTACATTGTTGGAAGCATAATTCAAGAAAATTCAAGTTCCACTTCAAATGGAACTGTATCTTTACCACCAGGCTGACTGAAAATTATCTCTCTCCACATTTATCTTCTTTATTATGGCTTTTTCTTGCTTTTCAAATGTTTGGCAATGTAAACCAGACATTATTTGTAGAAGCACAGCAAAAGCTACAAATGTTTACTTCTGATGGAGACCACGTATCTTGAAACAAGTACTGCCTCATTTGTGCCTTGTTCTTGTACCTATTATCCCAGACAAAAAACAGTTTAGTAATAGTTTACTTTAACATTTAAAACTTGCAAGATTTTTACCACTGAACAGATACAAAACCTTGTGGAAAAAAGCACTGGGGGAAAAAAAAAAAATCCCTATAAGTCATCAGGAAGAATGTGAAGTGGCTCCCCAGCCAATTCTGCATATCATCTCTTTATTTGCTGTCACAGTGTTGTAACCGAACAGAATTAAAGATCATTACCTACCAGATGCGGAGGGGGGGAAATCAATTGCTGTTGCTAAATGAACTTTACTGAGAATACTGTGATAGTGGTAACTTTTCTTCTTCCCTAGTATCAGATAAAGAGCATTCCATAACATCAGTGACACTGCTCTTCCTCACGTATTCAAGTAACCTTACATCAAGAACAAAAGAATGATTGTGCTGGGTCAGACAAGTATGTGTTGAGCTCGGACTCTCTAACAGTGGCATACAGAAGACACGTAAGAAGCATTTAGCCCAGCGCACAGTGATACTGCTACAGACAGCTCTGTCAGGTCCCAACCTGATGGAGACTCCAAAGACTTGAAGCAGTATTTATACTTATTTTCTCCAGTGAATGTTTCTTTCATCAAGTTCTTGAACATAAAACATTTAATATCCACAACACAGCATATCTTGCACAGCAAGAAGCTACATACTACACTGTATGCTGAGGACCACCTCCATTTGTTTGGCCATGCTAAATACTTTTATTTGATGGTCCCTACTTTTTGAAGTGAAAGTCAGGCAGTGCAATGACCTCTCCAACCAGGGCACAAGCCCATCACACCCCAGTTAGAGCAGAGCGTGTCAGGGTCAGCAACCACGGGCAGCTGCAATCCAGTAATGTGTATCCAGCCCAGCCGGCCTTGACCACAGGCAGCCACACCTGGAGTGTCTTCATTTGCATGTGCCTTCCATGATGCTGCTGCAAGAAACTCTTTAATAGGTAATTATGAAAAATACTGGAGATCGAAAGATTTCTATGGAGCTAGTACTGATTAGTTCTTGAACAGAGGAATTTTTTTTACTTTATTTTAATGCTGTATGAACAATTATATAATTTGCAGAAAGGGTTGCAGAACCTATTCTTAAAGCCGGGGCTCCAGCACTAGAAGTAGCATCAAGATCACTTTCCTGCATTACTGAGAAATCATCAGGAAACAGTACGGCAAATTGGCAGCCTGAAATAAAATGATTATAGTCCAAAGGAGCCAGGAGAACATAATTAGTATGCATGGGGTTTAATGCTGAACTAAAAGAATAATTATTTAAACACTACAAATTAGAATTCCTTTTACTGATTTATTTAAAATAAAACTTGCATATTCTGTGTGTTAAGAGGGGAAATTCTCACCTACGGGACCCAAATACACTTTCCAAATGGTACAAATACAGAAGCCTGATACATCAGGTGGAAGACTGTCTTCTGGGAAAACCAGAGGATAATTAATCCTCAAAACCCATGATATGAAAAATCAGAAACTCCTTGAGACTCCAAATAGGAAGAGAGCTAGGCAACATTGTTAAGGTTCCTGCTGAAAACTTCAAGACAAAGCAAGAAGCACCACAGACAGAGAGGCATGCCTTAAACACTTTCTCCTTTGACTACTACTCTACACCATGTTACTCCTGGTAATAGCATTATTAAGAAAAGAACTGCAGGTGAGAAACCACTTAGTAAATAAACTCCAACATAAGATTACATTCAGTTCACATGTTTTATAATCAACTTTGCCACATCATTTCCAAGCGGCAATGCTAAAGCAAGTGTATGAAGCAAACACACAATATGAAGCTTTTTTGTTCCCCAGAAGGAAATCGCTTCATTGCATAGGATATTCCAAAGGCATTAGCATTTTTCTTAGTCCTTCCAATATTCATCTCTATACAGTAAGCAATGCTAGCTTAGAGAGGCAGGGAAAATAAAGCCCAAAATATTCTGTTTGAATTGTAAAGTCAGGAAGAAAACTAGAGGAAGTATTTGACACCATCCAACAAAATCAGAAGTTTTCACTTAAACCAAAGCAGTACGCTGAGCTTCAGATATTTAAGCAATTTTTGAGGAGGAATTTTAAAATGTAAAAGCAATGACTAGATTTTCTTTCCATGCATAATTTGTCAGCAGATAAAATATTACAAAGTGTCTGAGCAAGAATCTGATAGTTGAATAGTAAAAACCCATAATGTGGCACAAACAACACGGTAGTATCAGAGTAAACTGCAACAGGAGACATGAACCCCAAATCTGTATGAAAATTAAGTACATGAGATGATTTTGCTTATACAGTGATATGTTTCAGAAATGTTTGTTTTCTTCAGCATAATACTTCTGAAAATTTTATTTTCTTTTTTGGCTATATATTGTGAAAAGTATAACAATTAGCTAGAAATAGTCTGCTTTTATTTTGGTTTTTGCTTAAATAACTTATGACTTTTTATAAAAATTTTAGTGAAACTGGTCATCAGTCAAGTGTAGCAACAGTAGCATGTTAATTAATATTATCTAACCTCTCTTTTACCTGTCAAGACCTTAAGCATATTTAAAATCATGACTACACAGCCACAGAGATATTACAGGCACTGGGTTTGGCTTAGATGAAGGAGTCAGTTCATCACTAACAAAGTATTTTAAAAACTGGCAGCATAAAGATAATTGTTATAGATATTTATTTCAATGTACTCCCTGCCACTGTCTAAGATCAGATCTTGTGAAGAGGAAAAAAAAATTGAAGAAAAATACATGAAGTAAAAGCACCAATAAATCACCTACAAGGATTTCAAGTAGAATTACAAAAGCAAATGAAAGGTAGCAGTCCAGAAAGCAGAAAAGTATCACAAGATACAGAGAGCTCATGGACAAGAAAGGGGTTGAAATTTCACAGAAAAGAGGCCAGAGTTTTTGAGCAAATTGTTAGCAGAATTGCTTTCACAATTTCCAATGCCTAAGCATCGGTAGTGGAAATCTGCAGGATATCTGACTGAATTTTGATTAGTTAAAAAGCTAAAGGAATTAAGTAAATTCTTCTTTCTCATAAAGAAATGGAACAGTACATTTGGGAATTTTTTTTTCCTGCTTTAAGTGTTTTTACAAAGACTGCTTTTTCAGTCAAGAGCCACTAAATGCATATGAAAGACTTCTGCCTTTACTAACAAGGCAGAGCATCTGCTGCTACAACAGAGATTCCTTTCCCTGCAGTGAAATTTTAAAGATTTCTTCTTCAAAAACAGCAAGATGACTAATTAGGAAACTTCTCAGTATAAATGCTAAACAGAAAATGTTAACACTGTTATGTAAACACCATTACAATGGTTAACACTTCACTCCCAATAGGGTGTTACAAAAAACCCCAAAACTAACACCCTACAAAAACAAAACCCAACCAAAAACTGGTTTAACAGATGCAAGATGGATCTTCTCTGCTTAAGACACAGCTGTGACATTTAGCAACTAAGTTACACAACAAATGTATACTGGAGTTTTGTTCCAGGCCCTGAACAGAACAACGTTTGAGAGAGGCAGCTGTTCACCATGACAGCTACCACATCATCCCAAGAAAGGCAACGAGCTAAAGCTAAGATACATCACAAGGAGACATGATACTCACTGAAAACACGCGCAAAAAACTTGGATAGCGACTAGACTTGGAATCTAGCTGAGATTAAATCCACTTTAAAAATAGACAGGAATACATAATTTGAGTGTTTCAACATTTGTTACTCTAAAGAATCTGATGAAAAAAGCCTCTGAATTGCAATAGCAGGACCACAAGTCAGTCAACACTTTGAGATAAAACTTTCAGAATTTTCTCCCTGAAATGAGAATAACAAAACCACAGCAAGACGTCTGCATCTATACAGCTTTCTTTTTCTAAGAAAATAAAACTGTAAAAAGGAAGCTTTGAAACAAGGAATCTCAGATCTGCTGGATAAAACATAATAAAAGCAAAGGGTTTGAAAAGAAAATCATAACCTGTGCCTTTGAGAGGATGGGATCTTCCTTTCAGACTTCCTCTCAGTTTGGCAGTTTTCTGGATTGAAACAAATACCACATGATTCTCTGAGACGCTCTAGAAATTCATCACATCTTAGCAGCCAAGCTAAGATTTGAGGTATTTTCTGAGCCACACCAGCCATCACTCCTTAGTTTGCAACTATTCAGTGCAAAAAATAAATTGGTAGTGGCATTCTCAGACCTCCTGCAGCAGGCAAGGATGCAACACCTCACATGTTGCTGGATTCTGAGCTGCACATTTATGAGGTTGTCCCTTCACTTCAGTCTAGCACAGCAAGTCCCACTTCAATTCCATGACTATCCAGATGGACCACTTAAGGACTTGAAAACAAACTATTTCAATAATAAATTAAAAAATACACACACAGCATCTCCCCACTACCAGCAAATTTCATCAGGCATGAGGGGAGTTGAAATAAATGAGAATTTATTATTCCTTAACTTTTTATAAGCTACTATTAGCAGAATAATGCATTACAATGGAGATCATAAAATTTAATGAGGCATAAACACTATTGACATAATATGCAGAATAGCAATATTTACTTCATCATTATTCTTTTCATGAAATGTAGGTAACTTAACACTGGTGCCCTAAACTTGTTACTCAGAATTCACAGTTCACAATGCTCTAGTATCAATTGTTCTTTACACCACAAAACCAGTTTATTAGCAGAACTCCAATACTACAAAGAGCTTTCTGCAGGTGCTGACAAGGTTCAAAATAAATTTTAAAAAACCTCACCTTTGATCTCTACTGTTGTTTCCTTCTTAAATGTCACCAGAACTAAAACTGCTAGAACTGTTACAATTCTCAATGAAACACTGAACTGTTTTCCAAACGTCAGTTTTGACTAGTGAAAAAAAAGAGAAAAAATCACAAGGAATTTCCTTTTCTCTTAATGGGAATGACTTTTTTACCCAAACTCAGTAAGTAATAAAATACAGAAGTACAGTCATTTGTTGTAGAACAGTATACTAACTTGTTCCCCATAGCAGAATCACTAGTTAAGACTGCATTTTTTGGAAACTCAATTATTTCAGCTACCAGCTCCCTGTGATAAATCCTATCTTTGCTGAAACCCGCCCCCAAAAGAAAAAAGAAATTGCACCTACAATCCAATGCAGTTTGAACATGATTGAAACAACTATATTCCACAAATGAACACTGTATGATGCACAATTTGCATTTCGAACACAAAAACATAACTGTTAAATTGAACAAGTCTGTAAACCAGCAGGCTTCCTTTCTAAATCCTGATAGAATTCTTAATTTTTAGGATTCATACACCATTTGTGGCCCTGGACACGGGAGGCGAATGATAAAGCCAAAGGAAAGATTTTTTTTCCTTCTTCAGATATCAGCTTGCGCGAGGAGTACAAGTCAGTTCATATTTCGGCTATCATCACCCCTTCACAAATATCTGAATTGCCCAACTCACCAGTCTTCCTGAAATAAAGAAACTACATTAAGCATTTTTCTGGACAAATACTTTGATGAAGTGCCATTCATAAGTGATATTTATTATTGAAATTATCATCATTCTTACTAGAATTCCCTCCTACTCCACCCTACTATTGGTGTACATGACTGAGAAGCCTGCCTTCCTGCACTTTTCCCTACAAAGTACATAAAAGCAAGGGAAAAGAGAGAGCACATCTGAAAGGCACATTCACTGACAGTTTGGTGTTCTGAATGAAATGTTGAATTAGGGGGTACAGCGGAAATATTTATATTACTGTCCAGTCCTTAACTCTTCAGCTACACTTCATCTTAAAATTATTTTCCTTGGTCACAATTTACTCCAGGCCCCTACACTGTATATTTTGTTTAAAATACTGCACAGCCAAGAGGAAGGCTGTATGTTTATAGTGTCTTGCTTGCTGTACTCTGGCTCAATTCCAGCCTCTCCAAGAAGAACTGGGGCTGGTAAGCTCCTCAGGAGCTTCTCAGCAGGGGAAGAAAGCTTCAAGGCAGCTAAAGGGAGAGTCTACATGCCTGCGAGGAGCCAAGCAGGGTGCCTGCAGCAGGTACACAGACGGAAGGCTTGCAAGAGGAGAAGGCTGTTCAGCAATGGCCCAGAAGCACACTGAATTACAGTGCTCATGCAACCATCGCCTCCAGCCTCCAGCACAGCATGATTTCTTTATTAAGAATAGCTGTAGTGGGCAGAGCAAAGGCTTGTCTGTGATTCCTCAGACCTTGGCCAATAACCAACACCTAGGAAGCTGTGAATATCGAGACCACTCACACCTTTCCAAGCGTACTCCTGTTCTTCCTGTCAGGGCTGCAGGAAAACATCCAGGCTGCCAACCAGGCCCAGGCCAGAGCTTAAGCTAACTGAGCAGGACACAAGAAACTGCTGGGAGTCAGAGTTAACAATGTGAGAAGCGACAGAAATCAGAGATGATGCCATGAGGAACAGCTAGATTTCACAGCCAGTTGCATGAGAAACAGCCAAGATTCTCAGCTAACTGAGGGGGAGAACCGGGGAACTTTTGAGGAGCAGCACCTTGCCAGGACAGCAGTTGCTAATTAAAAGTAATACCATACAAACATGAACTTCCCTTGGCAACAGTATCAAGGCCCATGTAAAAAGAACAATAAGGAAAAAGTAATTAGAGGTGAGTTGTTGACTTGGGAAAAGCCTGGATTAGACAAAGAGGTAATAAAGAAGTGAAATGAAGGGTCAGAAAACTGGAAAATCTGTATCAAGGCATGTAAATTATATGATCACTGCTGTCCAGGAATATATGCTGGATGGCTCTGCATTTGAACACCACAGTCTCAACTGGGACAAACCAAACCTGTTGTCCTGACTATTCCATGTGTCATGAAACCTACTTCTGTAGTCAGGAACGAGGGAAAAGAGTTTTCCCTGTTTGGCAGGGTGGATCAAGCATTTCAGTGGCAGTCTTCATGCCATACCTCTGAGTGTCTACCCATCACATCCAAACACTTCCATGACCACTCTCCCAGCTTCCCAGCCTTCCGCTTTAAGGGCTTGCTGAGCAAGAAGTGACACCTGTGTATTTATTTAACTGCACTGAGGGATTTTTCTTCCATTCATTTGTCTAATGATGTCTCAGTGTAGCAGATGTAACATCCTATGGCAAAAAACCACCAGGAACCAAATCACAAGATCTACAAACTCATCCTTAAACCTCTAAGCAAGCAAGGTTAAATAAACATGAGTGCTGATGAGCACAGTGCATTATCCATAGAGCAGACAGACTGAAAGAATAGTTTTTCCTTCTAATCTGTACAAATGCCAAACCTACCTAGGAAATGTTTTACAGGATTCCATGTATATGGTGTTGACAACCATCTGTGGAAACTGACAACTAGTCTCCTGGGAACACCAGTCCCGTAGTGCTGAAAATACAAATCCTCCTTATCTGTTTCACATTCCACCTCTGCTAAATTCTTCCTCCACAGAAAAATGGATATAAGTATAACCTCTTAAAAATTATTCCTCCTAAAAATAGTTAGGTTTATCTACAGATTGGCAAAATGGCTCTGCTGTACAGTCCAGCTTGCAAAAATAACTTCTGATATGGCTTGAAAGATCTTCTGATATGGCTTGACAGAATAGTAGGTGAAAATGTAAGTATGATACTTAGAAACCAATTCTAGTATTCTGAGCAGTATAGACTAATTTCAGGTTTTAGACATTGCATAAATTGCTAATTTAGAAATTCAGAAATTGCTAGGCATCCAGCTGAGGCCTGAAAACTGTGCTTAGAAAACACATGAAGAAAAGAGGCTGCTAGCCGTTGTTTTTCACAAGTGTTAAAGCTAGGGTGGCTAAACATCAAAAGAAGACTTGAAATTGCCTATTAGTTTTCCTCCCTAGCACCCCAGCTCCTCTCACAGTGAATTAGTGACAATACCAATAGAAGCTTCATGCTCAATAACCCAGCCACTTGCAGGGCCAACAAATTTACACAGAGTATTGTGGGTCAGGTTTTAGTCACACCAGCAAGAATGAAAACAGGCAAACGTCAGGAAAGAATGAGAGAATTCTACCAATCATTCAAATGTTTTAACACAATGACATTAAGATGCATGATTTCAGTTTTCCATTAATCATGCCAATCAACAAGATGTAAAAGTGAGTGCTCTCCCTCTAAACTCCTCACAAATTTCCCATTTCATTTGCTGAGTACTGTCACTATTCATCTCCATGGAAACAGCTGTAATGGGAAAAACTCACTGGTATATTGTATCACCAAGTGAATCAGACAAGACTAATTAAAGACAACTCTTTCTAAATATATACACAGCCTGCAAGCCAGGAATACTAAGAAAATATTATCAAAATGGTCTTATAGGCAGAGTTTTACTAATAGTAGTAAGACAATTTCATGGACAGATGCACAGTTACAGTACAGGGTACACCTATCAAAAATCTCCTTTACTTAAAACAGTTCAAAAACTCTGGCTGATGCAACATCTATATATACAATCTTTTTAAAAGACAGCTGGCAATTAATACCTATTAATCACTGCAAACTTGTAAATAATTATATATGCAATGTACTTTGCAAACTTTCCATGTACAATGAGAGTCCTACATTTTTTTCAATGCTTGAAGACATCCCATGACATTGATCACTAATAGAAATTGCAAATATACTGTAGAAACACACTCACAAAAAGAAAAGAGGCCCTAGGCGTACCTTTTCGTGATTACAAGAGAGAGCTGCCATTAAGTGCCCTCCATACAGCCATCCTAGCTTTTCTCTTGGATATTTTCACAGCTACCTGTTCTTGAAGCCACCCACCATTTCCTGTGGTATTCATATACATTCATAAAACTCACCAAATGTGAAAGGGCATGAACTAAATCCAAAAAGCCACTGTGGAATTCTCCTATTGCGGTATCTCATTTTCAGCTGAAGTAGTCACTCAACATAGTAAGGGTTTACTTTAGAATGAAAGATATTCCACAATTTCAAGCTGACAACCAATTCCCAAACAGCTTCACAAGCTTTCAGCTCCTATTTTTGTTTCCATATTAATTAGGTCAAATTAAAAAACAATATAAATTACAAATTTTTTCTTTAATGAATATAAGCATTAATGTAGAGCAAGGAAAAAAATCTTTTTTAAATTGAAAAAATTACATCAAAGTTATGTGACATTTCAAGGCCCAAAAAGTAATGTATAAAGTTAGGAGAAAGGGAAGGTGTCTTACACAAAGAACCTCTATTAATGTGGACTTTGACAGAGTCTCTTCAAAAACAACCTGTTGTCTCCTGGGGAAAGGGCTTCCTACCTCAGGCACAGACTCACCCTAACACAACTGTATGTTCCCATGCCCTGTGCTATCACAGACTCTTCCGCCACCTCCCACACCACATTTCACTGTACAACATAAACATGCCCTTACACACCTGTAGAAATTTTTAGACACATTCTAAGAAAACCAAGTATTTTACATTAATGCATTCATAGTAGCAAAATCAAATGCCACCTCCAATTCAAATTATGTGCTATCAAAATGCATTTTTGTGCTTCATATTAATAAAGATGATACCACAGGATACAGTATTTATTGACAAATTTATAATATTTGGAATCTTGACATATCAGTTTGATGCAAGACACTAAATTTTCATATGTACAGCTGAACGACACAAATTTCACGTAAATGTAAGCAAGTTGTTCAAGTAATAAAAGCGTTTCAAATTTGACAACCAAAAGAAAAGAGTACTGATTTTTTCGTGCTACCATGTCAGAAGGGATTTAAACCTTTTCTGCATGACTTACTGTCTTCTCCATTCAAAATTTCAATTCCATTAATTTAAATGGCTTTTTATCAGCTCAAATGTGTGCACTCTTTACAAATAATGCAATGTACATACATTCATGCAAAGTAAAATAGCTGATTTCTTAGCTGAAAGAAATGTCAAAGCAACTGCCAATGACAAGTGGAACCATTTTTGTTGCAACACCAGCACAAACTTGTCCTTTTCAGACGCTTCTTAAAAACTACGCATAGGCTATCTATGCAAAAATGAAGATCCAGTTATTGAAAAGGAAATTAATAAACCTGGATGTGAACAAAAAGATAACAGAATAATTGGCATCTCAAGTACTTCCCATTCAGTGCAAAACAAGACATAAGACATATTCAGGAAGACAGAAAATTCATAAGCACACAAAGGAAATATATCAGAATGCAGTGTGATGTAAGCGTGCAAAATCTCACAGCCAGGCACCAAAAAAGAAAAGCAATCCAAATGCAGTTTGTTTTTCTTGTAACACACAGTTGGAAGAAAACATATTAACTTTCTTTTAAGACCATCCCCACCAAAAAATCTCAGTCAGTTATTATGGCCACAGAATGGAGAGAAAATGGTGCCTGAATGGGTGGGTTTGGCAGTACTCAGGGGCAAAAGTTTCATTTCCCCAATTCTTATAAAACAAATGCTACCAAAGTGTGAAAGCACCTTTCAGTTCTAGGGATCAGAGAGGTTCAGGAAAACAAAGCAGTGATGAAAACTAAACGCACACTGGAAGGAAGTAACGTAATATAATGAAACACTTTTTCCTCAGAGGACTCCTTGAGCAAGCCAACAGATCCAAAAAATTGCCCTGGTTTTGTAGAGATGAACAAAGTAAAGAAGTCGTGAAAAATACAAACTTCTACTCTTTAGGCCTTGTCAAAAGTGGAAAGAAGAGAAGAATCATGCCTGATTATGAGAACAAACAGCTAAACCAGTTTCTAGAATATCAGACTAAAAAGGGGTATCTCAAAAGTGGATTTAGAAGAGTAGAAAGGCAATCTCTTAATATCAAAAAGCTTCCATGGGATGCAGAGAGAAATACACATGGGCAGCTACCTTTTCTTTGGCAGATGTTCTCAAACACCAAGGTATCTATAAATAAAGTATTTAGTGTTTTGTGCAAACCCTGTTGAAGACAAATTTCTGGCACCAACCATGAGGCAAAACTTAATTTGCAGTTTTTTATTATAGCTTGTTTCTGCTCTGCTTCAAAATCACTTGTTCCTGATAAAATGCCTTCAGATCCAGCATGCTGATTTATGTGGAATATGTATTCTTGAAAAAAATGATCAAGTATCCAGAGCTTACAGACAGCAACTATGTACACTTGTATCCAACAGAGCAGAACAGTTTATATACATATTTTCCCCATTTACAGCTTTTGTGGAGCTCTGGGGCTTCTGGAGCCAGTTTTTTTGTCTGTTAGTCTGAAGTAACGGCTTTCAAAGCCGAAGAATAAAGTCATAAGTGCACTATGTAACTTAATTTTAGCAGAAATGTCAGCTTGGAGTTTCAAGTTCTCGCCTCTTGTTCCCATCCCGACTGTCCCTTTGGCTGTGCCAGCAGAACAATTTATGCAGCAATTTTATAAACAATTAATAAACCAAATACAGTCATTAAACGGTCAAAAAAATCAGAAAAGATACACTAATCCAACTTACACTGCAGCTCCACAAACTGCTGTGCTGGCACAAACAGGGAGGTGGCCCGGATATGGGAAAAAATATCCAATAAAGGAGGGGGAGAACAACAATTGCTACAAAAGGAAACCAATTTCATAGCTTCATGTTTAATCTTTGTGATTTTAATGCTGCTTATCTTCTGAGACAACTCTTTATCAACTTGCAAGCACGAAAGAATATATTTTAATGAAATAAGTAATACAGGATACAGACAATAGTCTATAATTCTGTAATTAGAAAAAAATAATATGGAGTTCTAAAGCTGACTTATACACTGTGGGATGCAAGAAGTAGGGTGTAATATTAAAATATGACTCACTAACCCAGGGGATATTCTGTATAAGGTGTGTCATGTGTGCTTGGCAATTCACAGCAGAAATACTAATCTCTATACTAACATTAACCATGCCTGGTTCATAACCCTGTTGCATTATTTCTTGAAGCACGGCCATTAAAAAATTAAGTCATGCCTCTGGAACAGTTTTGCAGGTTGTGAAGACTAATTTACTATCTGTAATTAGAGCTTTGCCCATGTTACCAAGATGTAACATCAGGTACAGGGAAATGATCTGGAATAGAAAGCTTTACTTGTAAAGATCTCTGGAATAAAAAGACCCACTTAGAACATTACATAAGAGAAAGCAGCATCTGTAAAAACCACAGTTACTTCAGAAAAAAAGCCAATGTGATCAAGTTGGAGAATATAGCAAAGGCTGCTCTGGACTCTCAATAGCTCCCTTGGGAGTCTAATGTTCAACAGCCACTCCTGTCTCTGCTCCAGACAAAGTAATGTTCCACAAATCAGAAGTCCTTTTCTGTCCTTGCCAACAATTTAATGAATGAAAATTCAAAATATCTCATTACATTTTTCTTAACATTAGAAATTGAGAAACACACCTAAAGGAGTCTTTCTGCTACAGAAGCCAAGTCTGGGAATTGCAATGTTTGAAGTATACCAAGAAGAGTACAAGAGAAAGGCAAAACATAGCAACAATAAAGATGATAGAAACATGTCAGAAGTAAAAGTTATTTGACAGGAGGGGGAAGGTCCTTATTCAAAAATTATTTATATCATGAAGGCAAATGAATATGTAACTGTAAACCATCCAATGGCATATTACTAAAACTAAGACTTTATCAGTAGAAAATTTAGTTGCCTGGCCGTAAGTGTCATTAAATAGCTACTCAGCATAACAAACTCATTTTACAGGGGATTTAAGAACTTCATTACAGCAAACTACTCCCTGAAAATAACTTCTTCTTTCACTTAGTGAAACTGAAACTAAAACTCTCTCAAAGCTTGCCCCTTGAGGGTTATACATATGACAGTCTTTCGTACATACATGAAAGAACTTTTCAACTCAACAAGCAGATATTTTTCTCTCACAAAAAGTTTTAATAAAGGATAGATAACAGCCGTGTATAAGGGGAGGATTTATGCTTTTAAGGTCATACATTTCCATTCTCAGAAAGACTGAATACTGAAGCCCTTGATCCTGAAATAGGATTCAACAAACAAAGAATATTTAGATTTTATTAAGAGGCATTAATACGTTGCCACCAAAAGCTGAAACTTCCTCCATTATTGATGTTTCTCAACTACCATGTTTTAACATCTAATGACTATTGGTACTATTCAGCTCAAATAATAAATTCAGATTTCTCCTAGTTAGCAGAGGTAAAACAATGTTCATGATAGACTAGAAACACAAGTGTAAAAAGCTGCTTAAAACATGCTTTCGAAGTCTTACACATTGATAGGAGTTACATGGTTTACTGGAGATATTTTTCTGAATCCCTTTTATTTTGGCACATTTTGCTTAATTACAGACAAGTGATATAAAAACTGTGTCACTAAGCGTCCCATTAACAAAGCAAATGTTGAAAACATTCTCCCCTCTGCTCCTCACAGAAGTTTGAAACCCGCTTGTCCATATAGTTAAGGATAGGATACTCTCTTTCTAAAAGAAGATGACAAGAGTGGAACATACAAGTAGAAACAAGAACAGGTAACAAAGGAGAATAAAAGCATCACTCAGCGACAAGAATTGGGAAGACTTTTGTTTTGCTGAACATAAACGAAAACAAGAAAATATCCTATGAGTATTGTTAGTAAAAAAGGAAGTTCAGGAAAACAAGAGTCTTCAGGTGGATGGATAAAGACAACTGAGTACCAACATGGTTTGGGAAGGAGAAGGGAAAACAACAGTACAGGACCAACAGTTTTGGAATACTTGGTGTGGCTGTATTCAGACCCTTGGGCCTAGATGGCATTCACCTAAGGGTGTTGAAAAGGTTGGTCAACATGATTATGAGATTGCTACCAGCTACCAAAAATTCTAACAGTTGAAGTATTAGAGAGGTCCTAAGGATTAAAAAAAGGCTAATCCCTAAGAAAGGCGGATAAGAGACCCACACAACAACAGGCCAGACAACCTGAACTAGAAAGCATCAAAGAAGACCGTAAGCAGCATGTCCTCCCTGAGTCCATTTCCAAACAAAAGATAGACAATACACTAACCAGAAACAGCCAACATTGTTTTACCAAGGTCCAATTATGTGACCAATCTGACTGCCTACTTTAATGATAAGACTACTTAGGTAGCTAAGGGGAAAGCTATGGGTTTCATGTCACCAAATCTCAGTGAGTTTTTTGTTACCATCTCACACAGCATTGTTTGGAAGCTGAGAGGCACAGGGTGGAGGAGTAAACTGTTAGCTAGATTGATCTAGGCAGACTGCCTAGATCAAAAAATAACAATAAATGACTCAACATTCACGTAGCATGGTTAATTTTAAATGGTTTGGGGTTCTTTCGTTTGACCTTTTTTTTTTTCCTTAAATCAGCATCCTGAATGATGAGACAGCCTAACTCCAACGAATTTCCAGAGAGCAACCTGAGAAACTTTAGGACTAAGCAAAATAGGAAAGATGCCCAGCAGATCTAGGCAAGTTACTGTTCCTTTCTGCTCTGCGCTTGTGACCCTGCACCTGGAACAGTGCACTCAGTTTTGGATCCCTAACTTAAGAACAACGCTGAAAAATTAGGGAGAGTCCAATAGAGAGCACAAAGATGGTCAGGGACACAGAGCACATGCACAAAGAAGACAGATTGTGGATGTTGAGCTTATTCAGTCTGGCAAAGAGGAAGCTAAGACATTATCCAATAGCAACTTAAAACTACCCAAAATGGAACTACAGATTTCATTGGGCAATGACAATAAAAATGTGGCTTGGCCGTTCAGACTGAACACAGACTGAACCAGAGGTTCTATCCAAACAATTTCTATTATTCCATATAGTGGCCTATTGTTCTACAAATTCGAGAGACAATAATGACTCTTTTTTAAAGACATATACTTGTATATAAGTTACTTATAAAATGCTGTTAAAGAACTCAGTCATCCTAGGCAAATATCTGAACAAGACTTGAGCTCAGGAGACCGCAAAGAGATTTTTTTTAAAAGCAAATAAATATGATTGTTACATCTATCTTGTTAAGAGTCATTATATATCTCCTGGTTTCATCTGGAATAGAGTTAATTTTCTTCTTAGTAACTGGTACAGTGCTGTGTTTTGGATTTAGTACGAAAATAATGTTGATAACACACTGATGTTTTAGCAGTGCTTACTTTAAGTCAAGAATTTTTCAGTTTCCCATGCTCTGCCAGTGAGGAGACGCACAAAAGCTGGGAGGGAGCCTATAGCCAGGACAGCTGACCCAAACTGGCCAAAGGAATATTCCATACCATGGTCATGCCCAGTATATGAACGGGGGGGACGGTTATCTGGGAGGGGCTGATCACTGCTAGGGAACAGGATGGGCATCAGTGTGGTGAGCAAAAAGTACTGTGTAACACTTGCTTCTCTTGGGTTTTATTCCTCTTGGAATAAATAGTAATTTACTCTTATTGGGCCGAATAATATACAGGAGGGTTGATGTTTTTTGGGGGGGTCCTGTCATTGAGATTTAACAACAATGGTTTTTCAGGCCATAGGTCTTAGATAGAGGCCAAGTAGGAATTATTATGGCATATTTTGTGCTTTTCCTGTCTTTGTGTTTTGTGAGGATTGGTAATTGCATCCAATCTTTCACTTTATTAGGGGGTAGTGGGTTTGGTGTTGGCATCTGGTGCAGAGTGCAGAAGGTTGTTGAGTTTGAGCACTTCTTTTGCATCATGAGTGTTATTTATGGGGGTTTTGGGTGCTATATTGGTGGGTTTTGTTTACTCTGTCTCTTTAGCAGTAGAGCCCTTTCTTGAGACTTGGGGGGATTGATGGGTTCTCTCTCTCTCTCTCTTTCATTACTATTATTATCATTGTTATAATCAGTATTACATTTTATTTTGTTTCAGTTATCAACCTGTTCTTATTCCAACTTTTTTTTTCAGATTCTGCTCCCCACAGAAGGGAGGGTGAAGGGAGGGAAGGGAGTGAGCAGATGCATGGCTACTTAGTTGCTGGCGGGGGTTAAACCACAACAGTGATGCACTTCATTAGATAGCAGAGCCTGCGATCTGCAAGAAGCGTATGTTGTGCTACAGCATGATCAAATTCCACTGAGACCTTTTCATAACCATTGACCTTAAAATGACTTTCAAACATGCAAAACCATGTTACAGCAAAAAAATATAACTTCATCAACAACACAGAGGAGGTACTCAGCACATTTAGACAGGCTTTTCCATAATTCATAGCAATCAACTGTTGTATTTTAGAAGAACTTACTTACAGTCAAACCACTGATAAGTATTGTGTCAACTGGTCAGAGGGACAACAATCAAGAGGTTTGAGCAAAAAGCAAGCACTACTGCAACCCTGGAGCTACAAGATATTCTCTTCTGCCCAGAAGAGCTATTGAAAACAACATGCAGTTCTACATTCATAACTCTAAGAAAGGTGAAGAAATAAAGTAACAGAAATGTACAACTGTCACCTGTTCTTTCTTATGGACAGTATTATACCTTTGTGTCTTGTCACCTTTAATCTGTTTTGATATATGCCTTTATATACGGAATTTTTATTTCAAAAATTACCACCTAAAAAATCTAAAACCTGCCAAAGGCATGCTTAGCATTGTAAGCAAAAGTTTCACATTTCACACATGCACATCTCTCAAAACTGTCTTTTGATATCATCTCTCACACTAACTCTAAAATTCTAAGCAGAAACTGAGTAGAACAACAGGCTGTGTTTTTTAAACCAATACGCTTCATCATCTGTAGAGCACAGACCCAAATTCTCACAAAAAGCTACACAAGCAAGTTACAGTGTCCAAACTGCCTTTCATGGAATATGAATACATTTTTGAGGTCAAGAAAGCATAGGTGTTTCTCTGACTGTACATACTCTAGACCTGTTCTTTGTATTCAAGTTGTCCATGGCAGCCCTACCCCACAATGGTAACAAAGAAACCCAGCAAAATAAACCCAAACCTTTAAAACAGACTGTAAAGCAAAATGAACATTATTAACTCAGTCAGTTGCTCGCACAGAACTTTCTTGAAAAACATCAGCTTTCTTTTCACAAAACTACCCACAGCCTGCCAAATTTATGACGGCAAAATTTCTTACAAAACAGGAACCAGATGAAATTTATTATTTCAGGAAGGAAAAGCATACCTTGACAAGCACGCTGAATCGACGGGATTCTGGAGAGTGATGTTCAGGTAAAAAATGATGGAGGTTTTCTTATAAAATGTTTATTTTGAAAATACTTAAACCTGCTGCTCACTGAATAATTGCTATACACAATAAGAATTTTTTTCCCATGCCTAGAGATCAAAACTGTAGTAGAATGATCACTATGCATAGCATAGAAAGCTTAAATTGCCAAAATCTCAAGGCCAAGATTGGCAGCAGGGGAACGGGCATCAAGAATACTGCCAAGCCTTCTATCCATCTATTAATTTCTACTACTTGAAGAAAATAAAACCGAACTCTTTTACTTTCTTGCCAAAATTAGGGTGAAGTCTGTAGCAGAAGGCAAGAAGCCAGTGTTTACAGATGGCCAACATGCTGTGCAACCCTGTTTTGGTTAAGATCTGCATTTTCCTGCACAACCCTATGAAAGAATGATGTTACACAGATGGACTGCATGAGCCAAGGTCTACCCTAGAGTTCTAAAACAAATACTGCGGTTCAGGTTATTATTTATTTACCAGTATTTCAGATCACATGAAACCTATAATGGGTCTGAGACTGCCGAATACACACCAGGCACACACCAGCCTATACCACAAGTCTTTTACCAGACCCAACTGAGTCAAATGCCTTATCAGCATCTGGTATTTAGGCCAGTTATGGCACAGATTCTACCCTCATCTCAGAAGGCAAAAGCATTTGTGGGAGATGCAGGTGATACTTTTTTATATCCATCATCACACTCCATTCTCACATGGATTGCAATTTTTCCCCACCTCTATTGAAAAGAATTTAATATTCAAATCAAATATTTTGTTTGTGAAACACAGTTGCCAGGTTCAAAGCTGCTTTGCAGTCAGGAATGCTTTCTGTTTGCTGCTCCAGTTTTGACTCTGATACATGACTCTGGTATACACGTGCATACTTATAATTCACAAATATTACTGAGTAGAAGTGCTATCAATACCAATCATACGCAAGTAGCATATAATATGACAGCAAAGTAACACTCCATGAAAAATTAGCACACTAAGTTAATGACACAAAAGAGTTTACGAATTTTTAAATCTGAAAATAGCTTGCTGCTGAAATATTTTATCTTGTATGTAATTCTCAGTAGGTTTTAAAACATCGACAAAATCCTACTATAAGTGATTTGCAGCTAATGTCACACATTTGTCTTTGTACTGAATTCAGAAGATAGGTGTCTGTTATAATCCGAAACTAAACTCTATTTATCATTTAAGGTGCAAAGATGCTGGCTGTTTGCTCTGTTGGTCCTGCAATGCAGACAGATTACTTGCATGCTCTCATCACTGACAATTATAGCGGCCAACATGTGCTGTTACTTTGTGCTCTGCCAACTGTGTCTACTTGTTCCCTCACCACTTACAGCACAATCCTGTGAACACTTAGATATTCATTTCCCCTGAAAGCACCAACATGTTTAATTGAAGTTAATGGGAAAATTCACAACAAAATGCTAAATACGTACAAGTACTAAGTCTTCACAAAGCTCTTCTACTCCTAAATTTAGAAGATTTAAGCAGCATTTTTTCTAGTGTAAATATAGTTATAACAGTAGTTAAGCATCTTTAAATCAAATTAGACAGTGATAGTGCTTCCAAATTGTAAATATGACTTGCATTGCAATAGCAGTTGCTTGTCCCAAGTTAGATTAGGATTTGTACTCTAAAAAAACAGATAAGACATAGACAATTAAGCAAAAAGGGCTATATTACATAAATAAGACTGAATAAAGAGTGTGATGTTTTGCATTCATATCAACTCCAATTTGGGGACAGTAACAGTTGGTGTTTATTACGAGATTCTTTTGCAAGGAGCTTGCAAATTAACATAATAACATTCACCATTTATTTCCTCCCAAGTCCTCGCATTCTATTTCTGTCTTTGACTGGCACCAAGTATGCAGCCTATTCTTATATAGAAACACACCCAGTGATTGAGACAATCCTAAGAAAGTGAACCACATTCACAAACAAACATTAAAAAAGTACAACTGTTTCCAACCTAATCTGTTAAACAATTCCTGAACCCAACACTGAAGCAATAACCCTGAGCTTAAAACTAGGACTACCAGTAAGACCATGGAGCTTTTGGAATCATTAGGAAGAATGGAAAATTCTCAGTTTTAGTGGCAATCAATAGCAAATGTATTTTACAGAGCAAAAAACTGTTTTCAGGAATTCAAAAAGAAACCAGCAGAACCCTTAAATACTTGCCATGTGCTGATGCGGTTTTTTTTCATTCTCCAGCAAATACATGTACTAATTTCTGTAAAATTATAAAAATATTAAAAAGGCATATGATACTGATTCTAAAAATGGAAAGCCAAGTCTTTTGACAGCTACTATAAAGAATTAATTGATCGCCACTACATACTATTACTAAAGAGACTAAAAGTACAAATTTTACCTGAGTAAGGTTAACTTTGAAGCCGTTGCAATGGTATGTATAATTAAAACAACTAACCCATAATTTCACTTATGCCTTTTACTACTTGCAATACAAGAAGCAGTAAGCAGTACAGAAGCTGTTTTGTGTTATCTTATGTTAACCATGACAGCCTGCAGAGCTCATCCCTACATAATTCTGTCTGTTAATGCCTCTCCTGAGAAGTCTGACAATTTATTCCTATACTTTTCTAGTTATTAACTAACTATTAAGAAGTGGAAGGACTTTGCTTCCTATTGCAGGACACTTTAATTTCTTTAAGAGCTGTCTGAAGCATTTTGAAAATGCAAATTTATAATATCGTATCCCTCACCTTGAAGACATCATGAGACACTTAAAAAACTCTCCAGAACACTGGGCAGAATTAACCTCAGGGAAAGCTGTATCAACCCTTCCCCAGCGTACTAGGAGATATGCTGCACATATATTAGCTTTTTTTATAGCTTCTGAAGTGTGCTCAATGCAGAATTCAGATTTCCTGGTCTGAAGCTGTTACAACGACCAGAAATATTCCCTTAAAAAAACAACCAAACAGTTCCTTTCAGAGTTCTGTTACTTCAGAATCAGTAAGTTTTGTGAAAAACCTTCAAGGTGAGATTAGCATCATGTTAAAAAAATAAAACCAGAAAAAACGCACATGCTTTAAGGCACTAAGCTCCTTTCTGTACAGAGGACTAGTGCAAAGAATACACTGAACTTTTGCATGATGGTTTTATTTCCCTCAACTGCCACTTTTATGTCTTGATCATTACTGATCCCACCAACACTGCTAAACTTTCAGCTCCCCGATACACATAAACAATAGTTATCATTAGGCATTATGCTTTACCAAGTTGATTCACAACAGTCTTTTTTGGACTTGTCTTCTTGGTTTTGTATTTAACTTCATAGTGTCTCTGATTTATTTTCATCCTTTGCATTACATCTTTTTATCACTGCCTTTCTCCTGAAGTTTCCACACGTCACTTTTTAGTTTCTGGTCTACTGATACTGGATCAAAGCCCAGGGAAACAGAGGAGCACTTTGTAGTTCTTAAAGAGTGGCTTTTATGATGGCTACTTACCGGTTCCATACTGGGGGAAACAGGACCGCTGCACACCTTCACAGCTTGCTTTCCACAGAATGCAAATAAAGGTACCCAGGCTAAAGGGGAGATGCAGGGCACAGTAATGGCCTTCTGATCTAGATAAAGCTGAGACTAATATACTGTGCCATTCAAAGTAGCTGGAGGTCAGCTAATTGAAGCCTTTCCTTTTGCAGCCCATGTTCCAGTTCTGAGTCTCACACAATGACTTTAAACAGGCTGCACAGTATCACAAACCATTCAGCTGCTCTTTCTGACTTCCCTTTAGCTAGCCGCCTTACTTCTATATATGCTCACTCACTTTTTTTGGTTTTCCCCCCTTTATGCAAGCTGAACTTGACTAAAAATTACAGAGTACACCTTCTGTAGTCAGTAGATCCCAAGTGAAATGTTATTTCTCTTCCTACAGTTCGTCAAATTACTTTTTCCTAGAAGCACTCACTACAGCATCTAGAATTTTGGTCTTTGCATTCTGCACCAATGTAATTTTCGCTTAGATTCCATGGGAGTAATCCATTTTTCCTATAGAACTACGACTTCTGCATTTTTTCCCCAAGAGTAACTGCAGTGGGTGAGGATGTGAGTGAAATGGCACTCAGAATTACTGGGGTTGGGTTAGGGACAGAATAACAGATGCGAGCATGGGAGTGACTGGAAGAAGGAATTACAATTAAGAAAGAAGAAAAGGAAGATAAAAGCCTGATGTTGGCATAATTTGAATAAAGTAGAAAAAAAATTATCACTCTTTTTTAATGTTATGAAACTTCTATAACACTTTTTAGAACACAGAGTGTTTTCTAGAAGATCACCTACAGAGAATATGACATTATGGATGGCATGTTGAGCAGCTCTTTGACATCTGCCAGCTGCTATTCAGTCTTTACTTAATCTTTGACCATGGACATTATATGGAAAATGGAAGTTAAGAAAACAAAAATATGTTTGTCCAGTAACAAGAACAGTAAATTAAGAAAGACAAACCTTGAGTCATTATTTAAAGTTTTTTAAGTGCAATATATTGGGAGAGAAAAAGTGTCAATTCCATATTTTAGCAACTTGAAGAAAAACACATACACAACCTGTGCAAGGAGAGACAACTGCTAGAACACAAAGAGTGTAATCCTATATTTGCTCATTAAGTTTTCTTAAAATAAGAACAATAAATAAAATTTTTAAACATTTTTTAAAACTCTTTTTAAAATTCTTTTCATTTAAGTTTCAAAACTTGTGTAGAGACCTTGTTACCTCTTCCTTCATGGTGCAATGTCATCTCAGTTACAACCCATTTTCCTTTCTCCTTCTGTACTGCAAACTGATGAGATGGATTCAGTTTCAGTCCTGCAACTAAATGTCCTGTTACAAAATAACAATTGATAGAATGTGCCACAGAGATCAAGAGCTTAGTAAGACTGAAATAGGCAAGCCATTACTATGAATAAAGGGAGAAAAACTGTATAAAATATTGAATGCACAAACTTGCACCTTGCACCAATTTATCGTATTTCAGAAGAATGTTGTTTCTGGAGGTGAACTGGCAGTAACTTTAAAATGTTTCATACTGGTCACTGTCAACAAGTAAATTATAAAAATTATTTATATAGCTTTACATGAGGTCCCAACAAAAAGAAGCAAAGCACATACATATTTGAATCATCTGTGTTTCATTCAGTTCAGTTCATTCACTAAAAAGAATTTCCATGGGTGATGAAATAAAGGAAGTGATATTTGCCTTCATGGGGCAAGCAGGGAAGAACTCACACAGAAGTCTTCCCCTTGCTGGATATTCCTTCTACCAAGTAAGACGTTTTATAGGTGCCTAAAATTTTCAATACTGCTATTCCTCTATCAAATTTGATTGAAAATAACCAAAGAGCTCAAAAATAAGGTAACAGTTCCTGATTGCAAGACTCTTCCATAGGAAGCACAGACTGAAAAAAGGGAAGACATGCTGCTGAGTAGACACACAGCAAAATACCTTTTTTAAAATATATACATTTGAGGTCTCCTAATTGATCAAAACGTTACCTTTGAAACAGCATTAAATGAAATTATGGCCATAAAAGTGTTAAAATTACACAGACCTATAAACGCAAGATCTAAACTCTAATCCATAAATATTTGTGCAGTTTTACCAGAACAAAAGCCCTCAATGAAATAGCACACATAACAGAAAATCTGTTCATAGGAATTTGTTTCTAATATACAAGATGAAGGGTCCCAAAATATCTTCCAGGTTAAACCCTACAGAAAAAAAATTAAACGCTATTTCTCATATTGTTACAAATACCACTTTACATGCCATTTTCTAATTAAAGGTGATCAAGAAACATCAAAATAGGGGCAATAACAGAACTACTGAATTTGACTAAAAAAATAAAAATCATGAAAATAAATGTCTTCTTTGTGTTTCAATAAGAAGTTAAGCTGACATGCAAGAAAGGTAAAAATAAAAATACTAAGTAACTAACCCTAATGCCTATTATAACATGGTATTAACCCATATGGATTCTAGTCTGTGACAGAACTATAAATAGATTTTCCTACAGAAAAGAGGAAGACAGAAAAAAAAAAAAGTATTATCTGACCCTGGATATTAGTTTTATTTTTCTAGTCTAAGTAGGGAACCAGAAAACTCGTCACATGCATGTTAAACCGTGCCAGGATCACCTGATGAGAAGCTTACTTTTATTATTCACTTTAGAAATGGCAGGCTAGAAAATAGGAATTTATCCTATTAGTGGAAACTGAAAGAGCAAGTTGAAATGCATGCTCAATTTTTTTTTAAATTGTAAGTGAGACTGGTCAAAAGGCAGTATTCTCTTTCACATTAAAAAACTGTAAAATAGAAGATCACTAATTGCCATCTGATGTTAGTACAGAAATGATGCCAAAAGAATTAGCCTACAAAGTATCGGCTCACAAAAAAATAGCACGACCAAACACTATACTGTTTGGAGAAACTGCATCTTCTGAGTAATTTTTAATTTCTTGATTGGATTTGAATCAGTAGACTACGTCCACCAGAATTATTCTTAACGTGTCAAGCCTGCTGCTAGGAAGGACCTTGCCACAAAAACATTCCTTTGCTGCAAAATGTAGACTTCCAGTACTTACAGAGAGATGACTGTATTACATGTACAGAACAGAATGCTTTGCAAAACTGTTATATCTGCTTCGAAAGAAAGACCCCCTTTTCACTCACAGCAGTTCCCCACTAATTAAACCTCAAAAACGTAACACTGCTTTAGGAAGTTTCTAGGTTCGTCACAATCAGTTATTTTCATGTGTCAAAGGCTCAAAGCCTCTGACACTCTGTGGTGATAGCCTTTTAAACTTACCATAGCAAATTATTTAATCATGCAATTCTGGCTACACACATATTCAGTGCACTCATTCATTAAATACAGTGTCCTAATTTTGTAACAGAAGACTGCAGAGACCTAAAGATTTCTTACCTACATTTTGTTAATGTAAAAATAAGCAAGCTAGGTGAAGTCAGTCCCTTCTGTGTTCCATTTTCCAAGTTTTGATTATTCCCACAGGCCACTTAAGAAACAGTGATGTGTTCATAGCACACCAGAATTAACTATATTCAGGTAAAGGGAAGTGTGTAGAAAAGCAGCATAGAAAGAAGGTAAAAATACCCTAATCCACCAGAAGATGTTATGGCTCGTGACTTCAAATATCTAGCTTAGTACTAGGTTTTTCTTCTTGTATTAGTACTAATCTGTGTTATGGCAGTACACAGCTGTCCTGTTTTCCAAGTGCAATTGTAAAGCTAGAACAACATGTTTTTTACACTCAAATAACTTGCAGTGTATGTAGCTGAGTGTTACAGATCTTGAGTTCAAACACAGCTAATCTGAACTAATAGGTGCATAAAAATCTGTGCTCACCTTATTGTGGTACAGTCAATACACACTAATTGTAAAGAATATGCTCAAACACTTTCAGGACTCTTACATTCTGGGAAAATACAGAGTTGTCCAAGAGTGGGTCAGTATTTGCAGCATACTAAAGAGTTTTCATCTCAAAACTTGCCCCTTACAACTATTGTGCTCCAATAAAATCCATTTTCTTCACAAATTGAAACGACTGTCAAAATAGGAACGTTTAGCAAAGCGATCACATGCTCTGCTACTCGGAAGATTTGATCATAAATTTCCAAAACACATGCTGCAATTTCTAACAGCCACTACAGCGTTAAACTTTGAATAGTCTTTGAAAGTTCTGCCTAATTTGGTGGGCCACAAGTTTCTTTGAGGAAGTCTTGAGTGTTTCTTCTGTTGTATGAACCTGTTATGTGGACAAACCTATAGACAAATATGAAAAAGAGAGATTATGCAATGGGGGGAGGTTTCTGCTAAGGTTTTTTCTTCCTACTATACAGATTAAATAATTACTTTTTCAATAGTTCTCTTTTGATCTCCAGAACATCATTACTTCGTAGACTTTCTTCACTCCAATCCAGTATTTTTGAGTACAAGATTAATTATAAGAAAGTGCTTCTGTCCTTTCTTAAAATAGATTCTGAGTGGGAGCACATGCCATCATGATGCTGTAACTCATCAGGAAATTATGATGCAGTACCATCTTATTCTAAAGGCACCTGCTAGCTTAGATATGGACAAGGTCACGTCAGCACTTCTTATGTTTTTCAGGACTATTTTCTTTACCAGCTTAAAAGAAGTCCAGCAAGCAAGAAAAGACACGGTGCATTTTTTCAAGAATAAACAAATAAACAAAAAGCAACCAAAAAACCAAAACCAAAACCTTGACACCAATCACTTTGAGTAACTTCAATTCTGATTTTGCACAGAAACTCCATTCCCCAAAAAAAATAATAACTGCAAAAACACTAAGTGTATATAACTAAAAAATACAATTAACTACACCAAGGATTTATTTATCTAGGAAAGCAACAAACTGAGAGGAGGAGAACAGATTTCAAATTTTATTTTCTTTCTTCTTTTTTTAATCATATAGCATGTAAACAAGGGTTTGGGGAAGACTGCTAGGGAGAGCTCCCCTCAAACTTTTTTCCTGCCTGTGACAATCTTAAGGCACACAGAAATCATTTGTGTTAAGGGAAGACACTGAACAAGACCGCATCAGAGAAACCATGAAAGAAAAACCTTCTTAACAGAAACAGGCAGCTATTTTTCTTTTCTTTAAAAGATATTTCTTATTATTTAACTTAAACAACTGAAAGGAAAATCTGATTGTCCAGTAACTTAATTCCTTCAGGTGTGTTAATAAAGCATACAGGCTGGGTGATCCCAGAACTTTCTGACTGCTAAGATATCTCTATTTAAATGGCTACAAAAACCAGTGCTCTTATTATTACCATATTCAAATATTTCATAAACATTCTTGATGTTTTCTCATCATCTGCACGGCTTCTGATTCTATGGTAGCGTGTAATAAGTGTGGTTTTGCATACAAGCAAAACTCAGGCCCTCAAGTCCTATGCAAAGCAATCCAACAAACACCACGGGATTTCCCTACACAGAGATAATATATGCACTTAATTTTTCTGGTGGAAACTTTACAGAAGGCTAAAGTCCACCAAGACATACGCCAAGAGGCTCATATGCAAGGTATCGCAGAGCTTACACCTGAGGCAGCACACACACCCCCCCTGTGCAAGGATGGTGCTCTGCAAAAGCACTGCACAAGGGTCTATCTACAAATGGCTTGGGCCTACCAACCCAGCATTTTTCCTGCAGATCCATACCGGATTACAGCAAATACCACAGAGGCAAGGACCTTGGGTTTAATTCCCCTGGTAACATATGGGGATCCAGAACCACTCATTTATTTCCCAGAAGAGTGCTTTAATTAAGAAACTAAAAGGCTGGATGGTAACAAGCTTCTTATTTCCTAAAGCTAGGTAACTATCCAGCTAAAAATTAAAATGCTATGGCATCTGGACAGTTAACAAGAATCACACCATAGCCTAGTAGCTGGGGTGCTCAACTGGGAGAGAAGACCTAAATTCCAGTCCCTGCTCCATGTACTATTTCTGTTTTGTTACTTGCCTTTGAACACAAAAAGAAAATGCAACAATAGTTCAAAATGCAAGTACTTGAATTCTGTTCTCTTCCCTCCCACTGTGTCATCCAAAATGTTAAGTTTAAGATATTGAAGCATCACTTCATCTATGTCTCTCTTTGGAACTGGCCTATGAAGTGTTAGAGATACTTGTTTTTGATTGACTACTTATCTCTCTCTTCAGAAATACAAGATTTCTTAGAATTTGGGCATGTCTTCAGCCGTGAAGGCTTTTTAATTTCACAAGAGTGTGGCTAGGGATGTAGCTCTTAATAGCACTGCTCCACAGAGAGAATAAAGGCAATGTATTCCACTTTAAAGAATATTTAAAGATGCTTCTACTTTTAATACAGCATTCACTGGAGCAATGAAAATATCCCCAAATCAGTATTTGCAGAACTGGATCAACACAATATTCTCTGCTCAGGGAGCATACAAACTCTAGTAAATCCACCTCACAAGACTAAAACAATGACTTAACACCCTCCTCTGCCCCGACATCCATCATCACACTGTATGTTAACACTAACCACCTTCTTGTGTCAACTGCAGCTTTTCCCTCTTTTTTTTTTTTTTCCCCAACTTGCATCTGGTGGATCATGTACTATTTTTTATTTATCTTCATTCAAAAATCTTCAATCCACCCTTAAGACACGGAAGAAAGGTAATGTTCACATAGCTTAATCAATATGACAAATTAATTGCAAAATGTTTGTTCGTTCTTTTAGAAATTGTTATATACTTTCAAATAGCACATTAAGTTACAACTACTGGTGCTCCTTCAACTTCTCATCTCAGATTCTTATTCCCTGGAGCAAGGAGGGATGCAGTCAGAAGTAAAAGCTCAGATGTAAAAGGAAGGCAAAATGTATCATTCCATGTATGTCATTTCCAGTAGATTAGTGGTGCCTCAGTAAATTAAGAGGTTTGTAAATCTTAATTATTAAAGAAATATATAGTTATTGCTCTTAGATACTATTTTTTTATTTCGAGTCTTCCCTTTAGTTTAATGACTACACTTTCGGCCTCTTCCAGAAAGGGTAAAAAGTTGGTAATACTGATTATGACAGACTATGAGGAAAAATCCCAAGCCTCTTGAATCTGCTAGAGTATACAACAAAAATACACATTACGAAATTCTGATATACACAATTATACCTCTCTGGACTAGCTAATATGAACGGACTAGTGAGTGCACACAGGCATTTCTTTAATATAGAGTAGACAAACTATTTCTACAGAATTTTAGCTATTCAGCTAACAAATTCTACACTAAAGCATTCTGCTAAAAAAATGAGGAACTAAAGAGAATAAGACCAAGGACAAAACTGTGTCCATCTGATGCTTTCAAGACATCTGATCCTGTTTATTTAATGTAAAAAGGCTTAGTAAGAAACAATATTCAAGTACAGAAAAATCCTAAAAAAACACTCTCTTTCAAAACAGAAAAACTGAAGAGAAATAAAATTATTATGTATGTTCTCAGACCATCTCTCAACTGCCAAATTTTGTTTTTGTAAATGATCTGTAGGCCCTTGATGCAGGGACTGTTATATAGATATTTAATATATGATATCTCACTTAATACTCAAATTGACTGTGGCCTCTAGGGATGTCTTAGCTTATATATTACATTACACTAGTTCTCTCAGAAATTCTTAAATACCTGACAGGTGTGTTTTACCAGTAAACCATATTTTAAAAGTCAGGCTAGAGTACCCAAAGTTAACTAGCCAAAGTTAATTATGAGAGTAAATCCTACCACAAAAATCAAAGTTTATCCAAGGACCTGTCATATCAGTTTAGTACTCAGTCTTGTCCTCCAAGACTTAAAAAAAACCTTTTTTTTTTAGCAAGTAGCCTATCTGGCATTTAAGTTTCAAGACTCCCTTCTTACCTGGGAATTTGGAACGTACTTATGTAAATAAATGTACAAACCGTATAAATAACAAATAATGTATTTTGGCAGAAAAAACTTTATACACAGAGAACAATGTTATCAGTCACAATCCAGTATCTGAAATTACATCAAATATAGAATAAATCACAGAGGAGCATTAAGTTGTGCAGTACTGTGAGCTTTAAACATCTTTAAACCCATCCTTATTCAAAAGATCTCATCTGAGCATGCACTGAAAGGATTTACACACATTCACATACATAGTTTAAAAAATTAGTCTGTATCTTAAGATGCATCATCAATCCAGTACTTGATATTAGACAGTTGTGTAACAGCCCAGGGGAACATTGCAATTTTATACTGGAAAACACATTCTACTCAGAGCTATGCTAATACAAGAAAGATGAAGTGTGAGAAATAAAGCATTCCACTGAGTTGCCTAAGAAGACATTCAGGAACGTGAGGTAGAGGTGGGAAGTATGCCTTGTCATCTCTTAGATTTAAAAAAAAAAAAAAAGAAACAATAAAATGAGAAAACAAAGATAAATATGACTATGGATCTGATAACCTGACAATGAAATCTTGAGATTCCAGGAGATGACAATTCAAAGCAGTTATGAACAAAAAAGTTCCAAGAAAAGAAGAATTTCACATTTAATAGAAATTCTATAAGAAAGTCTTCGATCTAGTTGTATTCAATAGGTTGACTTTTTCTTCTAAAACCAAAAATAATGAGATATATGATATATTTGATCAACAAACTGTATAAAGATGCACCCAAATGAAAATAAAATTAAACAAAAAACCCGCAACACTGCTAAGAAAGACTTCAGTATAACTTGTCATGTTACGGGCAACAAAAGGTATTTGTCAGTCCCAAAGGAAGTAAGCTTTTGTCAATTCACAAAAGAATAAGACTTACACAAGAACAGAAATAACAGTAACTGAAGAGTATTTTCAATGCAAAAATAGCAGAAAAGTACTGAAAATCCATTTCCAGAATTTAGCCACCATAATCTAAACCAAATCCAAAGATTAAATGTCAGACATTGAAGAAAATGACAGCAAAAGAATCCATTGGCCTTTTTTATTTCCATTATTTTAAAGAATAGCTAAGGTTTTTAATGCTTTATTATCTTGCAATCATTAAGAGTAGTAGTATGCTCAAGCATTTTGCTCCATGGTGAGAAAGTGAAGTGAAAAAGGAACTGCTGAAAATCTTGGGAGTACTTCCCCATGCCCCACCTTTTTTGTATCAGGAGCTATAATTAAATAGTGAAACCTCAGCAATCACTCAATAGTTCTATACAAGTTAATAAAGAAAAGTAATTAAAACAAAGAGAATCTAATGTTCTCCTGAAGGAAGACATTAGTAAAGTAGGAGCAGATTCACAGATCAACCAGACATCACTGAAGTATCACAATTACTTCCAAACCAGGAAGCCAAGCATTTTGTATCCAAAAAAGAGAGAAATATCCCACAAACTCAAGCCCAGCATATGCTTCTGTGAGCATGATCAAGCAAATGACAGGTAGTTGAGTCTTGGACCACACCTGAGGCAGCCTCAGGTCACCCACTCTGAATTGCAATCAGTGGCCAATGGGGTGGTGCACAAGGCTCCCAGATGTAATGGTATCCATTCAATCTTCTTGAAGAATGTAACTTCTGATTTTGGTAAAAGTGCACAACAACAACAATACAAGTTTTGAAGGCCTGGCAACAGTATACTGCCCAAGAACATGGGCCACTAATGTCTTGGTCAAAGACCAGGTTTTTTCATGCATTATTAGCACAAGAAAAAAAAACCACCTTCTTTCTACTGGCAGCAACTTGTTCCCATCTCTGCTGTGTGGGCACAAGCATTTACTGATAGTAAACTGAAAGAAATTCACTGAAAACTAGCTTGGCAAAATACTATCATCTGCATCGGTTCACATTTCGTTCACCATATATAGGAACAATTTTGCTGAGATAAATGAGAGTTCATGGACAGATGAAAGCTCTAAATGGGATTAATTTTGTCATTAATAAAATGGAGTAAAAGATGAATTTATAAAGAGAGAGAATTGCTAAGAGATTCAATACTTGTCAGCTTCAAGTAAGGCTCTGTAAGAGATTTTTAAGGAGAGACTATTGGGATTACAAGCATCTGGTATATATGGTTTATTACTCTACTCTTTTTATGAAAACTGATTTTGCCCTTGTTAAACTTTTCTAGTGAATGGGATGCTTGTAGATACCTACAGAGGCATAATACTTAAACACACAAATCTTTTCCCCCTGTTAGCTGGTCTGCTGTCCATTAACAGTCTTTACGCCTCATTTGTATAACCTCGGTCTCTACATTCTTTGCTAGAGGCTATTAATTACAATATGGTTTTGATTTATAACATGTGGCTATCAATTCCCTCTATAGTTTCTTTTTCTCACATTTCTCATAAAATTCCATTTTTATTATTAATCTATAACTTTTTTTTAGACGAAGTGGGGTTTTGTTATGATTGTTTTTTCAGTGTTTTTTCAGTTTTAGTATTTTCTGTTATTTTTAAAACCACACTTCCACTATAGATGTACCTTAATGCTGAAGATGCTGCTTAGATTGCAACTCAGTTTAGCTAGCTGCCTTTATCTCCAAACACTGCCTTTCTGAACCAAAACCATGGTCTGCACACAATAGCCATTGTGGAAACGTACAGTGGAAACGTACAGTATCGGACAAACGCATAGACCAGCAGGCTTCCGAGTTGCATAAATGCACATGGTCCACAGACCACAGTTATACAACTAAACTATCCTCCTTCATCCCAGTTCCTCCCCGTTTTTAAGGAAATATCAAGAATCCCAAAGGCTAACTTACCCACCTAGCTGATGTCTGTGACTGGCTGTTCCAGTTACCTCCATCACACAAATAACAGCCCACTCAAAAGAAAGGTAATGATTCTGTTCACGTCAGCAAGAAGCAGGCATGCAGGACAAAAGTGAAATTAGAATATGATCTTGCATGTAGATGTTTTAAATAAGTGGTGTACAGACAGATGTTCAACAAAAAAACAAGTGAACTGCCATTTAGTACATATCAGGTTAGCAGCCTCAAAGTTTGCATAATAGCTAATTTGATTGGTAAAGATATGCTTAGAAAAACTATTCTGAGTGCTCGTAAGATGATAGACTGATTGGTGGCAAAGAAGCGCCTCATGTAGAAGGTAAATTAGATCTGGTAAAGATGGGTAATGTTTCATTTTTTTTAATTATTGATACATACTATAATAAATGTTTATGCATATATCTATACTAATTGTATGTACAGAGCGTTCAAATAAGTTCTGTCAGGAGTACTGTGGTCAAGATAGTAAGTTAGAAAAACTAAATGTTAGAAGTTTGGACTATTAAAAATTAACATATTCATAAAAAGAGACCTTACTTGCCTGTAAATGTGTAACACAGCATTCACCTTTTCCCAAATTTAACACCGCAGAAGTCTAATGTCCAGCTTTTCTAGTTACCTAACATATGCAAGTTCCCAGATGTTCAGCTCTTCGCTAAGCACAAATGCCTAGCACAGTCTTCATACTCACCTAGGTACTACTCACAGGAATTGAATCAGGTTTGAGGTCCTGTCCAGCCCCAGGCCATTCCATGATTCTATGATGCATCTATCTGAAGTTCCTAGTCCTGACAAGTAGATGGGAAAATCTAGACCAGGGGAAGCCAGTCAGCTGCCCAAGGTGCTTCCTGAGCTGATGATGGCAGAACAGAGCGTTAAACACACCTTCCCGGCTCCAGGAGCACACTTTGATCATGGCTGAACTCAGTGATCTTAGAGGTCTTTTCCAACTTCAATCATTCTGGGAAATCCTTCCCTTCCTTCACTACGTTTTTTTTAACTGCTTATTATTCAGCAGAGGCAGTGTCTTTGATCACAAAAGGCTAGTAAATATCATCAAGAGAACACCTGGCCTGACAAAGAAATACTTGCAAGAAAGGAGACAACACAGCCAAATAAAGGAGTATCAAGACTACCTTCAAAACTGATGCAAGTGAATGATTACATCTGTTTGAGCTGCGTTCAGAAAGCAGAATTCCTATCTCCCACATTTACCTATTCCACCTGTGCAAGCCAGCTCCTCCCTCAAACCGGCAGTGCTGAGGTCCCTTGCTGAGTTGATTCAGTTTGTTCAGGCTGCAGAAAACTAATCTCTCAAAGGGTAGTTTTCCATTAGGTTAGCCAGCTAAATTTGTTTTGCATAGAGGGAAAAATGGCAGGATAGAAGAGTACTAAGATAGGACAGAATTTAAAAAAATTGACCATAGAGGTAAAAAATTGCCAGCCTTGCTCACCATTCACCTACCGGAGCAGAAGTCTGCAGAGCTCAGTGCTGAACCAGATCACACGGCTGATTCACCTCAAAAGGATCCTCTTTTTTTCTGGCAGGTTAAGTTTTAGCTGTTTCAGTTTCCTGCCTGCACAGCCACACAACAGGTTATGCCAGCACAGCACAGCATGGCAGTAAACAAGCAGCACTGATGACAGAACCACTGCCAAGATTCCATATGGCCTAAGATTAAACCTGGACAGAGCCCTGTTGGGCTCTAAAGAAGTGACCACAGCAGACTGGATGGTACACCTGAAGAAAATTATCTCTGAATAACTCACCTTGAGATGTACTAAATGCAGGAAGATGAAATCCCTGACAAGGTGCTGCATGTATTTTCCTAACAGATGAGGCAGGGAGGGCTGTTCAAACTAAGTATTAGTGTAAACATGCTTCTTTTGTCATTTCTTCATCTATAGCTTTGATAACAATTTGTAATTCTATGGCTAATTTTGGACATCTGAAATACTTTTACAAACTACTGAACTTTATTTCAGCCTAGCTTATGAGTAATTTCAAGGCTAGTTAAAAAAAGGCATGTCTCACTTTCTCCAGTGTCCAAAGGTTATGTCCTCATCCACATCACTTTCACAAAGGAACAGTTCAAGAATCAGTATCTTTCTGTTCACTTTCCACCCTTAGGAAAGTCTCCTGACTGTTACCTACCAGAAGATGTCTCTGGCATGCACAAGAATTCTAAGGTACACACAATCCCATGGAGGCAAAAAATAGCAAATGGTGTGTGTATATTAGCTCTTGTGCTTGTGGTTCAAGAGTGTGGCTTTCGAGCTACTCCTGACAGTCCCCAGGCAGTACACTTTGATTAACACTGCAGAGAAGAATCAAAGTAAAAATGTTGAATTCATTTTGGACAAAACTAAATGAGATGTACTCCAAGAGTGCACCTAATGCACTCCAACAAAGACTGATGTCACTCCGCGATTTGAGCTAGCATGAGGCACAACACCTTGAACAGTGTGAATGTGAAACCCCTAGTACAAAGATCTGCTTCTCTAAGGCAGCACTACCTGCTACCATAGACTTCACTTAAATTGAATGAACTCACAAAATTAACTTAGTGAATTACAGTCAAAAGACTTACGTAGGTACAGCACAAAATATTTTTTTTAATTGCCTCCTTATCATTGCAGAATTGAGAGAGTACCTAATTGTCCAAATATAAAGAATTTCTGCATCTGCCTGGGCTTTTTCTTTCCTGCAACGGCTGCTACTTGGAATGTCAGGATCCAGGGGGTGTTAAGTTTAAATTTATACTTTGAAGGAATTACAATATATATTTTACTGTTGCCTCAAACAGCTCCAGGCCAATGTGTTCACAACATCTTGAACATTGAAAAAGCTCCTGAATGTGCCCTAATCACTCTATACTTTCTAGATGCTAATAATATCTCGGCCATTCATTTTAAAGTAGTTTTTCTTCACATATTTTTTCATACACACAGCTGAATTTACTTTCTGGAGGATGTAGCACAGGTAAAACATTTTTAGCAGGTGTTTCTCCAGTGCAGAAAAAGTATCCTAGGAATAATCTGAATATGAAGACTTGCTAAAATTATTCTGGAGTGTACTAGAAGCTGCTACTATTCTGGTAAGAAATACTGAAAATTATTACTATTTCACATCTAAAATCTCCCTTATGATTTGATGAGTCCTTGCAGCAACTTGCACATAACAATAATGAAATACAAGACACGCTATCAAGGAATTAAGAGATTTTTCTAATATTAAAGATAATCCACAATGTCCCAGTTTAATACTATACAGAAATTTGCCTCAGATGCCTTTTCCAGAAAGATGTTCTGTTCATAAAAGGACTCAAAAAGAGTCTACTTGAACCCTTTTCTGACAAAACAATGGTGAAATGACAACTAGTATTTTCACTAATTCTCTTTGATCAACTGCCAAGCCAAAGAGGAAAGTCATGTTCTGAAACCATTGTGCATGAACTGGAGTTATACCCTTCGGAATAAAGAAATAGGAACAGGCAGGTGAGCTTCCTTGAAGCTTAATGATCACAGGAAGTTCTTCATCAGTTGCTTTTTTCAGGAGTTGCTTTTAACATGAACTTCAGAATTTCCATTTTGATCTTTGACAATTAGGAAGAAAGCCTGAGCCTCACTCAGATAAGAAGGTCCAGCACACTGGCGACACCAGTAATAGCTTTAATTCTTACCATGCTGGAATTTCACTGGCAAGATCAGACCTAAAGGTTTGACAGCTTACCTAGGAACAGGGCACATTTCTAAAAAATAGATGTCAGAATAGCATTAGATTCGGAAACAGTTTAAATATACCCAACTTGAACCACATCCATGTTACTAACATGACCATTCCCAACTTTTTGAAGCTCTGTGCCTTGCCCTCTGTCCAAAGAATTATGTCATACAGCACTACCCTATAGTCACATTACTTGAAAAAGTTCCAAGATTTCTCTCAAAAAATCTCAACACGCCTCCTAAGACTCCTGGTTTATTCTGCGTATTCTACTGGTTTGTTCTTTTCTTTCTTTTGTTAAACAAATGCTGGAACAAATGTCTGGATGACCAGAATGGGAATGGCTTGGAATCCCTCACAATGGGAGGTTAGGAGGGAAAGCAATTTCCCTGCAGATTATCAGCCTGTTTGATCACAGTGATCACTAGAAAAGCCTATCATCAAGTATATTTTACAATAACTAGAAGCACTTTGATTTAGATTTAGCCAAAGCTAGTTGCTCAGCAGTTACACCTCACTGATCTACTACATCTATAAAGGCAAAGGAATACCAGTAGAGTAACTAAGAAAGAGTTCCTTCAGGACAGTATAGAGACAGTAGGAGAAAAACGTGGAGATTACAAAAACATTCCCCAAAAACTCCACTTCATATACTACTTGTCTCATAATATCCTCTTGAATTTTTTCAAAGTGTTAAATCAGAGTGTACCAGCCATAATGAAGTTTTAATGAGCAGGAGTTACACACATAAGACCACCTGTTGGAACTTTATCTCAGCATCCCTGGAGTTTTCTGAGTATTATCTACAGAAACACTTTGTCCCTGCACTATCTTTTAAAGATACGTTTCGCAACTTTTTTCCCTCAGTATGCTTAATTTACAGCTTATTTCTCCAAGGAAGCTGATTTTGAGAATCCTTGATTTGCTGTAGGCTTATTTAATGCCTCCCCTCGAGTATTCACACAACTAAAAAGGGAAATTAGGCTAAAAAAAGAGGAAATGAGAAGTACGTATTCCCTTTAATCTTACAGGGGTTTTTTGCCCTTTTTATTCCTGGAAACAAGCATCTTTCTCAACAGATTGTACTTACTTTAGGCATTTTGCTGCTTTCTCCCAGTTTTTTTTCTGAGGTGAAGTTTCTGACAGGGTAAGGCTTTGGCTCCTCACCATCTACATTGCTCTGCCACCACTCTACAGCATCCGAAAGGAACATGTACATGGGAAACTACCTAATACCTGTCTGAGTATCTGGAAACCTTCTTCCATAAACATATTGCCACGCCACACTTTCCTAGGACAAGATTTGCAGGTACCCAGGTAAAAGGATACATACCTGCCCAAAAATTATCTCTTCTCTTTTGCAGTCTGCTTTGTCTTCCTAATCCCATGAGAATTGTCTCAAGAAGGAGTAAGAAACAGCAGAGTAGAAGTGTATTGGTTTGCAGCATTCCTAATAATGTGCCACATTCAATGTTTCTTCAAAAATTATTGAATGAAGACTTTACAGACTTCACCTCGGGTCTTGCTACCAATTCCTTCCTAAGGGGCCTATCCTGAGGAAAAGGGGATTTTTCTTTTTAATGGCAAGCATCATTTGCAGAGGTCCTAGAAACCTTTCCCTTCTGATGTAGACCTGCAGGACACTTTACTGCAATTCATTTTAATTCCTAAAGTATGCATATTATTTTTCATTCATACAACTTCCCATGATTCTGAATAAACAATTCACTTCCTAGATTTCAGTATGAATATAAATCCTCTCCACCATACATTTACAAAAAAAAAAAAAAAAAAACAATAATCCCCTCTCAAAAACAAACAAACAAAAACCCAAATAAAGACACAAACAAAAAAAATCTACAAACTGAAACACCTGGGGGAAAAAAAAAAAAATCCCCCACACCATATACTTTAACATATACTTCCTACTTTTAACTCTCAGAAGTCATATATGATGGCAAGGAAAACCAAAAAAATACATGCAGGAAAGATTATTCAAAGGAAAAATATTCCACATAGATTTTAAATTCCCTACAATATACAGGACAATGAAGAAAACTAACAATTTCATAACCACACAGTAAGTACTAAAAAGCCCCAGAAGTATTATAGTTCAAAGCCCACATGTATTCTGCTTCTTCACTTTATTACATAACAAGTGATGTAATTTAATTAGAAAAGGTATTTCTGAGAAACATGTATTTCTACAGCTGTGATCCTAAATACATAAACAATACGCGATATATTTATTATATTGGTCTACATATACAATTTGTATGTTGAACACATAATGCAGTGTCATAATACATATAAAATTATTAAAGATTACTGCTCTAGGTAACTCGCATATGGAGCTAAATTAATGTTGAGTCAGTTCTTTCAGGTCTTGGTGTATATCAAAAAACACTTTACTGCTCAAAATAGATTTTCTTATACACAGCTATTCCCTAATCACTGAAGTCAGACAGTGGAAGTCTTGTTTATCTCATAGTAGAAGGAACAGACAATGCATTTTATTCCTTACAAAATATCATTCACCCACATTGTAACAGTGGGATAGAGCCCTGTTCTGCCGGATTTTGCAAATTGTACACAGAATATTATTCTTAAGGGATTATGCTATTTTTTTTCCACTTGACAAGTTAGGCATAAAATAGGCCTCAGTAAATTAGTATGAAAACAAAACAAGTAAACAAAACATCACATACAAATCTCTTACTTGCAAAATGAGATTTTCTAAGATAACTGCCTAATTAAGTCTATTTTTCCCAAGCACTTTTTCATGCAATTACTGTTCCTTTTAAATTTTAACTTATTTTTCTCAATTATTTTTCTTGAGATGTAACAAAAAAAAAACCCAACAACCAAAAAACAAACCAACAACCAAAAAACCCAACACCACACACAAACAGAAACCTGAAAGGCTGTGCTACTTTTTAATTAATTAAAAACATTCCACTGGAGAAAGGCTGCTACCTGATCATTTCCTTTATAATTATTACTCTCCAATTTTCCAAGGACAGTTTTTTCAGGCATTCTGCTAAACTTTTAAGAAGACTTCTGTCATGCACAACACTACTAATGCAAAACCATTTCCATTTAAGCAATAAAGAGTTGCATACTACATCTACATATAGGAACAGAATGTAAATTATTTCTTTTACCTAATCCACATTTCAAGACCTTATAAATATTTAACAAGAACTAAAATTTGTTCTCATTTTTATTAATCATGTCCTCCTGTTGCATAACAATCTCATAAATTGCACACAATCAAATCTAAAGTTGCTTATCTACACCAAAAAGAAATTTAAACCTCTCAGCAGAACTGTTTCAACCATCAGAATAAGAAAATAGATGTTCCCACATACTGAAAATGAACTTTTTTAGCTGTTAAAGTTAAAAATAAAGCTATAAGTTAAAATCTTAACTTTTACTTCACAAAGGCACTGCACAGCAAACTTCTTTGCTTTTAAAGTGTAATAATTTCAAGATAGATATTTTCAGAAAAGCTGTGGCTGAAATCCTAATATAATATAAAAGTTCCTCTCAACAAAGATGCACTACTCTCTTACTTGAAAAACAACCAACCAAACAGACAGATACGACTAAATCAACATTAAAGGTGGAATACTGTGTCTGCATATCAGGCTAGACTCTCCAAAACATGGCCTGATGATCACATATTCTGTTATTGTCCACCTAACAAGGCCAGCAGACCAACTATCCCAGAACTAAGTCAGTTCTCACGAAATTCACAATCACTAACTTTTAAGGTAAAGAACACAGTTTTCCTGCAGTACCAGAAAAGGGGACAAATATAAACCTAGAAAACTAAATGAAAACATAATGTAATGGTATGCTCTATGCTGCTAAATATGAACTACAGACATGGAGCGTGGGTGAAGAAGGAAGTCTTTCAACTGTATTTGGATAAGTCAAGTCCAAATCAAGAAACACTGAGTACACAAGACTTCTTACCCCAGTTCTATAAAAACACATAAACCTCCAAATTAATTGTTATTTCTTACATAAGTAGGAATTAATTATTTCCCAACTATACAGGAATGTTTCAATCTCTTGCTTTAGATGCTTTTAATTTCAGTATTTCCGCCTCTTCCCATTCGAAAGAAACAGTATTATAGCAAGAAAACTAAACAGTAAAGGACAAGAGTTTGCTGTATCAGTGGGATTTCAGTCATTTATTTTTGTTCCACACTGCACATTAAAAAAACAGGCGGAAAAAGCCAGGACTTCCTTCTTCTTTTAGTTTAAAAGAAAATGGAAACTGGACGATTTTATGGATCACATTCATGAGACATTACAGCTTATCATCATAGCCATATCAAAAATTAGAAAGAAATGCTTTTATGAAGATGTACAGCTACAAATGGCAAAGAGGGGGAGATCTCCTAGTGTCTGTGGACACACTCAACATTATGACAGACTTATAGCTGAGAAAGATGAAAATCAATGTTGCTCTGAATCCAGAATGTTTTACTCTTAATGGAAGCGCAGCACTTCTCTACGTCCAGAATTTTCTTGCTGAACTAAGCTTTTGGAAGAAAACTAAGGCTTCCAGGAAAAGCTGCTGCCCTTAATCTGTTTTGAAGATGAGTGCCCAACAAGGCATGATTTTGGAGAGAAAGTCAGATCACAAGCAAAAAACTAAGCAACTTTGATTTAGACAATTCAATAGTAAGTCCCAGCAATCAGCCAGTCCTCACCCTCCCACAAGCACCTCTATAAGGAAGTTTACCACAAATTCCAATGCATGTCCAAAACATGACTAGCACCACCACTGAGAAAAGATCTTGCAACTTGCAAGTTATTAATGAAGAGTCTTAGAGGAAAATTGTGAGAATGTACCTCATAAAATAGGAGACAGGCATATAACTTTTTAGTTAGAAAACAGACAGCATATATATTTCTGCAACTCTGACCAACATATAGTGACACTCTCAGTACATTGTTCACCATGTTTCTCAAAGATAATGTTTACAAAACATTCATATCAGTGAACTTCAAATCTGCCCAGACAACTTCTTTGGATGAGGCTGTCAAGTAGACGACACCCTCACCACCTGAGAAGAGAGTTTGCTTCAAAATGATACATTCAGACACAATGTCCACACTCTGTCGTTTCAACAAGCTAAGCGGTCTCAGACCTGGGTCATCTTCCACGCTGCAGCGTTAAGAGAACAAACAAGGTCTGAGGTTACACCTTCAGAAACATTTACTTTATTGTCTAGGTCTATGGCAAGAACTACCATTCAAAATATTCTAATCTTTTCATAGAGGAAGAAAGGAAGAATAATATACCTTAAGAGGAAATCATTAGTGAAGGGCTGCATTTCACCAAAACCCCTTACTCCCTTTATAAAATATTTTTACAATCAAAGGTGAAAGGCTGTACCACTGTTAAAGCAACACTAAACAGAGTAAAATTATCCCAGAAAAAGAAAAAAAAAATTAAGTCTGAGAGGTTTTTCCCTAAACCAGCAAAAAACAATACAAAATGAGAAAGAAAGACAGAAAATGCTGTCTGTCTCTGGTGATGATTCTTTCTTAGAGACCTGCCTCAAAGGCAGAGAGACTGAATGAAGCGTTATTAGTCAACCCAAAATTTGACAAATTTTTATCAGGAATATTCGGGGGGGGGGGGGAGGAGAACAACAAAACCTCAAGTTTTGACCAGCTACGTTAGATGCTTACTGGAAAGGAAACAAGAAGAGAGGTAAATAAGAAGAAAATGGGGATGGAGAGGAAAAAAAGATAAGTAAAAAGGAGGGGAAAAAAAATAAGAGCAACCAGAGAGAAACAGAGTATGGTTTTTTCCAGCAGGCTAGTGGAGGTGGCAACATCATTTAGATCTCTCCGGACGGTTGTAGTCAAGGGTCTGCTTTACTCTCAAAACAAGAAAGGTCACAGATTATGCAACTTTTACCAATGTCACCACCAGTAAAGGAGGACCTAATATTGATTCAACTGTGGGCACAGAACCTTTTCTCCCCTTTTCTAGCCAACTTCAGCATTACGAAATTCTGTACTTACAAATCCAGGTTCAATAACCTGACACCACTGGTAACTGATTAACAACTGTTCTGTTTGAGATACTCCAAACATGAAAGGCTAATTCAGATTTGTATTTTACTAAGGAAGAGCACTGGTGCACAACAGCACATACAGAGCATACATATAATCCAACCTTTATCATAAATGCAGACATCTCTTTTTCATTTGTTCATCTACTCCACACTTCTTGTTACTCTGTTTCTTTTTTAAAAGTAGATATCAAGAACATGTAAATGACAAAACTTTGGCCATTGTTAGCCCAACTCTGTTACTCCATCACAAAAACCTCCCAATCTGATATTTAGCATTGCAGGCCTTTTAAAATGTATTTTACCGTAAGGTAAAATGTTATGTCATGGTTATATCATGACAACATAACACTGAAGCTCTATTATTCGCTCACGTGCCTGCACTACATATCAAAGGCAGGAGACAGAAAACCTAGGTTTGGAACCTAAGTGAGCAATATCTTTAATTTGAACACTTCATTAAACACTGGGGCTGAGTATGACAGTTCCATAGTTGCACTCTTTTCACAAAGTGCAAAACTCCTTAAAACAATAACACACAAATATTAGAACTCAATTTTCTACCCACAAACTAGTGAGACTTCCTGTTCACATAAGACATAACCCTCTAGTTTACAAGGTTCACAGTTTCGCAATCTGTCATTTTGATATTTCCTACTGTTTCAGTAAAGAAGCTTAACTCTACAACTTTCTGTATAGCAACTCAAAAATAAATGTGAATGACGTTTGCAAATCCATAGATATTGTATACACTAAAGTACTTCTCCTGATTTCAGGAAGACAGTTAATTCACATTGAGAAAAATATCCTAATTATGGACTCTATTCTTATCATTGACTCTTAACTAAGAAACCTTGACAGTTTGGATATAAGAGAAGTTAACAAGCAATATTTGTAAAAAAGCCCAAGGTGCTACATTCTACATAATTTTGCATTTGAACACAATAAGTTACTTTGGGTAAACAATAAACAAAATTTCTATTTCTCCAGTCCCTTGTACCGGTCCTAATTTGTCACAAGTGAAAAAAGTATACGTTTGTTTCTAGATGGAATCTAGCAATACACATATAAACACAGAGATCTACCAACCACAAAGAAATACAGTAACTTACTCAAAACAAAACTTAATGCAATCAAACTAAGCTACATGGCAAACTTTACGCACTCTGTATTAATATACTTTGGAGCCATGCACATCAATCTCTACAACAGACAAGACTAACAATGTGCCCATATAATTTTTTATGTCCTCATTTAAAAATAAACACAAAAATTTACTCCAAATTAATTCAATGGAGTTACTCCTAAACAAATTTAAATTCCATCCGAATATGACCATAAGGTGCAGTAATGATTATTTTTCTAAACTGCATATACCAGGTCCAACAGGAACATAAATCTGTATCCCTGTGCTGGTAAGAACACAAGTATATACTGCTAAGAAAACAAACATATGGCTATGATCTTAATCTGAAAAGCTAAAAAGAGTCATGTTATGTTATTTAGCTAATTTCTGACCCCTAAGCTATTCTAAATGATAAAAAAAAAGTTTGGATACCTAACCTTTCCATTTCCACACCTATTCCTCCAGACACCAGCCAAGAAGCAATTATTAGTTCATTTCTATGAGAAAAATTCAGAACAGTCAATTTTTTAATTTGCTGTCTTTCCAAAGCTGAAAAAGCACAAACATCTAGGGGGTCCAAACCCTCCAAAGTACAAATGTTCTCTTCCAGGGTTAAAGGAAATGCCAGAGTGAAAAATAATTAAGGTTAGTCCAATGTATGCTATTAAACTAACACATCTATATAAAGTTTTATTTCATGTCTAAAAACATACACAAAAGGGATGCTAGGAAAACTGTTAGAAACCAAGGTGAGCCCTTTCAAAATGGCAAACTAACTGGAACTGACAAACAGCCTGGAATTCAAAACAATTACATTAAAAGAGGTGAAACTGTTCTGTTTGGTTATGCCTTTTGGTTTTCCTTTAAAAATAAAAAATTAAATCAGGCCACAAGCTCTTCTCAATGGAACTGCAAATTAAGATACAAAGTTGAAAGAGTTTAACAGTGATCAAAAAGGATTTATAGTACCAAATAAAAAACAATATACTCTGAAAAATTATCTGAATCTACTGCAAGCCTTAATCGTTATTTAAATTATTATAACACCATACATATCTGGTGTTGCATTCTGGGAACAATTACATGCGAAAATTATTACAATTCATTGATCAAAAGAAAATATTAATCCAAGTTACAGAACATAAAGTTATACAAAACATGCAAGGAGCATTCTGTGAGCCGGTACCCCCTCCTCACTTTAACTTTTACAGTAGTAGGTAGCGGCATGTCGTAGCCTTCAGGAACAAAGGGAATAAACCCCTCCAGTCTGACTTTGGCATCTGGTCCAACCCACTCTGACTGCCTGGTATTTGAAAGCAACGTTAAGGATTTCCACTTGTATCACACCGCGCTTTTCTAGCAGTTTACCGTCAAAATCATCCTGCGGCCAAGCGCTTCTCAGGGAAGCGAAGGAGAGAAGGGCTCCATCCCTCCGGCACCCGTCGCCCTGCCGGCGGCGGGATCAGCACCCGGCATGGGAACAGCGCCGGGGGCTCCCGCGGGCACGGCCGGTTCCGAACGTGCCGCTCGGGTTAAACACCGCCAGCGCTAACAACTCTCGGGTTAAATCCAGGCCTCCTCTCCCATGAACGTATCCCCTTTTCACTCCAAACATCCTCCGACTCCTAAGCGAGCTCACAACGCTGCTTTCCATGAACAGTCATGTCTTCACAGGCTCCGGGTGAAACCTTTTGAGCTTGACGCCCAAAAATCTCGCTAAAATCTCTCGCCCCTTCCTTGCACAGGAAGGCTATTTACGCCCTGATGCCCCGGAACCCCCCGGGGCTCCGCTTCTAAGCGCAAGGCGCGCCCCCCGGAGCGCCGAGCGCTGCGGGGCACCGAGGTACCCGCAAAGGCCCCCCAAAGAGACCCCCCGGCCTGCAACACACGTACCGGCTCCGGGAGCCCCTCTGTGCAGCCACCGCAGGTCATGTGCCAGGGGCTTATTAAAGGATCATCCGTGCGCTATGACAAGCGGCATCAGAAATGCTCTCCTCTCCCTCCCAACAGGGAGCACACAGGCATCCCCCCCGCCCAAAGAAAAGGCCAGAGAGGGGGAGGGGAAGGAGCCATCCCAAAGGAGCTGTCGTGCGGAGCGTGCCGCGCTCGGGTATTCCCGCGGCCGGGAGCTCAGGCCGCCTCCCGCCCGGAGAAGGCAGGCCCGGCACCCGCCGGCCCGCAGCCGGCGCCGGCCAAGGGCTCCCTTCTCCAGCGCTGTCGCACTCACGGCTACGCCGCGTTCGGAGGCAGCACTGCCGCGTCCCGGCCCCTCCGGCACTCGCCCACCAGCGCGCCCCGTCCCCTCGGCGCGGTTACCCCGGGGCAGTCCCGGGGCTGCGGCGCCCGCCCGCCTGCGGCAGCGCTGCCCAGCGCCGCCCGGCCCGGCGCTCACGCTGCCGCCGGCGGCCGGAGCGCCGCCCCCACGCCCCGACCCCGGCCCCGGGCCTCGGGTA
>JAWMRA010000161.1:30912215-30930092 GCA_035584735.1 Pseudotriccus pelzelni
GGCGGCGGCGGCGGCGCCGCCACGGGAGAGAGACGCGGCCGGCGGAGCACCCCGCGGGGCGGCCCTTGGCGCGCACCGACCCGCGGCCGCCCCTCTTGTGCCCCCGGCGCGGCGGGCGGCGCGGGCCGTACCTGTGAGGACGCCGACGCGGATCTGGTGGTCGTGGTTGGTGAGGATGATGCCCTCGGACGCCATGTTCGCGGCGCAGCTCCGCACTGCCGGGGGGGAGCGGCGCGGGCGCAGAGAGGGCGGGGCCGGGGGGCGGGGCCGGGGGCGGGGCCAGCGGGCAGAACGGCGCGGGCGAAGGGAGCAGCAGGTGCGCGCGCGGCGCAGGCAGGAGCAATCCAGCGCCGAGAGCGGCGGCCCCGGCGGAGCCGTGCGGGTGTGCGGGGTCAGAGCCACGTCCCGCACAGCTCGGGGAGCGGCTTTTGGCCAGCGTGGAATCACAGAGCCACGGAATCGGTTAGGCTGGAAAAGACCCCTGAGATCACCGAGCCCAACCTATGACCGAAGACCACTCTGTCAACTACGCCGTGGCACTGACTGCCACGTCCAGTCATTTCTTGAACACCTCCAGGGATGGTGACTCCACCACCTCCCTGGGCAGTCCATTCCAATATCTAATCGCCCTTTTTGTGAAGAAATTCCTCCTGATGCCCCATCTAAACCTCCCCAGGTGCAGCTTGAGGCCATTTCTTCTTGTCCTGCCGCTTGTTACCTGGGAGAAGAGACGGACCCCCAGCTGGCCACAGCCTCCTTTCAGGGAGTTGTAGACGGTGAGAAAGTCTCCCATGAGCCTCCTTTTCTTGGGGTGAGAAATACAGAGATGCAAAGTTTTCCCACCAACTTTTGAGTCCCCTTGGGCTCAGCAAGGTGTTTTTGGAACCTCTCAGGCCTCTTCCCTTCCCTCACCTTTGAGACCTTCCCCTTCCCTCTGAGGCTGAAGCGAAAGCAACAGTTGTGCAGATAAAGCAACTTATCGTCATAGCAATTATCTTTTTTTGTCTTACTGTATGACAGTGGAAACTCTCAAGAAGCAAATATTTAAACTCATTTTGGCTGTGTAGGCAAACGTCTTCCACATTTAACAGCAACATCATCAACTGCAAATGACAACCCACTGTCAAAATTCAAGCCCTCTTACTTCGGCAGGTATTTATATTTTTGGATATTCCGGTTGAGTTTTCAATGCTACCTTGCTAATAGCAGACTCCATGTTACTCTCCTTTTGACTGTGTACTAACAAGCAATTATTGAAAGAATTGGTAATTTGCGTAGGCATAAATGAACCATTTCAGGATTTTTCTCTAGCATATAATTTTCTTAGATGGACAACTAGCACAAAGAAAAAGCAGAGGGCTGAAGAAATATCCCGTGTCTCCGGGAAAGTCACACTAGTAGCACTTTGATGGGGGGGTGCACCAGCACACGATATCAGTGTTTCTATATTGGCACAGCAGCTACAGTGTGTGCAGCCATAGAGACTGACAATTCAGGCTCCAGGGATCTCTGTTATGCAATGGTATAATACAACATATGTGGGTGGGTGTAAGCCTGAACCCAAAACAGCATGGCTACTGAAGATATACTGCATCGCTGGTGCTCATACTGCTGTTCCCTCACGGGTGCAGTCACTATGTGTGGAATATTCTGCCTTAGACAAGGCAAAAAGATTTTTTTCTTTTTTTTTTTTTTGCAAACGTATCTGAATTTATCTAAAGTACAAGCAAATAGCTTGACATTTTGTAGCTTCCTGCAGAGGATTCTCACACCCTACACTAAAAACAGCATTGTTTATTCAGAGCATCTCACAGTCTCCCCATGTAGCCTGTTGCTTTGTTGCTCTTGTGGATGGTAAGAAGGAGGGGCAGAATTCAGATTTCACTGACAACATTAGGTTTATTACTTTCTGGATTATAAATGCCGACTTGTGGGATTTGTTTGAGATTTTTTTGCATAGAAATGTAGTAGATGATTTTATTAATGTAACAAGTTTATATAAAAATAGAAAATACTACAAATTTTTTGAAGACTGAATAAAGGAGAAGCTGGAATTGATAATGGGGGTTTGTTATTGTGACGTGAAAAGATTGTTAATATAATGGATCTATAATAACTCAAGAGAATGGGATGATGTCCTGCAGTCAGGTTTGTGACTGAGTAAGGAAACAAGTGTGTGTGATGCAGATGTTTGCATCTGTTACTGGAGGGAGACATTCTAGGAAATATGCTGGCAATCCACACCAGAGTTCATGTGGACTGTCCAGAGAAAAACAAGTTTTCATCATCAAAGTCAATATACAGCTGATAGTCACATTTTGTCCTGGTCACATCAGTGCTAAAGTATAACTCAGCTTAGTAACATTTCAGCAAACTTTTTACATTACTTTACCTGCCAGCTGTTAATTATCAATAGCTCTCCATTAACTAAACCACTACCCTTTCATTAAGCTGGCTCTGCCAGACATGTTTATTCCATGCAGTCTTAGTTTACTGGCCAACACAGAGGGTTTTCTTTTTTTATGAGCACTACAGAATGACATATTTTAATTACTCATTTCACTGTAACAGTTTTGGCGTACAGGAAGCACTTCATTAGTTACCTGTAAAAATTTAAAAAAAATAGAGAGAGACTTCAGTATGATTACAAGAAGATACCAGTTTGTTCTCTTGATTACAGTGTGGGCAAGGATGATTTAAAAACTCATTGACAGTTCATATTTAGAATAGGTGTTCAATGTAATTTCTACAGTTTTGTTTTCATATAGGTTTGATTTTTTTTTTCAGTGACTCCTTAAATGTAATTTATTAACTCTATTCTTTTTTATTTTCAACTCGTTGGCTATCTGGATCAGCAGTGGAACATGGTTCTTCAACTGTGTACCATTGGTACAGGTGTAGTCTACTGAAGTCATGAAGTAGCTGGCTTAATAAATCATTAATCAAATTCAAACCATTTTATTTCTGTGCCATTTTATTTCTGGTGCAAATCCAAGTAAGATCAAGAGACTAGCTAGCTCAGTGGTTAAGTAATAGGAAACAGAGTATTAGGAAACCCCCAGCTTATTCATGTAAATCTATAAAGGGTCAGAAAACTCAAAGTTTTGAGATATTAAAATACAAAGATTTTTCCAATGCAACCATCGTTTTAAAGTAGTCTACTATAGGTTATTAGTTTCTGATACATTTAAATAGTCCATATTGATCTATAAATTTTGAAAAAGAATAGTATAAACATTTTATGTGTAGCCACTGATATAGCACAATATTCATCACTCTAAAAGAAGGCACAAGAGGTGATTTCTCCAAACAGTCCCTTCCCTTGGGAAAGCATCTAGGGAATATACAGAACATGCACAACATTTTAGCTATGTAAGGTTAAAAAAAAATCTGAATGTCCTAGTGGCCTATACCATAGCCCATCTTTGCCACTCTGCTTTTGCCAGAGGCCTCCTGAGAACCCTCTCTGGGTTTACACTTCCAATCACAAGTAGGAACCCAAATTCAGTGATCGTCTTAACTACTGTAGGAGGGAAATGTGTTTTGTTTACAGTAAAACTGCATTATTGCTTGCACTGCACCATTTGCAAGGTCAAATTTGACTGTTAAGCAAATTGCCTATGTCTGTGAGATTACAAAATGAGAAAAGCTGTTAATTCTTCCACTTGGTAACAAACTACATCACAACCTAGCTTACCAATTTGCAATATGGGCATTTTCAGCAATGACAGGCATGTGGAAAACTCTGAAGGAAAGGTGGCCTTGACAGACACACAGCTTCTTTCCCTCCCTGCCTCTTCCCACTCAGCTGCCTACTGTGGTGTAACTTTTGGAATGACACCATATGCTCAAGGATACAACCTCACATATATTCTCAGAAAAAAAAAAAAAAAAAGAAAAAAACATCTGGAAGAGTGAAGCTTACTGAGCTTATACGGTATGACTTGGGTGGCTCTGCTGCAGTGACGCCCATTTGAGTTGCCTCCAATCCAAATACACTGCAGCCTTTTGGTTTTTTACTCTCATACCTGGTCGGACCAAAATAGCAAAAGCTCTTCCTTCCCCACCATCCTTCCCATGATAAAGTTTATAGTAAAACCACATCTTCTCATTATTTTATGCACAAAGTAGTCTACCCAGCTTGTCTTTTCTTTATCTGAGATTTCAGATGTTGCTGCTTTGCTTCTCAGTTGAAGAAATGTTTCTGTTTCCATTAGTCTTTGGAAAAGAATATTCTGTAGATCTGTGACAGGGGCTTGTTGGACCAGTGTGGTTTTTTGCATTATGTAAACATACAAATTTCTGTCCAGACTTTCCCTGACAGAATTCAAGAAGCGCCAGGCAGGGAAGTTCCAAATTGAAGTATACCCTCAGCTTGGTAACAAGGGCTTGAATCCATCACTAAGGAGCAGTGGAGATCCTATGATAAGGATTATCTTTTGATTCACCATCAATACCATTTTGTCCGTCATTCACTGAGCTGATTGTACAACAAGTCTTCTCTCTCAGTCCCACCTTAAAGAAGATACACCAGATATTTTGCTGTAGCTATTCTAAACTGTTGTAGGCTTTTCTTGAAGACCAGTACTCTAAAACAGGTTTCCTTTCTTTCAGAATAATTTGGAAATGGGGCCAGCCAAAGGCAATCTTGATGCTCCCAGGTGCCATTTCTTCTGGGTCACTGCAGCCCTTACTGCAGTGTGCAACCCATCTGAGAGCAGAACCAAAGTCTTTGAGATAGGTATGGAATATGTGTGACATCTGACTACAAATGCAGTGCCGTTGATTCACTACTAGTACGGGTGCCTGACAAAAATAAATGAATCTTAGTGTGACTCCACATGAGTGGTGTTGACACATTCAATTGTCTGTGCTTCGTTTGCTGCAAAACAGTAGCTATTTTAGAAAAGCAGTTGATGAGTTTAGCATACACAAAGAGTAGACAGATTTAAAAGACATCTTACTGGAACATTCTATTTTTGAGATTTCACTTTGACAAAACTGCCTCATTAAAGACTTGGATATGAAAAGCAGGAAAATGCTTTTGTATCTCATGTAAACTAAATTCAGAATTCTGATGAGCTGAATCAGTTCTTTCCATACATTATTTTCCTTTATCTGTATTTCCCCTTGTTTCCTTGTAAGAAGAGATGATATAAAACTTTAAGGAATCTTGATCTTGTTTAATAAGGAAGACAACTCCAAACTGTATGAAATAAGGCAGAAAGAGAAAAGAGAAGGTGTTTTGAACCCAAATTAAATTATAATATTTTGGAATGAAATAGCCACAAATGGTCATCACGTACTTTGGCCAAAAGTGAAAAAATGTCAGCTTGCTTCTGCAGGAAAGCATGCCGTGTTGTTTGCTTTGACTTAATAGAAGCATTAAAACTACTAGAATAGATGCACTAAGGAAGAGAAGGAAACTGTCTGGTGAAGGGCAGGTGCAGCCTCCTGCCAGCTGGACTGAAGGCAAATCTGCCAATATTCATTGTCCAATACTGTGCTTCAGGTCTGAACTGTGTGACTGAGACTTTCAAAGGGTTTGTCCACCCTCAGACATACGTAACTGTATCAACAAATAAAATTCGGGCAAAAAGCAAGAAGCCATGGCTTCTCCAATGTTGTCAACCCTGATTTAGGACATGAATGTCATATTTATGGTATGGAATGGTTGGCTTGTAGTAAAATTGCATACAATGGGAAGCAAGAGACTCCTTGTACCCACAACTTCCTTTGTTCCTGGATAAATAAGTCCTGGAAAAGACATCCATTATTCATGTGCATACACATGATCTGTGTTCCAAGCTCATGTACATTATGTTCACTGGGTCACTCTGCTCCTTTGTGGGTTTGTTTTCTGTACGAGTTCTTGGCCCAGCTACGGCTCAGGCCTTTACCATCTTTGGAGCCTGTATCAAGCTACTGTTGGTTTGGTTAGGGGGTTGACTACATCCATCAAACCCAGAAACAATTTTTTTGTCATGATTCATAGACTATATCTATAAAACTAGTTGTGTGCACTATCTTTAATGCCTTGTCGATGATGGTGTGAGACAATTTGGTGCCTGCTCCTTTCCTATGAGTTTTCTTGGTTTTCTGCTTTTCAAGATCTTGATCAATACCATATTTGCTTTTTCTGCTTATACATCTTTGCACAGTAGACCAGTAGAAGAGGCTTGGCATCTGTGTGACTACAAAATTACCAAATGACACAAATGACATGGCACATTTACAAGCCATTTTATGTAGTCACATTAAATGCAAGAAGATTTTAATACACATCCCATGTGTACAATTAGGGTTTCATATACTTTTGGTTTAGATGGGGCTAAAAATTATTGGATACACTTTGTAGTCGTTTATTTAGTCTTGCTCCAGAACTCTTTCTTACCTTAGCTTCATCTTAGATACTTCTTAAATTTCCAATATAGTCAGGCTGTTGGTATCAGTAATCTACTTCTTCCACAATTAATCAAAGTTAAAGCAGGGAAAAATAAGCTTTCCCGTAACAAACCTTTCTTTGTGTCTTTGCATTTCCATGACACACTTAAGTCCTCTGTGGGCTTACCTGTCCTTCTTCACTGCTTATTTGAAATGCTGATGTTAACAGTCATTGCTGGAGTGTCCAGGATATCACAGTCTGCGCATTTATCCTGATGAAAGATTAGCCACTACTACTCTGGGTTTATAGAGAGGAGGGTAACAGAGATGCTGGCTGCATCACAACCAGCTTGCTGATGGATGCTGTGATGTTATGGTTTCCTGATTAACAACTTGTCAGAGTCTCCTCGCTTCCAGCTGAAGCAGCATACGGACAAATACTTGGTTTCACCTCAATAGAAGGACAAACCTCGATGGGGCATTCAGCTGGGACCTGAAACTTAAAAAGTATTTCAGCTCTCCAGTGAAACATTGGCTGAAATGTGGATTTAAATCTATACCTCCAACTGTTCTAGGGAGCAAGCTGTCAGCTGTTCCGGATAGGGTGAGGCTTTCAGTCCTTCTTGTTTACAGGGTTTGTAAACAAATAATATAGGTTGAATAAACAAATAAATAAAATTGAGTAAACAATAATACAGGTTGAGTAAACAAATAATTTTTCTTAAGCCAGAAGGTGAATACCCAAGTCTGACTATTTGAGATATCAAAGAACTCACCTGAGAAAAGGGAGACCTGGCTTCTGATCACAATTTTAATCAACTTCTAATCTAAAACTGTAACAGAAACTGGAAGTGAGGTGTTTCTGTTTCCAGATCTTTGCTTCTAAGAGAGTCATATTCATGACCTGAATCAGTTTTTCTCTCTCCCCCACTTAACTGAAATCCTTCTTGTCCCTTTTTACTTCGCCTGTCAATACTGAAGTTTTAAGTCCAACCTATATAAATTTATGCACATTAAATATTACTGTCATTATTTAAGACAGTTAAATAAATTAAGCTAGGCATTCTCACAGAATCAATCCCATCTGAAAAAAAAAATCCATAAATGTTTTAATATATTATTGGACCAATACAGAAGTTTCTAGGCAAAATAAGAAATACTAAAAAGTTATTTTGTACTGAATACTCAGTTCAACCACAAATGAAATACTATTTTTCTCTTTGATTTTAATTTAGATCTTATTGATTGACTTTCATTAAGCCATACCGGCAATTTCCAAAGAGGAAATAAAATATGCTGAAAATAAAGATTAAAATGTCTTTTGAAAATGTTAGCATTTCAGGTCCTAGTGTTGCTATACCTAAGAGAGGGGATTTAAAGTTGCAGGTGAATCACTGCATCATGCTATTCCGGTCTTCTTGCCCCCCACACCCTCTCTGCACACTCGATCCTTACTCCTCTCTGGCACGGCACTCATCAGGCTCCTCCATCAGCCAATGCATTTCACTCCTATGGCAGAAATCTGTGCAGGATTTAATACGGTCTGGCAGGAAACTCACTCACAGATGGGTCTGAGGAGTGCCAGAGACAGCACAGCAATTAGTGTGAATGGGAGGCAGGGACCAGTTGAAACTTGGAAAGGGCACAGGACCTTCCTCTTTTGTTTCTTTCACTGGCTTGCCACACTTCATGAAATCGCATCCCAAAAGACACCAACTGTGGAAAAAAGGTAGTATTTCTAATTATACCAGCAGTTTGTATGGTCAAACTCTTGTTCTTTTTAGCCAGTTTTATTAGAAAAATTGGTATTTTACCACTTCATACAAACATTGTCTCATATTTAATTGTGATATTTCTAAATTTTTGTCTATTTTCCTGTGACTGTAACTGCTTATCAACTTTGAAACATAGAGATCACTTCAAATTATATTTTACAAATAACTTATTCATCTAGAAACAGGAATTACAAGAAGTTGTTTAACAAGGTGCATATTTATCTTTATTGTATAATTCTGACATATCAATATTTGCTTGTATGTTTTGAATTACTTGGAAATTGAGATCTGTCACCCATCTTTCAAAGATTAAGAAACTTAATCAAAACTACATGTGTCCAGAAATCTTCAATCTCAGTTCAGTAGCTGCTTAGGCTGACTCTTATAAACCACTTAGAGAAGTTCAGAATTACATATACAGTAGCCCCTGAATACAGTTATATGTTCACACAGTTAAAGTATCTTATATGTACACAATTTTTAATAATCTGTATTTTACCATCCTCTTGGGTTCTACCATTCTACCATTAGGTGTACCTAAATTTGTGAGTCTGAGTATTGCTCCATGCTCAGGCATGGGTTCACCTCGACACTACCTCTAGAGCTGTCCATCTAAGCAGTAGCATAGTGATTTAGTGTATGTCCAGCACTTGCTGCTCATTTTATGGAACTACTTGAGTGAGAAAAAAAATTAATTTTATTTTATCAGAAACTCCATTTAGAGTAGGTGACATTAAGGTATTCTTGAAGTAACTTTAGATCAGTGTTTATAATATATAACTTAGCAGCACAAATACACTTTTTACTGAACTTGTTACTAGCAAAAATAACTTTGTATGATTTACATACTTTTTCTAGGATATTGGCTTCTCTGTCTGCCTCAGAAAAACATGTTAACCAGTGACAGACTAGCAATGACAAACTGCTATTGGATAACACCATTTCTCCTTTATTCTATTGTTCTCTGTTGTTAACTTGATTTCTTTTTATTAAAATATAATTATTTTCAATATATAGCTCATAAGTAGGCAATAGACTGGTACTAGGAGGACTTTTCATATTTGTCTTAGTCTCAAACTAAATCCAAAATACAGCACTGTATTAACTACTAAGAGGAAAATTAATTCTATTCCAGCTGCAACCAGGACAATATTTTACAACATTGTCTCATTGTCTCTCTGAAATCAAAGAAACTGCAATGTCATTGTCAATTTCCATTTTGGCTAAAAATAATTTATTGGGAGACTTACATGCTGTCAAAATAAAACGTTTTCTTAGTTCTCAACAGCAGAAAGCTCAGCCTGTCTTACAACTTCGGTCCTGCGATTTCAAAATTTTTACTCTGCAGCAATGTAGCTTCTGCCAGGTAGCTTCCTCTCTGATTACAGTATTAGCATCCTAACACCCATCAAACAGATTAGTCTTCTAAAGCAAGAAATCTTCACTTTATTTCTATCTTGGATATGGACCTTCTTATTCCGTAAAAGAGCTCTGCAGGGGCTCTGCTTAATTGCTTTGGCATTATTTCTTAACTATTGAATCGTCATCACAAAACCCCCTTAGATTCCCATTCAGGTGACTTCACAAGATCTTGGAAGTCCTAAATTTGGATTGCACAGACCAATCTGTCACACCATTGGACAACTACTTAGAAAGTCCTTTTTTATCTAGCCAATCTTTTGACTTTTGACATAGCTGACAAATGAACTTGTTGTGGGAGCATATCCTTTTACTTTCCTCGCTGTTTTTAGACCATACTCAGATTTCAAGTGTCATTAATTTCAAGGGTGATGAACCTTGAGCAGTAATCCAGACGTTTTCTCCCATATAGTACAAAAAAATTGTATTACTTTTGTATATGACAACAATTTCATGAAATATGGAATACTATATTGAGGGCTCAAATCGCTTCTTCATTTGGGACAGTGTGTCTGTGTATATGTAGACATGTCTAAAAGCATGAATATGTATGTTCATGTGTGTGTATTCCAAAATTATTTTTCTTTTCTTTTATTGTTGATTGTACCAATAATGAACCTGAGGAGTCAGGAACTGTTGTCAAAATGCCAGTAACTGTTGACCAGTTTGATCACCCTAAAACATAAATGACTTTGTGAGATGCTGAGCATCCACCTATCAGATGTCTAAATGCATTTTTGGCTTTGAGGATCACAGCATCTGCAAATGTGTTTAGAAACTGTGAGCTGCTCTAAGATCACATAATACTTCAGGGCAGGAAGGAGTATAAGCATTTTGATCTTCTAAAGTCCATGAATTGTTTCAGCCATTTACACAATAGTTTCTGTTTTAGCTGAACAAGATATTCCCAAGCTACACTTAGTAAAGAATTCTCCAGTTCTTTTTATGAGATATATTCATTCCTCTTTGTAGATAAGTTGAGTATTGTGTTTTCAGGAAACCAATAAGAAAACTTTCTGCTGATACATTGGAATTTTATTTTTTCCACCAGTAAGTAAAGCCAGTTGATCTATAACTTTGAATTCAGTATTTAAATATAGACTGGTAGTACATATTTGTACTACGTAGGCATACACATATGTGTGTCCCACCTCACTGTGTGAAAATACACTTTTCTTAAATGTGACCTGGGGGCAATTCTTTCTTGAACTTTGTTTTGAAAGAGGTTGCTTACCATTCATTTTCTGTGTACTTAGGAGAATATCTTCATACCTCTGGAACTCCTTTTTTGTTTTCAGCGGTCAGGCTGCAGTATAACTTTTAAAAGCTGGTAAGTATAGAAAAATATCTGTTTAGTAGGTGAAACCTCTGAAGGATTTTCATCTTTGCTTTGTAGAAACAAACTGGATTTTTTTTCCTGTTTCTATTACAGTACTGGGAATAAGGGAGGTAATCCTTCAAACAGAAAAACCCTGGTATTTCCTCACTGTAACATCAGTTAAACAAATAAGATGCCTTGAGAGATGCTCATATAAGAGATCTTCTAAAATATGTTCTGTATATTGATGCAAGGTGCAAATGATATTAGATTGCAGGTAAAGTTGTATAAGCTGTTCTGGTGAGGACAAATGCTGCATGTGATCCTGAGTTTCAGATATCACTGATTGTTGGAGATACTGATAGTTTTTCACCATCAATTCATATAAATTCATTGATTGTGTTAAATTCATACAAAGCTGTTCTTGACTGTGGAATGGATTTTTGTAATGGCGGATTGAAATTTGCAACAGCTTGGAAGTACTTTTGTGCCCTTCATTGCCCAGGTGTTTTAGAGAAGCTCAGAGTCCTGGTAGATATTGTCAGTGACCCTGTTGCACCGTGCAGAGTAGAGCAAACTGCCTGAGGGGGTGTGGCTGTACTGCAGCCAAGCTGCCTGATTACAGCAATAACTCACATATAGTCTAGGCTATGTAGAATAACATTTTCTTTTTCACATCTAATAAATTTCACTGGCATCCAATTGAGCATATGGTCAAACTGGATGTTCCTGCTTCTTTTACCTCTCACAGCTGTGTTTTCCCATCCTGTCTTTCTCACTGGTTCTAGCAACTACGTGTACACAGGGGGCATCAAAGTCACCAAATTGCACCAATGGAGTAATCATATTTTTCTTTTAGTGGTTCAGTATTCTGTTGTATCAATTAAGTGGTCTAATTCATGACTGCAGTCATTAGAAAAGGAGTGGGAAAGGAGGGAGGGAGGGAGGGAGGGAGAGAGGAAGGAAGGAAGGAAGGAAGGAAGGAAGGAAGGAAGGAAGGAAAGAAGGAAGGAAGAGGCTTGTTCCCTTCATTGGCAACATAATGTGAAACTTTACCTCTTACTAAACCTTGTGACAGTGGTGTTATTTTTAAATGTAGAACTGTGAGAGAATAATTGCTGTAATATGAAACTGAATCTCACTGTCTCCTCCCAAACATACAGTTCCTATGACCGTTCTTGGTTTAATCCCTTTCTCTCCTAATTGCCCACTTTTGTATTGGGAGCTCTAATTTACTTCTAGGATGACTTGCAAGCTGTAACTCCCTTTTCACTCCACAGACCCTATAAATGGAGGATCTTTGCAAGTGCTTGGCCTCTTTACTCTCCCTTAATTCAAATTCTAAAATGAGATTCTTTACACCTTTGAGTAGAACAGTCACCATCTGCCTTCCTAAATCAGTAGGGCTCACTTCACTGAACTAGAAATCTGTACTCTACTCTTCTGACTCTTGGAACCATAGAATTTTTAAAGGGATCTCTGGACATCATTTGGTCCAACTTCCGTGCTCAAAGCAAGATACATGAGGGAAGGTTGCTCAGGGATGTATCCAGTCAGAGTATCTCCAAGGATGGAGACTCCACAACCTCCCTGAGCAGTCTCTTCCAGTGCTCAGTCAGCCTCACAGTAATACATCTTTCTCTTATGTTTAATCATCCTGTACTTCAATTTCTATACTTCTTGTCCTTTCACTGAGAAGAATCTGACACCATCTTCTCCACCTCCCCCATCTAATGGATGCTCCAATCCCTTGATGATCTTCGTGGCACTGTGCTAGATTCTATCCAGCATGTCCATGTCTCTCTTGTACAGAGGAGCCCAGAAATGGACACAGCACTGCAGGTGTGTGTCACCAGTGCTGAATAGAGGGAAAGGTTCACCTCCCTCAGCCTGTTGGCAATGCTCTGCCTGGTACAGCCTGGGATGCTGTTGCCTCTTTGCTGCAAGGGTGTATTGCTGACTGTGTTCATCTAGTTGTGCCTCAGGTCTCCTTTTTCTGCCAAGCTGGTTTCTAGTCCCTCAGCATCTAGGCTGTTCTGGTACCCAAAGTTAGCTAAAGGTCTCTCACAAGTTTTTAATTTAAAGATGAGATCAAATCTTTAAAAAAGAAAGGGTCTTTTCCTTCTTGTTCTTTGGGTCATTGAAATAGGGTTATTACCAACCTGAGATTGGCTCAATTGTTTGGAGCATGATGCTAATAACACCAAAGTCGTGGGTTTGATCCCTGTACAGGCCATTCACTTCAAAGTTCGACCCGTTGATCTATGTGAGTCCCTTCCAATATGAAATATTCTGTAACTCTGATAATCTGGAGGAAAACATACTCCTATAAATACTCACAAGTGACACTGAAAAGCAGACTAACAGCAGCAGTTAGATGTTATGTGTCTCAGAATTTAGCCATTTCTCTCAAAAGTTATTCTCAAAATGTATTCAGGAATGTATTATACATAAGTTCCTCCCTCCCTCGAGGGAGTTCTCTGAGTTCTAGAGGCTTTTTAGGCAAGAATTTTTTCTGCCTAATAGAGTATTTAATAGCACTTTGTGTTTCTTTAGCTGGCAAATAGATATAAATACGCCTGGTTCAGAAGGAAAGCCTGTCTGATATGTGTATACTGTATAGGATCAGGAGCACTTTCATGAATAAGCAAACTGATCCCAACATAGCAATTAATATAAATAAATGCTGTTCAGTGTCAGGGAAGATGGTAGAGCAGAAGAGATGGCACCCATGGTTATTCAATCACAAATCATGGGATATTTTATTAAAACTATTTTTGCTCATCTTGAGAGCAGGGGGAAATGGTGGAATGGCAGTGGCTTTCCCTCATCCATTCACACAGCACTGTAAAAGGAAGCAAAGCCAGTTCCAAGCACTTCAATGTTTTTATGAGAGATTTTCTTTTCCAAGTATTCTACATCTTCTTCAGAAAACTTACTCCGTTTCGGATTTTCCTGGAGAATTATGTGCACTAGTTTACATTTCAAAGTTTTGAACCTTGAAACTAATTAGACTAATGACATTTTAAATTTGTTTCCACAATGTTGTGGATCCTGGAGAACTAGAAGTGAGGAAACGGACTATATGCCTGGTTTATCCCAAAGGAGCGGACGGGGAGCTGTAGAAAGGGGGGAGAATTATGATACAATGAAGCCTGTGATCTGCTTGAAGGTAGACAGAAAAGAACCAGAAGAGGAGGACAGAATTAAGAATGAAAGAGAAAAAAGAAAGTCATGAGGACAGTATGAAGATATAGTCAGACAGTCAAAAGACTGAGCAAGAGAAAAAGACAGCAACATCACAACTGAAAACAGGTGTGAAGGGAGAGGTGGAGGGATGGCAAACAAGTGGAGAATTCTGCTATTGCCTTCTGCCCAGAAGGTAATGTAAAAGGGAAGCAGACAAAGAAAAATGATTGAAATGTAGAAAATATATGAAATTGCAAAAGAGGCTACAATGGCTGAAGACATGGAAACCTTACCAGAACAGTAATTTTGACTTTGGCCCTGCGAGTTGTAAATAATATAATATAGCGTCTGTAAATGGAAGTACATTATTTCCTGTTGATGGCATAAAGGATCTGCTTCTACAGTTACTGCAGCAATATATGAGAAGCAGTTTTATAACTTATCTCTTCTCTTTGTTACGCTCTGCTGCTTTTTCACATTCACAATTTTACAGATGCAGACATTCATTTGACACAATAAAGGAAAAAAAGACATACACAAAGATTTATCCCTCACTGATTCCTTCAAGAATTTTGATGGATTTTCCTTTCTTAAGGAAAGCCCTTGTTAGAGCATTTTAGATGGAAGTATATGAATGTTTTTTAGTAGTGATTACACTATGCCTATCAGCTATGAAAAGCTTCTTTAACTGATGTAGCATGGGTCATTTTGCCTGTAATTTAAGGACAGAAACAGATTAACTATCCATATAGTGCTCTTTTTCATCTTCAGAAAAGAAATTTGTACAAGTCTCTGGTAAGGAGGGCTGTTTGCTATACAAAGAAGCAAAGTAAGAGGGTGTCGGACATTGATTGCAAACTAATTTTGTTCTAAGACATAAAATCAAAATCATGATAAGGTGAGGCACGTATACAGCATGCACCTGGATCCTGGATCAGACACAAGTAATTATAAGCACGATAAAAGCTCACAGAAAGCGTGAGCTTTTATCTTTAATTATGTCCCTGTTTCACTGTTCAGTGTCCAATATTCAGGAGGCTGCTCACTCACACAGCCCCTACACAGCACATTTTCCATAGCAGCTTGCATCAGGCGAAGCAGCCCATTGCAGAGACGAGCTTCCTACTCCCTCTAGTGCAGCAAGTGCACATTTAGGCACTGTCTGATACTGCTTCTAAAATAGCGTTCAGTGATCTAAAAGAAGTTAAGGAGTAACAATGTTTGCGATAGAAGTGGAATCAGTTTGTGTGTTGATTTACGAAGAATTCAGGCAAACTGTCATAAGAAAAATAGTTTCATCAGGTGATTTGATTGATGTGGTCCTTAAAGGTGCATATTGGACTAAAAGGTGAGGTATCCTGGCTAAAATCAGATCTGAATATTAATGAGGGATTGGAGGTTAGAAGTTGTGTTTCTCAGGTGCCATAACTTGGAAATTACAAGTCAGATGTAGCTATTTTGATTCTCTGTACAGAAAGTAGACGAGAGACCAAAGATGCAGCAGCTGGAGTGGGGAGCTGCCTGCAGGGAGCCAGTATGGATTTGGATTTTTAGGAAAGGGAAAAGACATTATATGCCCAGTGCTAACTCCTGTCTCTCACTTCCCTGCTCCTGCACTGGCATAACTTGCATAAGTGGAGCAGGAGCACTTCTACATGAACATGAGTAAATCTGCTCTCCTTGTCATTTCTAGAGTGCATGCCTAAACACTCAAGTACCTGTGAGTGTTCTTTACACTATTGAAGAGAGATCCCCATTCATTTCTAAAATGCAGTAGGTGATGAACAGAGGCCAGAATTATTTCCCTTTCCCTTTGCTCTACCACTTGACTAAGTACTCAATCACTTCTTTTTACAGTCCTCTTTTTAGCAGAAGTGGTGGGATAGCCAGGATTGTTAGGGTGTTGTCCTAGAAGGTAGGAGCTGGTGGTTTGAATATCTGCGGATTGAAGGGTATAAAACTTCTGCTTCTCAGGTGAGTGTTTCAGTCACTGGACTAAATATATAAAAATTGGGCGTGTTGTTACTGCTTTGACTGAAGACAATGGGCCAGTCCTCTGAATTCACATGAAAAGTAGTATAGGCATAGTATAGACTTCTTGGTGACATAGCTGATGTTCTGCTTCTGGACTGCAAAAGGATTAGATGGGAAACAGGTGACTAGTTATTTGAGCTGGAACCGTTCTGGGCATGCTGATAAGCAGAACAACAGCCACCTAAGGAGTGATAGGTTAAAAAGGTTGCACCCAGAGAGTCAGTACAGCTGCAGATCATGGCTTTCAGCTTAGGCAGTTAAATCCTCTTGTCATAGGTGCCGTGATTTCTCTTTGGATCAGTCTTTGAATTCTTCTTTATCCCATTTTTACCTCCTAAAAATAACTTTTGCTTTCCAGATAAAAAAATGCTTGTTCTTTGTATTGCATGTGAGAGGTAGCTGTTGTACTCCATGAAGAGGTGAACTGCATCTTGATTCTGCAACACTAACTGCAATTAGCAGTTCAATCCAATGCAGTCAGTGTACTGACTGGAACCAGTTATCTGTCACTGTGGAAAATTACTTGAGATCTCTAGAATAGGAATTTTAAAGAGCCTACTGACTGTTTCATGCAAAGCTGTTTAGTTTTGGCTACACTTGACTACACTTACGCTTCAGACTTTAGCACATACTGCATACCTGTGCTTAAATACCCACATACCAAAAATTACAGATCCGGCTCTTTTCTAAGTACTGGTGGAGGTCTTGTGTTAATGAAATTAAGATACCTGGTACTGAAAGTGAAGTGGGAAAAAGTCAGAGTAGTTTCTAAAAAGCTTCTAAAAGAGCTTCTAAAAGATGACACAAGTACTCGGTAGTAGCTCTAAATTCCCACTCCATTCAGCCGCTTGAAGACTCTGATTGCTCTCTGGTAGTGCTACTATCAATACCTTCCCTTTCCATAGCACCTACAATTCTAAAAAAGCCTCCAAATTGGTGGTGTGACAGAGTGGGCTGCAGAACGGCCAAGAGAGCTCTAGGAAAACCATTTATTTGCTTTACGTTCTGGTCACACAGTGTATATGGGCAAAAATTCATATGAAAGAGGTATGACAGAAAGTACCAATACCCTTGAACTGTCAGAAATATTTTTCATTGAGTCAGGTTTTCATTGAGTCTTCCAATCAAGTCTTTTTTTCTGCTCCCCATAAAACTTGTGTCATGTCCCTGGCATCTGGTGGCTGACTACTGTGGATGCAGCAGAGGCAGACAGATCTCATTTTGCCATTAGCTGTGACCTTAAGGGTGATTACATTTGCTTTCCCTTCTTTTTTTAAGTCATCCCTTATCAGAGTGTTTCTATAATTTATGTATCTAATCCCTTCTATTTCTGACTACTTAATATCATATAAGACATTTTAACATATATTCTGTTAAATAAATGATGTCCTACAAAGTTTTCCACACAGTAAGCACTGGCAATAGAGATGACATAATTGTTACAAGATGCTTTGCTTGACTCTCCCCACTACTGTCAGTAAAAGGGGCCTCATTCTCCCTTACAGTAAATATTTTATTACCTGAGTCACTTATTGTGTCACCTGTAAGAACATGCCCCAAAGGATGTGGGGATATAGAATCATAGAATAGACTGGGTTGGAAAAGACCTCCAAGATCATTGAGTCCAACCCCTGATCCAACTCCAGTTACTATATCATGGCACTAAGGGCCATGTCCACCATCCAGGGATGGTGAATCCACCACCTCTCCAGGCAGGCCGTTCCAATGCCTGATCACCCTCTCTGTAAAGAATTTCTT
>JAWMRA010000161.1:30930192-30943461 GCA_035584735.1 Pseudotriccus pelzelni
AGCACTGACCCCTGGGGAACACCACTGGTGACCGGCTGCCAGCTGGATGCAGCCCCGTTCACCAGCACTCTCTGGGCACTCTCTTAAAGCTCCTTTTGCATAGCATTTCACCAGGATCCGCTATCATGAAGGAGACAAGGTGAGGCAGGCAAGTCATCATCAGGGACATGGCAGTTGCATGGCAAAACAGAAAAAAGATTTTTTAGTTATAGTGTTGTGGTGGTCATCGTGGTCTAACTTCTGAAAAGAGAGAATATCTTCCATTAGATCATGCGAGATCCCCAGAATAAAAACAGATGGACATTAGAGCACATAATTTAAAAATTAGAAACATGACTTTGGGAACCATTTCACAACTTTGGGAGATAAACGTTAAAATGGTAAAACAAGCTAGAAAATTAAATGAGAGCTTCAGTTTGGCAGCCATGGTCCTTTCCACCTGCTTAACATCTCTCCAAGAATTCCTGATGTGCGCTTAAAATTTTATCCAAGTGAGTGGTTGTCCACAGCAACAGTACATTTTCAAGTTCTTAATTTTAGTTCTTAATAACTTTCATTTCATTTTGTGGATTCAGGCTTTGGAAAACGAATGCCAATGGCCTAGATGGCTGTACCTTGAGCCACACACCTAGCTTGATTCCTCTCTTCAGATCTTTCTTGCTCAGGCAGGAATATGTCAGGTATGCCAATGGCAAAGATGGTTCTCATTATGGTCAAGAAGAGCTGGAGCCGAGCAAAACAATTGCATGTGCAGACAGATAGAATAATTTAGGTTGGAAAAGACATCTGAGACTACTGAGTCTAATCATAAACCAAATGCTGCTAAGTCCACAACTAAACTAAGTCCCTAAGCATCATACCTACACATCTTTTAAATACCTCCAGGGATGGTGACTCAACTACTTCCCAGAGCAGCCTCTTCCAATGCTTTATAACTCTTCTCTTGAAGAAATATCCAATCTAAACCTTCCCTGGTGTAACTTCAGGCAATTTTCTCTCATCCTAACACCTGCTAATTGGGAGAAGAGATCGACCCCCATCTGCCTGCATACTCCTTTCAGGTGGTTGTAGAGAGCAATAAGGTCTCCCCTGAGCCTCCTTTTCTCCAGGCTAAACAACTCCAGCTCCTTCATCCTCCCCTCCTCAGACTTGTGCTCCAGATCCTTCACCAGATTAACTGCCTCTCTCTGGGCACACTCCAGCATCTCAATGTCTCTCCTGTAGTGAATAGAAATATTTAAGGAAAGTGATTGTCCTGGTGTAAGTAGTCTGACAGAAGGCGGAGGAGGGCTAGCTGCTGTCATAAGTTGCTAGTTTTTGTCTAGATCTGTTTTCTGATTTGGCTAAGTGTGAAGCTGCATGAACACTGCATCCAGGTGGTGAGAAGTACCGAGAGGAGAAATTGTTTCTTTTTAGCAAAAGTCAACTTTTGTCAGGTTATAAAGTTTGTGCAGTCAAGGCCTGTGGAGTCTCTGGTGCAAGGTGAGTATAAGTCAAAACTTAGTCTGTTTGGTCCTTAAATCCCTCCACTGAGACTGCTATAAAAAGTGGACAGTAAATGCTACTTTTTTCTGTAATCTGGCTAGACTTTTTTATATTGTCACTATTTTTCCAGTATGTAGGTAGATGTTAACAAGTCATTGAGGCCCTAAAACTTACCAGATAGAAATTATTTTGTTACTTTCTAAACAAAATAACTTACCTCAACTAAACAAGGCATAGTATATATTCTGCACTGCTTTTTTCAAGTTCGTACACCAGCTAGTGGTTAGCACAAGCTAGTACAGTAGGTGTCATCTGGCGTAGCCAGTGACCTGTGTGACATGCACTACTTAGATGGTTTGTCTTTAGCTGGTCCCACCCCAGCAAAACACAGGCGTCTCTAAAGATCCGTTATACATTTTCTTCCTTGCCACTCTCATTACCTAACAGGTTCATCCCTTTTTTTTTTTTTAAGCCTGAAGAAAAGTGGAAAGTCTTATAAAAGTCATTCATTTTCCTGTGTCTGCATAAAAGACCGTGGCTGGATATTTAAAATGAAAAGGATAGCGTACATCTACAATTTCCAGGTGTCCCCAGAAGTCGCAGGTACTTAACATATCAAAATCTAGGCCATGATTTCTATATTTATGAGATTCAGAATTCTCTCTGAGTTTTTAACAAAACTAAATTGTGTTTTGTTGCCATCAGAATCCACTGTGATAAAGTGGGATCTGATAAAGCACTGGGAAGTTTTCTTTTTGCGTATAAATATTTATGTATGTAAATGGGTGTATGGTTAATTATAACTGACAAGAAGAGACTGACACGAACTGAGATCCTCTGTCCCCACAGACAGATACAAGTTGCTTGTTGAAGTGTTGTGGCATATCTCACGGGCTGTGTACTGAATCATTGATTAAGTGCCGCAGCATGTGGATAGCTGAAATGCCAGTGACTCTTGAAAAGGGAGAGAGGAGGGAATGTGCACTGAATAAGAACACAAAGAGATCATCTGGTCTGTATTTCTTGACATTTCATAAACTGGTCAAGAGCTGAAGGGTTTCGCTTTATATTTTACTAAATGTTGGATAGAAATCTTCTTTAGTGAAGACTGCATAGGCCATTTAGCTCACACATGCACACAGAATAGGGTCCCTCACCCAGGAAAGAATTAGAAAAGGATTTAATAAGAAGACAGGACAGGCTGCACTTGACAGGCACAGGCCAGTTTGAAAACAACTCTTGAATGTGGCTCTTTGTACACAGGCAGAGTCCCTGAACCTGTTTACATATTTGGAAAAGGTTTGCATATAGCTGACACTTTTGAATGAGGTTTGAATATTTTTTGTTTTCTGGTTGTGTGTTTTTTCATTCCTTTTGTTACTGTGCGTTTTGTTTGCAGGTTAGCTATTGTTTCTTCTGCCAGGTACGTCACAAGGAGAACTCCATTTTACTTCTGCTTTTACCTTTTAATAGTCTTATAATGCTACCTGAAGAGAAATGTTCAGATTAAATTTACAGAGCTGCTGGAAATCAGAGAGGTGTGTATTTAATTTTTTTAAAATGTATCTAATAACAACATGAGCAAATGTATAGTCATGTGTAGCTGAAAAGACAGAAATCTTCTGCATCGTGTTTTTGGGACGTAAAGGAGGGGTATTTCCTTTTAGTACTTCAACTTTATTTTCCAATAAGGCATCATGCACTGCCCGTGCATTCCTTGAAACAGTAATTTTTTTAATGTGCTACATTTTTATTTTTTTTATATTTGTCATTTGACAATGAAAGGCCATATACTTTCTGATGTGACAGAATAATAATGACATACCACCATCCTTCTACATGTTTTCTGCAAGACATTCCTTTATTGAATGAAAGGCTGTTAGATTGGTATTCTTTTAATAATAGCATGCCATGTGGTCTATTCCTGTTCTGGAGACGTGTCTCAGCTCTGTCTTTGAAACCTTACTTTAAGGAAATGTGGAAGAAAACAGACTGTACCAAAACATACACTACTACGAAATTTATCCTGGAACTAAACCCATGAAACTGTTTTGAACTGCACTGTTCATCAAATGTCCTCTGTGTGTGTGCGTGTGTGATGTAAGTGGATATAAGGAACGTGGTAGGTGATTTGCTTTATGGCTGATCTTCTGTGTAGCAGAGACCACTACCGACCAAGTGCATGGCACTTTCCCCTACGTTGCCCCGTAGATTTTATTTCTACATGTGGCAAGAGACAGACGTGGCAAGAGACAGACTAAGCAATTACTTCTCTGAAACAAAATCTAACTTTAAGACCTCCAGCTACAAAGTCAGCTAGTGCTCTTAGAGATTCAGCATTTTGCCTATAGTGGGTCTACATGGTCTCAGGTACAAGGAACTTGGTATACCTAAGTGTTAACAAACACAGGAGTGCCTCACAGGAAAAACATTACACTGCAGTAGTTGTTCACTATTATAGTCATTAACTAGAAAGATGTCTTTTACAAATTTTCTCATGGTACCTTTCCCTTCCTTTTCTTCCTTTGCAGCTTACTGGCAGGTATATTCCCATATTGCAAAGGCAACTTAAATAATTTCTCTTTTACTCCAGTGGAAGGTTTAAAAGTATACCAGGTTGCTCCTTCAGACTTCGCTGAAACCCTAATGGGCCTAGAGAGGCAGAGTAGCTCTAGTGTTATACTCCTTATTAAATACCAACTGGGTACTTAATGTTAAAAAATTTGCAAGGATGATGGAAGTGCAGCTGACTTTGTGGCCCCTATTCCAAAGCCTTTCTTCTTCCAAACTTATACTTTGCACTGCACACTTTATTTAAGTTGGGATGTCAGTATGTCTTTTTTCTGTACTTCCTGAAAGTCTTTGATATGCTGGGTTCAGAAGTTACTAATAAAAATTTCACCCTTAAGCCATTTCTTTAGGTTCTGTGATTTTCAAGTCAATCTCCCCTTTGTGCTATTGCTGCTAATGGGGAATTTGCTGCCATGCTTTTACTGCCTTCTTTTCTTGACCTTTTACAGTCCCATCAGCCTGGTTTCTTTTTACCCTCCTGTGTCAAGGTAGTTGACAGCAAAAGCTTATATTCTCTTTCTAGTCCTTGGCTTCATATTCTTTTGCATGTAACCCATCTGCTTCTATTACATAGCTCTCTTCTAGAGCTTATCCTCTTCTGCTATCTTCAGTCTATAACCATTCCAAATGACCTGCGCTCCCTTGTAACTTGAATATTATACTGTTGTGTTAAGGGGCTTTAATGAATTCATGGAATCATATTGTTTTGTGTGTAGTTCATTTAAATTGGAATCCATGACAAGAGATGCACACAGGGCAGCTCATGCTTATTTTTCTGTTGACTTTGAAACCTCCATTTGCAATCTACTTAGCTGGGTTTTTCATATACAGCAGTTCTGCAGAAACTTATGCAATGGGTATAGCCAAAAGGCCTTATAAATCTTACACATTTTAGGAAGATGCATTAAAATATTGCTATGGAAATTCAGAAATAATTTTCTAGTGTAGAAGATAACTAACAAAATATTTGAAAACTTCTTGGGTCAACCTCAGCTTTTAAATCTCACAAAATTGATTCTCTATTGCCAGGTATAAATCCTTCACTGGTGTTTTTAGATCCAGCTGTAAAATCACAGAATCACAAAATATGCTGAGTGTGAAGGGACCCACAAGGCTCAGAGTCCAGCCTTTAGCCCTACACAGGACCATCCCCAAGAGTCACATCATTTGTGAGTGCTAGTAAATTTTCTCATGGATTTAGTCACAAATTACTGCTTAAAGGAAAAAGAGATAAAGGCTTATCGAGTAAAATCATTATGATGGGGGCACCTGATGGACTTCATCTGTAGAAACCCAAGTTCACTACTGTTTTGACTACAGACTCAGGACTGCAAATATGTAACAGCTACAAAAAGGAGAGGAACTGCTTATATTAGCAGCTAAAACTTTATGAAACCCCAAGTATTGAATATTTGAAAGAATACTGAAAGAATATTGCAAATTAGAATTGAGGTTTAATATCAGAATATGGGCTATGACTGAAGTAGCTCTCCTGCAGTAAGTAAGGATGGATGAAACACAGGGGCATTGGCAAGCAAGTGTGGAGATGCCAGTATTTGACGAGCAGAACACAACAAATGAGAACTGAAGTACTGCAGCAGACGTGGGTGGAGGAAGAGCCTCTGGACCCAGACCAGAAGATCAGAGATTGTTATGAGTTTAAGATGCATTAACAGGAAACAAAGTTTTGTAATGCCTGCAACTGAGAAGTAATAGCTACTACAGTTTACATTAAAAGTTTCAAATTTAAGATTTTTAATCCATCCTTTGTGATGGAAGAGCAGTTGATTTCAGTCTCCAAATTGTTAAACTGGTTGTTGCTGCTTTTGTCTAGTAGAACAATGGGATACAGAATCTTGCAATTTTTTAATTTTTTTTGTTCATGGAACTGCCTAAAAATAGAAATAGAAAACCTGTCTTTAGCTTTCACTGTCCCTGTTTGGAAAGTTTGGCCATAGGCTTATGGCAGAACTGTGTAGTATCCTCTGAATTAAAATAGCTGTCTGTCAGAATGCTTGAACAGTTCCTTTCTCTTACAGATGGAATACCTCATACCTAGTTTACATCTGCTCCAGTATCCAAAACTAGTAAAATCATCCATAATTTTAATTTAAAAAACAAAATAAGTAGCCACTAAATTTACTGTTTTTAACAGTAAAGCAAGTGGCAAGATATTGTGACAGATCTGACACTGTCTACATTTGAAATAGTAAGATGTAGGCTTTTTTTCTTGGTTTCATTCCAGATGAAAATATATGGAAAAGGGGTTTTATTATTATTTTTAAAACATCTTTTTTTAATCACAAATCTGGATTTTTTTTCGTCCTAAGAAATTTATAGATGTCAGCTGATGGATAACTGCTAATAACATTATTTCCCCACGTTTGTTGGTACCAATTTTCTGTGAATAAAAGATACTCTAAACATTCTTAGGAAATTTATCACTCTGCTTTTTTTTGTTGGGGATGTATTTATAATGCGTGCTACAAATGGTGCTGGAGTAATTAATAGAGTTTGTTTAAATTCACCATTACCACTCCACAATATTCTATTTTATGCTCTGAATATATTAAGGCAATGACCAAATAAGTTATTTTACGAGACCAAAAGACTTCTGTAGTTTGCTTATGTGTGAAGTCTGTACCTGGGTCGCTTGCTACGTGTGTCTTTTAGACTGGCCAACTATTAGACTTCACAAAGTAACGGATCTTCTCTCAGCTATTTTGTGAAAGCTACTTCAGCTGTAGCAATAGTGATTAAGCTCTTTTTAGAACAGAAGGAAACGGCCTCTTCCTCACAGGCTATGCAGCTCTTCTCTCACTAGAACAGTATTTGGGACATTAGTATCCTTGGGTACTCGTGGATGCTGGTCAGCTAAATAAAATGAGATAAGCTTATCTTTTATAATGGCTTTTAGACCACCTAACGTTTCAGTTTAAATCAATTACATGAGATGCTGACTCTAGTGTTTAATCCCATGACTCTTTCTGCAAGAACTGGATCATCACACAAGAAGCCATTTCTGATGGATAGGTTAGTCACCACATTCTTTTCTTTCTCCTGCTCTCAAAATGCTTGGGAATTTCTCACATTAATTTACCGTATCTGTTTGTGAATTTATTTTCCCTACATTAATATCTTGTGAACAATTTGTTGTGAATATTTATTATCTTGCACCTCCATTAATTCAGTATTGGTTAGTCATTTGAGTGATACAGTTTCTGTACTGAATTCTTTTGCATTGTGCAAAGACATTTCACATTTGAAGAACTGTATGAATAATCAAATTCAACATATATTTTGCTACTACTTAAGATTTTGCTTAAATTCACTATTACAAATGAAAGTAAACCTTGACTGTTTCAGAGCTCAGATTGAACATCAGTGGCATTTTTCCCATTGTTCAGGCAGGTCAAGTAATTACAATCTTCTGACCCAGATTCTCCCTGCAGACTCAGGTCAATACAGCATTCTTCACTTGGTCTTTTCCTCTGCTGTGTAAGTCCTTATGGGCTGTGAAGCAGTTGTCACAGTCCACTCCAGAAATGGCTTCATTGCAGCGAAACACATTTATTAAATCCTTCGGGATCTTTCCATGTAGAGCCCTGAGATGTAAGATTTCTTTCACATGCTTTGCAACTAAAGAATACAGTCAGACACTATTAAGCCTGAAAAGGTCTTTCTTAAAATCGGGCATTTATATATGGATTTATGTGGTTAAATAGAATAGCTTTATTTGTCTAACCTTCATGTCATCTTCTGGTTTCTGTAAAGTCAGTGGCAGACATATACTTAACACTTATTAAAATAAATAGGGCTTCAAATTGTTGTATTTAGGTACTCATGCTTGATAATTTTGGCTCTAGCTTGTCAGTGCCTGTGTGTTTGCCTAACTGTAAACGCTACAATTCTTTCATTACACGGTGCCATCAAGGTAATGTCATTCTTTAGAAAGTACTTTAAGATAATCAAATGAAAGACAATTACAGGAGTGCAAGGCATTTTTAATTTGGTTTCTCTAAATACTGATAATGGACAGAAGCTATGGTATACTAATAACTTTCCATGGACAGGATCTTGAATAAACTTTAATTGAATCTACTTTGAACTTTAATTCAATCTTTAGTATCTGAAATAAAAGTTCAATCTTACAGGCTGTAGGTGGGTTATGCAGGCTGGTGGTATTCAGATAGCTGTGAAGGATTTTCCCTAAAGACATGGTGGAACAACAAATTCTAGTGATGAACCACCTTGTTTCCTAGATGGCCTAGATGGTGCTAGCCAGCACCTCCAGTTTATCTCTGTGCAGTTAAGAGACCTCTGTCTTGGGGCAGGAATCCAAAATTAGCAGGGTCTTGGAGTTGTTTTCCAGATGTTGGTGGAACCAATAGGGAGGGCAGAGGAAGGAATTTGGCAGCAAAGGTAAGGGAGCAGATTATTGAAGGCAAAGAATCTGGTGTTTGCATTTTCAGTGGAAGGCTTCCACAAAAGAATAACTGGAAAGGAGAAGACATCTTGGGATTTGAAGTCTGAAGGTTCTTAGGATACTGAAGGGTGCTCAACAACCCTAAGAACAAATTTTCTTCCTATAAAATGTAGTCCAGACCTACTGATTACTTCACACCTGAAATTTTGCAAGCAAGAGCATCGGACAATAAATCCATCACTGATGTTGTAAAGTAACTAAATCTTTTGTACCTATGAATAAAGTTTCTTACTCTGGTGTTCTCAGCTGATATATTCACTATAGGAAGATTATGCCATTTTGAGGAAAAGTTCATTTATGAATCAACCTACATCTCCTACATCTACAAGACATCAGAGCATCTTGCCAAGATTATTTTTCACACACACGCAAACATGTGATTTCACTTCTTTTGGTTCTTTTACTCTTTATTACACAACTGCAGCAGCAATTTTTCCCTCTGACTTATGTTTTATCTTTGACTGTTGGGTATTCTCCCCTGAGACATCGCTGCCTCTGCCAGATCTTTTCTTTAATAGTCAGAAGAGGAACTGAAGAAGACACCAGAGCAAGTTATGTTCTCATGACCAATTTTTTCTGTGTGAGGCCCTTTAAGAAGTTATTCAAATGGCTCATTTTATTTGGTAGATGGAGAATAACAGAGTGGAAATTTTTACTGACATGTTAGTACTTTCACTGGGAGTCATTCTGTGACCCTATAGTCTTTTTAAACTCAGGTTCTCCCTAGACGTTTCTCCATGCCCTTGCGTCTGAATGAGTGCAATGTTGTGATTTTCATAGGACATCCCCATGAGGAACTGACACCCAGAAGCTCACACTCCAAACGCTAAACATGAATATGCAGTGTTCTAAATATATCTATAGCTCATTTATCCAGCATTTGTATACCCCTTCTTATGGACACTTTATGCAACATCACTCCATGCCACCACTTTCAGTGCTGATTCAAAGCCAGTGTTGAATGCCAGTCCCAGCCAATATACTGCCTTTAAGAACAAATGCAAAAATGTGTAGCTGATGATGTTCGATGACTTTTCCCTATACGCACCTATGTTTCCATTTTGTTTTCCTCTATGCAATTTAATTCCCTTATTACAAATATTAACTTTTCTCAGCCTTTTTGCTTCTCCATATACAGAAACTCAAACTCAGAAGAACTGCAGCAGCCTCCTAGGACATTTTGTCCTGGGACAATTCCATCCAAACACTTGATATTGCTGGGTGGTTTGTAGTTGTAATTGGAGAGGACCACCCTCAAATTTCTTGAGTAGAGGAGACAGGAGACATTCCCTTCAGCCTCTGTGTGAGAGACAAACCCAGATCTGAAGGAAAGAAGCTGGCAGTCAAATTAGTGTGTCTTGTCAAGTTACCCAATTAAAGCCCATCAATGCCAGCTTGTGCTCAGACACAGGAGCCTCTCAACAAGCTAAATCTATTAAAACAAAACAAAAATGAGAGGCACAGTTAACTTCCTAATCCTGCCACTCCTCAGTTTTGGCTCAGTCTATTTTGGACCAAGAATTGTTTTTCAATGTTTCCATTGATTAAACAGATGTGTAGTTTATCAAGCTGAGAAAAGTAACTGAGATGAAGATTTAAAGAAACAGTACAAGAGCTGCAGGCAGTAGAAACATTGAGAAAAGCAAAAGAGAAAAACTGAAAAGAAAAGAAAATGGAAACAAGATACACATACCATTCATTTTCTGCTTTTATACTGTATTACTTTCTCTTGTTCCTTTATTTTTGTTTGAAGAACGGCAGCCCATCTGGCAGAGAGGCCAACATCAGTATTTTACAAAGTTGAGCTAAGACAGCAGTTCTTGCCCGCACAGGCTTGCAGCATAAACTCTTGTTGTTTTTACCAGACTATATGTAAGTTCTTTTAGCATGTTTTATGGCCAGTGATTTTATTTAAATAACAGCCTGTCCGGTTACTCATGCTTTGCCTGAACTGTACAGGCTTTCTGTGCACATTCACTGAAGAGGAGAACAGAACAAAAGGCAGCTATTGGCAACAAAACAAAAAGGAGAAATCCTTCTTAGGTTGTTAACTCTACAGATCTCATTCATTCAGGTGCTCTGTCTAAACTATTGGCCCAGACCTGTGGTGGCATGTGTTCAGCAAAGGATGAAAAAGACCCACACTTCAGCCTCTGGAGGCTGTGCCCAGCCGCCTATGCTGGGGATGGAGACAGAGTGGCTATATATAGGTGTGGCCTGGGGCGTGCAGGGGACCACACACAGGCAGAGTGATACTCCTCAGAAGCCAAATAACGCTGCTGCTGCCTGTGTGAATCAGCTGGTGAGTCAGCAAAGCCTCTGCCAGGAGAGCAGCAGGCACAGCTGTGGCTGAGGTACCATGGTTACAGCACAGCAAAAGGGATGCTAATGCGGTATCTCCGTTTGAGACAATTTGGAGGGGTAAAGACCTCAGCCAGAAGTTTCCTCCCTTGGATTCAATACCCCTGGTTTCTCCGATACAAAAAGAGAGACCAAATACGCCCAGATGTAAGTGAAAAAATAACTCTTCACCAAGAAGAAATGCTAGTAACAATACTGATGAAATTGGGTTAAACCAACCCATGACGAGAAACTTCTCACGCTCTGCCTACCGGACCAAATCAAGATGGCAGCCACCTCCTTCACCCAGAAACTGCACACATGGCCACAGGACAGACACAGGATGCCACCCTTCCATGTGGTTCTCCTCCCCCAAGCCCAGAAAACCTGGCAGGAACAGCTAGAGAGTCAGTGCTGGAGCGAGGCTGCAGTGCTGGTACAGGCAGCCAGAGCAGGGCTGGGACCTGCTGCTGCTGCTGCAGTTTCGATGTTCATTGCTTGAAAGAGTGGCTGCAGTCTGGATCTCCTGAGGTGGTGGTGGAAGCCCCAAGTGGTGAGGAAAACCCCATGCACTGAGGAAAGAAAACCCAGTGCTATGTCTGAGTGTGGTCTTTTATCGGGCTTAAGGCCAGGTGCAAACACACCCAGTACCTCCCCTGGAGCGGGGCGTTCCCCACTGGATGATGTAACACCAGGTGAGGGGACATTTCAGCAGTGTTTGACACCTTCGGAGATGTTACAGCTGCCTGTTAGGTCAGCACAGGTGGATCTATTATGGCCCATCAGCAGAGATGAATATCTTCAGGTCATGTGTGAGCTGTCCCAGGGTTTCCTGGGAGGGGAGTTATCACAGCTGAGTCATTTATGTAAGGACAAGGAAACAGTACCCTGCCTCGAAGGATTTGCCTCTCTCCTTATCTTGTTCAACATCCTGCCCATAGCCAAAGGTGCACACCCTCAGCACCTGGGTGGTTACTTTGCACATTGTCAGTTTGCACCTAGATTGTCTGAGTCATCAGCATTCCAGTCTTTCACACTTGTGGATATGTTCTTCTCCTAGGATAATAGTACCATCGTTCTCTTATCTCAAGTTCCTGTCACAGTCCAAATTAGTAGGCATATTTGCTGAAAAAAAGAAAAGAAAAGGTGGATACCAGAATTTCTGTATAACGCAGAACAAAAAGTAATAGCTTTTTGTTGTGCCTTTTGGGTTGCAGAGTGAAAAAATGTGCAGGGTTTGCTGTTTCGCAGGGTGATTTAACATTTGACCTGGCAAGTTCTTCAAAAACTAGAGGAAAACCAGATAACTGAAAAATGCTGCAGTGCTGTTATGACTGTCTGAAACGTTATTCCTGCAAAAGCGTTTGAATGGTGTCAGGCATGCAAGGTTAGAAGTGTTTGATTATTGAAATTTGGGAAGTGCTTTCAAAGGGACATAGGAGAGTTGCCCGGAGTGCCCTGGAAGTATCTACATCCAGGGCAGATTAGAGAAACCAACACCTAAGAGCTGATTTAGTTGAGGAACTTCGTTTTGGGGAAAGAAGCATTTTCCCCAAGTCAGACAGTCATGATGCTGGTTTTTCTTAATGGTCAGCTGGTCATTGCACTGCGACAGTAATGCTTGCCATGTAGTCGTGCCTGGGTTTGACAAATGCAGGACAAGTGGAGGAGCTTGTCTTGGCACATGCCAGGTAAAGAGGAAGCAAGGCCAGGTATGTGGGACACACAAGCTCCTTCAGTCGTGGTGTGATGAGCAGGAGGTGCACAGCTCAACAGGGAGCACAGTTTCCTGGAGCCAGGTGAAGAGAAAGTGAGGAAGCCTACAGTTCTGAAGCAGGATCAACACCATAACTGGTAAGGAAACACGGATGTGAATGTGTGGAATCTTGAAAACATCTGTGAGATTGGGAAACACTGTTTCACTTTCTCTCAGGATGAGTTTAGGAATATAACTAGATCATGCAGAAAGAAAATTAGAGAGACAAAAGCGCAATTTGAAGTCAATTTGGCTACTTCTGTTAGGGATAACAAAAAGCTCTTCTATAAATACGTTAATAATAAAAGGAGGGGCAAGGAAAACCTCCATTCCTTGTTGGACCTGAGGAGAAACATAGTTAACAGGGTTGAGAATAAGGCTGAGCTACTTAACACCTACTGTGCCTCGGTTTTCACCAGTAGGACAGGTGGCCCTCATGACAACTGGCCTTTGGAGCTGGTAGACAGGGATAGGAAGCTGAATAGCCCCCCTGTGTTCCAGGAGGAAATAGTCAGTGACTTACTGAGCCACTTGGATCCACACAAGTCCATGGGACCAGACGGGATCCATCCTAGGGTGATGAGGGAGCTGGCAGAAGAGCTTGCCAAGCCGTTTTCCATCATTTACCAAC